>CM076574.1:307497958-308245824 GCA_034641835.2 Pinus albicaulis
GTCTTCGACAGTCACCCCCACACTTCCCAGCTCATCTCTGCATTGAGTGAACTTCGTGAGGTATTTGGCGATACTATCGCCTTTCTCCATCTTGATGTTCCTGAGCTTATCTTTGAGCGCTAGCTTCCTTTGGTTGCTCTTACTCTGGAATAGATCCGTCAAAGCTTTCCACATTAAATATGGAGAAGCCTTTCCATGCAGGTTGGATACAATATGATCCTTGACGCCCTCCAACAGGATCCTTCGACATTTCGCCATCTTCTTTTGCCATGCTTCGACTTCAGCAGGATCAGTGGGCCTTTGGACATCCGTATCCACGAACTCCTTCAATCCATTATCTTCTAATACTGCCTCCATGCGATCCTTCCATGCAACATAATTCGAACTGCCTTCAAGAGCATATTCGAGTCGCAAACCGTTGAAAGACATTTTCAACACTGGCACCAAGAAAACAAAACTGCTGCAAAATTCGAATTCCACCTCAAAGCTCAATAGCTCTAGATCTGTGAGAACAAATTATTTCTAGCACAGATATTGACTGTAAGGGGCATTTACCAGACCTTTCACTTCCCGAAGAAAGATGAATCCGGAGGCTACCTGGCCCGCATGCAGACTCTGTCTACCGAAATAAGTTTGTAATCACTGTGATGATCAATCTCTGCTTCAATAGCTCCGATACCATGTAGAAATTTGCTAAATAATGATTAATTATCCACCGAGACTATCCTGATCACATACAATTCAAATTTATATGCAACACATAATCTCTTCCACTCAGATCATCACACATGCGGAAATAAAACAAGCGATAGCACATCAATTCATCATACACATTAACACAGTATGTATGGGGAAAGCTTATAGCTAAAAACCCCGTAGCTATTGTGTATATTATAATGGAGAAATCATGTAACAAACTTAGTACAATACTCCTCACAAGTACTCAGTACTTTCTCATAAAGTTACACACAAACTAGCTTGGTTTTGAACAGGTTATTGGTTCAAAACTCACCACTAATTGCCTTGCCTCTATTGCGCAATCATGGCTTGTCTAAATAGAGATCCAAGGTTCGAATCCCCTTGGCTTGACAGCGCAATAATCATGGGAAATTCCTCCAAGTGTGGTGCAAATCTCATGCACAACTGATGTCGCCACTGATAGCTAACTCCACCCTTTCATCTACCTCTTTCACTGGTCTCCACTGAACTGTCCATGCACTGTAGTGAACTGATGTGTTCTTGAGTTGAATAATGAGTTATTAATTAATGAATTAAATAATATTTAATTCACTCCACTCATTACTAGTTGATTAGCTAGTTAAACTAATCTCAACTAGTTCAACTAAGTTAAACCGAACACAACTCCACTATCTGTCTCATTAACTCCACCAAACTTCTGCCAATTAAGTCCTAACTAAAGTCAACCATGCATGTGCTCACCAAACCCTTAGGAATAGTGTAATTCCTCCATCGGATGCATGAGCCACTTCCAAGGCTCGAACTGAAGTGCTCCAAGAGAGTAAACTGAAGTTTAGAGTCCAAATATTATTAACGGTAAATAATATTTGACTTCCCTATTTTTAGGATAGGCAGTCTAAAAATAGACATCGACCTATAGGTCAAAAAAATAGAGGTCCATATATTTTTACCAACATGACCAATACTCCAAGAATAACATACTGCAACCCCTGGACCATGCTCCATATGTCTAAAAATAGACATAGTCTAAAAATAGACTTTGCGCCAAAATTTGCCTGCGGGCCCACTTAGTGAAGGCGGCTTCATTTCACTAAGCTCCATCATCTTGCATTTTCAACATTCTTGGAAAACTAGAAAGGAATGATGGTGCCTCTTCTTACATGTAGAAATTTGCTGAATCATGATTAATTATTCACCGAGACTATCTGATCACATACAATTCGAATTTATATGCAACACATAATCTCTTCCACTCAGATCATCAAACATGCGGAAATAAAATCAAGCGATAACACATCAAATCATCATACACATTAACACGGTATGTATGGGGAAAGCTTATAGCTGAAAACCCCGCAGCTATTGTGTATATTATAATGGAGAAATCATGTAACAAACTCAGTACAATACTCCTCACAAGTACTCGGTACTTTCTCATGAAGTTACACATAATCTAGCTCAGTTTTGAACAGGTTACTGGTTCAAAACTCACCGCCAATTGCCTTGCCTCTATTGCGCAATCCAGGCCTGTCTATATAGAGATCCAAGGTTCGAATCTCCTTGGCTTGACGGCGCAATCATCATGGGCAATTCCTCCAAGTGTGGTGCAAATCTCATGCACAACTGATGTCGCCACTGATAGCTAACTCCACCCTTTCATCTACCTCTTTCACTGGTCTCCACTGAACTGTCCATGCACTGTAGTGAACTAATGTGTTATTGAGTTGAATAATGAGTTATTAATTAATGAATTAAATAATATTTAATTCACTCCACTCATTACTAGTTGATTAGCTAGTTAAACTAATCTCAACTAGTTCAACTAAGTTAAACCGAACACAACTCCACCATCTGTCTCATTAACTCCACCAAACTTCTGCCACTAAAGTCCTAACTGAAGTCAACCATGCATGAGCTCACCAAACCCCTAGGAATAGCGTAATTCCTCTGTCAGATGCATGAGCCACTTCTGTAGCTAGAACTGAAGTGCTCCAAGAGAGTAAACTGAAGTTTAGAGTCCAAATATTATTAAGGGTAAATAATATTTGACTTCCCTATTTTTAGGATAGGCAGTCTAAATATAGACTTCGACCTATAGGTAAAAAAATAGAGGTCCATATATTTTTACCAACATGACCAATACTCCAAGAATAACATACTGCAATCCCCGGACCATGCTCCATATGTCTAAAAATAGACATAGTCTAAAAATAGATTTTGCGCCAGAATTTGCCTGCGGGCCCACTTAGTGAAGGCGACTTCATTTCACTAAACTCCATCATCTTGCTGCATTTTCAACACTCCCTCTCAGCAAGATATGGATTATCTGCAACCCCTATCCTGCCTCTGTGGAATTCGAACTTGCTCCTGGTGAGCGCCTTCGTCGGGATGTCGGCATCCTAATCCTCCGTGGGAACATATGAAAGCATCATGATTCTCCGCTGAACACAATCTCTGATATGATGGTACCTGATGTCGATGTGTTTGGACCTATCATGAAATACTGGATTAGCTGAGAGTTTAATGCAACTCTGGTTATCACAGTAAATCACTGTAGGCTCCAAATGCAACTCGAACAATCCAACGAGGATCTTCCTCATCCAAATAGCCTCGCATGCAGCCAAGCTAGCTGCCATGTACTCGGCCTCTGCTGAACTGAGTGCCACGGATCTATGCTTCCTGCTGTACCAGGAAACTGCTGTCGACCCAATGCTGAAAACTCCTCCAGAAGTGCTCTTCCGGTCTGTTGGGCTCCCTGCCCAATCTGCATCAGTGAAACCAGAAAGTTTCACTCCATCCTCCTGTCTGTACCATAAACCATATCCCGATGTGCCTCTGATATAGCGCAATACATGCTTGCCCGCCTTCCAAAAGAGCTTGGTTGAAAGTATCAACTTCTCATCGCCAGTCAAAATCAGATCATCTACATACAGTACGATGATCAACAGCTTCCCCTCCACCACAATCTGGTACAGGTTTGGATCCGCCTCACTCTTGGAGAATCCAAGCCCGGTGAAGTAGTTGTCTATCCGAGTGTACCAAGCACGAGGTGCTTGCTTCAGCCCGTATAGTGCTCTCTTGAGTCGGCACACATGCGACTCACTGCTGAAGATCTCAAAACCTTCAGGCTGCTCTATGTACACCTCTTCCTCAATAACTCCATTGAGGAACGCATTCTTCACATCCATCTGATGAATGTGCCACCCCATCTGCGCTGAGAGAGCAAGGATCATCCGTATGGAAGAGTACCTTGCGACAGGTGCAAAAGTCTCCTCATAGTCAATCCCCTCGATCTTTGAAAAGCCACGGGCGACAAATCTCGCCTTGTACTTCTCCACACTCCCGTCAGCCGCCTGCTTCACCTTGTAGATCCATCGCGAACCCACCACTGATTTTCCCACCGGTCTTGGGACAATCTCCCATGCACTGTTCCTGATGATCGAATCATATTCTTCGATCATGGCATCAACCCATGCGGGTTCCTCCACGGCTTCCTCAAAAGAGGATGGCTCTGTCACAACACATTGACTCACAAGAGCCATGTATCCAGTGTACCGATCCGGTGACTGTCTCTGTCTGCGCTGTGCTGTAGGTGGTCCTACAACCTTCTCTGCATCCCGAGCCGGTCGCTCAGCTTCTGTAGTGCGCATGCGCCCTCTGATGGTTGGCGCTGCCTGGGTGGTTTCTTCCACCTCCTGAACCTCCTCTTGTGGCTGATCCACATCCGGAAGCTCCTCCTTAGGAACTAACAGCTCCTCATCTGCATGCGAGTGTAGCTCCCTCTCAAGCGAACACTGCATGGCTTTCTCCTCCTGAAATTTTATATCCCGTCGCACAACAGTCTTTCGACTGTCTGACAAATACACCCGATAGTTGTGAGGTGTATCAGTGTACCCCACAAATATTCCAACCTCGGCAGTTGGATCCAGCTTCCTTCTCGCATCCTTCGTCACATGCATGTAGACAGGAGAACCAAAAATCCGCAAATGGGAAATATCAGGCCTCTTGCCAGAATAAGCCTCCTCTGGTGTACTCATGCCAAGAACCTTGTGAGGACAACGATTCTGCACATACACTGCTGTATTGCATGCCTCATCCCACAAGTGAAGGGGTAGGCCCTGATCATGCAACATCGCCCGTGTAGCACCCACGATCGTTCTGTTCTTCCGCTCAGCCACCCCGTTCTGCTGTGGGTTATGGGGTGCGATGAGCTCTCTCCGAATCCCTTCTGTGCTGCAGAACTCCTTGAATTCAACCGAGATGAATTCACCACCGTTATCACTCCTTAGAGCAATCACCTTCTTCCACGACTCCTTCTCGACCAGTGCTTTAAACTCACAGAACTTCGCGAATGTATCGCTCTTCTTCTGCATGAAGAAGATCCAGCACTTTCGAGAGAAATCATCAACAAAGATCACATAATACTTGTTCTTTGCTATCGAAGCAACTGAGAAAGGACCACACACGTCTGTGTGAAATCTCTCAAGGATCGTCGTGGCGCGACTATCCTTCTCGTGAAAGGTGGCTTTCACATACTTCCCTAAAGTACACCCCTTGCACTGATCTGACTGCGCAAGGGTGCGCTTAGGAAGCCCAGTAGAAATCTGCTGCAGGATCTTCAAAGCTCCATGGTGAAGGTGGCCCAATCTCCTGTGCCACAGTTCGCCCTCATCATCCCGACTCACCACTTCTCCCGCCTTGCATGCCATTGTTGCGCAGCCATCTACCTGCAACTGATAAAGGTTCTTGGTTCGAACCCCTATCTTCTGGGTCTCTCCAGTAGTCTTACTGCGCAGGAAGGCTTTTCCTTCGTTGAAGACCACATCATACCCCTTATCCTCCAACATCGCCATAGAGATCAAGTTCTTCTTCAATCCAGGTACATGCATGACATCCCTCAATACAAAGGGTTTACCAGAATCCCTCTGAAAGGATATGGTACCGATACCAGTCGCACTGTATCTACCATCATCACCCATCTCGATGTGCACACCCAAATCTTTGTCCTCCAGATCTGAGAACAAATCCCGATCTCCCGTCATATGAAATGACGCACCGCTGTCCAAGAACCATACCAATCCCAACACACTTGAAACCAAGCATGCGATCAGTGAAAATTCAAGCTCGAACTGTGAAGCCAAAGCTTCTCCATCTGCAGATCTTCCCGCTTGCTTGTTCTTCTTCTTCTTTGGACAATTGCTAGCATAATGTCCGTGATCATGGCAGTGAAAACACTTCACTTTCGCCATATCCTGCTTCTTGCCCTTAGCACCAGAATGAGA
This sequence comes from Pinus albicaulis, assembly GCA_034641835.2. Taxonomy (NCBI): domain Eukaryota; kingdom Viridiplantae; phylum Streptophyta; class Pinopsida; order Pinales; family Pinaceae; genus Pinus; species Pinus albicaulis. Next base: position 307,503,940 of record CM076574.1, read on the forward strand.
GGTTTTCTTACCCTTCCCCTTCTTTGCTTTGGACACCAAAGCGCAGTTTTCTTCATCGGCTCCCTTTGATGAAGATCCATCTCGAGTAGTCCTCCTTATCTCCTCCTGCATGAGATCCGCCCAAAGGCGCTCCCATCCCGGCAGCTTCTCCTGACCATTGACACTATCTTGATATGAGTGCCAAGCCTTCGGAAGACCAAGGAGAGCCAGTTCGACCATGTCCTCGTCTTCGACAGTCACCCCCACACTTCCCAGCTCATCTCTGCATTGAGTGAACTTCGTGAGGTATTTGGCGATACTGTCGCCTTTCTCCATCTTGATGTTCCTAAGCTTATCTTTGAGCGCCAGCTTCCTTTGGTCACTCTTACTCTGGAATAGATCCGTCAAAGATTTCCACATTAAATATGGAGCAGCCTTTCCATGCAGGCTGGATACAATATGATCCTTGACACCCTCCAACAGGATCCTTCGACACTTCGCCATCTTCTTTTGCCATGCTTCGACTTCAGCAGGATCAGTGGGCTTTTGGACATCTGTATCTACGAACTCCTTCAGACCATTATCTTCTAATACTGCCTCCATGCGATCCTTCCATGCAACATAATTCGAACTACCTTCAAGAGCATATTCGAGTCACAAACCGTTGAAAGACATTTTCAACACTGGCACCAAGAAAACAAAACTGCTGCAAAATTTCGAATTCCACCTCAAAGCTCAACCACTCTAGATCTGTGAGAACAAATTATTTCTAGCACAGAGATCGACTACAAGGGGCATTTACCAGACCTTTCACTTTCCGAAGAAAGATGAATCCGGAGGCTACCTGGCCCACATGCAGACTCTGTCTACCAAAATAAGTTTGTAATCACTGTGATGATCAATCTCTACTTCAATAGCTTCGATACCATGTAGAAATTTGCTGAATAATGATTAATTATCCACCGAGACTATCCTGATCACATAAAATTCAAATTTATATGCAACACATAATCTCTTCCACTTAGATCATCACACATGCGAAAAATAAAACAAGCGATAACACATCAAATCATCATACACATTAACACGGTATGTATGGGGAAAGCTTATAGCTGAAAACCCCGCAGCTATTGTGTATATTATAATGGAGAAATCATGTAACAAACTCAGTACAATACTCCTCACAAGTACTCAGTACTTTCTCATATAGTTACCCACAATCTAGCTCAGTTTTGAACAGGTTACTGGTTCAAAACTCACCGCCAATTGCCTTGCCTCTATTGCGCAATCCAGGCTTGTCTATATAGAGATCTTGCCTCTATTGCGCAATCTAGGCCTGTCTATATAGAGATCCAAGTTTTGAATCTCCTTGGCTTGACTGTGCAATTGTCATGGAAAAATCCTCCAAGTGTGGTGCAAATCTCATGCACAACTGATGTCGCCACTGATAGCTAACTCCACCCTTTCATCTACCTCTTTCACTGGTCTCCACTGAACTGATCATGCACCGTAGTGAACTGATGTGTTCTTGAGTTGAATAATGAGTTACTAATTAATGAATTAAATAATATTTAATTCACTCCACTCATAACTAATTAATTAGCTAGTTAAACTAATCTCAATCAGTTCAACTAAAATAAACAGAACACAACTCCACTAGCTGTCTCATTAACTCCTCCAAACTTCTGCCACTGAAGTCCAACTGAAGTCAACCATGCATGATGCCATCAAACCCTTGGGAACCACGTGATTCCTCTGTCAGATGCATGAGCCACTTCTGTAGCTCAAACCGAAGTGCTCCAAGAGAGTAAACTGTTGTTTATAGTCTAAATATTATTAAGGGTAAATAATATATGACTTCCCTGTTTTAAGGAGAGGCAGTCTAAAAATAGACTTCGACCTCTGTGACCTCAAAAATAGAGTCTCATGTATTTTTACCAACATGACCAATGCTCCAAGAATCTCAAACCTGAATCCCCGAACCATGCTCCATATGTCTAAAAATAGACATAGTCTAAAAATAGACTTTGCACCAGAATTCGCCTGCGGGCCCACTTAGTGAAGGCGACTTCATTTCACTAAGCTCCATCATCTTGCTGCATTTTCAACAGGATTTATGTGTCTTGATGGTGATATATATGTGATACATTTCAGTCTAGGATTTTATTAGCTATGTGATCAACTATATGATTTTGATTTCTTGGTGTGTGTGAATGTGATATGATCAAAACTATGAGCCAACCTTTGTGCATATACATATTTCTAAAAAAGGCATGGATCATGGATACAATAATTTGGGAGTCAAGGAATACATGTAGGTGACTGATGCCTATATGGGAGGCATTAGCCAATAGGCCTATGATGACATCATATTCCACTTGATTATTGGTGTCTTTCTCAATACATAGCCAATTATGATGATAGATTGTTCATTCAAGAGAGTATATGGTCGAGGCTACAACAACGAGGTTTTGCAACCATCGAGAAGAACCATAAATGAACCCTTGATGATAATCTGGTGAATGATCCATCTGTGACACATGATGAGAGAGTAGCTTTAGTGTACATTAATGATGTTGTGGTCATCATAAAAATAATTTAGGGTGCATATATTTACATTCTAGGGTTGTCTAAAAATTATTATAGATGGAAGTTTTTAAGATAGAGTCCATTGAATATATTTTTGAGGCATGTCCCATAAGGTTCTACTAAGATGTATGCCTCCTTTATGAGGAAATGTTTAAAAATGTATGGACCCTTCCATAGCATCTCGAACTTCCCCAACCCTAATGCTTTTTTGGAAACATCATAGAGAAGTACTAACTCCCCCTCGGTAAATGACTATGGGGTGAAATTACTGTCGAAAGAGACTTTAGTCCTCTTTTTGTGTGCTTCATTATGTGTAATAGACCATTTCTTTCTTTCGTTGACTGCACCAACATTTTCTCTAAAGGTGTGGTGTCTGAGAGAATTTCGATGGCCGAGTGTAAGGTAGTGATCTCACACTTGATGGGGAGAAAAAATTATACCCCATAAACTAATTGGAAGCGTGTGAACTGTGTAGACACTTTGACCATGGTGAAATATGCCCATAAGGTAGAAAACACCATGTGATTCCAATTGGTTTTATGGTTGTTCACCATACGCTGCAAAATTATTTTTAGAACTTTGTTGAGAACTTCTACCTAGCTGTTAGATTGAGGGAAGTATGGGGAAAAAAAATCATGAGAGAAACCAAGGTGTTGGGATAACTCCTGAAATATCTCATTCTAGAAATTTTTTCCATGATCGAAGAAAAACTCCTTGGGAACACCGAACCGTGTTACGATATGGTTAAAGAAAAACCATGAAACAATGTTATTATATGTGGGCATGGCCTATGTACATTTGGTGAAGTAGTCGAAAATGAACAAAATGTAATTATGGATTCCTGAAGATGGGGGGTTGCAAGTCATGAAGTCTATGCCCCATTTATAGAAGGGGTCGACGACGATGACCAAGTGTAGGGGAGCTGGTGGGGATCATGCCTTATGAGAGTATATTTTTCACCACTGACATCTCTTTCTTGCTTTAATATAGTCATGGAATAGGGTGGGACAAAAATAACTGGCACAAAGTACTTTCTGAGTGGTGGCCATCCCTGAGAGGTGTCCACCGCAAGCCCTGTTGTGGAAATCATTTAAGACCTTCTCAGTTTTTTGTGAGTGAGGCATAAAAAAAGGATGGTATCAATGCCCAAACAATATAGGATGTCCCCCATAAGGAAGTAGTGGGGATATTTTTTGTGTATGCGCCTCTAGTCATCGCGAGTAAGTTTGGGTTTGAACTTTTGTGTTCAGAGAAAGAGGAGGACATCGTCATACCGGGGGTCATCTGTTGATACCAAGAATAGATGTTTTTCAGGGAAAACATCATTGAAGGGGGACGCTTCGGTCTTTGTAGGAATATCAAAGATGAAATCAGCAAGGATAAGTGCCTTCTTGCTCTTAGGGGATGAAAAATATAGATCGAAATCCTGAAAAATAACTACCCATTGAGCACATTTGTGGTTCAACAGATGACAAGTAATAAAATATCCCATAGGGTTGATATTTTCCATTACAATAGTGGTCCATAATATGATATAATTTCAAAGCTTTTGTCTGAAGTTTACTAGGGCTAAGGTTTTCTTTTCGCTTGGCTCATACTTCAGGGATGGTTTGGATAGGTTCTTGCTAACGTAATAAATTATGTGCTCCTTATTATCAGTAGCCAGATGCTGATAGGTAAATGGTATAGTCCTTATTGTCGTTAGGAGGGCTAAACAATGGAGCTTGAGATAATGCATATTTTAGGGCTTATAATTATTTATGTTCCTACTCATCCAAGTGGAAGGGAATATCTTGATGAAGAAGGTGCAAGAATCCCTATGCACAAGTGGCGTAATGAGGGACAAAGCAGCATAAGAAGTTGACCTTACCTTGCAATTTTTTGTAATTGATTTAATTTTTTTGGAGGTTTTACTTCATTGATGGCTTGGAATTTGAGAGGGTCGACTATGATACCTTTCTAGGAAATAATGAATCCAAGAAGTATTCCTACGTTGATGCAGAAGACACACTTGGTAGGGTTAAATTGTAGGCTATATTATCGATGTATATGAAATACCAGGCAGAGGTTGTCCAAATGTTCAATTCATTTTTTAGATCATATAGTAAGGTTGTCCAAATAGGTGAGGATGAGCTAAGCCAAGTTGTGAAATATGTAATTTATTTTCCATTGGAATGTAGAGCTAGTGTTTCTAAGGCTAAATGGCATGACTCAATAAGAAAATGTGCCCTAAGGGTTTGCGAAGTCTATTTTATACTAATCTCTATGGATAATATGAATCTCATTATACCTAGAGAACCCATACATGAAGGATAGGGATTCGTGTCTAGCACAAGTATTAATAATTTGTTCGATGAATGGTGTAGGTTAATTGACCTTGGGGCATGATTTGTTTAGATCTCGAAAATTAGTACAAACACAAATGTATCCATTGTTTTTCATGATGGGTACAGGTTTGGAAACCCAAGAAGTGTAGTGATAGAATAGATGAATCCAAATTTGTGGATTTTACCAATTTCTTGCTTGATCACTTCTTCCTTAGAGGGATGTAGCTGACGTTGTTTCTGCCTAATGGGGTGGGCATAGGGCAAGGCGTTGATATATTTTTCCACAATGGTGGGACTAATACCTAGAATCTCATAGTATCCCCATGAAAGATATCCCTATATTCCTGGAATCGGGCTATGTATGAGGCCACCTCCTCTTGAGAGCATGTTTCCCCCAACGATATCTCTTCGACCATAATAGGTTTGTTAGAAATATCTACCTTAATGGTAGGTGAGATATTAGGCATGCTACCTTCCTAAAATTCATCTAGTGTTGGGATGGGATTTTTAAACCAATCTACCTATCTAGGTGGTAGGGAATATTTTGATTCTATAGCACAAATATCGTGGGTTGGTGCATGAGTAGTCACAAATGATTTTCCAGGTAGAAATAGTGATCGATGGTGCATGGTGTCCCATGGGAATTTGGGTTTCATCATGGCCTTAGGAATATCTTTTTCTGGATGAACATATTATCTAATGTTGAATTGGGTTGTGTGTGGTTGTGAGGGTGGAGTTTTGGCCTAGATGTGCTTTTAAACAAGCAACAATATGATTCAATGGTTGAATTCATAGAACCTAATGAATTTGAAAATGTTCAGATGGGATGGGTATGCACCGTCGGTGTTGGTATTATATTTTTGGTGGGTTTACCAGTATCGACACCAAAAAATGATGAGAAAACAACATGAATTAGGGTTCCTACATAAGTGTTGGCTCGAGGGGTCCTGACCCAGGTTTGAAGGTTAAGTTTTGCCAAAAAACCCCTATACTACTATCCCTTTAGGCAGTGACCTACTTGTGCAGGTCAAAGTCTCATCCGAAGCAGTATGGGTGGGTGCTGGAACCAGGTTTCCACACCTTGAGAGAGGATAGATAAGCCAAGCAGAGCTGCGTCTGACTTTATAATAACCAGATCGCCTGTCTCAGAACCAGATCTATAGATCTCCTTTGCATCCACGTGCACAAGGTCAACTATACTTATTGTGCTCAACAAATCATATACTTCTAAAATAGTAGTGGAGAATTACACAAAACATAACAGAATAGACCTAGATGTAGTAGAAACACTTAACATAGTACTTTCACAACTTAACATAGAATATGCATGACACAACAACTATCAAAGATTCACATTAACAGTACACATAGATTCAGTTACTCAAACAACCTTTCTTATTCATTAATCCTTCTGTTCCTTCTTACAATACCCAAACCCGACCCGCGCACACAGCAGTAGGGTCCACACAAAATAGGACTTGGGATCTCTGCGCACACAGCCAATAGGAGGCCTTTCCCCAAAAACCCAAACAAATCTACTAAGCCATAATTTGCATCAAGATCTCATCATATTCTCTTCTTACAATTCAAAATGTCTTTCTATTTATAAAAATCTAGCCTAATATTTCCTATGGTCTGCAAATGGTGGTTTGCAGACTCTAGGTCTACCCTTTGACCCATTACAATGCTTTCGGGGCTTTGACCTTCCCAAAAACCACTGCGCTAGAACAATTATACCAAAAAATATGCAAAATTGGACCAGTTTCACAACTTGCAAGAGACCCTGTTCCAACAGTCCCCCAACACAATCTTGTGACTTGTCCTGAGTCACTGGGGTGGTGTGGTATCTACCTACACATGTAGGGCATTGATGGCTGTGATTAGTGGAGTCAATACTTCTGGACTCTGAGTGGCAGCACTCTATGCAATGTCTACAAGCTTCTGGGAGGTCGGTCCTTCAGTAGCCGCAGTAACCCACTCTAATCTCTAGTTGAGTCACTTGATCGTGCCATTGGTATCCTATGATAGTAGGAGGGAGGCATCGGACCATGGATTCAAGCATTTTGTAATGGCATGCTTCATTCGTCAGAGATCCTCAATTGTATCTCGGAGTGCGTTTCTAGTATTCAAGTGTGCCAGACACTGCATAGGGGCTAAGGAGGGCAAGGTAGCTTCGATATGATCGAAAGCAACTTCCTTTCATCGTAAGTCCTACTTGATGTTCTAAAGAACCGGGTTGAACTAGACCACTGTCCAGAGCTGCATGGCCGACTCGAGCAACTGAGTACCCTGAGTAAGCTGTCCCATAATGATTTCCGTAGCTTTTGTTACTAGCGCAAAACGCTGGGCTCGTACCTTCGAAGGTGTGGCAGGATGTAATTGGGCCAATAATGCGGTGATTTTCCAGTCCATTTGGGCCGTGAGGATCTGTATTTCAGTTCTGGATGCCTTTAGGGATGCAACCAAGCCTTCTACTTTAGCCCGAAGTGGAGCTGTAGCCGGGAGCTCATCTAGGACCTCTGTGCCAAGCTGATGGACCACTTTTTCAAGCTACGCCATCTAAGAGATAGCAAGGGAGAAATCTGGGGTCTTTCGTGCGATGATCGGCATGGCCACATCGAGCTGTTAACATTTTTTGGCTCGAGGGGTCCTGACAGAGGTTCGGAAGTTAAGGTTTTCCAACAAACCCCTACACTACTGGCCCTTTTGGAAATGAAATTCTTGCGCAGGTCAAAGTCTCACCCGAAGCAGTATGGGTGGGTGATGGAACTAGGTTTCCGCACCCTGAGAGAGGATAGGTAAGCCAAGCAGAGCTACATATGACTTTATAATGACCAGATCGCCTGTCCTAGAACTGGATCTATAGGTCTCCTTTGCATCCACGTGAGCAATGTCAACTATACTTATTGTGCTCAAAAAATCATATAATTCTAAAACATTAGTGCAGAATTGCATAAAACATAACAGAACAGACCTAGATGCAGTAGAAACACTTAACACAGTACTTTTGCAACTTAACACAGAATATGCATAACACAACAGCTATCAAAGATTCACATTAACAGTACACATAGAATTAGTTACTCAAACAATCTTTATGATTCATTAATCCTTCATTTCCTTCTTACAATACCCAAACCTGACCTACGTGTTGAGATTGCAACAAGATGATGAGCTTAGTGGAAAGAAGTCGCCTTCACTAAGTGAGCCCGCAGGCTATTTTTGGCGCAAGTCTATTTTTAGACTATGTCTATTTTTAGACATGTCTATCATATTCTATGAGTTGCAGGATGTTATTTTTGGATGGTTGGTCAAGTTGGAAAAATAGATGGACTTCTATTTTTAGACATATTGGGCAGAATCTATTTTTAGATTTACAGTCTAAAAGTAGATATGTCGAATATTATTAGCTCTTAATAATATTTGGACTATAAACATTATCTTATTCTCTTGGAGCACTTCAGTTAAGTGCACAGATGTGGCACAGGAGTTGACAGAAGGAATTACGCTATTCCCGAGGGTTAAGTCGAGCTATTGCATGGATACCTCAGTTAGAACTCATGTGACAGAGTTTGATGGAGTTATTGAGCTAGTTGATGGGGTTGTGTTCAGTTTAATTGAGTTAAACATAGTTGAGCTAGTTGTATCTAGTCTAACTGATTGATACACTAGTGAAAGTGGTGTGAATTAATTATTAATTAATTCACTAATTATTAACTCATTAATCAACTAAAGAATACAACAGTTAACTACAGTGCATGGACAGTTTCAGTGGAGACCAGTGAAGAGGTAGGTGAAAGAGAAATGTGACTATCAATTGTGACTATAATGTTGCATGATTTGCAACAACTAGTGATTGGAGATGCCAATGAGGATTGTGCAGTCAAGGCTGGACCAATTGGAGTTCATTCAGAGCCATTCTTCAACAGTGATTGCGCAGTAGAGGCAGGCTATCAGGTGGCAGAGATTGGAGCATGTGATTTGCTAGATCGGGCTTGATTAGTGTGTAGCAATTGGAGATTGTACTGAGAGATTTGTGAGGAGCTTTGTATAATGATTGTTACATGCTCTATATGACATATAATATACAGATAGTTGGGGGTTTACATCTTTAAGCTTTCCCTAAAATACTATGGTCATATGTGTGATTGTTTATGGTTTTAATGTGCGCATGCGATTGTTTTTATTTCCGCAATTAATGATCAATGGTGGAAGAGATTTTTTATTGTGCATGAAGTTAAAATAGTGTGTGATCAGGAGAATCTTGGTGAATAATATATCAGTTATTCAAATTTCTACACTACGCACACAACAGCAGGGTCCGCACACAGTAGGACTTGGGATCTCCGCGTACACAGCCAACATGAGTCCTTTCCCAAAAAACCCAAACAGATCTACTAAGAAACAATTCGCATCAATATCTCATCATCTTCTCTTCTTACAATTCAAAAATTCTTTCTATTTATAACAATCTAGCCTAATCTTTTGTATGGTTCACAAATCGTGGTTTACGGACTCTAGGTCTACCCTTTGACCCATTATAATGCTTTCGGGGCTTTTACCCACCCCAAAACCCTTGCGCTAGACTAACTGTACACAAAAATATGCAAAATTGGACCAATTTCGTAGCTTGCAAGAGACCCTATTCCAAAAATAAGGGTAAATTAATCGTATGTGATGTTGTGTGTCGTTAGCATTAGGTGGTGGTAGAAATTTTGTAATGGTAGACTGGTATTAAATGGGAGGAATTTCATATGAATTTTTTTGCGTCTGAGGGGGAAAATCATCTTCCTCCATATGAGGTTGGCATGAATTCTAAGTTGTCTAAATGTGTGTAACATTGGACATGTATCATAACTATGAGAGTTACTAGTTCAAATATTGTAGGAAGAACTAGTGCTAACTGAATAAATGGTGTGGGTTTCATTATTTCCCATAGCGTGATATGACGATGCATGGTTGGTGTCGTGATATGGGGAATTTTGGGGTGTTATCCATCCCGAGATATTAGTATCAACATGTTGTGTTTCCCCAATGTTAGTTTGTTTCAATGCCTCTCTCACTGCTAAAAAATGTGGAAGGCATTGGAAATTCCTCATATGATGTGCTTGGGAGAATATTTTGAAAATGATGGCATGAGTGTCTAGTGTGGTTTGAGAAAGTAATTTGTGGAATATGGACCAATAAGAAAAATACATATATAATCTTTCCAAATTATCAATATTGATTTATCATATGGTTCGGTCTATCACATAGGGTGTATACATGGGGAGGTTTCGATTGTTGCGTGTGGAGCTTGATTATCTTGTTTACTTTTTATCACAGCATTGGACCCCTATACCTTAAAAGGGGTGGCAACACCACCCGTAGTTAATCACTGCCGTCGAGGGTCCAGGGGGGGCAGCAGCTCTTTTTGAAGCCCCCCCCCTGGTGGGGGGTTTCAGGGGCAACACCGCCGAAGCTAAAAACAGATGTAAAATTTCCTTGTAAAAGTATAGTAATTTCTAGTCAACTTGGGCCATTCATAGGTGGATGATCTAACGGTAGAAGTTATGTTTAGTTTAGGGTTTTTTTCCCTAGAAGGCAACCCCCTTGTATATATGAGGGTATTGTATTGCGGCTGTGTATTATGGGTGTATTCTCAGAGCGATAAATAGATAGGGAGACTGTGAGAGAAAACAGAGGATATTACAACGGATCTGCTATAGGTTTTTTCTTTTCAATTTTTTCTGGATAATAGAAAGGAAGGACTAGCTGTTCAGGGTGGACCTAGCCCAAACTGGGTGAACCAGGTATATCTGTGTCTCTCTAGTTTTATGTGTTTTGTGTGCTTGTACTTTTTGCATATTTTATGTGTTACATTGCTCCATAATATATAATTTTCTAACAACTAGTATCGGAGCCAAAGGTCTATTTGGCTGATAAACTCGCAAGAAAGAAGGGTTCCTGATTCGAGTGGGAGCAATGGCGGAAGATGGTAAATTTAGGGTCGAGAAATTTAACGGCCAAAACTTCCCGTTGTGGAAGATGAAGATGGAAGATTATCTGTATCAGAAAGATCTGTACCTACCATTGAGCGGAAAAAAAAAGAAGCCAGCTGCCATGACAGATGCGAAATGGAACATTCTCAATAGAAAGGCACTCAGAACAATACAGTTGTGCCTTGCGGCATCAGTCGCCTTCAATATTTCGAAGGAAAAAACAATAGAGGGTTTGATGCAGACGTTGGCGAAACTATATGAAAAACCCTCAGCCTCAGACAAGGTATTTCTTATGAAACGATTATTTAATATGAAGATGTTAGAAGGTGGATCTGTTGCAAACCATTTAAATGATTTTAATACAGTTACTAGTCAGTTAAGTTATGTAGGGGTAAAATTTTATGATGAAGTTAGGGATATTTTATTTCTATGCTCATTGCTAGAAAGTTGGAATGGTTTAGTTATGGCCATTAGTAACTTTGTCTCTGCATCTAGTACTTTAAAGTTTGATGATGTTTTTGGTGCTATCCTTAGCGAGGAAATGCGATGGAAAAGCTCTGGTGAGACATCGAGTAATGCTTTGAGTGTAGAGTCTAGGGGAAGAAGAATGGAAAGAGGAAAGAGCTCCGGTTAGCGCAATAAATCAAGGAAAGGCAGATCCAAGTCTAGATCGGGGATAGTGTGCTGGAAATGTGGAAAGAGAGGACACCTAAAGAAATATTGTAGATCTTGGAAGGGAAAATAAGGAGATGCACAACAAGAAAACAATCATGAAGAAAATGTGACAGGTGATGTGTTACAAGATGCTTTGATTCTTTCTTTCGAAAATGTTACTGATTCTTGGGTTGTAGATTCAGGGGCTTCATTCCATGCCACACCTGATAAGAAATATTTTCATGACTACGTTCAAGGAGATTTTGGACAAGTTCATTTGGGTGATGATAAACCTTGTAAAATTTTTGGAATGGGTAAAGTTCTTGTAAAACAACAGAATGGAAACCAATGGCTACTAAAGGAGGTAAGGAATGTTCCAAATCTGAAGAAAAATATGATTTCAACAGGGCAGTTAGGCAGTGAAGGTTGTGTGACAACTTTCACAGATAAAACTTGGAAGGTCACCAAAGGAGCATTGGTAATAGCAAAAGGTGAAAAGGTTGGTACATTATATTTATGCAATGGTATTTCTAACTCTGTTAATGCTTTAACTTCCAAAGGATCAGATGCAGGATTATGGAATCATAGGCTCAGACACATGAGTGAGAAGGGAATGAAGATTCTTCACTCAAGAAATTTGTTGCTAGGTTTGAAGAATGTTGATTTGGATTTCTGTGAAAATTTCATTTATGGAAAACAAAAGAGAGTCAGATTTCTCATAGTTGGGAAAGAAAAGAAGAGATAAAAATTGGAGCTTGTGCATACGGATGTATGGGGACCTACTCAGGTATCATCTCTCAGTGGCTCTCATTATTATGTTACTTTTATTGACGATGAAACTAGAAAAACATGGATTTATTGTATTCAGAATAAATCTGATGTATTTGATACTTTCAAGAAATGGAAAGCTTTGGTTGAGATTGAGACAGGAAATAAGTTGAAGTGTCTCAGATCAGACAATGTAGGTGAATATTGCAGCAAAGAGTTTGATAGGTACTATTCAGAGCATGGAATTCATAGAGAGAAGACAGTTCCAAGAACACCACAAGAAAATGGTGTGTTAGAAAGAATGAACAGAACAATCATGGAGCGTGCAAGGTGCATGGGATTGCATGCGGGATTTCCTTTACAATTTTGGGTAGATACTGCAGATACTGTTGTTTATCTAATAAACACAGGGCCTTCAAGTTCCTTGGATGGTGGTATTCTAGAGGAAGAATGGACAGGTAAATAGGTAAACTACTCTTTTTTAAAGCCTTTTGGCTGTGAGGCCTTTGTCCATATTAATAAAGAAAATAGAACAAAGCTTGAGGCAAAATAAAAAAAAAATGTACCTTTATTGGATATAGTGTTAATGATTTTGGATATCGCTTATATGATTATGAAAATCACAAAATCATTAGGAGCAGAGATGTAATATTCAATGAAAAGGTCTTGTATAAGAATCAGTTGCAGGAAAAGAAACAGGAAAAGGAAAGCAAGGAATACATGATTCTTGATGAGATAACTAAAAAAGTAAAGGTGCTTGAAAATAATAATAATCAACAACCACAGCAGAAACAACCACCACAACAGCAATAGGCACCTCAAACACCTGAAAGTGGTGTTAGAAGATCTACCAGGATAAGTAGACCCCCTGAACGATACTCTCATTCATTATATTATTTATTGTTGACTGATTCTGGTGAACCCGAGTGTTATGAGGAAGCAATGCAGGTTGAAAGTAGGAAGAAGTGGGAGATAGCCATGGAAGAAGAGATGGACTCCTTAATGCATAACCAGACTTGGGACTTATTCAGGCTGCCTGCAGGTAAAACTGCATTACAGAATAAATGGGTTTATAGGCTGAAGGAAGAAGATGGAGGAAAACAGAGGCACAAAGCTAGACTTGTGGTGAAGGGGTTTGCACAGAAGAAAGGTATTGATTTTGATGAAATATTTTCTCCTGTTGTTAAAATGACTTCAATCATAACTATTTTAAGTCTTGTAGCAGCAGAAGATTTACATCTTGAACAGTTAGATGTAAAGACAACATTTCTCCATGGAGATCTGGAGGAAGAGATCTATATGGAGCAACCAGAAGGATATGAGGTCAAAGGGAAAGAAAAATTAGTGTGCAGGCTAAAGAAGAGCTTGTATGGCTTAAAACAGGCTCCAAGGCAGTGGTATCTAAAATTTGACAAGTTTATGTCTGAACAAGGTTATAATAGATGTCACTCTGATCATTGTGTTTATCTAAAAAGGAAAAATGATGGCAGCTATATTATATTGTTATTGTATGTAGATGACATGCTTGTTGCAGGGTCTAACATGCAGGAAATAAATGTTCTCAAAAGAAAATTGGAAAATTCATTTGCAATGAAGGATTTGGGAGCTGCAAAACAAATCCTTGGTATGAGGATAACTAGAGACAGGAAAAATCGCAAATTAACATTGTCTTAGAATGAGTACATAGAAAAGGTGTTGAAAAGATTTAATATGCAGAATGCAAAACCAGTTAGTACACCTTTTGCTAGCCATTTCAAACTTAGTAAGGAGATGTGCCCTAAGACCCAAGAAGAAATGGACTATATGTCTAAAGTTCCATATGCATCAGCAGTTGGAAGCTTAATGTATGCAATGGTTTGCACAAGGCCTGATATTGCAAATGCAGTGGGAGTTGTAAGCAGGTACATGAATAATCCATGAAAATAACATTAGATGGCAGTAAAATGGATTCTCAGATATTTGAGAGGTACCACAAATCAAGCATTATGCTTTGGTGGTTCAAACATTGCTCTACAGGGATATGTTGATGCAGATATGCCAGGTGACAAAGATAACAGGAGGAGCACTACAGGATATGTATTTACTGTAGGTGGAACAGCTGTCAGTTGGGTTTTAAAAATCCAAAGTGTTGTTGCACTTTCAACAACAGAAGCCGAGTATGTTGCTGCTACAGAGGCTAGTAAAGAAATGATTTGGTTACAAAGGTTTATGGATGAATTGGGTAAGAAGCATGATATGGGCACACTATACAGTGATAGCCAAAGTGCTATTCATCTTGCAAAGAACTCAACATTTCATTCCAGGACCAAACACATACATCTCAAGTACCATTTCATACGGTCAGTATTGGAAGATGGAGAGTTGAAGCTGGAAAAGATACACACTAGCCAGAATCCTGCAGATATGCTAACAAAAGTTGTAACCAGGGAGAAAATGAGAATGTGCTCAGTTTCAATTGGTATTCAAGGATGATGATGAAGATGAGGAACAACCAGGTCCAAAGAGGAGTCATTGTCCATCAAATGAAGCAGCGGTGGAGTTGCTACAATCAGTCTCCAAGTGGGAGATTTTTGGGTGTGGAGCCTGATTATCTTGTTTACTTTGTATCACAACATTGGACCCCTATACCTTAAAAGGGGCGGCAACACCGCCCGTAATTAATCATTGTTGTAGGGGGTCCAGGGGGGGCAGCAACACTTTTCAGAGCCCCCCCCTGGTGGGGGGTTTCCGGGGCAGCACCCCGGAAGCTAAAAACATATGTAAAATTGCCTTGTAAAAGTATAGTAATTTCTAGTCAATCTGGGTCGTTCATAGGCGGATGATCTGACGGTAGAATTTATGTTTAGTTTATGGTTTTTTTCCCTAGAAGGCAACCCCCTTGTATATATGAGGGTATTGTATTGTGGTTGTGTATTACGGGTGTATTCTCAGAGCGAGAAAAAAATAGGGAGACTGTGAGAGAGAACATAGGATATTACAACAGATATGTTGTAGGTATTGTCTCTTCAATTTTTGCTGGATAATAGAAAGGAAGGACTGGCTGTTCGGGGTGGACGTAGCCCAAACTCGGTGAACCACGTATATCTGTGTCTCTCTGGTTTTATGTGTTTTGTGTACTTGTATTTTTCACATATTTTATGTGTTGCATTGCTCCATAATATATAATTTTCTAACATCGACAATATTTCCTGAGTTCATTTTGTCTTCCTTCAAGATCTTGACCTATGGTGGGAGGTACCATGGTGATTGGTGCCTGACTGAATAAAATGCTATGATTTTTCCTCAAACACACAAAATATGGTCTTGGATCTGTCATCCCCTACTGGTGTGGTGTTATCTAGGGATTGGACATCTATTTCAATCAATTCTAAGTTCTCATCAATGAATCAACGCATAACACCCAATGTTTCATGGAATCAGGGAAGGTGAGGGAAACGCCAAGTATGATGGTTTCATGCACAAATTTGGAAAGTATGACATATGCACCTTTTTTTTTTTGCTAAGGAAAACTTGGGGGGTCGATTATTATCTGTTACATGCCTGCAACTAGGGACATTGGTTAATCAAGTAGTCTGGTTCATCACATAAGGTGCATATTGAGGCATCTTGAGGCATCTTGAGGTGTTTCTAGTTCAAGTTTCCTCTTTGTATGGTGCGAGTTTGGGTGACCACATGTGTGAGAGGAATATGAGAATGAAGATTCTTCCTCATGAATGTAAATGATGGTTTTGGATCCATCATCAAATCACAGCATGGAAGGTACTAATGGAGCCACAATATTTTATTGAGAAAGTGCACTCAATGCATCTCAATATCGACGTATTTAAGGGAAATGATGAGTGTAATTCCCATACTCCATGCATATCGTTCATGCATGGTTAGTGTGCAATGCCTTATTATGTGATGGTGTAGCCTTCTCTCCAATAGTTGGGGGTGGGGTCACTTGCATTAATGGGGCATGAAGAAGAGCTTTCAACTCGTATAACTTGGGGAAAATATTTGTAGGGTACCAAAATACTTCACACAAAGCACAAGGTGGAGGTACCCTAGAAGAGGGAGAGTTTGAGACTTCCACCATATTTCCCTTTTGCGTATCCCTCTTCCTAGAACCAATTGGTGTCGATGTAGGGCTTTCTCATTTTGGGGTGGTTTCCTGAGGAGTAGCTACATGAATAATTCCTGTCAAGATGATACCTATATTTTCTAATACTGCATGAGTGGTTAGATACTATATTTGTATCATGAGAGACACATTTGGAGCATGAGTGTTTCCATGAATTAGTGCGATACAAAACGAGGTGGAGGGTATAAGAAGGGTGTTTTGGTGATAATATACGATAGGAATGTAGGATCATCAGTTGTAGCACTAGTGGTGTGTAGAATTAGTTCCTGACTTTGGAGGGTTTTTTATGAACTCGTCATGCACACATGAGCTCTTGTGGTTGCGGGAATGTCCTCCAAAAAAGGGGGGGCTTGAGGGTATGTATTAAAGAGTGTAGATAGTTTAATGTTTCCACTTTTGAATTTAGTGTATGTTGTGATCCACTCAGAGGAAGATAGACATGTCAACATAGTAACAAGGAGCGTCGCAACTACAGGAGAAGACAAAAAAAAAAGGAAAAAATATTATGGAGCACACATGGGTCAGGAATGCTAGAGAAAAGAATACTAGGTTCAATGTGCAATGAGAAAGGGAAACCTTCATAGAAGCAAATAATAGTTTTATGGACCCTGGATCTTTGCTATTGACGGCGCTAACAAAAATAATCTCGCAAAAGAATAAACCCAAGGTTGTTAATGTGACGAAGGAATTTGATCCAACCATTCTGAAATCATTTCTAGAGACCTGTATGAAGCTACTAAGGGATCAAAAATTTGTGTAAGGATTGCAAGATTTTATTGACAATTGCTTTGTAAAAAAGAAACTACCACCTGAACAACACGCAATAAATAAAGTATACAAAAATAAGAATATAACCGACATGGAATTGTGGTTAACTGCACAAATAGGATAATACAAGATGGATCAAGTAATTCATGATTTAAGATCAGATGTAAATGCGCTCCCAAATCAGAGATGGGAACGAATGGGGAAACCAAAGCTGTAGTGGTCACCGATTCAGCTAAGAATGGCTAATCAACAGAAAACTATTCCTATGGGTCGATTACATGGAATTATGTAGACATTGATGGTGTAAGTGTTTTGTCAAACTTTGACGTCATTGAGGTTGTGGATGAAAACAATCTGTATCCTTCTTTACTTGGATTCGATTGGGATTATGATATGGACACCATAATCAATATGAAGAGTAGAATGATGGTATTTGAGAAAAATGTCATAAGGGTTGTTGTTTCTTTGGACCCCTTTGAAGGAGCGTGATATACAGAACCAGTCCGTAATGAATATGGTGATGTAGATATTAACAATATCTATAAGTTAACTGCACGGGACAAAGATTGGATCAACCCCATCGTAGATGGGAGGATAATATAGGAAATATATAGCTCATGTGTTTTAGACTCTGATGAAGAAATGGAGAATTGGAAGAATTGAATATATGAAGTATCTACCATGCGATGTCACAGAATTACCAGATCACTCTGCTACATTGCATCAGAGGTATGTGACTTTACCTATTATGATGGGAATGGGGATGTTAAATTTTTTCTTGATAGATTTGAATAAGAAGTAACTAAAGAACAAAGGTTTCAAGCTTTGGATGTCACACTGATATCTACACCCGCTAGATGGTGGGTGTTCGAGAGATGTCTCTTGGGGTACATTTTTTAGTATATTTTTGTGTATTTTTGCATATTCACACTGCATGGAAAGGTCAAGGGGATTTGGGGTAGGTCAAAGTCCCTATTTTATGTAAAAGGGTTGTAAGGGTAAATTGTGGGCCTTAAACCATGGTTTGAGACCATAGTATCCGCGCACTAAATATGGATATAAATAGATAGATCAAGTCTAAGTAAGAACACATGTAATATTTTGGATCTAAGTGTTTATGCATCTATGATGCACTTTTGTAAGTCTCAGTTTTTGGGTAGAAAGGCTCTTCCTGGCTGTGTGTGCGGTGACCTAGTCCTATTTGTGTGCGGACTCCACTGGCTATGTGTGACGAAGGGTAATTGTAAAGGAAAAGTCTATTGTACTGAACTATTGGAATCTAATACAAAGACTAGGTTTGGAAAAGCATTGTGTTATCTGTTTACTGTTTCTTCCTTGAGATATCTTACTTATATTATACTTAATTGTATATTCATGAGTAGATATGTTATTCATGCATGAATATATATTGATGGTTGAATAGATGGATAAATCTGCTTAAGTTATTGTGTATTACATAGTTCTAGTTCTGTTCTTATATATTTGTGACAAAGTTGATCTGCGATCTATCTGTTTATGCATTATCTGATAAGTATTGTTCTGTATTTGCGTGCATCTATTTCAGATCTGTATAAGTTCTGAAATCAACCTGTTTAGGGCCACCACATTATTTTCTTCCTCAGTGTGCAGAAACTTGTTTCCAACACCCCTCCATACTACTTTGGGTGAGACTTTGATCTGTGCAAGCGGGACATTACCAAAAGGGCTAGTAGTTGGAGGGCTTGTTGGCTGCGCGATAAACTGTGAACCTGGTTTAGGACCCCTAAAGCCAAAAAATGGGTCTGTTTCCGGGACAGGGATCATTTGGAGGGAGATTTAATGTTGTTGCACCCTATGCAAAATGAATTGCAAGATTGGATGGATAGAAAGATCCTTGAATTCGTGATCTAAGATAATCGAAGTTCTAAGGTATCTGATGAAAAGTAGGTTCATAAGTACATCTATACAGAATTTCATGAGATATTATTTTTCTCCTTCACAACTGAACTGCATGGGTGGTTGTCACAATTGAATGAATTCAATACCTACTTTTGGCAAGATTACAAGTCTCACGGAGAAGACCCAGGTTTAGGTTAAGGGCCAAAATGGTTTTCCACCGTTAGCTTCACGCCGACATTTGCACCCAACTCCAAAGAGCCGAGAGTCTCACCTGAGGCATGCTGTGACCTTACTATGGTAGGGAGTCGATCGCTATCACAACAAAAACATCATCGATATGGTTGAATCAAAGTTACGTTGAAAGTCTAAAAAATTGTAATACAATGTTCCATAACATATATCTCTCAGAAATGTATTCAGAATTGCAATAATTTTTGTTTTTAAAGTCTTTCAAAACCATTTATTCAAAACCATAAAAGATACTCAGAACAACACTTGTGATTATATTAATCATCGGCTATCAGTGACATACTATTACACGGCTCAACTACATGAGAAAGAACAAAGAAGAATACAAGAAGTCCTATTGGATAGAAGAAATACAAAAACACAGAGTAATGGAGAACAATAAAACACAAGCAAAGCTCTCTTGCGGTTCTCTGTTGCCTATTCCCATCTACACCCACCTTCCTATCCACTGGTTGGTTGCCTATTTTTTTTGTTGCCAGTGTGACTGATAGTTCCTCCTTCCTTCTCGCTCGGATGTCTTTTGTTTCCTTCTGTTAATCGGGAGTTCCACTACTTGTTTCCTTCCGCACTCCTCCCCCATCTGTGCTTGCTCCAGCAATAGCCACAACACCTGTCCTTTTCTCCTTCGCAACCTTGACATATTTCTGCCTACCGTGGTTGCATTCCACCACATACTAGCCGCAACTCAAAATTTGTTAAGTTTCAAAACAAGGGCCCAAACAGGCCCCGACCACATCCTATTGATTCACCCCGAGTCAATTGATCTGCACTGTCTCTACTTCCATGGGTCTTCTTGGCCCTATGCCCTATTCTTCCTGACTCCCTTCTCTTGGTTGTCAAAACAAGGGCCTCATAACTAATTAATTTTTTTGGCATTCTCGCGCTTCTCTGCACACAGGTTATGTAAGTAACCGACACGGGTGAGATTGATGAGACCCCATAACTAATTAATTTTTCCCTGGCTTCTCCCACGGCTACAATCATGTGATTAGTTAGCTGCTAAGGTGGGTTCTGACATTGCTGACTGTGGTTTTTGGATTTGGGCAGACGCGATGGCTGGTGGTTATGTCTAATTATGGAAAATTTATTACGGTATGGGTGATTCTAATTATGGAAATTATTTACAAATATTGTTAATCCTATAGACTGACACTGATACTACGCTTAATGATGATGGGCTAATGTTCAACATTCTTTTTCATCTGACATGGATGACACACTAGACACTACCCCTCCCCGACCACTATTGGTTGCATTGCGGTCTCCGCAACAAAAATGTAATTTCTTTTATTATTCTGAATCATATCTATGCTCATCTCAGGTGCGAGAGAGTTCTTAACTCTAATCTACCCTACTGACTCCTCTCAGTTGCGAGAGTTATTGGAAATGAAATGGTGAAATTACTTGTGGTAGGGCTTTAGGCATGCGCCATTGACCCATCCCTGTAGAACTTGGTCGTTCAGTTGTGCCAACCGAATTGCTCCGGACTATTTGATTTCAATGACATGAAATAGTCCTAGCCAATGCATCTGCATCTTTCCTGAGAACTTTTGGTATTTACTGTCATAGAGTAGAACTTTCTCCCTGACCTAAAAAGTCTTTTGTTTATTATGCCTGTCGTTCCAAGCTTTCTATCTCTCCTTTTGTACCATCTAATGAAACTACACAAGAAATAATCCTTCTTCAAGTTCTTGCAGCTCTTGCAATCACTCCTTTAGGGATTCTTCTTCAGATAATTGTAGAGTTTTTGTGATTAGAAGGCTTGGTACGATGAATTCCACTGGGACTACCACTTCTCTTCCGTAAACTAGCTAGAATGGCGTTTTTTTGTTTAGTTATTTTACCATTGTTCGATATGCCCACAGTGTTGCTGGTATCTATTCATCCCAGTAATCGTGTTGCACATTTCATATCTTCGTCAGGCCATTCTCTAGTATCTTGCTGAATGATTCGACTGTACCGTTTTCTTGCAGATGATACAGACTGCTTTTATGGTGTTGTATCATGAAGCTCTCCAGGAGGGACTTAATGGTGTCATTGATGAAGTGGGTACCCTGGTCGCTGGTCAAGCTTTTTGGACATCCAAATCGGCTGATTATATTTTCAAATATGAACCTAGTAGCAGTCTCTACCATGCAGTTCCTCACTGGTGCTACTTCTGCCTAGCGCGTCGGGTATTCAGTCACTGTTATAATGTACCTTTCCTTTGAGTATCTTGCAGCCAGTGTAATTGGTCGTACAAAATCGACTACCCACTTTTAAAATGGCTGCAATAATTTTATTGGATGAAGAGGAAGCTCATCTCTGTGATATGGTCATCCCATCCGCTGAAAAACGTCACATTTCTGAACAAATGCTTTGCTATCCTTATGCAATGTTGGCCACCATAAGCCTGCTTGTAGTACCTTTCGTGCCGTCAGTTTAGCTCCTACATGCCCTCCCGCAACACCACTATGGCTTTCCCATAGTACAACTTCTCTTTCATGGTCTAGGACACATCTTTGAAGAACGTGGTCTAGCCCCATCTTGTATAGATTTCTAGCTATCATTTGATACTCCACAACTCGAACTACCAGGTGCTTCTTGTATGTCTAAGTATACTGACACGGACACTTCCCTGTCATGAGGTAGGCTGCTATCTCGTTCAGGTAGTCTGGGATGGCTTCTACTCTGAAAAGATCAGCATCCGGTAACTGATCATCTAGAGATCCTCCATTTTCTCCATTTTATAGTCGGGATAGGTGATCAGGCCCTACGTTAAGTCTTCCAGGCTTTACAATTACTTCAAAGGTGAACTCCTGGAAAAGTAGGATCCATCTGCATATTCTCCCTTCTAATACTGGCTTGTTTACTAAGTATTTCAATGCTGAGTGATCTGTGAAAAATTTTAGATTACCTCCCAACAGGTAGTGGCGGAATTTCTGAAGAGAGTACACCATTGCCAATGCCTTCTGCTCTATTGTTGTGTAGTTCCGTTCTACTGTTGACAACTTGCAGCTGGAAAAATATACCAGATGATGGACTGAAGTGTCTCCAAGTTGAGCCAAGACTACTCTAAGCGCAATGCTGGAAGCATCAATGTGTACATGAAACTTCTTGTCCCAGTCTGGGTGGACTAGTATTGGTGCACTCGCCAGATTTTCCTTTAGGGTGTCCAGGGTTGTTCTACAACTGTCTATCCATTGGAACTGTTCCAAGTTCTTCAATAGCTTTTCTAATGGCACTATTATCTTGGTGTAGTTGCGAATGAACCGCCGGTAGTAACATGTGTGGCCCAGCAGTGACCTTAGCTGTTTTATCATTTCTGGCACCTCCATACTAACAATCACTACTACTTTGGCAAGGTCTACACAGACGCCTTGATTACATACCGCGTGCCCTAGCAGTGTTCCAAACGGTACGGAAAATATACACTTCTTGAGGTTCAATAAGATCTGCAGTTGTTGACATCTATCAAACATTACTCTCAACAGGCTCGCATGATCCTTTAGTATTCTATAAACAGTACAGTCGTCCATATATACTTCTAAAAACTTGTGGATGTATTCCCAGAATGAGGCTATCACAATGCACGAGAAGACCGCAGGTGCATTCTTCAATCTGAATGGCATCATATTGTATGCGGAAGAGCCCCATTCGGTGGTGAATGTTGTCTTTCTCTTGTCTTCCTCTACTATTCTTACCTGATGGTATCCCAGGAAACCATTAGTGAATGAGTATGCCTCATTCCCCGCAACGTTGTCCAGGACTTTGTCACTGAATGGAGTAGGAAATGGATCATGGATACAAGAATTATTTAAGCTTCTGTAATCTACATAGACTCGTATCTCCAATTTCTCCTTTTTATTCTTTATAACTATGGGACTTACCCATTCTGTTTCTTCTACTAGGAATATTAATCTGGATTTCAACATTTTGTCGATCTTTGCCTTCACCTTTTCCTTTACTCTTGGGTTCATACGATATGGTTTATGTTTCACAGGCCTTGCATTGTGCTTTAGTATTATCCTCATTCCCCCATCTCCCCTTTTATACCCTTTAGATCTGCTACCGATGAAGGAAACAAATCCTCGTATTCCTTGAGTAGACTAAATATTTCCTTAGTTGTTTTTTCATCCCAGTAGTCTCCAATTGTCGCCACTTTAGGTTATTCCTCTGTTCAAATATTTACTTTCTTGGTTCTAAGAGGTAACAGATGGATCCCTTCTATCATCGGTTCTTCTTTGATGTCCCTCTTCCCTTCTGTTTCTTCAAAATATAGGTGCCTGAGATCCTCTAGATTGTCATCGTCCATCTCACTATTAATTTTTTGACATGCCACCTTTTGTTGGATACCCTGGTATTGACACGACTGCTTGTCCATCTATTGACTATCTAGGAAGAACAGTACCTTGTTGATAGCCTGCAACTCTTCTGTAACTAGCTCAGTCCTTCCTTCAAACGAGAAACACTTTGTGAAGTTGTCTGCAACTTCCTGCCATTTGTGGGTCCCTCTCCTTTTTTCCTCCATCAGGTACCAGGCCTTTGGAATTACATCCAAAGAGTGGATAAACCAGTGGACCCACAGGTCTTCTGGGTATCCATCGGCTCTCCATTGGGCTTCACATTTCTCTAGAATGTTTCTGGAGTCTGAATCGCCTTGGTAATTGTCCTTACTTCTGGTTCCTTTGTCTTTCTTAAATCTGGCTTTTAATGTTGGCGCAACTTCGTCCCATTGCGCCAATGAGTTGCAATGATTACTCCACCATATTGCGGATGTGGATTGTAATTCCATTTCCATCACTGGTATTCTGTGACTTTTCGGTACCGTAGTATCTATATTGGCTATGAAAAGACTTATAGCCTTCATATCAGATAAGATTGGGTATTCCTAAATCTAGGCCCCGATCCAATTGACTCTTGCAATATTGGCGCATCTCGTTGTATTTGTTTCATACCCTCCTTGCTACCAATCATCCCAAGCTATTTCTGATCCCAATTCTGAGCTTTGGATGCTTCTCTAGCTTACCGAGCCTTCTGCTATCGGGTTAATGTAATCTTCTCTTCTTCCTGCGGTCATTTGATAGAGATGGTCCAGCAGCTGAGCAGCTTCTCTATTATCCATAGTCTCTATATATCTCGGTCCTTGGTAAGGGTCGAGTGGCTGAGTGACTCTGATTTCCTCATCCTTGAATATCATCAGTTATTTCTTCAGATCGATTATTGCATAATTTTCAAAGGCCAAGTCAACTCCTAATAGTGCAGGGTACAAATCTTTATCTCTCATGATGTCAATGACTTCAAAGTTCGTAAATGTCTTTACTCCCGCAATGTCAAATTCAACCTCCTCCAGTCAGCCGATGGGAACAATGCAATACTGGTTTTCCATCCGAAGTTGAATCGGGGAATATGTCAATCTTGGCTTCCCTAACACCTCCCAATTTTTTCTTGGTAGGATGTTGACATTATATCCCAAATTAAGCATGGTGTCTTTAATCTGGAACCCCGAAACTTGTGTGTTCACTCAGAATTCCTTTCCCATCGTTCATTTATTTCTCTTTATTCTTTGTACATACTTTTGGTCTGCCTCAGCTGATTCTCTTGCTCCTGTTTTCTTCTTCAACACCCCTTCCAAGTTCTGCTTTAGCCGTTCTAGCATTGGTGCATTGTCAACAATTTTTAGGAATAGATGGAACCACTCCTGGATCAAGGCTTCAGAATTACTTTGGGTTTCATTTTCTTCCTGAGTTTTCTGTAACTAAATTAATTTGCTTCCCCCCAATTGGGCAAACATTTCTGCTTCTTCGTGGAAAATTTGTTTCTTTCATTCTGGTTTAATCAGGAGCTTTGGGGATGCTGGTCTGATCAATTTTATTGGGTCCACAGTAGGCACATCTTCCCTCGTTATTTTTCCTCCTTGTGTCACTATGACCACGTTTCTCATTGTATGAGTTCCAAGTAACCTGGGTTCTGCATTTACTAATTTTTTCCCTCTCTGTCTAACTCTTTCCTCCCATTTTTTGATAAGCTTCCAGCAATCTTCTGTTGCGTGTGTGTTAACCCGGCACTAAGAACACCAGGGTATTCTAGGGAGTGGAAATTCTCTAGCTACATGTCCTTCTTGGTCGCAGTTGTAGCATCTTATTGGACCTCTACCTCCTACTCGGTATCCCCTCATGTCTCCTCCTCTTCCTCGGGGAGCTTCGTTTACTCTGTATGAAAGCCAGTCCAGCCACTCTGCTAGCACATCTAGTGCTTGGCACTACTCTGTGCCATGTGTGGTTGAGGGAAAGAACTCACAGTATATATTATTAGGAAAATTGGAGTATTTCTGTAAGATCGGACACAGTCAAGGCTGATGGCCCATATTTTTGCATATTTCACAGTACTCATTGTTGGTTGGACTTTGTCATGCAGGTAATTGCTATTGTGGTGGGTATATCGCCTAGGTGTTTATTTGCACAACCCCTCCTAGTGGTGGAGCCCCCGTGCCCCTGCGGCTGATGTCCCCACATTTTAGCCCCACAACAGGGGACATTCAGTTGCCACATGTCCCTCCATGAGACAATGTGTGCACCATACATTCGGTCTCGCTGGTCACATTGGTTGCATTTCCTTGATTTTTTATGTCAGACTGTCTATTTGATGCTGCAAACCCATTATAAAGGGGTCCTGTACCGCTGCTCCTCCCTTAAAATCTTGCGAGTAACCCGCCATAGCTTCTATCTTCATTTCCTGCTCTAGTGCGTCCTGCAATGTCTCGATCCTTTGCTGAGTCAATGGAGTTCAGGTTAAAGGTATTAAAGCTTTAATGAACCAGACCCTCTGATGGTTCGGATCAATTGGATAGCTGAGTTTTCCGATTGCGTCCTTGAATCTCCACATCAAATCCCAAGTAGTTTCTCCTTCCCGCTGCTTGATTTCCCACATCTCTGAGAGGCCTTGTTGGTCTGTTTGGGGCAGTTTGAATTCCTTAATGAAATCCTTCTTTACATCTGCCATGACTGGATTCGAGTGAGCTTCCGACAATTTCATAAACCATCGTAGGGCTCTCTCCCTAAGGGTGGTATGAAATTATATCAACTTCCCAGCATCTGGTGTCTGTCGTGCCCTCCATATGGCCTCGTATAGGTACTAGTGCTATTCGACATCGTCGTTACCCCTCCCATAGAATTTTGGATACCGGGTAAATGATCCCGCCATGTTCACTTGAATAGGCATTACTAAAATGAAGCCGTTGGATCCTGGTTGTGATATTGTGTCACTACCAATCCTACTACTGGTATCTATTACTGTTGGAGACTGAATACTATGCAACTTACTTAATTCATGCAACTTAACAAAAATTTCACTTATGGGCTTATAGAGTAGCAGGGGAAGGTTGGGACTAGAGCTACTTGAACTGAGGGGACTAGGAATACCTTGATATATGGACACCGACCTTTCTTGAAATAGTTGCTCCATTTCAACGTGCATCTCCACATCGGACACCTCCTCCGGGCGCACGTATGTACCTTCTCCATCAAACTTGTTTCCTTTCTCCATCTAGGCTGGACTCCTATACACTTGCTGCACTTCCTTAACAACCCCTCCTATATCATGGGGACCCACCTGACCTTCCATTCCCTTTGAAATATGAGGCGCCTCCTCTTTGTTCTTTCGACTGCTTTCTTGTCTTTTCAACTCCTTCATCACCCTCTCTCGCCATATTTTTTCAATTTGCACCCTCAGATGTGCTCGTCGCTCCCTGAGCCTGTTGGTGGTCTTGACATCCATACTCCTACTCCCCCTTCTCACGGTTCTTGTAACATCTCTCCCTTAATCCCTTCCCCCGACACCAGAGGTTTTATGCTTCCATCTCTGCTTTTTGGAATCCCATTAGTCCTTCATCTACCATCAATGCATTAATCCACAAAGGAATCTCCTTCAGTAGCTTCCCCCTTAACCCAGATCTGAAGGTATCTTCTGCTCTTGAGAAATACTGGTAGCACTCTGCTGCAAACTCCACTATATATCCCTCTAAGGTAGATTCTACCCAAAAATCCATGGCTCGGGTTAAATCAGTGTTTAACTGATGAAGGGCCACTAGATCCTCATGTGCCCACTTGCGATTTATCTTCCGCGACTTTTCCTTGATAGCCTTGGTCTGAAGCCTCCGCAACCAGTTATATAGTTCTTCTAGGAACTTTCCCAAAAATGTTTTGTAGGTATCACTAGCAGAGTTGGAGAATAGAACCAGGTTTTTAATCATTTTATCCTTCTATCGTCTCAGCTCAGCTTTCTAAACAATGAAATGATCTAGGTGGTTATCGCACCAGCTTCCTATTTCTCTTTCGAAGATCCGAGATACCATGATCTAGCTCCCAAATGAATTTTCGGGTCCCAGCAATGGAACTATTTGTTGGAAAGATTACAGGTCTCGCGGAGAAGACCCAGGTTCAGATTAAGGGCTAATAAGGTTTTCTGCTGTAGTCTAGCTTCACGCCGGCATTTGCACCCAGCTCCGAAGAGCCGAGAGTCTCATCCGAGGCGTGCCACGACCTTACTATGGTAGGGATTTGATCAGTATCACAAAAAAACAACATCAATACGGTTGAATCAAATTTATGTTGAAAGTATAAACAGTTGTAATACAATGTTCCATAACATATATCTCTCATAAATATATTCAGAACTGCAATAAACAAATTTTTAAAAAGGCTTGCAAACCCATTCATTCAAAACCATAATAGATACTCAGAACAGTACTTCTAATTATATTAAACATTGACTATCAGTGACATACTATTACACGGCTCAGCTGCGTGAGCAAGAACAGAGTAGAATACAAGAAGTCCTATTGGACAGAGAGAAATATAGAAACACAGAGGAATGGAGAATAGTACAACACCGACAGAGCTCTCCTACGGCTCTCTGTTGCCTATTCTCGTCTGCACCCACCTTCCTATCCACTGGCTAGCTACCTATTTGTTCTACTGCAAGCACGACTGATAGTTTATCCTTCCTTCTCCCTCGAATTTCCTCTCTTTCCTTCTGTTCATCAGGAGTTCCACTGCTTGTTTCCTTCCACGCTCCTCTGCCATTTGTGCTTGCTCCTGCAACAACCACGACACCTTTCCTTTTCTCCTTCACAACCTTGACATCTTTCTGCCTACCGTGGTTGTGTTCTTCCATGTACTATCCGCAACTCAAAATCTCTTAATTTTCAAAACAAGGGCCCCAACACCTACGTGAAGGATGACGAGTCACTGAGTGGAATCCTGAATTAATTCAACAATTAGAAAAGATAGACAATAAGATCACTTGAGTGATAGATCATTGAATCAATCGTGTCTTGGGAGGTTTTGTGACTGAATTTTCCATTGATCAGTTTGTGTCATATTCTAAAGCAGAAAGAATATTTTTCAAGCGTCCTAGAGGTAAATTCTTGCACTCTTTGAAGTTATTGTTGGAATTGCTATTATGCGAACAGGGCTCTCTATTACAAAATATTACATGAATGTCTCAAAGAGACCTAACTATGCACAGTGGAAGAATTTACTGTGAAGACCCAAATAAATGATTTATTTATAGCCCTCTCAAGCATAGGCCTGATAGTGATGGAGAACCAGAAACTAGTAGCTCTAGTGAATCTGTGCACTCTGAAGAAGAAGAAGTATCCCGAGAAGAGTTTTCATCAAACTGGAACAATCAAAGAGCCTTTACCATCTTTCAGATCCCATCCACTCCACTTCCAAACTCATCTCACCAAGTGTCCTCTCCACTGCATCATCCATCTTCACCTCCACCTCCCCCAGGTGCAGATATGGTCGCGTCGATGAAGCTACCTACTTTGAGAGGTATTGGGAATGATGATACTAAGAAATTTTGGTTTGTGATTAATGTTGTATGGAGAGCTCAGTATATTAATAATTATGATATTAAGAAAGCGAAGTTAGCCACTAATTTCCAAGATCACACATTGGATTGGTATATCAGATATGTCCAATCAAACCCTAATGCCACCTTAGATGAAGTGAAATATGCCCTAAAATAATAATTCAAGAAGCCTAAGTCATATGCATAGTTGGTTATAGAGATCAAAGAGATTCATCAGGAGGTAAATGAATCTTTGGGGGAGGCATATCGAAGGTAGAAGCGCACTATCATAGATGGTGGATTTACTATCAATGATACCCAACATAAGGAATGTTTTATTGCTATGCTGCTCCCACATTTGTGCCAGCCCTTGGGTCAAAAAAATATTTTCACGCAGGCTGAGGCTGTGGAGATTTAGATGAATTAGAAGATATCCCAACACCTATTACGTACGGAAATCAATAGATTCACAATCATTTGGAAGCAATGCATTTGGATATTCAGAATTTGCACAAAGATAAAGGCAAGGACGTATGCACAGAATTTTTGTTCATAAAATGCAAATTTGTTGGGCACCATAAGGATCAATGTTTCATCTTTAAGAAATATCTGAACGCTAGAGGACCTAGCCCACTGAAGAGCATAGTATGGTGCACAATTTGTCAAGTTGCGAGATTACATGAAATAGATTTTTCCCCAAGGGTTGGAAAATATCAACCTAAGCTAAAGCATTTGTTTTATATATTTTTTTCGTCTTTGGGACACGATGAGTAGCATTATAGAACTTATGATATGATGTTGGAAAAATATGAAATATATAGAATGTAGGCTGAACCTACCTCACCAACATCGCCCTCTAGGCGCGGTGGATTTCACGACAGAGGAAGAGGAGTGGAGGTGCATCAAGTGGTCGAGGAAGGGGGCAGGTTATTTGCTACAATTGTGGAGATGTTGGTCACTATGCACATGACTATCCAAATTTGGCGTGATATTCATGTAGGTATTGTAGACAGTTTGACCATGTAATAGAATATTGTCTTGTTTTAATTAGTAAGGTGCAGGAGAAAAAGACACTGACTCCGACGCAAAATCTTCAGATGGTCAGAGTAGAAAACTGTGAGGAAGCTCTTAGTGTGAATGTGGCCACTAGGAGTGATGTATCCACTAATAAAGATAAGGGAAATAAGTCAGATACTAACCTTTGGATTCATAAGGAACCTAAGAAAAAATATGGAATTGAATTGCACCACGCAAAAGAGACTTTTGTTGAAGCACGAAACGAGTTTGTAGAAGGAAGTACGTCAACATAAAGTATACCCATGAAGGAAGCAGGGTTAGATGAAGAAATAAAGCCATTTTTACAAGCTTGTATTAGGTTACTGCACAACAAAAAGGTAATAAATAACCTGCAGGCTCTGATAGATAACTGTGCAGACAAGAAACAATCATTGGTAGAACATAAAGATGTCAACAAAATCTATAAGAATAAGAAAAGGAAAAACTGAGAGATGCGTATGACCACGTAGATTGGTGCTTATGAGATGGATCAAGTTATTTTATATCTGGGGTTTGATGCAAATTTCCTACCTAATAAAACTTGCCAGTGCATGGGAAAACCCGAGCTGGAGTGGTCTACCATTCAACTGCACGTGGAAAATCAACAGAAAATCATTCCATTAGGAAGGATGTCGCAGGTTGTAGTCAGCATTGAAGCTGTTAAGGTGCTTGCAGACTTTGAAGTTATACACATTGTGGATGATACTGACACTTATCCTGTGTTATTGGGATTAGACTGGGCTATTGATATGGATGGTGTCATAAATTTGAAGAAAATAAGAATGGAGGTTGAAAGCAATGGAACCAGAGTCATAATTCCCCTAGACCTTGCAGAAGGACAAATATACATAGAGCCTATGCATGCTAATGATAATATTGAGTAGATATATAAGTTGAATTTATGCAAGGAATATTGGTCAACCTCACTGTTGATGGAAATCTTAATTGGGAAAAGGACAACTCTTGCTTCTCAGATTTTGATGAAGAATTGGAAAACTGGTAGAATTGATTGCATTAAGTATCTACGCTGCACTATAATCAAGTGACTAGATCTCTTCATTGCATAGCATCTGAGGTAGAGGAATTACCGCATTATGATGGTTTACCTCATGTAAATATTTTTTTAGGAGAACTAGAAAGAATTGTTCTAGAAGGACATATATTTCATGCTTTGGATCTCTGACCGCATGCTAGTCCAACACGATGGTGGGAGACTCATAAAGAAAACATGGGAAACTAGGATGAATGTGTGCACATTATGAGGTTATGCTTTGAACGTCTAGCTATCATAATGGAAGAATTATACTCTGGAAAGGATCATCTATGCAGACATTTGGCTAAATGGAATTAGGTATGGGGCGTAGAACCGAGACCTGAATGGGTCCACACGTTCATTCATACATTGGGGAAGGTACCTACTGATAGGTATTTTGAAATGGAGTTGTGTCAAGGTACTAGTGAATGGTCTACTTTGATGGAGAGTTTCATTCAAACATTTAGATTTGAGAGTGGGTTTGGCAATATTGGTAAAACATTGAATAACATTCAAGAAGTTATCTTTGATACAACAAAGCCAATGATTGAGTGCGCTCCTCTAGCATGGGATGCGTAGATGAAGGATATTATGAATTGCAAAAAAAAATTGGTTGAGGAAAATGAAGAATATCCAAGGAATATCATGATTCCAGGATCTCAGGGACATCTTACAGTTACTGGGCCCTCGATCACTATGCTTGTTGTGACAAAGCCTCTAAATATCCAACAAGTGAATATTGGAGCTGAAGAGCAGCCAAAGTTAGCAAATATTGGAGACTATTGGGATGATTAAACAATAGGAAAGCCCGATGAACTGCTAACAGAGTATCATGACATGTTCCCTACGAAATTCTCAGAGTTTAAAGGGATAATTGGAGAACTTGGAGTTATTAAGATCACTTTGAAACATTATGCATGCCCGGTGAAGCAACGCCCATACATATTGAATCCAAAATATAAGCAGAAGGTAAAGGAAGAGTTGGATAAGATGGTTTCTGCAGGCATCATAGAGCTTGTTAGCACTCTGCCAGATTCCCAAGGCCGAAGAAGGAATCCCAACAGAGGTAACCACAAACCAAAATTTTGGCTTAGTAGCTAGCCCTACCAAGTCAGAGAGGGCTCTCTCCATAAGGTCATAACCAAGAGGAATAGAGGAATTAGGATTTTTAGGCTAGATATGAGTGCAAGGTTTTTTTTTATTTGATTGGGTTTGGTTTCACTGGATGAAGATATTAGGTCAAGGGAGCTAGGTCAGGGAAAATGAGATAGGGTTGTAGAGATTCAATGGGGCAAGGTAGGCATAAGGCTTACCACTTTAATATGATTTTTATGAGATGGTTTTAAGACTGATGAGAAGCTAGAAAGAGCATGTGAGATGTATTCTTCCTAAATAGAGGAAAATGGACAAATTATGATATCTTTCCCTAAACATAGAATTAGAAAGCATGTGTTCTTCCTATCAACTTGAAACAAAATAATACAATAGAGATGTAATGAACATGAACAAAAAAAATTATAACATATGAAACTGAAGGAAAAATAATGATAAACATCATACCACATGTATCCCGAAAAATAGCTGCAACTCTTCTTTATTAACTGGCCAAAACTGAGTACAATAGTTCCTTGATCAATAAGCTAATACCCAAACTCATGCTAACCCTTTTTAGTGTGAATAAAGGGACTAAATAGACATAAAAACCACATTCACTCATCCTCAAGGGTTGAATCCATGAGTTGAGGAAGATATCCACAAAATACTAAACTGAAAGCTGAAGTGTAGGATGGTCCAAGTGACTCATTCCTAATTACATTCAAACTGATTCATTTTGACTCATTGATAGCTTTTACCCAATGAATATACTCCTAGGTAACTAATCCATAGCATAATTATATTTAAAATCATTAATTACATAGGTAGAAACATGATTTTCTAAATAAAAGTCAAAATTACAGAGCAATTCCAAAAATATCAACAAAATGGACATTTGTGGCCTCACTGTGTCATTTGCGCCCTTGTAGTGTCATTTGCACCCTCCATCTTCAAGGCCACTTTTCACTGACATGCAGGTGTCCAAATTAGGCGCAATATGGCTTGTTAGAAATCCCTTCCAGTCCTATTTTTGAATATGCCTCCATTTTTTTAAATGAAGGTCATTTGACCCCTCAAAATGTCATTCTCCCAAGACTGGTATTTGCACAACACCAAGCTCAAAACAGGGGCATAAAGGTGATCTTTTGGTAGTTTTTTGACCTTTTCACCTGTCAAACACGTAAACCAAGGCTGGAAACATGGTTTTATGGAATGCATATGTCTTTAGGAATCCAATGGTATCCTTCTTTCCCTCAAAACGTGCCCCAAACATTTGCGTAGTGCCTAGGGCATTGCACAAATGACCAAATTTCAGCTAAATGCTTGTTCAGAAAAACTCAGAAAATCCCAAATTTTGCAAAAAAGTTTCAAAATGAATCAAAATTGGTAGAATAGATGATGATGATGTGACTAGGCTTGGAGGGAAGCCTCTACAAGTATGTCCAATTTATTCTTCTCTTCCATGGTCAAATCTTCAATATTTGCATTGGCTGTTTTGAGCTTGGCCATTGCAATTTTCTCCTTTAGGGCATAGTGTTTGACCTTCCTCCTCAATAGGTCATTGCATTTGTTAGCCTTAGCTAGAAGATTCTCCAAGTGTTGATTGGCTCTATAAAGCCATGGCTCCATGTTTTCAGTGATCACTATAACAATTTTCTCATTTAGGGTTAGTTGATCAGCAAGCTCAGCCTCCCTTTGTCTTTCTAGAGCTAGAGATTTTTTCAGCCCTCTATTTCTAGGTCTCTTTATTGGTACTTGTTCCTATTTTTCATCAAGCAAGCTATACTTTTCAAGTTTTTCATCTAGCATGGCTTTGGCCTTTTTTGCCTCCCTTTGAGCAGTGACATACTTGACCTCACCAATGACCTGTTTAGGTTTCAATTTCTCATTCTCCTACTCAAGGAATTTTATGGCATATTTGGCCCTATCAAGATTAGTTTGGAGCTCCTTAATCTTGACATCCTTTCCTTTGATGGATGCATTAGTGATTTTTTCATTTTCATCCTCATCTAGGTCAACAAGCTGAAATTCCTGTTATGTTTCATGAAGATCCTCCTCATCATGAATGATTGCCTCAATCACATTTTCTTTAGCTTTTTCCACCTTATTTGTTGTTGAAGAAGGCATGGCCCCTTCCACTCTGTGTGGAGAAAACACATGCCTATGGCCTCTCTAGTAGGTTTTTGGGAATGGCTCAACCTCAACCATACTGGACCACTTAGGCTCAATGCCTTCAATCTTGCTAGGTGACCCAATGTCATGATGATATGGAGATAAAGGAGGTGAAGGGGACCGATCTGATGATGATGAATGTGTTATGGGATGAGATGGAGGGATGGAAGTGGATGGTTGGGATGATGAAGGGAAATTTTTTGCATGCTGAGTAGATGACTCTTTGAAAATATCATTGGCTATGAAGGTAATCCATGCAATGTTTAATTGATTGAGATGGTAGAGGACTATGATTTTAATGAGGGAATGATGGAATAGACTTCTCATTTGCTGTTCATAATCCTTTTTCTGGGAAATGTATGCCATCTTCTT
This sequence comes from Pinus albicaulis, assembly GCA_034641835.2. NCBI lineage: Eukaryota > Viridiplantae > Streptophyta > Pinopsida > Pinales > Pinaceae > Pinus > Pinus albicaulis. Next base: position 307,538,821 of record CM076574.1, read on the forward strand.
AATGCTCTGGAAAATACTATAGGGTATGTTAAGCATCTTTACCCTCGTGAAATGCATTAAGAGTTGGATGTGATAGGAATAAAGCCTTGAAAATATACCTTCACATGAAAAGTATTTCATGATTATCTTCATCATTGGTGCATATATGTCTATAAGGTGAGAAAAAGGAAAGAACCTCTTTGCCTGATTTTGGTGTCTTTTTTTTAAGAAAAAGTCAAAGTACGGTCTCTTCAAATTACCTTTCTTCAACCACTTCTCCCCAACATTTGGGATCTCGGTGGTAGCTGAAATAATAGCAGTTGATAGATTAAAAATGACACGAGCTAAAGTAACTTAGTTGTCATGGAGTCTTGATATGAAAATTCTGGTCAACATGGGATGGTGTTGGACCCTATGAACTTTTTCATAGAAATCATAACAACCAACATGTTTGAAGCATGTCACAATCAATGGAGAAGCCAAGAGTTCCCTACAACTAGTAGGTTCAAGTCTGAGTACTCCTCCCCCTTTATGTGGCCTCCTCATCTCTATTTCCTCTCCTTCACTGAATGATGTGTTTTCTTCCTCTCCTACCATGGTGTTTTTATCAAAACCCTATGGAATTGGATGGTGTGAAATATGTTTCTAGGAATGGGGAATGGGAAAGGGAAAATGAGGGAGATGTTGCTAGGGACTTACGAAATGGGGGAGGGGATATGGAATAGTAGTATAATGAGATTTGGGATAGGGATTTGGGAATTGGGAGCCTAGGTAAATGTAACACCTAGGGCTTAGGGTTTTGGGAGAAAGGTTTAGGAAAAGGGGATTTTTGTAATATTCCCAAAATTAGCGTGCAGCTAATAGAAATATTAATTTTTAATTTTTGCACTTAGTAGATTAATAAATGGGGGAAAGTGACGCATACTTATCTTGTATTAGCATAAAAACCCTCTTGGTATGAAAAGGGGACATCCTAGTAGCTAGATCTTGCACTTTCCATGTATTAACAGGAAGAGAATCATGTTGATTCATTCAAGTTGACTAAGTCAAAAATGCAGTATCGAGGAGTAGCCTTGATGGAGCTACAACACAATTTTGGAGGGAAAGTGATCATGTGATGTTGGAAACCCTAATGGGTGGGACCTAAGCTGAGGAGGCTCACAAAGCTTATAATGAGGAGTATGGCAGACATTTTAGGTTAGCCTATGGATTATTGATTTTGGTTTACTTAGACTATTGAGCATTCTTCAACTGTTGAGTTGAGTATGCAGTGTTGTTTAGCACAAGGCATTCCTGCTTAGGGATTCCTTCTCCTTTCTTGAGAGGCCTCTTGGAGGAGCATTTTTCTTCATTTTTCCACATCTAGGATTGATGCCAAGCATCCCCCTTTAGTTAAAACATTATTCCTATAGTAGGAAACGTTGTGTTGCAAGGTGTTGCAGTGGAAGGATTACAACACTAACTTCTGAGCTTATCTTTCAGAGGAGGGAGCTTCCCTTTCTTTTCAAGATCTGTATAGGAGGTTTCTTAGCATATTCAAAATCTTGGCATGTGGCCAAATAATTCTCCATCATCTACTGTGTAGTCCCCTATAGGAACTGTGTCATTTTTCCCAGTGTTGCAGTAGCAGGGTCAAGACCCTTGATCCTGAGCTTGTTCCTTGGAGGAAGGACCAACCCTTCTCCCGGAAGGCTTTGTATAGCATTATTCTTCTGTTATTTGTACATTTAAGCTATATTTATTCAAATCTGCGGTATAAATGAATTTTCTAGATCTAGATCTACATATATTCTCTTTTATACATTGTACTTTCTTGAAACCCTTGCCGGGTGATGCTTATTGTGTATAAAAAGGGAGGAATCTCCATTTTCTCAGCCATTGGATGATTGTAAACTCTAGATATAATGTTTCTTGCTTATTTATGCATAAAACCTTATTAAAGTAATGATTTACATGCTTCAGTATTTTTTGTATGAGCTAAGTCATGGGGTTTGGGCTTATTTGAGTCATATTGACTTGGGGAGACCTATTATGTTGGCTAGAGTTATTTGTTTCAGCTCCAGTTATGGATGTGAGTTGTATGATGTGTAAAAGAAGGGATCTAAGTCCCATTCCTCACTTTTATTGTGTTATTTTCTGGAAATATCATTTCCTTTGCAGAGGCTGGTGAAATTCCTGATCTGGGAATATTATAAGATATTCTCAATACTGCTTATTTTCCCTATTTTTGGATATTACAGTGGTATCAAAGCCTTCATCTTGGCTCAACCTGTGGATTTCAGATGTAATCTAGAAGATAATAAGAAGAGGATATCAGAATGATGGAGAGGATGGGTTCACTCTCATCACTTTTCAGATCTAGAAAGAACCTCCCGAAGGAGGTTAAGCAGCTGAAAGAAGAGAGATGCAATGATACCTCTAGAAGGTTTCAAAGAAGAAGAAGAAGACGAATGCATTTACTATTCTCATAGAGGGAATGAGGAGTAGGAAGACCACTTAGAACATGAGATCCTGAGTGCATAATTGGCAGAGTACAAATGTCAACCTAGAGCTTTCAAAGAGACTCTAGATCTTCCTCAGTTTATCCAAATGAAAGAAGAAAGGAGGCCATACAGAAATAGGATGATAAGGGGCAATAGGTTCCTAATGTCTACCTTCAACGGATCACCCTTATGTACAGTAGAATCTTGGGTGATGAAGCTATAGGCATTCTTCTTACTACATCCAGTAGTAGAAAGAGCGGTTGTGGAGATTTCAGTGCTGCACTTGGAGGGCAAGGCAAGCACTTGGTGGTTCATCCATGTGATTCATGCAGGGGTGTCCACTTTTGTAGATTTCACTCATAGGGTAATCAAAATATTTGACAGTAGAAGATTAGAGAAGGAGGAATCATCACCACCACTGGAGGGGTCTTGTACCAGTGTTGTCACAATCATGGAGGGGCAGCCATCTACATGAACAGTTGGGGCAGACAACACATTGGAGAGAGGAAATCTTGTAGCCATACAAGATGTTCCCAAGACTCACCAAGGTATGCATATATTTCCATTTCCTATCATTTCAGAAAATCTTATGGGGAACCTTGGAAATTTGTCTTCACATGGTCAAGGATCAAAACCCATTGCTGATGTGGAGCAACAAGCTTGCACTGCACTATGAAACCTTGGTTTGATCAAAGAAGGGATAAACATTCATTCCATTGCACCCTTATTGAGTTGCATGCAACATGAGGGGTTAGGGTGTAAGATTTTGGAGGGCATAATGAGTGTTGTGCCACTTTCTAATGATGTTTTATCTTCAACACACTTGGATCCTTTTGGATTCAAGAGGATCATTGATGAGAGGTATTCTCTAAAAGATCTCCAAGGGGTTGCATCTCAACTTCTGATGAGGTGCAAAGAGAAATATCTTCTTTGGGAGATTGGTAGTCTTCATTGGGAAGATAGCAAGGGGGAGCATGATTGGAGGCATCCACATTTGGATGAATGGGGGTGGATGGAGAGCAAGAGGTTGGTGAGCCACTTGTAGATCTATGACACAGGGCAGCAAGAAGCAAAGCTATGCTAGCTACTCTTAAGAGATTTTGGCCATCTTGGGACACACCCTTTGTCAGGAGGTATGTGGTGGATGGAGGCATGGCATGCCACCCATATGCTAGAATAGCAGAAGACTTGCTTGTATGAGGCATCATACAAGACAACCATCATGATCTTACTTTATGGCTTGTATGAGGGAGAAATGAGGGAGAAACAAGAGTTTTTGTTGTTGTGGTTACGCTTGGGAGAGTATGGGCAGAATTTTTCCCATACTTATCATGAAATTTAGAGAGAAGGAAGGCACGCTCAAGGTGCAAGGAGGCTACCCTTCAACATTGGAGGATCATGAGAGGCTTCCATATGGGAAGGAGATCCTCTCACATAGAAGCATCATAGTGGATGGCTTTGGCATATGGAATGTCAAAGGGAGAAGTCATGGAGTGACAAGAGCCTTATCACTAAGGCCTATAGTGTTGTCACTTGGGAGTATGCTTCTATTGATGGAGTGTTCCAAGGGGAGTATGCATCCTCTCATTATACAGACTTTTATGATACGATTCTCATGGGAGGGCTTATTCATGAACCTCACTTTTTGATTACTCACCATGCATGGTAAGAAATACATTTCTGTACTTGTTGATTACTCCATTGAGTATTTGTATCTCCTCACCATATATGAACAGTGCATTGCTCCACAAGAGAGAAAGAGTATTTTTGGGTTTCATGGTCACTTTAGGGCCAATCTTTGTAATGCTAGTAGCCCATCTATACATGAATTTGGGCAAGTGTATTGTTATTTTGGTTATGTACAACTGATATACATTTCTACTTACTACCCCATGGTGGAGGAGAAAACATGCACAACTTGTAACTTATTGGAGAACCACTTGCCACATGATATTCTCAAGCCAAAGTTGGAAATACTATGCAAAATCCACTTGGGAAAACATTTGTACCATCCAAAATTGCACACAACCTTCAAAAATTTTCTGATTTGAATGCCATATGGTGATGATGTGCCATTCATCTTGTATGGAATGGTTTGGGTTAGCATGGCTCATGACATTGGAGAAAGGATCCTTGAAGATCCAATCCTCTTCTTGCCACTTGAGGGCAACCTTATTGCAGCCCAAGATCATCATGCACTCTACACTTATTATAAGTGGAGAGGAGGAAAATGTGGGACATGCCCTCTTGACTATCATGTTCATCTATTAAACCCACGTACACTTCATGAGCCAAAGGTGGAGGGGATCTTTCATAAGTTTCCATGTTGGGGGGTGACTCATTTTATATGGATGATAGTTTGGGGGTGGAGGTTTCACTTGGGAATGATAGTTCCCCATGCACTTCAAACTCCATGCCCTGAGAAGACCTCTAGATAGCATATAGTTGTCTCCTTGATTATTTTACTTTTGCATGATAGCCATTTGGGATGTACACCAAATGCTATCTTGTATGCTTGGGAGAGGCACTATGGAGTTTCATTGTTGAGACAAAATCTTATTCTTTGGGAGAGCTCATCATATGAGGATGCTACAGGAAGAGGGAAGGAGACTTTCCAGTTCTATCCTTGCAGTTTCTTGAGGACAAGCAAAATTTGGGAGGGGAAGACTGTAATATTCCTAAATTAGCATGCAACTAATAGGAATATTAATTTTTTATTTTTGCACTTCGTAGATGAATAAATGAGGGAAAGAGACCCATACTTATCTTGTATTAGCATAAAAGCCCTCTTGCTATGAAAAGGGGACATCCTAGTAGCTGGATTTTTCACTTTCCATGTATGAACAAGAAGAGAATCATGTTGATTCAGTAAAGTTGACTAAGTCAACAATGCAATATGGAGGAGTAGCCTTGATGGAGCTACAACGTAGTTTTGGAGGGAAAGTGATCATGTGATGTTGGAAACCCTAATGGGTGGGACCCAAGGTGAGGAGGCTCACAAACCTTATAAGGATGAGGATGGAAAACATTTTAGGTTAGCTTATGGATTATTGATTTTGGTCTGCTTAGACTTTTGAGCATTCTTCAGCTGTTGAGTTGAGTATGCAGTGATGTTTAGCACAAGGCATTTCTGCTTAGGGATTCCTTCTCCTTCCTTGAGATGCCTCTTGGAGGAGAATTGTTCTTCATTTTTCCACATCTAGGCTTGAGGCCAAGCATCCTCCTTCAGCTACAGCGTTATTCCTATAGTAGGAAACGTTGTGTTGTAGGGTGTTGCACAGGGAAAATTTTAAGGATGGAAAATTATCTTGAAGTTTAAAAAATTGGCGAATCTAACTAGTCCCTAATATGCAAAATATAAAATGTTTATTGATGTATTTGTAAAAATTTTCAAATGTATAATGATATTATATAGTTTTTGTATATAATGTTGGAGATTTTTAACATAAAATAATTTTATATTGTAAAATTTTGGCGAATCATTTTTGAAAAAAAATGGAAACTGGCGAATATTTTTTTTCGAAAAACCATGGAAAATTAGCCCACCTACGAATATTAGCCCCTAAAATTTTCCATGGTGTTGCAGTGGAAGGCTTACAACACCAACTTCTAAGCTTATCTTTCAGAGGAGGGAGCTTCCCTTTATTTGCAAGATATGTATAGGAGGTTTCTAAGAATATTGGACATCTTGGCATGTGGCTAAAGCATTCTCCATCATCTGCTATGCAGTCCCCTATAGGAACTGCGTCATTTTTCCCAGTGTTGCAGTAGCAGGGTCAAGACCCTTGATCCTGAGATTGTTCCTTAGAGGAAGAGCCAACCCTTCTCTCGGAAGGATTTGTATAGAATTATTATTCTATTATTTGTACATTTCATCTATATTTATACAAATCTGTAGTATAACTGTGTTTTCTAGATCTAGATCTTCAGATCTTCTCTTTTATACATTGTAATTTCTTGAAACCCTTTCCAGGTGATGCTTATTTTGGATAAAAAGGGAGGAATCTCCATTTTCTCGGCCATTGGATGATTGTAAACTCAAGATCTAATGTTTCTCACTTATTTCTGCATAAACCCTTATTAAAGTAACGTTGTACATGCTTCAGTATTTTCTGTATGAGCTAAGTCATGGGGTTTGGGCTTATTTGAGTCATATTGACTTGGGGAGACCTGTTTATGTTGGCTAGAGTTATTTGTTTCAACTCCAATTATGGATGTGAGTTGTATGATGTGTAAAATAAGGGATCAAAGTCCCATTCCTCACTTTTATTTTGTTATTTTCTAGAAACAACGTTTCCTTTGCAGTGGTTGGTGAAATTACTGATTTGGGAATGTTATAAGATATTCTCAATACTGCTTATTTTCCCTATTTTAGGATATTACAATTTTTCAAAATAGGGGCTTGGGAATGAGTATTTGTAATTGTAGGAAGGGTATAAAGTGCAAGAGAGTGAAATTTGGGATTTTTCACAAATTCAATAGGGACATTAGGGTTTTAAAGCAATTTTCAAACACCCAATTGTATCCTAAACTTCACAACACTCAAGACATAAACTTGATGAAAATTATATTTCAATGGCATGCACTCTTACTCATTTTCTGGAGGTCAATTAGTGGGTTGGTGAAGCCTTGGAAACAATTTTTCACCACTTGAACACGTTTCTGGGGTGTCCTGGTCATTTGCGCTCTGTGCTAAGAATTTGTGCCCTCACCAGAGCGTTTGCACGCTCGCTTAAGAATTTTCTCCCTCAACAGATAATTTTCGCCCTCACTCAAGAATTTTATTTCTCAACTCTACATTTGTGCCCTACTTTTAGCGTTTGCACCCTCTTCTTAGTTATTTTTACGAATTTCGCCCAGAAACTCGAAATTTTGTTGTGTTAGAGTGCTTTCTTGTTGTTTGGAGGAGACAAATGAATTTGAAATGATGTCAATGAGTCATAAATACTTAAAGTGAATTTTAATTTAGATTTAAAAACCCACTTTTCTAATGTTTCATTTCACCTTTTTGAAAACATTTTTCGATTACCCTTTTCCTTTGATTTTTTATTCTTTGTAGGATGATGTAGCTGAAGTTTGACACTTTCCACTTTGAATTTGTTTCTGTTCAGTTTGGCATGTGAATTTTGAGTTGGCAGCTTGGGAAATAATTTATTACATATTATGAACATAAAATTACATAAAAATTAAAAATAAATTACATCTCTGCTTTGAATCAAATTACATCTTGGTATGAAAATCATACTCTAAAACCAAAATTAAAACATTAAAAATGATATTTACATGCTAATAAATCCTCTGTATATGATTGATAAAGTATTATTTGTGTCACTCTCACACCTTTTTTGACCTTATTGAGATGATATGGCATATTGATGAACCTTGGAAAATGAAACCTAATTGACCTAATGGGACCTTGGATGACTTGACTCCATGGTTGACTTTGACTCACATAATGATAATGAAATGAGATTTTGAGATTGTTTTATGCTCAACAAGACATGAAGGTGGGTCAGCAAATATGAAATTTTGAGGGAGAGTGAGATTTGATGACTAGAGATACCATCAGTGAATAAATTTTTTGCATGACCTAACGGAATGATAAAACATTTCCGAGTGGGACCCCTAAAATGAATATGAAAAGAGTGATTTTGATCAATGACAGTAGAATGCAAATTCTGACACTAAAATTGACCTTATTGGGGATGGAAGCTCCTTGGAGGTGTCAAGAACACCATAGACCAGGTTCCTAACCATAGGGCCAATATGGTCAAAAAATTCAAACTGAAATACATGACTAAATACTGACAACTCAATGACACAAACTGACTTTGAAACTAACTAAAATTGATTCGAACAATGACTCAAAACTTAACTTATTTTATGAAAAATGAACTTTAAAATGGTAGAAACTCAATGAAGCTCCATGGCATTCACTTCGGGCTCCGAACCTTAGTGATTTTCTACTTCACAATTGCAGAAATATCAAACTAATATCTACAATGAGGGTGAATTTTTTTTCACAATTTCAGATAAAAAAAGATAGTGCTTCAAGAGCCTACCATTAACTAGCCCTCCTAAGCAATTTTTCCCATCCATTTATTCCAAGAGATATGCATTTTTTCCACAAGAAGTTGAAATATTAAAAGTCCCTTTCCATAAATTATAGAACCTCCCATGCTTACTGTTGAGCCCCACAGATGTCCTTTTCTTTCACTACATTTCACTTCATTTCCTTTGTCCCTTATCAATTACAAGCTTAAATGATCAATAGGATTGATTAAAGTTACTTTAGGAATGTATACAATGACTGACTTGCTATGTTTTTATGGTTTTGTTGTTGTAGTAATTTTTGACTAGACTTAGCTGCAGAATGCAGTCATTCTGTAGCCAGTTGCCTATTCCGCAGCTATCTTCATGTTTACGCAGGTTCCAGGTGTCACTTCAAATAAAAACGCATATGGGTGAAATCCACAACACTCCCCCATCATTTCTTGCTCTCCACGAAGTCTGAGTTAAAATTTCCAAGCGGTTATGCACGTGGAAGATATAAAAACCAAGAGTTAGACTTCTACTGGAACACGGACTCTACAGATGTCTGCAGTAAAGTACGAGGCCTTCACAAGAGTTTTAATTTGATTTGAATTAGGAAAAACACTTATACCTATTTCCTCTCAAGGGCAGTTATGTAATTTTCTTATAAGAATGACTCGAGAGACCGAGAGATAGCTAGATAGATTATTGTTTTGTTGCTAGATCTCAAAAGACCGTAATACTCTGTTTTTGAAGTATTTTCTCCTTTAATGAAAGAATTTCAACTTTATTGCATGATCTGAGGCAATATTGAGTATATTTACGTGCTAATCCGGTGGTAGAGGGCCCCTACTGCCCGAGAAGCTCTGTGCATTGTTTAGATAAGTAACTTTAGCCTTGTTTCATTCCTAGTTTAAGCAATCTTCTGAACTTTGTGTTTTATACTTACTTGCAGTGGATGCTACAGTTAGTCTTATTCTTACTAATTGTTCCAAAATATAACTAATATTGAATGGGATATAACTGTAGTATTTTAGGAATTAGTTGCATTTTTCTGAACTTTACGTTTTTGTGCTCAATTACATCAATTGTTACAGCTAGTCTTGTTCTTACAAATTATTCCAAAATATCACTAACACTGAATGAGGCATCGCTGTGGTGTTTTAGAGCTTAGTTGCGTTTTATTTTGAATTTTATGTTTTTATGCTCACTCACATTGAATATTACAACCAGTCTTGCTCTTACAAATTGTTCCAAAATATCACTAATACTGAACAAGATAGGGCTGTAGTATTTTAGAGATTAGTTGCATTGTAGTTTAGTTGTAATACTCCGGAGATTAGTGGCGCTCTAGTTCACTGTATTTCAAGTTATATTAGTGGCACTCTAGTTCAGTTCCTATTTACTGTATTTCAAGTTAGGTTAATGGCATTCTAGTTCAGTTGTGGTCATTGAATTTCAAGTTTGATCGATTGCATTCTAGTTCAGTATTTTAAGTTTTATTAGCTGTCAAAATTAGACTTCATGGCCTTCATTATTTACAAAATACTCTTGTTCTTAATTTCTATTAATACATCAATATCATAGGAACAAGAAGTGGTAATGTCATTTTGAAGTCTTGATTGTTCCATAATTTCTCACAATTTCACAAACTGCCTCTTTTCCAAAGCTATTCCAAAATATTTCTAATTCTTGAATGAGGTTTAAACAATGATATTTTGGGTTGTAGAATGGATCAATCTCAGTTTCATTAGTTAATTTAGAAAATATTTCATCCCTTTGTTGCAGAATATCTTTTCCAAATGTGTTCCAACAAATTTCTAGCCATGGATAAGATTAGGCTGTTGTTTACTTAGAAGAACCTCATTACATTAAAATTATCCTTTTCTCAAGTTATTCCAACATATTTCTAATGAATGAATGGGACTGATTTCATGTTATGAGTTATTTTCTTGTCAAGTTTTGCATTTTTCGAGTGCCATACATAGTCTAGAATAGGTTTTGCTTCGTTTTAGTGTGACCAACAACTGCTCTTTACCAACACTTAGTTATTTTCCTTTTTAACACAAAACCACAAAACCAAAAACATTGAACAAACACTAAACACAACGTAGTAAGAAACAGATACCTAGGCACATATAGTACACCTCACTTCAACAGTTTACTAGCCCTGGTTGACAATTTATGACATCAATTTAGGAACACTAAGTTGAGTAGACACTTACCCTTGTCTTTATTCCTAGCATCCCAGCGGAGTACTACATCATCGATATTGAAATCATCTTGCTTGTTTTTTTTGTCATATATTTGCTTGATCTTATCATGGTTATTGGAAGTGTTCTGAAACACTTCTTCTCGTGTTTGTTGCAGGTGAATCATTTGGTTTATCTGGCGATGTATGAAATTTTATTCACTTCCCTCTTCTTGTAAAATTTTCATGACTAGGATAGCCAATGAAGAAGGGAAATCCATGTCCACACCATAAACTACCTGAAATGGATACATGCCAATGGATTTATTGATGCTTACTCAATCTACCCACAGTGCATTAATTAGCTTCTTGTGCCAATTATTCTTATTCACCTCCAACATTTTTTGATTATGATGATCAAAGGCTTATTGGAGGACTCTGCCAATCCATTTCCCTGTGGATAATATGTTGTAGAATGACACAACTTAATGTTATACCTGTCACCGAATTGTGTCATCGTCTTTGATTTGAATGTTGTGGCATTATCCGTGATGATCTTTCTAGGAAAACCAAACCGGGACAAGATGTTAGTTTCTAAAAACTAAATTATAACAGAGTCTGTAGCTTGCTTGGTTTGGATCACTTCCATCCAATTTGTGAAGTAATCTGTTGCAATAAGTATCCATCTATGTTGAGAAGATGAGGGTGGATGTATCTCACAAATAAAATATAAGCTCCACTATTGGAAAGGAGCTTCAATTGAAATGGGTTGTAATGTTGAAGGAAGAAGCTTATGTTTACCTTGGAAAAGTTGGCATTCATGGCAGCTCATGACCATCTTGTACAAATCTGCAAACAATTTCGACCAATAGTAACCTGCTCTCAATACTTTGTTGGCCATGGTATTCCAATACAAGTGAAATCCACAATCTCCTTTGTGGAAATCCTTCATCACTTCTTTGGACTTATCTTCAACCAAGAAATTGAGTAACACACCTCTAGGATCCTTCCAGTAGAGTGCACTGTCTAGTATGCAATATTTGGAAGCCTTAAGCTTGAAGGACCTTATCTTACTTTTTGAAATGCCCGAGGGAGGGTTTAAATGTTGCAAAACATAAATGATATTAGTTTACCGTGGAGATGATGAAAAGAGATCTGATACCTGAATGAGACTTACACCTTCTTCATCGGATAGTGCTGATATGATATTGATGTCAAGTGTATGTAGATTTGACTCGACCATGAGCTTTGATAAGCCTTGCCTTTTGATCAGCTTGGTCGGCTTGATCTCAAGGTCATACTCTAAGAGCGCTACTATCCATATACCTCTCCTTCCTTCTGGATATTTTTGCATGAGTACTTCTTTAATAGCCGTGTTTGGAACATATGCCAAAATATGTGAGTGAAAAATATAAACATGGAAATCCTTGAGTGCTTTAACCAAAGCCAAGTCCTGTTTCTCGATTATGTTGTATCGGAGGGCTGCATCCCTTATTGTGCAACTGAAGAATGCTATTGGGCAGCTCTGTCCCATATTTTTTCTGCATTAGTGTCGCTACCAAAGTATGCTTAGAAGAAAAAGAAAATATAATGACATCTAGTGAATAATCGAGACTTGTCAAAACTGGAGCAGTGGTCAGACAATTTCTCTGAGCTGAATGAATTACGAGCATATTGAGACCATTTTACATCATTCTCCTTATTTACCATGTTAGTTAACTCTCTAATATGCTCTACTAAATTGGGAATGAACCTGTTTGTGCTCAACCTAGTCTCCTAAATTGAGTTCATTAATTGTCAACCCGGGTTGGTAAACTGCTGAAGTGTGGTGCACTATATGTGCCTAGGTATTTGTTTCTCACTACGTTGTGTCTAGTGCTTTTATGATGTTTTTGGTTTTTTTATGGTTTTATGTTCACAAGGAAAGAAATAAATGCTGGTGAGAAGAAGCTATTGGTTAAAAACAGAGTGAAGCCTAAATTATGAATGGCAAATGACAAATGCAAATACTAAAACAGAACAAAGCCTAAATATGGCTAGCAAACAACAAATACAAAGCTTGACAATGACTTCAAGGAAATAAATCACAACATGAGCTTAAACTTGTCAAATTCATTCATTAACGATGTTTTGGAAGATCTTGACAAATGGGAAAGTTAAGTGTAAATGAAGTTCTCCTAATTAAACAATCAAACAATCAACTTACAATGTTACAACATCTCATCCATGTTTAAAGATCTATTGGAGTATATTTGGAAAAGAACATTTGTAGCATCATAAGATTTCTATCCTAAACTAGCTTCTAATTTTGTTCTGCAACTCAATTTAACACCACTAGGCCTCAATCAGAAGTTGTAGATTTCCTTTTTAGAATGGTCTTTTGAGGAAAGGCTTGTTTGTGAAATGGTAAAAAGGTTGCAAAATACTCTAGGTCTTAGACTGATACTAACTCCTGTCCAAATGATTGTGTATTAATTTAAGGTTGGAACAAAAGAATTTTTGTAAATAATGAAGACCGTGGTATTTAAATTTAATAACTAATATAATTTAAAAATGCAATGGATGACAACTAGACTGGAGTGCTAATACAATGAGCTAAAACTAAACTAGAGTGCCACTAGTCTATTTGAAGTACAATGAACAATGTTGAACTGAAAAGCCATTATCAAACTGGAAATGAAATGACAGAGCTGAATCACATGCATTCTACCTCCGGAGTGCTATAAATAAATTAACATGCAACTAAACTAAGGAATTCCACAGCCCATCTCATTCAGTATGAATGATCTTTTGGAAGAGTTTGTGAGAACAAGTATGGCTCTATTATTCAAAGCAATTGAACATAAACATAAGAATGAAAGAAAATACAACTAAAATCTAAGACACCACAGCTACCTCTTACTCATTTTTATCATATTTTGGAAGAGCTTTGCAAGAGTAAGATTGGCTATGCCACTTACTGTAAACTAGCAACTAAAACCTACAATACCACAGATATGCCTTATTCATCATAATGATATTTTGGAAGAGCTTATTAGAGTAAGTCCAACTGTGATAATTAACGAAAGAGAATGCAATTAAAACCTACAATACCACAGCTATGCCTTATTCATCATAATGATATTTTGGAAGAGCTTATTAGAGTAAGTCTAGTTGTGATAATTAATGTAAAAAAATATGAACATAAACTTTAGAAACTTGCCTAAACTAGAAATAGAAACGAGACTAAAATACTTATCTACTATATAAACAAGGCCACTCAGGAGGCAGGGTTCCTCTACCACCAGAGTAGCACGAAATCTAGTTCAAGATCAACTCAAAGCATTCAAGGAAATGTTGCTTCTTTCATTAAAGAGGAATCACTTCAAAACAGAGTATTCTCGGACTTCAAAGATCTAGTAGTCAACCATAAAATCTAACAAAAATATAACTTTGTCTCTCGGTTTCCCGAGCTACATTTATAGCAAATTTACATAACAGAACTTGAGATAATAAAGGGATTACTATCTTTCCATATTAAAATCGAACTAGAACTCTAAAGGTGGCATCGTAATATGACAAAGGACATCTGGACTGTCCTTGTCCTATTAGGAGTCTATCTCCTATTTTGAGTTCCCGTGTGCATAACCACGTACAGAATTCTGTTCGATCTTCATGGAGAGAAAAAAATACTGAGGGCATGACGTGGAATACGACCATGTGTGGCTTTCCCTTAGAGGACATCTGGAACCTGCTTAAACATGAAGATGGCTGCAGAATTGGCAACTAGCTACAAAATGTATGCATTCTGTAGCCAATTTCAGTTCAAAAAGTACTACAATGACAAAATCATAAAAACATAGCAATTTAGCCATGATATTTATTCTTAAAGAAATTTTAACTAATTTCATTGATCATTTGAGCCTGGGATTAATAATGGTCAAAATAAATGGAGTGGAATGTGGTGGAAGAAAGAACATTTTTGGAGCTCAACAGAACCTGCATAGGAAATTCATCCTACCATTGAACACTCAGAATTCCTTCTTATTACGAGGTAAATAAATTTGCTGTATTGCTTCAACTCTAGAAGGATCTATCCATATTCCATCCTTTGAGATGATGTGACCCAACAACTTTCCTTCTTCCATAGCAAGTAGACACTTTTTAGGGTTAAGAGATATCCCAAATTTTCTACATCGCTGGAACACAACTCTCAAATGGTGTAAATGCTCATCATCTGAATTTTAATAAACAGTCAAATCATCTAAATAAATAAAAAGGAAGACATATTTCTCTTTACTAAATGATATGTCCATGGAACACTAGAAAGTGGGCCCGACATTCTTCAAACCGAATGACATCTTAGCATATTTAAACGTACCCCATGGTGTAGTGAACATTGTCTTATCATGACCATCCTCATGCACAAGGATATTTTTGTACCATAAGTAACCATCTAGAAATAACATATTGGTGGCTCCTACAACTCGATGAAGTATGTGGTCCATTTTTGGCAGTGGGTAATTGCCTTTCAGCAACACTTTGTTTAGATTTCTAAAATATATACATAGTCGTATTTCACCAGTATTTTTACGCACTGGAACGAAATTCGAGATCCAATTGGAAAATATGACTGGAACAATAATACCTATCTTATAGAGATTTTTTACTTCTTTCTCAATATATGGCAAAAACTTTGGGTTTATTCTCTTGAGCTTCTGCCTAAAATGATTTTGGTTTGGCTTTATCGTGATGGTGTGTTGAATGATATATTTATTGTACACCTATATATCTGAGTAATCCCAAGAAAACACGTCAGAAAACTCAGTAAAAAAATAAACATGGTTAGTCTTTACCTCGGGAGACAGAGACTTTGAAAGCTTGGTGAACTTTGGTTGATCCATTGTTCCAAATTAACATCTTCTACGCATTTTTCTATGGGAACCAAAGTAGGTTTTCTTACCACGTCATCTTGATCAATTAATTCTTCCAAAGGTATGAGACCTTTTGGAATATTATTTTCCTTGAGCTGTAGTATGTCAATCTGATCTGCCTCAATGACTTGGTCATCCTTTTCATACACTTCATCCATAGAACAGTACTCAAACTCACCTTCACTTTGAAGGAAATTGTTCACCTGCCTATCGTCCCAGAATACTTGCCAAAATTTCAAGTTATCAGGAATGGTGGGCATGTTCTTTACATGAATCTAATTTTTTTTATTTGAAAACATTGTAGATCTGAAATTACTTGCAGCGATGGCTAATGAATCAACCATCATATTTTTCAACCTTGGCACAACTTTAAGTGTATATTCTGAAAACATTCTCAAAATGCCAAGTGTTGCATTCCTATATTGCCTCATCCTTGGGTGATTGGCTTGATACTCACCTTTTACTTGTTTAATTACTAGCATTGAGTCACCGTATACTGAAATTCTTCTAGCTCTCATTTTTTTCAAAAATTTTAGACCAATAATGAGCGCCTCATATTCAGCCTCATTGTTCGTGCAATTGAATGCTAATTTGTAGGAACACAGTCTAACATTATTAGGGAATTTATTTTTCTGTTGAAATGAGATACTGATCCATAAACCAATGTCGGCCCAGTATTTTCTAATGGAACCATAAAATTCCATGCTTCAAAGACCATCTTCTTCCTCAAGGTGCTGAAACTCTGGACTTTGATTTGACACAATTTTCTGATCTAATTCTTTATGTTGTTCTAAAATTTCATCTACCTTCTTTGATGGTTGTTCATATTTAGTAGGCAGCCTCTCTTATTCTTTTTCTAACATTGTTCTAATGCAATCTGAAACTTCAGGAACATCCTCTATTTCTACTAATTGACAATCTACATCATTTAATCTAGAACCATTGTACAAAATGAAGGACTCTAAGTCTGTATGTACAATGTTTATAAGATGATTATTAGGCCTTTCCTTATTTTTGATAATGTATTTCATTTTAGACTCACGGTATAGTTTTCTCATTTGACCGAAGACAGGGATGGTTTCATAGGAAAAGTCCAACTGCAGTGTAACTTTCAATTTATCCCCCCAGGATATTGATAACAACATTAAAAACGTGGTGGAATGTCAACAACCACCATGTCCATTAGGACATTTTTGGTTGGGATCTACTCTAGGGAGGCAACTAGATCTTTGATTAGACCCAAACAACGGACAGGACCAGAATCAAAATAATATAAATGGTGATATGGGCAGGTTATGTCAAGACCAAGCTTCTCCATGATGGCTTTGGGCATGAGGTTGTGGGAGGCCCTGGAGTCTAACATAGTGTTATGAAGGATAAATTGGTGGAATTTGAGACTCAATTAAAATGGTGGGACCTCACTATCTTCAGACTGACCATCGATTGCAGGACCAAATATTAACTTGGTTGATCATCTTATATATTAACCATGTCAGGTAATGGGTTAAATTTCAAGGTTTTGACTACATTGGATTTATATTTATCAACTTTGACCAATTCAGTAAGAGGAATAAACACCTTTAACTTTGAAATTTCTGAATCTAAATTAAAAGGTATAGTTCTATCTACCTCTTTTATGACAATATCCCTTTTCTCAACATGATCTCTCGGTGCAGATTCTTTCCTCTGAATTTCCCTTTCTTTCAGTGGTGTACTTGTAGAAGGATGATTGCTTGTGTTCTGATTTGGAGCTTCAATCTCTTTACCCTTATTCTGATTGGATTGAGAAGCTTACTTCTATGGTACTTCGTTTTGCAGAACTTTCTTTTTCGGGGGTGGATTGATTGGAACATCCCAGCTCCTCAAGGAGTACTACCTTTGCTGGGAACTCAATGCATTCGAGTATCCTCTCTGATAATCATCAGATTCTACTTCTAACTCATGATCATTTTCCAATATGAAGTATTTATCACTAGGTAAACTTGTTTTTTCTACATATTCTTTATCTTCGATCAGAAATATGGGTTGGCCATCAACTGTAAAAAGAAGGTTCTCCTCTATTGTTGGTTCTTCTTCTTCATCACTCTGAGCATATTTTTGTTGTAGTGGTGTCCGAATTTGCTGATGTTGCTGTGTTTCAGGAGCTCTTTTCTCTCTTTGATTTATCTGGCACTGAGGTTGTTATTGCTGGCCTTAGAAGTTTGGATCTTTTATTTGTAGCTCCATTTGTCTATCTGAAATAGACATTTTATTGACCATCATTTCCATGGTCCTAATCAAAGCATCAAATTTAGTATCGGATGAGGTGGAAGGTTCCTCTTTAATGGTCACTTTACGTTCAGTTTTGAGTTTTGAATTTTTAATCAAGAGGTTGGCCTCAACACTCACTTAATTTTGAATCATTTCTTCTAGAGTAGTGGGATTTATATCTCTCAATGAGTAGGCCATATGTAGGTAAAAAGCATCAGGATAACATAGGAGGGCCAAACCAAGAGGTGGTTTCATTTCATTTGGGATGGAATTATAGATTCTAAGGTATCGGGAATTATAATCAGGAATATTCATTAGGATTGTGATTTAGGGAGTCATACTCAGCAAGGATTTGTAAGGGCTTTTTTTCTCATCCCAACTGGCTAAGAAATCATTAGTTAGTTCAATGTGATTCCTAATAGAATTAGTTTCTAGCGCATAGAACCAAGTTTTAACTTCACTAGAAAAACTTTGTACAATAATTTTCATCTTGGAATCATCTGCATCTAACTCAAGATATATGAAGGTTGTGATTTTGGCCATGTGTTGATGAGTAGTAATTTTATAGTTTTCATCAAAGAGGGGAAGTCTTTGGCCATATCCTTGTGGAAAATAAGCAAGCTAACCAGGGATAACTAAAGGTAAAAAACGAGCCATAATTCCTACTGAATGTGGTGGATGGGGAGGAATGAAAGGTGGATTGGTCTGAGGAGGTCCTTGAGGGGGAATTTGAGATGATGATGGGATGGATGATGAAACAATAGTTGTTTGGGAAAATTCAAGGATGTTAAGGGTTTCTTTCTGGTATTGAATGAAGGCTTTTTCAATAGTATAACTTAGGGAATTGGATAATGTTTTGAGCTTGTGATATTGTTTCTAAATTTTGACATCAGTCTTGTTTGCAGCCTCAAAAAGTGATGGGTTCAAGTCTAATCTCCAAGGTTCATGGACTACTGTATTCAAGTCAGTCTCATATTTGGTTCTAAACAGTGACAACTCAAATTTGGTATCAAAAAATAAATATTGAATGGCTACCAAATCAGAAAGTAGTGAGAAGGATCTTACCAAATCTAGAGGAGGAGAATCCAAAGAACTTGAAGCTGGCAGTTGATATCTTTGCTTCCTTATGATTCTTTCAGGATATTCGATGAGAGAAACTAGATCTGGATCAGGGTTAAACCCGGTATATTTTCTTTAAGAAGCTAGATCTAATATGAGACACTACAATTATGAAATAAGCCTTTTGAAAATTGATCCTATCATCCAAAGGACCAATTTTTGATAAATATTTTTCATACACCTAGGGAAATTTTTTCTTTTCATTCCCTGGCAATGGTGCCAAAATGTTAGCACTCCACCAGATTCCCAAGGTTGAAGAAGGAATCCCAACAGAGGTAACCACAAACATAAATTTTGTCTTGGTAGCTAGCCTTACCAAGTCGAAGAGGGCTCTCTCCACAATGTCACAACCAAGAGGGCTGGAGGAATTAGGGTTTTTAGGCTAGATATCAGTGCAGGGTTTGTTTTGATTTGATTGGGTTGGGTTTCATTGGATGAAAATGTTAGGTCAAGGGAGCTAGGCTAGGGAAAATGAGATAATGTTGCAGAGATTCAATGGGGCAAGGTAGGCATAAGGATTACCAATTTAAGATGACTATGATGAGATGGTTTTAAGACTAATGAGAAGCTAGGAAGAGCATGGGAGATGTATTCTTCCTAAACAGAGGAAAATGGACAAATTATGATATCTTTCCCTAAACAGAGCTTGAGTAAGCATGTGTTCTACTTATGAAATTGAAAGAAATCATAAAATAGAGATGTAATGAACATTAATACAACACATTCTAACATATGAAACTAAAGTAAAAACAATGATAAACATCATACCACATGTTTCCCAAAAAAAAAGTTGCAACTCTTCTTTATAAACTGGCCAAAACTGAGTAAAATAGTTCCTTGATCAATAAGATAGCATCCAAACTAATTCAAAACCTTTCTTAGTGTGAAGAAAGAAAATAAATAGACATAAAAACCACATTCACTCATCCTCAGAGGTTGAATCCATGAGGTGAGGAAGAGATCCACAAAATACTGAACTGAAAGCTAAAGAGTAGGATGGTCCAAGTGACTCATTCCTAATTACATTCAAACTGATTCATTTTGACTCAATGATAAATTTTACCCAATGAATCTACCCCTAGGTAACTAATCCATAACACAATTAAATTTACCATCATTAATTACATAGTTAGAAACATGATTTTCTAAAGAAGAGTCAAAATTACAGAGAAATTCCAAAAATATCAAAAAAATGGACATTTGTGCCCTCATTGTGTCATTTGTGCCCTTGGAGTGTCATTTTCTCCCTCCATTTTCAAGGCCACTTTGACTGACATAAATGTGTCCAAATCAGGCCCAAGATGGCGTTTTGGAAAGACCTTCCAGTCCTCTTTCTTAATATGCCTCTATTTTTCAAAATTAATGTCATTTCACCCCTCAAAATGTCATTCTCCCAAGACTGGTATTTTCACAATACCAAGGTCAAAACATAGGCAGAAAGGTGAACTTTTGGTATTTTTTTACCTTTTCACCTGTCAAATTTGAAAATCAAGGCTAGAAACATGGTTTTATGGAATGAATATGTCTTTAGGAATCCAACATCCTTCTTTCCCTAAAAAATTTCCCCGCAAATGACCATATTTTTGCTAAATTCATATTTAGAAAAACTTAGAAAATCCCAGATTTTGCAAAAAAGTATCAAAATGGCTCAAAATTGGTAGAATAGTTGATGATGATTTGAATAGTCTTGGAGGGAAGCCTCTGCAGGTATGCCCAATTTATTCTTCTCTTCCCTACTCAAATATTCAATTTTTGCATTGGCTCTTTTGAGCTTGGCTATTGAAATTTTCTCCTTTAGGGCATGGTGTTTGACCTTCCTCCTTAATAGGTCATTGTCTTTCTTAGCCTTAGCCAGAAGCTTCTCCAAGCACTGATTGGATCTATCAAGCCATGGCTCCATGTTTTCACTGATCACTATAGAAAGTTTCTCATTTAGGATTAGCTGATCAACAAGCTTAGCCTCCCTTTGTCTTTCTAGAGCTAGAGATTTTTTCAGCCCTCTCGTTCTAGGTCTCTTTCTTGGTACTTTTTCCTCTTTTTCATCAATAAAGGCATACTTTTCAAGTGTTTCATCTAGCATGGCTTTGGAATTTTCTACCTCCCTTTGAGAAATTACATACTTGACCTCATCAATGACCTGTTTAGTCTTCATTTTCTCATTCTCCTTCTCAAGGAAGTTTATGACATATTTGGCCCTGTCAAGATCAGTTTGGAGCTCCTTAATCTTCACATCCTTTCCTTTAATGGATGCATTAGTGATTTTTTCATTTTCATCCTCATATAGGTCAATAAGCTGAAATTCTTGTTTTGTTTCTTGAAGATCCTCTTCATCATGAATGACTGCCTCAATCACATTTTCTTTACCTTTTTCCACTTTCTTTGTTGTAGAAGAAGGCATGGCCCCTTCCACTATGTGTGGAGCAAACACATGCCTGTAGCCTCTCTACTAGGGTTTTCGAAATGTCTCAACCTCAACCATACTATCCCACTTAGGCTCAATGTACTCAATCCTACTAGGTGACCCAATGTCATGATGAGATGGAGATGAAGGAGGTGAAGGGAACCGATCTGATGATGATGAATGTGTTATGGGCTGAGATGGAGGGGTGGAAGTGGATGGTTGGGATGATGAAGGGACATTTTGTGCATACTGAGTAGATGGCTCTTTGAAAATATCATTAGCTATGAAGGTACTCCATGCAATGTTTAATTGATTGATATGGTAGAGGAATATGAATTTAATGAGGGAATGATGGAATAGACTTCTCATTTTCTATTCATACTCCTTTTTCTTGGCAATGTATTCCATCTTCTCTATGCTCCAAAAAATACAGTAGGGTACGTTAAGCATCCTTACCCTAGTGAAATGTATTAAGAGCCAAATGTGATAGAAATAAAGCCTCAAAAATATACCTTCACATAAAAATTATTTCATGATTATTTTCATCATTGGTGCATATCTATCCGGGAGGTGAGAAAAAGGAAAGAACCTCTTTGTCTGATTTTGGTGTCTTTTTTTCTGAAAAATTCAAAGTCCTATTTCTTCAAATTACCTTTCTTGAACCACTTCTCCCCAACATTTGGGATCCCGGTGGCAGCTGAAATAATAGCAGTTGATAGAGTAAAAGTGACACCAGCTAAAGTATCTTGGTTTTCATGGAGTCTTGATATGAAAATTTTGGTGAACATGGGATGGTGTTGGACCCTTTGAATTTTCTCACAAAAATCATAACAGCCAACATGTTTGAATCATGACATAGTCAATGGAGAAGCCAAGAGTTCCCTAGTGCTGGTAGGTTCAATTCTGAGTGCTCTGCCCCCTTTATGTGGCATCCTCACCTCTGTTTCCTCTCCTTAATTGAATCATGTGTTTTCTTCCTCTTCTACCATGTTTTTTTTTTATCAAAACCCTAGGGAAGTGGATGGTGTGAAATATGTTTTTAGGAATGGGTAATGGGAAAGGGAAAATGAGGGAGATGTTGTTAGGGATGCATGCAATGGGGGAGGGGATATGGAGTAGTAGTGTAATGAGATTTAGGATAGGGATTTGGGGATAGGGAGCCTAGGTAAATGTAACACCTAGGGCTTAGGGTTTTGGGAGAAAGGTTTAGGAAAAGGGGATTTTGCAAAATAGGGGTTTAGGAATGAGTATTTGTAATTGTGAGAAGGGTATAAAGTGTAAGGGAGTGAAATTTGGGAGTTTTCACAAATAAAATAGGGATACTAGGGTTTTAAAGAAATTTTCAAACACCCAATTATATCCTAAACTTCACAACACTCAACACATAAACTTGAAGAAAATGAAATTTTAATGGCATGAGCTCTTACTCATTTTTTGGAGGTCAATGAGTGGGTTGGTGAAGCTTTGGAAACGATTTTTCGCCACTTGAACACATTGCTAGGGTGTCCTGGTCATTTGCGCCCTCTATTTAGCATTTTCGCCCTCACGAGAGCATTTTCACCCTCACTCAAGCATTTTCACCCTCAATAGAGCATTTGTGCACTCGCTCAAGAATTTGTGCCGTCAACTCTGCATTTGCACCCTGCCTTCAACATTTGCGCCCTCTTCTCAATTATTTTTACCAAATTCTCCTAGAATCTCGAAATTTTTCTATGCTTGAGTGCTTGCTTGGTGTTTGGAGGAGACAAATGAATTTGAAATGATGTAAAGGAGTCATAAATACTTAAGTGAATTTGAATTTATATTGAAAAACCCACTTTTCTAATGTTTCATTTCACCCTTTTGAAAACATTTGTTGATTACCCTTTTCCTTTTATCTTTTCTTCTTTGCACGATGATGTAGCTAAAGTTTGGAACTTTTCACTTTGACTTTGTTTCTCTTCAGTTTGGCATGTGAATTTTGAGTTGGCAGCTTGGGACAAAATTTATTACATATTATGAACATAAAATGACATAAAAATGACAAATAAATTACATCTTTGTTTTGAATAAAATTACATCTTGGTATGAAAATCATACTCTAAAACCAAAAGTACAACTTTAAAAATGATATTTACATGTTGATAAATCCTTTGTAGATGGTTGAGAAAGTATTATTTGCAACAGAATGGGGATCTTTCTAGTATATAGTCATGCCCTTTGGCTTGAATAATGGACCTACCATCTTCTCGTACATAGTAGTAGTTGCTTTCAAATATTTTATCTATAAGTTCGTGAAGGTATACTTTGATGATTGGACTATTTTTGGGTTGTTGTAAAAGCATGTCTCCAATCTACGCTTACTATTGGATACATGTAGAAAGTATGAAATATCACTGAACTTGAAGAAATGTATATTATATGTGCCATTTGGAATACTTCTCAGACACATTGTCTGCGAGCAAGGGTTGATGATAGATCCCTCGAATATTGCAGTAACAGTTAATCTAGATATTCCTGAGAATGTCAAACAACTGTGCTCCACATTGGGACACACTAGGTACTATCGAAATTTCATTCAGGGATATGCGCTGATAACTACGCCCGTGGAGAAGTTTCTCAAGAAGGATGCAACGTTCTGCTGGGATGAACAATTTCATAAGAGTTTTGAATTGTTGAAGGAAAATATGGTCACTACGCCCATACTGGTTGTTCCAAATTGGTCAAAGGTGTTTCATGTGCATGTTGATGCCTCCTCTATAGTGCTTGGAGCTATTTTAGCACATCCATTAGTTAGAGAGATTGATCACTATATTTCCTATGCCAGTCAAAAACTCTCTAGCGCAGAACATAATTATTCAAAAAGAGAAAGAGAACGATTAGCGATGGTGAATGCACTGTAGAAATTCTACCACTACCTGTTAGGAGGACATTTCAAGATGTTTACTGATCAATCTGCTTTAAAGTACCTAGCCAATAAGCCTGTGTTGGGGGGAAATATCTACAGATGGTTGTTATTATTCTAGGAATATGACTTTGAGATCATTGTGAATCCAGGAAAACTACATTCTAGGCCATACCATTTGTCACGCATTGAGACTAGTGAAGAACCTACGAACTTGGAGGTTGGATTACCAGATGAGTAGTTGTTTGAGATGAAGGTAGTTGATCAACATTTCCCTGATATTATTCAATTCTTGACTACTGGACACAAACCTGAATATTATACAGTATAGCAAAAGAAAGAGCTCATAGCACACGTAGCAGACTTCACTATTATTGTTGGCCAGTTGTACAAGATGGGTCCAGATGAAGTTCTGCGAAGATATGTTTTAGAGTATGAAAGGAGTGAAATCCTAGATGGCACTCATGGATGGGTTGTTGGTTGTCATTATGCAGGTAAGGAACCGAGCAAAATTTTTTGTGAGTTGGTTTATGTTGGCCCACATTGCACAATGATGCCTATGTGTATTGCCGCGCATGTGATGTATGCTAGAGGACTGACAAGCCATCACGCAAAGATGAGATGCCCCTGCATCTGCAGATGGCACTACAAGCATTTGAGAAATGGGCCATAGATGTTGTTGGACCTATCAACCCTCCAGGAAAGAAGAGTGGAGTGCGTTACATAATCACTACGACAGATTATGTAACTAGATGGGCTAAAGCTAAGCTTGTGAAGGATTGTTCTACAGATACAACCGCATAGTTCATCTTCGAGAATATTGTGACTTGCTTTGGATGTCCTTAGATTCCAATAAGTGATTAGGGTATGAAATTTGTGAATGAAACCATTGAAGCATTGATAGTTGAATTCTGGATGCATAATCAGAAGAGCACTCCCTATCACCCATAGGCAAATGGTGTGGTGGAAGTGTTCAACAAGGTTTTGGAGACTCCGCTTACCAAGGTTTGCAATGCTAATCATAATGATTGGGATGACCGCGTACCTACCATCATTTGGGAATATAAGACCACATGTAAAAATTTGACTGGTAAGACACCGTTTAAGATGGTATATGGGAAAGAAGATTTTTTACCAATGGAATACATTGTGCCTAGTCTGCAGATTGCAACATTCACAAATATGGATGTAGCAGATGTTATGGAGGAACGATTCTCACAGTTGGTCACACTGGAAGAAGATATCTTTATTTCCCATTATCACCAGCAGGTTCAGAAGGTGCCTGAAAAGGCATGGCATGATCAACACATCAAGAAAAAGGTGTTTAAGGAAGATTATTTTGTCTTGTTGTATGAAAACAAGTTTGTGGGCCACCTAGGGAAGTCGAATATGCATTGGCTAGGGCTATATATTGTTAAGGAGATCACTGACGAAGGTGCAGTGCACAATTAGGGGAATTTTGAGGTCTGAAATGGGCTTCCTAAGAAAAATGTACAACCAAAATAAAATTTATAAGAACCAATAGGATTCAAGATGATGATGTCAACCATGGGGGATGATTTACCATTTTTTAAGTAAAAGGCTAAAAAGATTAAAAAATAATAAAATTATAAAACTACTTTTTCAACTTGTATTTTCAACTTATATCCCAAAGTTTTTACTCAAATTTCGAGCGGGTGTACTCGTTGGATGAAAATTTTAAGTCCTCATCCAAGGAGTACCCATGTTGCATACTTTTGATTGACCTTGCTACATGAAAAATGAGAAATACATGAAAAAATGTGATTGCAATCATGTTTTGCATGTATTTCTAATTTTTCGTGTAGCAGGATCCATCGAAAGTATGCAATATGGGTACTCCTTGGATGAGAAATTAAATTTTTCATCCAACAAGTACTCCCGATCGAAATTTCAGTAAAAACTTTGGGAGATAAGTTGAAAATATGAGTTGAAAAAGTAGTTTTTTTTCTTTTTTCCTTCTAAAATTTGATGATGTAATGAAATCTTATTTGATTATTCCACTATTATTTTATAATTTACTTAGGAGGCCCATTTTAGACCTAAAAATTCCCCTAATGCTGGCCACAATGAGTGTAGAAAATATTCCTGGGTATGTCAATGGGAGTTGTTTGAAGCCATATAGGGATGACCCTGTGTGCACCAAATTACTATATGGTTGGAGCATCAGATCTGCGCAGATGGGATGGCGAATGCACAGGAAGGTGCGACACGCACATGATATTTTCACGAGGAGGTTGACTAGGTCATAGAGGTGCCAAAATCTAGTTGCTGGAGCAGTAAATCTGGAAAAGACAACTTTATTACCGTTTATAGGAGCGTCTAGGTTGCATTTAATGAGGAGATTTTCCGAGATTTGGGACTGTTTTGTCATTTATGGAGACACATTAATGCATAAGGAACCATTGAAGATGTGCCAAAAATATAAATATGATATATTGGTTTGCAATAGTTCCCTTTTTTTATGAGTCAATTATCGAAATTGAACTCTTTGATTTCTGCAACTTATTCATTGTTTATGTCTCGTTTGGATCCAAGATTTGAGGAGGATTTGTGCCATAGGGGTTTGCGTTACGTGATTCTTCCAAGCATGATAGCTGTGCCGATGGATATTGCTGCACTCAAGAGAGGATACTGCTACACTGATGGATATTACTGTGTTGTTTGCTAAGACACTTGTGCCTGCAAATCCTAAGAAGGGAAAAACATCGGGAACCCATAATACTCTAGGGAGAAGACTCCAAAGCCGTGCTCCACTACAGCTGAGCGCTAGAAGAGACCCATGGCAGAGATCCCTGAAACCATTATTGAGGAGGAGGAGGATGTGGTTGAAGTGG
This sequence comes from Pinus albicaulis, assembly GCA_034641835.2. Taxonomy (NCBI): domain Eukaryota; kingdom Viridiplantae; phylum Streptophyta; class Pinopsida; order Pinales; family Pinaceae; genus Pinus; species Pinus albicaulis. The sequence continues at coordinate 307,565,929 of CM076574.1, forward strand.
CCCCATTATCATGGTTATAGACCTATGTCACACCATGCAAGGTGTTTGTCAGAATTCCAAAATATCTTGACAAATTGCAGTCAAGTATTAACATGCCGCTAATTCCTGAAAATGTCTTGCTTGTAGGCAATATGTTTGCCAAAGTGCCGCAATTAAAGATGGAGTATTTGGACATCGCAGATGTGGAGAAGTTTCCTGAGATTGCACCTGAGCACTATCTTGATCATGTACCATATGAGGGGGCATTGTGCGCTTGGAGCCACAGGGATGGGTGCTGGGCTTGCACAAGGCAGGGCTTGTGAATTTATTACAAGTCCTGCATTTCAGGCGCAACTCAATAAATGATATTTGTGTGCACCAATTTCTTGCGCTCACGCATGTTTAAGAACTCTGGCCAGGAGAGCACATATTGGTTGATGTTGCGTTGATCCATCGGATCACAAGCCTACCTCATCAAGCCACAGATCACATGGTAGATTTTGGAGGAAAAACACAAGAAAAGTTGGTGGCTGACAAAATCAAAATGACATACCAAGTATCGCGCCATAGTAGAGGCTTCATCATGAGGGATATTAATGATCCAACTGCACGTTTTGGGATGCTAATCTTGGCCTGCAATATGATGCTCAAATGTCGACCTAAGGAGGTTCCTGCGCATGTCATTGCATTGGAAGGACTGTGCAAGAAATGGGTCATATATAATTGGTCGTAGTATTTATGAAAAGAATTTTTGGAGAATGTGTGCAAAGCACAAGAGGAGAGAAAGAATTTCTATTACGCTTGGCTCCTGCTACTGACAACCCTCATTGGTTGTAAGACCTCAGAGGAAACACAATTTCATGATATCAAGCCGCAGATGTGCGAAGTCACGGGGTACACTACATTAAGGAATTCTTCCATCCCTACGCGCATTATGGAAAATAAAATATTTTGGGTGTTGTTTAACACCTCACTCTTTCAGGCTGTACAATCAAAGATAAGGCTTTCTCCAACTTTGTATTACTAGTACAAAATGATAGAAAATTTTAAGGCGACCTTCCATAACATGCACATTCACGCAAAGGATGCAGTAGAAGGAGTGTGGTATGAATTTCCCTATCTTGTCACTGAGGATGATTTGTTGCGCGTCACTATAGAGTAGCCACCAGCATGGTTGGAGCCTGGTGCATCAACCTCTATTCCTAAGATTCCTACCAAGCCTCACACTGGTATGCAGACTACCGAGAAGACAACCAAAAAAGAGTTCATGCCAATGAAAACCGGTGAGACAATTGATCTAGAAACTGACACTTCACCTAAGAAGAACGTTATCACACCAAAAGAAACATAGGAATAGGTGGAAGCACAATCTTCCAAGGGCACAAAACGCGGTTCTCAGGCTACAGGGGGATTGAGGAAGAAACATAAAGGTTCCAAAGACACTGGAAAAGGGATCCTGACACTGATTGAATATAACCTAAATTAAATAGAAAACACAGTCATGACTACCACAAAAGACATATGGACAAACATGGAAACATGGTACAAGTTTGTGCTTGAGGGGATGTAGGTTGGCATCTAGTATCATCTAAATTCTTGAGCCAGCCATACATGTAGGATCAGGAAATTGAAGCACAGTATTAAGAGGTTGCAGAGATATAAATGTTAACTTGTCTGTTTTTCCTGCAGGAAAATTACATTTGCTACATATTATGATTCCAAATGAGCTTTAGTTTCATGAGGTCCATGCTCGCACACCTACCATAGAGTCGTAGTAGAAGGTTGCCTAGGCACACCAAAAATAGAAAACAACAGAGGTATCATGCCGCTTAGCCAAGGCTCAGTGCGTTGTGCTCAAGGAGAGAATCAACCAATTTTGTAGTGATGTACCAATGGTTCTTGCCACCACTGCCCCATAAGAGAAGTTAGAAGGACTGGCTGCTGCATTGAAGGCCTCACACACAGAAGTCCAAATAGTCCAGGCTGAATTTGAGCACCAAATTTCTTACTTACAACAAAAATTGCAGAAAAAAAACCCCGCCAAAAGTCAGAGCAAAGAGGGTTGTTGAAGTCAAACATGCTACTCATAGCATCATTTCCGTAGTCACATAGTGCAATCAGATTTTGGATAAGGTCATGGATGTTTGGAATTCATTTTAGAGTGACCCTATGGTACAATAGCTATGCAATGAGTCACGTGTTAAGGAGCAACAATTTTTTGATATTAGGATAGAAGCACCTACTCTCATTCTTACATTGCGACTCGCCCGCCTACAGGAGGGCTGAGTAATTCAAAATGAAATCGAGGACCTGCGCTAGAAAGAATAGTTGCTTGAGGCAAGAATGCAGCCATTGGCCGAGGAGACTAATCTAAAGCTATCACATACATTATATAGCACACTAAAGGCCATTCAAAAAATGCAAAGAAGCATAGAATTCGCCATTGAAGGGCCCACTACAAATAATTTGGTCATTGAAGCTAGAATATTCATTTTTTTGGTGTCACCTATCATAGGGTTAGGATGGACTTCCAGAGTTGCGAGTAGACAAGTCACAATTATAGGTTGGTCCCATCAGTGAGCCCAACAAATTTTTGGAGGAGTTCTGAGGAGTTTCTATGAGTACCGGTGGGATTCGATTGATATATTCCATCATCCGCACTGTTTTCCTTTCGTTCTAGTACATTCCGACAAATTTCAGAAAACTGAGTTATTTTTAGCTTAACTCAATTAATTACGCTCAATGTGGCATTCTGGGAGGAATACATGATAGAACACCTTAGTATAATAGCTCATTGGAACCCAGACAAGAATACCTATATGATGGGGTGGTTGGACATGAGTTTCAGTGACCTAAGGAGACATGGTAGCTGATTTAATCTTTCCGGCATTAAAAAAGAGCATTTTAATTGGAAAATAAGAGGGAAAAGTGCTCCATGATTAAAATAATAATAAAATAAGGCTCTAAAAAGATCCATGAGATCTATAAAATAAGAGGAGGAAACCATTGAGGAATATCTTGGATTTGATATCTTTTCTTGTATGTGGGGTTGAGAATCTAGTTCTCTTCTCCATTGGTAGCCCTAGGACGGAAACCCTTGGGTGTGTTGACGAGTATTGGAAGAAAACCAAACGCTCTTGAGGAGACTTCATTTAGGAGTTTCACAGAGCTTCAGGGATATTCGAGTGAGGATCATTCATATCCTTAATTGGTGCGTCATTGTTTTTAGTTTAGCAGTTCAGTTTTGGAGGCCAGCGTAGTGCGGTAGTGTAGTAGATCCTTGAGGCCAGATTATATCTCAACTATGTTAGCTATTTATCTTTCTCACATGTAAAACCCAATTTATGTTATAATAAAGCTGATATTATTTAATGCATCATTGTGTTATGGAATTGCATAAAATTTATGTCTTATTTTACATGGAAATTTTCTGTAAATAAATGTTGATTTTACGACATGATGTTGGGTTAAATTATTTTTTTCAAAATTTATTGAAATATCCCATTTGGGATATTACAGTGGTATCAGAGCTGGTGATCTTGCCAGCTTGAGGGTTCAATTTTAAAATTACCAAAAAATCCAAATTCAAGGGTTTTTCTACACCTTAATTCCATAGGAAGATTGATGGTTTATTATTTTGAGTCATTATTGGAGGACGTAGTTGGGTTCTTGTGGTTGTTGTTGGTTGCAAGTTTCATTAGCTTACGAGAGCTATTGGCGAACCTAGGTTCATTATATTTTTAGCTATAAGTGAACCTCCAGAGATGAGATTGACATTTTATTTCTCGAGCAGTGTGGCATTCTCTGGGCCAGTGTAGAGGAGGATATTTGAGCCTAGTTGTGGAGGAAGGTCTCAACCATTTGAGGTTTTTTGTTGAGGGAGATAGGGGAAGTGCAAGAGGAATTATTTGTTTCACATTTGGAGGGTTTTTGAGTATTTCACTGATTGTTTCTTAGACAGTGCATTCAACAACTACTAGGAGAGCGTAGGGCTTATTGGGGTCAATTTTGGAGGATTGTGAGTTGGCCAAACAATTTCTGGGTTTTGGTCGGATTGATTTGAGGAGTCTGGGAATAATTTTTGAGAATTTTCTAAGCACCAAATGTGGGTGTTTTGGCCAATCCATTGCAGCAGCTAGTGCAGAATTGCTGCCAGAGAGCATTTTTCTCGGCCAAATTTATATTGTTGGGAAAAAATTATTCTTCTATGGGGAATTTAACTTGATGGTCTGAAATCAATTTTTGGGCTAAGTTTATTTGTTGGAGCCTAAATTATTTGCGTAAGCCTAGTTCATTTGCCAGAGCTAGATTTATCTATTGGGGCCGAGTTTATTTGTGGGGCCAAGTTTATCTGTCATAACTCTGTTTATTTTTCAAAGGTTTTGCGATAGATTTATCTTACTTGAGTCAGTGATTTTGCAGTGAATTTTTTGAACTTAAGTGTAGGATCATTGTGGTACAAATTTATCTTATTTGGAGTAGTGTGCATAGTTGTGTTGAGTAGGAAACTTGCACTAAATTGGGGCTTTATGTATCTTCTGGAATCTACCTAATATTTTTATGGGCTTTTCTAGGTTTTGTGAAAGGAGTTTATGGTAAAAATTTAAGAATTTTCCTGGCGATATTCGGGTATCAAATCGCCATTCTTATAATAGGTAAAATAGTTGGTTTTAATGGATTTTCACACTATTTGAGCCTTTTGGGTTAGTTGGAATTAGCCCATAACATTTCTAGGTTTTGTCCGAAATGGGTCAAAGAGTTGGCTCCTTATTTTTTAGAATTGTTGGGGGAGTTTGGGTGCCCCAAACATACAAAATTATTTTGCAGCTAGTGGGGAAGGAGTAAGCTTAAATTTTGGGTTTCGAGTGACTGGTAGAATTTTCCAAATTAATTTATGGGTTTTTATGGGTTTGTGGTGAAGAGCCAAAGATTAATTTGGCATAATTTTCTAAGCAATTTTTGAGTCTCAAACAAGGGTTCCTTCTAGGTAGCAATTATAAAATTCCAGAGTTGGCGCAAAGATTGAGGAAAGATCATTTCCTTGCATCTGGGGTAATATTTTTCTCACCTAAGATTGTTTATCTTGCTTTGCTAGGATGAATTAATGTTGTTGAAATTATTTTTCTAGAGCCCAATTTATTTTCCAGAGCCTAAATTATTTTTCGGAGCTATATTTATCTGTTGGAGCAGGGTATTGTAATCAGAAATGTATCATATGTAACGACATGCTAATAATGCATCATTTCTCTTTCCATTAGTTTCATTTCTGATTAATGGATGGACAATGCATTAATGCATGTAGGGTGTTTTTATGGTACCTTTCATTGTTATCATAACTTCGTATTGTTGCCATAAACATGGGGTTCTTAAAATACCTCCTAAACCCACATGGAAACACAACCGTTGAAGCCTTGAACCATAATGTTTCTATGGACCAAGAACCCAAGAAGAAAAATAGACCTTTCTCAAAGAGGTTCTATGAAATTATTCAAAATCGGTGATCAAAGAACCATAAATAGGGCACAAAATCCTTGTGTTTGGGACAGATTTGAAACACATGAATATCACATGGAAATTTCTTTCCAAACATGAGGAGCTTGATGAACTCCTTTCCCCATTAAAACAGTCAGATGGGAGAAAATGAATTTGGGCCTTAAAACCATGTATGCTTGCTCTCATACAACACAAGTTCTTGGAGGAAACTTGTGGATGGGTCACACTTCCAATTGCATCTAGTATCAACAACATCATGAGACTAACTGCCCCTACAACCCCTTATAATGATGACATAATGAGGAGAGTTTTCAGACTGATGGTAGGGACCTTTTAGGATTTGGACAATAGTGCAGGCTCTACCTTTGGGCAGAATCTTGTGGTTTTAGAAGTCATGGCCATAAGCAGGACTTGTGAGATCATGCTTGATCTTGAGTGTGATGGATTTATTACGTAGATGTTCAAATTCTTCTTTAGCATTAGGAGATATTATACTGACACATTCATAGCTCAGATTCAGTCCATCTTTTCATCATGTATGAGATATCATGATGCCATTTGTAGGGAGTTGCGGGCTAAACTGTTGACCATTTGGAGGAGAGAGAAGTTGGTCTCAACTGTTGCTTATGAGATAGCCCAAGGTCTAGTTGAGAAGAACATTGGGCTATTCAAGAGACAGATGACGAAGGAGGATTTGCTTCAGTTTGGTGGATCAGGTAGCAAAAATGAGCTGAGGAGGAAGGGGCTTTTCTTCATCTATAAAGAACCTTGGGAGCTAGGTCACTCATGCTTGAGAGATACCAATGAGGGGGAAGAGATAGAGCATGAGGATATTCCTTATGTATATCAAGAGGTGGACTCTTCTTTGGATGATTCCATTGAGTCATGTGAGGACAATACTGGGGAGCATGAGAAGTCATATGGAGTTGATGATAGTAGGCCGGATTTGTATTCCAGTATGTGTGATGAGCAGTCAGAGGAATTTATGGGAGATATCGAGGGTGATGAGTCAATTTTGATGATTCATCTGGAGCAACATATGGTGGAGCATGAGTCATTTGAGTAGGAGGCTATGCACATTGTACATGATAGTCCTTGGGGGGAGACGCAGATGGAGGCTCAAATTGAGTCTGTGATGGATTTGTGGCTAACCTTGGAGCCATCCGTTGAGGAGGAGTGGACAGATGCATGGAAATCTAGTATGGTGACAATAGAAGAAAATAATTATCCTTAGGAGATGTTGGAGGTTGATGGGATAGTTCTGTAGAACTCCATAGATGGCCATACTATGTACATTCAGAGAAACTTAAATATTATCAAATAGACCCAAAAACCGAGATAACATAAGCTATTTAGTTACAAGCGGCCTATATTTAGTGTGGATTCTAAGGTGGTAGGGATGGAATTTGTTACACCATTTTTTGGTCATCTAACCTATTATCATTAGATGGACCCAAGTACACCATGTAAGACCAGTTTTACCCTAAGTAAAACTGCTTTCACTATGTTAAAACAGGAAAACCCAAAAGGAAATATTAAACAAACCCACATTTGTTTGATTTTCCTCATGGAATAATTAATTAAACCATAATTTAATTATTATTCCCAGTCATGTTTAACCCAAAATCAAAGAAATTAATTAGATAAACCTTTATTTATCTTATTATTTTCTAGGAATAATTATTTAAACCTTATTTAGATGATATTCCTTGTTAAATATGAACAAATCACCCTCAAATAATTAAATAAATCACTATTTATTTAATTATATTTCAACCACTTCCTTAAATAATTAAATAAATCATTATTTATTTGATTATCTTCTAACCGCTTCCTTAAAAAGATAAATAAATCATTTATTTATTTATTTTTGACAAATTAAGGGATTTGACCCAAGTCAAATACCTTTTTCCTCCAACAAATATAATAAAATATTCCATAAAAAGTGGATCTAGATCTGGTTAACCCATGCACCAAGATCTAGAATGACCCAATATTTTGTTATAAATAGGAGGGTTTTTCCTACCATTCTTCACCTTTTATTGCCTATTAGATCACTCTGGATCTATACACTTGGTCACCATTTTCTGCCATTTGCTGCAAGAGCTCCCTTTGAGTTCCATTCTTTGTGTGGGTCTTCTACACCAACAAGAGAGAGAAATCTTAGATCTGAAGTGCCGAGGACTTCCAAGAACCCATCCCACTGAGGGGAATTGGATACATCTTCTTGTTTTCCTCCCAGGTGCCCCATTAATATAAAAATTCTTTCAAAAATTGTTCTTGTCTTGTCTATTGGTATATGGAGCAAACCCTTACTTTTTCTGCTTAATGTCTTTCCATGCATAGATCTGGTTTTTTGCAGCTCTTTTTTGTCTAACTAACCTCAAATCTGAAGATATTGGTAGCCACTTTTGTTGTTAGGGCTATTAGTTATGCGTAGCTAAAGTGGTCCTTTTTCGTACACTTCGACAAAGGATTCATACTAACAAATGGCGACTCCACACGGGTTTTAAATTACGACCGCTATCGTTTTTCATATTCCTGCATATCCAGCTACTTCAGACCCTAGGGCTTCTTTTCAGCTGTTTATTTTTCCTATTTTTATGTTGTTTTTATCACATAAAACCCTAAAACATTAAACTTTCTAACTTTTGTGTGTTTCTGGCCTTATTGCGCAGGTAAGCGACACCAGCCGCAACTGAGACGGCAACTTTTCTGAAAATCTGCCGCCGAGACAACCGGAATGGGGGGTCGCACTTTTTGGCCCATAAACTACGACCTGGACCTCCAGGTCACACTTTTCTGCCCTTTTTCTGCGACCTGCACTGAAAACAGGTCAGAAACTGTGACCTGTCAGTTTTTCAGTGATTTTTCTGCAATTTTTCTGGGTTCTGCTGCAACTTCTGTCAGGGTTTTCCAGCCTCTATCTCAGCCTGCCTTGACCAAGTTCTGATCTATTTTTACTCATCTAAGTGGGAACCTAGCCCCCTAGGGCTTTAGTACCCTCCACTTTTTGTGGAAGAGTTTTAGCTGTTTCAGCCGTCTGTTTTTCAGAGCTTCAGCCTCCTTTTTTCCAGATCTGTTACCTCCCTTTCAGATCCTTTGAAATAAGCTCTTCTACCTCTCAAATCACCCCCTGAAGATTTGTTTGGATCTACTTTTAGGGCCTCCACCTTGCCCCCTCCGTTTTTTTCTGATTTCCTTCCTTTTTCCAGCCACCTTGCCTCTGCCTTTTGGCTGTGACCTGCACCTCTTTTCAGCAGCTTTATCCTTTAGATCCCTGCCCCTTTTGACCTTAGATCTATTGGCCTGTTTTCCGTGTGTTTTGCATAGATTTTTCCCTTTCTTTTCAGTTTAGTTTTGAGATACCCACCTTCTTGGGTTAGATAGATGCACAAGTAGCTATTATTTTTCTGTTATTTCAGCATTATATTCTGTTCTCTGTAGGTTTATTTTTAGCTACACAGCACACTTTTTTCTTTCTCTCAAAACGGAAAGGGTTTAAAAATTAAAATTAACGCACGCCACACACTGACCCTAAGCGAAGAAGTGCCTGGTTAACACCGCCTAGCAAAGACTCTAAAATCAATTGTCACTGCACCTTTTCTTCCCTTGACCTTAATTGATTCTGTCCCTTTCTGCCCCTTTTGGTTTCCTTCTTCCCATCGTCATTGCGCCCCTAAGGCGCCTTTCCCGTAGACTTCTTGGCCTTCACCCTCAGTTTCCAGTCGATCGACCTGCTCCGACCCGCCGTCATCGAGCCAGTCCTCCTCTGAGTCCGCACTCCGACTCCTCTCCTGATTCATTGGGTTCCCCTTCTCCTCCTGGTTCTCCCCCCACCACCATGTCTGGTCTAGGGCCTAACGCTAGCGGTTCTCCCGGCCCTAATGCCGGCCCAACTACTAGCAGAACTACCACAGGAACGGCTCCGGCCACCCCATTGCTGTTGTACATTGCAGGCCTCAGCCTCCCCGATTTCAATCAGTTGATCAACGACCCCATCCACCACGATGTTGGTTGGCTTGCCATGCCAACCAAGCTCCCTTCCGACATCCCTAAATTCGAAGGCCAAGCTGGTGAAGATCCAACCAATCATGTCCAATCTTTCCACATGTGGTGTTCCTCCAATTCCATTACCGATGACTCCATCCATCTTCATTTGTTCCAACGCACGCTTACCGGCGAAGCTTCCAAATGGTATGTTGAACAAGCCACCTCTTCCCATACCACCTTTGCGACCCTTGCTCAGGCCTTTTTGTCCTATTTCCAGCTCCCTCTCCGATATGACAATGGCACGGAGCTCTTGACTTCCTTTAAGCAATCCTCTTCAACCCGCCTTTCTGCCCATGTTCAGGAATGGCGAAGAAGACGGAGCTTGTGTCGAGCCCCTCCCTTCGAAGATTTCGTTTATATGGACTGGTTCTTTCGCACCCTTCCGGTCCCCATCGGCAAGGATGTCGCCTCCCATTTTCCTCAAACCGAAGAAGTTGCCCTCCAAATAGCCTTGAAATATGACCTGATCTACGCTCAATCTGGTTATGTTTATACCGTTCTTCCTGACCTCCCCAGGCCCGGCGGCGCTAACGCCCCGGGGGCATCTCATTCCGCCGACGGTATCATTGGAGTCCTCTCTCATCCGTACGCTCAACCTCCTATGGGATATGGTCTCCCTCAGGGAGGGGCCAGCTCCTCCAGCACTCTCCCCCCTCCCGGTAGCATGTATCCAGGATACGGCATGCCTCCTCCTTTTGCCCAACCTACCCATTACCCTTATCCACAGCCTGGTGTGCCAGCTCCTCCAGCATATGTGCTTCCTCCTCCCTTGCCTCCTCAAACCCAGCACTAGCACCTACAGCCCCCTCCAGGGAAAGTATTTGCACAGCAGGGCGCGACTAATCCCCCTTCTTCTCAAAGAAGGCGGAGAGGCAATCCAAATCAATTTGCCCCTGGTACCCGTGGACCCAATCCTGGTGTGGACCCTAACACTACCAACCAGCAACAAGGCACTCAGCCCAAGCCGGACAGGCTGCTTCGCACAAGTAAGCCTTGTTCGTGTTGCGGTGTTTATGGTCATTACACCCACGATTGTCCCCTCTTACCCTAGATGCGGCAGATGTGGGAGTCTCAAGCCACATTGCGCGGACAACACGCCTCCCCTCATGCTCCTCCTAATGTGGCCACCACCCAACCAGCTGTGTTTACTGATCCTTTCCCTCAGCAAGGATTCGTGGCTACCCAACCGCCCGACAGCCAGGTAGCCGCCCCCCCTTCCCTTTCTGGTTCCTCTGATTACCAGATCCTTATGATGCACTCCGATCCTAACCCGTCCGTCGATCTTCACCTTCAAACTCGGTCTCGCTAGTACTCCAAGCCTCCTGCTCAGTCTGCTCCCGAGCCTCCTTCTTCAGGTTCTCCAAAGCCTCTTTCGTCACCCAGTGGCCCCTTACATATCCCTCAACCAAATTTGAGGTTCATACCAAGATACCTAAGGGCCCACTACGTCGAAACGCTGCTCCCAGTCGAGCTTCCCATTCGTATAGCATAGTAGATGATTTGGCGCAATCTCCTGCCGCCATTTCCACACTGGAACTCCTCCAGTCGTGCCCTTCCCAAAAGAAGTCTCTACTATCTGCCGTGAGTGCTATAGATCCTGCTGACGACCAAATGATTGTTTTCGACGCCACTCAATCAGACCATCCTCCTCTCCCTCCTTCCGTCGCCTTCCAAATCCCAGTCAAAATCCGGAACGCCAACGTGTCCCGGTGTATCATCGATGAGGGGGCATCCACCTGCGTGATGTCCGCTTCGGTTTGGAAGCAACTCGGATCCCCTGAACTGGCCCCTTCCACGATCACCCTTCGAGCGTGGGACGGTCATGCCTCCCAGCCCATTGGCATGTTTCGTAATTGTCCTATCACCCTCGCCGGTAAGACTGTTTGCGTTGACGTCGAAGTCATCGACGCCCCGCTAGATTACAACATTCTATTGGGGCGAAGCTACACCTATGCTATGTCTGTTGTCCCATCCGCGGTATTTCGCAAGATGTCTTTCCCCCATAATGGAAAGATAGTCACCATTGACCAGTTGACATATCATGAGCCAAAATCTCAGACCTCCCCTGAGACGACTATCTCTTCTGTAGCCAACAAGCAAACCGTTGATTCCTTGACCAGTGTCTCCCCCGGCATTTACAAAGATTCCTCCCTGCTTGGAACTTTCCCTAACCTTCCCCCCCCTCCTGTCACCGATCCCAGCTCATCGAATGTTTGCATGATGCAATCGTCCCAGGCTGCCCGTAAGCGGCCTGCCTCGGCTAGTCAGCAACCTCCCCCTCGCCCTCTGCAACCCGCTCCTAGCCATTCATCTCAGCCAACCAGACCTCCTCCTTCTTGCCCTACCCCTACAGCTGGTATCCCTGAACTGCTTTATCCTCCTGGATCGGTTCCTCCTGGCCTTAACCATCTTGAAGCTGTCCCTCCTGGTCATTACCCTGCTGGGCAGATCCCTTTCCTAGCTCCCCCTCCTGGAGTATATTCAGTCCCCGTCATGGCCACCCTCTCTCTCCCTAACTTGACCTTGGGCATACCGGTCTGGTACCTTGATCCCCCAGCCGCCACCCCTCCTGGTCATCCCAAGCCCTATATGGCTTTGACACCGGTTCAACCGGTCCCCCTAGCTTCCTCCGTTGCCACTGTGCCCCCAGCACCTCCACAGGACCCTTCTCCTGTCATAACGGCTCCCGGGAAGAAAGGCAAAGCCCGCAAGGGGGCACCTAAAGACAAGACTACCATGACTGACCCAGCCCCTTCTCCGCCCGCGAAGCCTTTCGCCTTATGTGATGTCACCAGTCATGCCACCCATGCTTGTCCCAAGTTGCCCCGTATTCATCCCATGGTTAAATTCGCGTTCCCCGAGTCTACGGTCCCTGAAGCCCCCATTCCTTCTCCGTCCGTAACCAAGAACCCCAAGACTCTCCGCACCAACAAGCCCTATGCTTTGTGCGGCGTTCATGGCCATTACTCCCACCATTGTCCTCACCTGACGCACTACCACGCCTCTTTAGAGGTAATCCGAGAGTATGAGGTTGAACAAAATCAATCCGCCTCTCCTATCCTCGCGCAGTACGCTTCAGGCCAGCCTGAGGATCCTCCCGCTCCCATCAACATTCCCCCCCCTAATGTTCAGATTACAGAGTCTACTGTAACCATTCTTTACCTATCCTCCTCTGTGAGACACTTGGAGCCTATCCCATCTGCATCCTCCCCTGTTGTGTCCCTCGACCACCCCACCCGTGTCTCTGTTGACCTCCGCAGCCCGAGTCCTCACCTTACTTCCGATAGCCCTCATATACCACCCTGTATGAGTCATGGTCATCCTGCTCCTTGCACTCCCTCCTGCGGTTGCCGCCCGATGACTTCTGTGCACTCACGCTGCCGTCATTGCCTTTCCTCCCCTCATTTGTTGTCTTGTCACACCATTCCGCAGGACCCCCCGTCCACACCCTTTATCGGTTACGCCGATGGTGCAAGTCGTTACTCCAGGAATCTAGCCTCGGCAGGTTGGGCCATCTTCACCCCCTTGCATGCCCTTGTTCTTTCTAACAGGGTATGCATTGGTTCTGCCACCAACAATCAGGCCGAATATGATGCAGTGCGTGGTCTCTTAGCTGATGCCCTCTTTCATCGCATCCTCCATCTGCACGTTCGTTTGGATTCCCTGCTTCTTGTAATGCAACTAAATGGTGTTTATCATGTGCATAACCCTGTGCTGTTTAGACGCTATTTACGAGTGAAAATCTTAATACGTGCGTTTGAAACCATAACTTTCAACCATGTCCCTCGAGAACAGAATCACTATGTAGATAGTATTGCAAACCATGTTCTAGATTGGCATTTATCACACACATTTCATACAAGACAATAACATTCATAACTATCAAAAAATGATGCATATCCATAATATGTGTCGTAAAACATGTGTTTAGAGTCCATCTACTCTGATACATATGACATGCCCATAGCATGTTACAAAAAACCCAAAACTGGGGGCACCACCTGCCCCTACATACATCATAAGGGGCACCACATGCCCCACCCCTAATCACTATTTGGAGGATCCCGGGCCAATGGCTCTGCCCCTGCAGCATGTAGATCGCGCATAGCCTGACCAGCCATCGCCATGCACCGCATGACACCTCGCCACTCCGAGGGTAGACCAACACATGGCTCTATGAACTGGTCGTCTAAGTCCTGCCACCCGCGCTCTGATACTCCGTCAACAACCTTTCGCATCTACAGCGGATGTCCTCCAACAGGGCGGCTGCATCCTCATTCTGTGCCACTCTCGATCCACTCAGACCTGTAGCTCCAGACGCTGTCGGTCGTCCCATATATCCAGCCGGTTTTACCGGTGCTATATCTGCATACCAAAAGTACATGAATCAGTACCATTAATTACTATTCAAAAAATTTAACATGCCCACACAAGAATAACAATCTGTCACTTACCATCGGGCCCCCAGACTCGACCAGGCGGAAGTGGCAGGTCCGGATCTCCACAGTAGCTCATCCCACTATAAGGATAATCGTCTATGTACAATGGCATCTGATCCCAATGGGAAAAAAAATCAAGTCGAAACACTCGCCTGACCGCCCCTCCTCCTCCTCTGCACAGTAGCCATCCCCAACGGCGCATCCTGGGCTCTCTCGGGCCCCCATCTGGAAGCTGTACACGAGGCCTTAATGTTAGGATCTTCTCAAAGAAGAAAGCGCACAACAAAGTCCCATGTGAGCAATCATGGTTCACCTGCCGCCTGCATAGTGACAACTGTCGCTTTAGCGACACCAACATCATTTGGGCCCACCCATAGTAGGTCCCACCCAACACACTTTCCACTATCATCATCTACCCCCCAGTGATGTGATGGAGTGCCTGGTTGCCCAGGATACGCAGCACAGCTACGGCCACTGCACGGGTTTCTAGCCTCTCTAGATCCCCGATCGGTATTCGAGTCCCCTTGACTTGGAGACCCGGTCGACAATGACGCTCCACGAACTCCATGATATGCCGCCCCCGCAGCAACACTGGCTGTGTGTTTCCCACCATCCCCAGTGGTGGGAGACCTGTCAGGAAGTACACGTCCTGGACCGTTAGTTCGATCCTGTGCCCCTGCACTACAAATATCTCCTGATCTGGATCCCAGTAACTGATAATCCGGGCCAGTAATGGTTCCCCTGCTCTCATCAAAGGGTTCTCCAAAAACTTGAGAACCCCAAATCTGGCCAATACACGGCGGACGCCCTGATCCGCCTGGATCTCTGCTCGTAGTGTCCCCAGCTCTCTCTCTCTCCATTTGACCCGTAAATCTACCATACCTGCACAAACACATCATTTTTGTCAGCATACAGATCGGGAAAACCATAACCAAACAAAAAAACCCAACTTCTAGCCATCAAATAGCACCAAAACCCCCTCATCTCCCAGGTCACAGTTTTATGCCCATTTCTGGGACAGGTCGCACTTTTCTGCCTAAAATCTGCTTCCCAGGTCGCACTTTTTAGCCCAAAAAGTGCGACCCAGCTGTAGAGATGAAGGAGGGGTTGTTCCTGGATTTCTGGGCCCTAAACTGAAAATGTAATCCATCAAAATGCAAGAGAAAAGTTAGACCTCTTACCTGCAACTGACGGATCGTGATTCCAATGGTCGGTTTGTCCGCTATGTTCACCGCAAGATTTAGGGCCTTCTCTCCTCTCTACATTCACCACAGAAACAATAGCAAATGAGTGATTTTGGAGGGAAAACTGCCTTATTAAAAGAGAACCCCTGTTTCTTCTTTCGACTGTTGTGACCACACCGTAGCCCCGTTTGACGAACCGTCTACACCGTTGGAAAGCTCTCACCGAGCCCTCAAATGGGTATTTATTAGTTTTTTGAGATATGATACTCCACCAGGACACATTTTTTCCAAGAAGGGTCACTTCACCCCTCCTAAAAATCGAATTTCCTCACTTACGACACTTGTACTTGGGGCACCATCTTGCCTCCTTACTTGTCCTTGTTCGTGTCGATTTTTGTCATGAGTTACCATTATGTACTCATGTTTCCACCATCCCCCCATTGGGGCCTTTACTGTGTGGCAGCACCATCGAGTCGCCCTTGTTTAGAGCATCCAAGTTGATTCATCATTCCCTCCATGGAGTCTATACCGAGTCCCTTTGTACCCCACTATAGCCCTCCATCCTTCATTGCTTGGTCTCTCTCTTGTGTCGCACATTATGACCTTCAGTTCCACTGTCCCCCATCCCTGATGATGTTGTGTCAGTCACTGCCATGTCATTCATGCCCTTTATGCTCTAGCAAGGGAAGTCGTCCATTAGCTACTCAGTCCTTTCCACTTCACTATCATCATTAGTGTCAGTCTGTCTATCGCTCTACTCTTTTCTCTCGTGCCTTAGTTGAGGACCTCTCATTGCCTCACCTATGGTGGACCTCCTTCTGTCGACACCAGCTCATTCATTCCAGAAGACAGGTGTAGAGGGCGGTGTACCTTGGTTCCAGCTTCCACTCTTGTTCGGTGCCTCGGATCAGGCAAAGGGATATCTCCTTTCCCTTTGGCTTGATTGTTTCTCCAGCTCCTTTCAGCATGATCGAGATCCGTATACTTGATGGTCTAGTGATCCAGCAGCAGCTCTTGATGATTCCCCGGGTGTGTGTGAGATGTCTCAACCCTCATGAAGGGGTGGCCCTGCAGGTAACCCCCCACATGCCCGGATGACCTCTTCATTGCAGCCTTCGATGCAGCTCCAGATATTTGATGATGTTGACCGTAGCCACTTGCAGCGCCTTTTCGACTTGCATGTATCAGTCAGATTTTGTGAGCCCTTCCCCATTTACAGGGGGAATTTGGGTTGTATTTGTATCTCATGTACTCAGATATTATTGTACAAGTCCTGGCTGTTATCCCAGGCACAGCATGTATGTGGGATTCCTCATTGTATTTTTATTTGGCTCATGATTATGCCAGCTGTACTTTATGGTTCGGTCCCTTGTTTACTGGACACACTATTCTTTTGTACTTTGTCTCGGCGGGCATAGGTATGCCTCCCCCGCCGCCTTCAGCACAGGTACCCTCTCATAAAAAGAGACTTGTTGCACTTGCGAGTCTCGTCTCCTCAGGGTCTAGTCCTTCAGCACACTATCTACCTCACCTTTCTCTCTCTGACACCCCTTTTGTTGTCTAGTGATTGTGTTCTTACAACGTACTTCGGTCATACGATTTGCTCCTGACACTCGCACGCTGGGGGGCAATCTGTTACACCATTTTTTGGTCATCTAACTTATTATCATTAGATGGACCCAAGTACACCATGTAAGACCAGCTTTACCCTAAGTAAAACCGCTTTCACTATGTAAAACAGGAAACCCCAAAAGGAAATATTAAACAAACCCATATTTGTTTGATTTTCCTCATGGAATAATTAATTAAACCATAATTTAATTATTATTCCCAGTCATGTTTAACCCAAAATCAAAGAAATTAATTAGATAAACCTTTATTTATCTTATTATTTTCTAGGAATAATCATTTAAAACTTATTTAGATGATATTCCTTGTTAAATATGACCAAATCACCCATAAATAATTAAATAAATCACTATTTATTTAATTATCTTTCAACCACTTCCTTAAATAATTAAATAAATCATTATTTATTCGATTATCTTCTAACCGCTTCCTTAAAAAGATAAATAAATCATTTATTTATTTATTTTTGACAAATTAAGGGATTTGACCCAAGTCAAATACCTTTTCCCTCCAACAAATATAATAAAATATTCCATAAAAAGTGGATCTAGATCTAGTTAACCCATGCACCAAGATCTAGAATGACCCAATATTTTGTTATAAATAGGAGGGTTTTTCCTACCATTATTCACCTTTTGTTGCCTATTAGATCACTCTGGATCTATACACTTGGTCACCATTTTCTGCCATTTGCTCCCATTGAGCTCTACTCTTTGCATTGGGTTTTCTACATCAACTAGAGAGAGAAATCTTAGATCTGAAGTGCCGAGGACTTCCAAGAACCCATCCCACTGAGGGGAATTGGATACTCCTTCTGGTTTTCCTCACAGGTGCCCCATTAATACAAAAATTCTTTCAAAAATTGTTCTTGTCTTGTCTATTGGTACATGGAGCAAACCCTTGTTTTTACTGCTTAATGTCTTTACATACATAGATCTGGTATTTTGTAGCTATTTTCTTGTCTAACTAATCGCAGATCTGAAGATATTGGCAGCCACTTTTGTTGTTAGGGCTATTAGTTATGCGTAGCTAAAGTGGTCCTTTTTCGTACACTTCGACAAAGGATTCATACTAACAGAATTCTTTCCTCCCATCTGATAGTGGTGGGGCGGGAGGCTAGTAGATATTAGGAGTATGCCATTTTTGATCAAGAGAGGGAGGAGCTATTGGAGATGGTGATGCATCCATCTTTGGGCCAACCCATTGATGAGGTGTCGGTAGATGCACATATAGTTAGCAGGATTGCAGTACTTTTAGGGATCAACACTCTCCAGGTGTACATCTATGGGGCTTGTAGCATATCTTTCCCACTTTGGCCTATTATAGAGAGGGGGGCTTTATTTTTCAAGTAGTTCTCATTGATAGGTGGGACATAACAGCATGAGTTGAGTATGGGTAAGCGAAAACAATACAACCATGTTCTGTATGCTGATGTCGCTTCATTGGATTCTTATTCTGGGATATACTGGCAGGATATCATGAGTTGGAACCCTATTTATGGTACGCTCTTCTGTGTAGGGAGCATAGCTGAGAAGGGACCCTTAGACATGACAGCTGCGGGAAATTCCCAGTGGCAGTGGGGCACAGGTCGATAGTTCTTCAGGACTCCATCCCAACTTCAGGAGAGTAGGGTTAGCATGAGATCGATTCAGGAGTTGGACTGGATAGAGGTGATGAGTTGGTATCCTATTGATAGAGTACACTTCTTAGTCCCAGGTACATTTCAACAAGAGCACTTGGACGAGAGAGATGTTACATGTCCCATTGGGCCATGGATTGTGGACTAACAGTCCATCAGAATTTCAGTAGCACTAGCTCGGCATCCACAGATCAGGATTGACCTTGGCTTAGACCATAGGTTGGATTGGAGAGATTGGCTAAGTTTTTCCTCGCTTCATGGAGTGAAAGCTATAGCTAGAGATAATATGTAGTCTGAGCCATGAGATTTGGGAAATGATTGGTCATGGTGGCGTAGGGATCCAGTGGGATTGATTGATGATAGGCATAGGGAGAAATCAACAAAGAAAACATAGGAGTGATCTCCCATTCCAGGAATGGTTTGGAATGGGTCATAGACTACTTGATCCTTTTTACAATAGTAATAAAAATCTATTTCTTTCGGATCCTGACATTGAGGGGTCTATTTCGGGTGACTTGACATAGGAGCATAGCAGAACCCAGGGGTTTGTATAGGATTTGGGCATTAGGTCTTAGTTGCATTGGGGCAATAGGGTGGCCAACATATTTGTATTGCTTGAGGGAAATCAATCTTGGGGCGAAATGTCTGTAATATTCATTTTTTTGGTGTCACCTATGATAGGGTTAGGATGGACTTACAGCTTTGGGAGTAGATAGCTCACAGGAATAGGTTGTTGTCATCAGTGGGCCTAAGAGATTTTTGGAGGAGTTCTGAGGAGTTTCTTGTTGGAAATGTTGTCATTGATGGCAAAGGACATGGCAAAGAAGGAGAATCCGAAATAGTAGCTAGGAAAAGAGAAAAGAAATATAGCAGAGTACAAAGGTCAGCAGAGAAGAACAGAGAAATAGTGCATTTACAGTCAAGGAGAAAATTGAATTTAGTCCCTGTGGAATTAATTCATGTGTGAACTATAATTGAAATCCGTGTTAGTTAAGAAACCCGGTGTTGGGTTTGATGGTGCTCTGTATACAGTCGATTGTGTATCCCAATTGGTAGACAAAGAATCAATGCGTGATAACCCTCTGCATTATGGAGTAAGGTGTTTATTCATATTCCGAATGGAGGATCGAATGCACGTAGAGAACTGAGTCAAATAGTCCGAAAGGATTTCATCGGAGCTGTATAACAGTAATTGTGGTTATATGAACTGATAACGCGAAGAAACGAGTTGACGAAAGAACACTGACGGAACCTGGAGTAGAAGGGCAGAACCTTGCGAATGAATAGTGAACGTGGTTTAAGGCTGGAAGTGGTTTCTATCGCACCACCTTTGCAGAAAAAGCAGTAATTGAGGAGGGGGGAGCGATTCCATAGAGTGCTTGACACGTGGTGAGGTGGACCCCCGGAAAACCGCCATTCACTACGCCCCATCACACATTATTGTTCGACCTAGGATGCCCAACGATATTGATACAAGCCGTTGATCTGGGAAGGAGCCATCGAACGGTGGTCATTTGATAAAGATGCGCGAAGGTTAACCAAAGTATGGTGGGCCATCGCGCATTATTGTTCATGCATTTTAGCCGTGAAATATCCGTTGGATCATCAAAGTCGATGCGACGTATTGTTCGTCGTTGGATGTGAAGGCCTGTCAGCATTGGGGCCCATACGAATGTATTGAGGTTTGTGGGTGTTATCCAAAGTATTATGTCATGTTTTAAGGGTGCGGGACCTGATTTCCCCTCACATTATTGGTCCAATATATATTATGACGAGATATTAACCCCCAAGTAAAAGATTAAATATTATTGAAGGGCCCGAACGGTTATATGGATATATGTGTATATTACTGCTGAGTCAGCGGCACGATAATGTTTAATAACCTTGGATATAGTATTATTTGGCGGAGATAAAGATTACCTTTGGGATGAGTCGTGCATAGAAGAGCGAAGGTTGAGGTTTCAATTTGGATTGGCTCGATTTTTAATACGTGGGTTGTTATTAAGAGAGCATTTTTGTATGCCTCAGAGAGATCTTTTCAAAAGAAGAAATTTGGATTAATATCTCAATCTCAGATTGAGATATTAAAAGGTTTTAGATTAATTATTTATTTGCCAGATCAAGAAAATAAAACAATGTGAAGTTGATTGGGGCTTGGGTAGACCCCGCTGGATTATCTTTTTGACCTTGTCCATGAATACCATCAGCGGTTGAGTAGTTTTGACTCATGGCATTATTAAAGGCGAAATCTATATAAGGGGAAGATGATGATAATACAATGTGTGCAGGTGAAAAGGTTATGAACGAATACATCTCTTTAAGAGATATCTACATGATTGAACTCTGATAGATCTGAATCCGCGATGCACCTGTGGATATGATGAAGGGTCAAGATCTCTTGATCTGGAAGTGATGAATCTTTAGGAAGATCTGCAAAAGAAATGATGAAGACCTGATGATAGTCTGATGAAGAAATTGAACAAAGTTGATAGATTTAAGGGATGAAGCCTTCAGTATAAAAGTTAAAGTTTTCTGTCAGTAAAAGCTGATATTAATTCAGGGGGTTGGAGCTCCCTTCCAGTGGTGACTTGAGAACAAGAGAAGGTTGCAGCCTTTTGCAGGTGGTTGCCTGCGTTCTAGTATAAGTTTGCACCAGCACAAAAACTGTAAGAAGTTTTCTTTATTGAAGACAGAGACGACAGCAGCGGTGGTTTTCTCCTGAATTGGGTTTCCACCTTAAATACTGGTGTTCATGTGTGTTGATTATGCATGATGGTTTATTCTGTTATCACTGCACATGCTTACTTCTTACTAAACATCTGATGAATGATTGATGCAATAATCTAAGTAAAGAATCAAATGTATAATAAGTTCTCTGAACATAAGCAAGTTTTCTTAAGAATATCCACATTTGTATGTAAGTTGGCTTCAGTAAAGCAACATATGGGTTTAAGAGAAACAAAAGTGAAAAGATCAATTGTTAGCTCTAAATACTGATTCACCCCCCCCTCTCAGTATTTTTTTCCCAAAATTTCTATGAGGACCGGTGGCATTCGCTTGATATACTCCATCATCCACAGTGTTTTACTTTCATTCTGGTACATTTTGAATTTTTTTGGAAAAGTGAGTTATTTTGAGCTTAACTCAATTAATTACGCTCAAGGTGGAATTCCAGGAGGAATACGCGATAGAACAATGATGAGCTCCATCATTAGACATATTTGGAGGGGTTAATAGTCACATTTTTTCCTTCTTAGATCTCTTTTTCTTGAATTTTTATTATTATTTGGTTTTATGATGCTAGTATAGGTGGTGATTTAGGATAACATACTCTAAGTACCTAATATGACGTTGAGTGTAGAAAATCATGATTTATTAAGCATTTTTATAAATATTTTATCATAAATAATTGGAGGAGACAGTAAGGAGAAATTATAGGAGGATTTTACACCCTATATACTCTCCAACAATTTGAACTCCAAAGACATCCAAAGGATCTCAAGGATTCTCTCTAGCAATTCGAATTCCATAGGCAGCCAAATAGCTCAAAGAGGAGTGCACTCAATCTTTGCTTACTGGGAGTCAAGAGGACTCAATCACCATTTTCTAAGGAGCTGTTGGTAGCTACCCTATAAAGTAAATAGAGCAGAGCTAGAGCTAGGAGGAGTTAGTCAATTCCAGTCGATTCTAGTTGAAACTTTGTTGCAAGCTATTGAGATTTTTATTTTACTCAGTGATCAAACTTTCAAAGATGTATACAGTTATTCTTTTATGAAATTAACAGACTGATTTCATTCGACTGGTTTAAATTTTAGAGAGCTGGGCTTGTGGGTTAGCACCCAATCCATGTGCCTCAGGTTCTCTTTTGTTTTCATTCTTTCCTTTCTATCACTTAGTTAGTTTTTCTTAAGCCCTTTAGCTAGATCTTCTTCTGATAAGTTTCATTGCTGCTTAGTCTTTGCTTTCAGTTTGTTGTTGTAGTTTTTCATTTTCTTGTGAGTATCATAATATAGGAAAAACTCCAAAATTTGTGGTCAAGCCTCCCCCACTCATCTCTGTCAATAGAGTTCGAGCAGGGTAGACCTTCCCATACGCCAAAAATTTGTTTCTGTTTGAGTTTAGGGAAGAAATTGCATTACTAGGTCTGAGTCTCTCTTTCACTGTTGTTATCTTGCATTTTTGTGAGATTTCCGTGCATGAATCCACATGTGTGTTACACTTCTGAGCACTGCCGGTACACCTCCATTCCCTCATGTTTTCTGCTTCTTTTTACTATTGTAGCCTACCTTTTTCTCTAAACACACTCAAGCCCTTCAGCCCGCCTTATCCCTTTATTTGCTTCATTCATGGTTACCTTACCTTTTTTAATGCAAAACATGTAAAAAAATTTGAAAACCATTGAAACATTACTTCCACCTTTCCTCCTCAAAATCCCCACTATCGTACTTCTCTGACTCCAAATCGCAGTGTTTAGTTCCTCCTTTACAACTTACCGCAACTCCATCGCATCGCAATCACACGCCACAAACATTTTCCCTTTTTGTTAACACTTATCGCTCCTAAACCCTACTTGGGAAGTATCACAATCACATTTTGCATCACCTTCTCCAATCATATCTCACATTTTTCACATTGAAATTCACCCGTTCCATTTTTTTCCATTAATACTTTCCTCCTCTAAACCCCAATTGTGATATTACCGTACTCTGTTGCCATGTCACGCATTGCAATCGCTCGTCGCAACTTCTTTCCTTTTCCCTTAAGACTTACCTCTCTCCTTTTTCGATTGCGATATTGCGATACTGCGTATTGTAGATCACAGTTGTCACCAAATCAAAAATTGCAAATCAAACCTTTTACCTTCTTTCCTTTACACTTACCGCTTGTTTTCGCTGATTGCGATATTGCGATCACACTTCGTCACTCTTCCCCATCGCAATTCATGCATTGCATTATTTAGTGTGTTCCCTTTAACGCTTACCGCTCCAACTACGCGATATCACAATTACGATATCGGTCCCACCTCCACATCGCATAGTTCGAGTTATTATGCTCCAAAGCCTTTTGCGCTATAATAAGTTCTTAATCTGGTTTAAATGCCCTCTTTCCACTTATAAGCCTCATTTCATGTGTTAAGCCCTCCATTAGCCTCTTTAGCCCTTTTTCTCTCCTCCAAGCTGAAAATCACACTTTTTAATTAGAATTAAGTCATGGATATCTTAGTTGCATGAGTAGAAGCATGATAGATGGACCATAGGACAAGTAGAGTGCATTTAGCCATTTCACCAAGTTAAGTGTGGTTTAGAATTAGCTTCCTTTCTGCCATTTATTTTTAGCAAGTTAAATTAGTTTCCTTTCTGTCATTTATTTTTTGCAAATTAAATTAGTTTCATTCTTGTCATTTCTTTTCAACAATTCAATTTATTTTCCTTTCTTTCATTTCCTTTTAGCAATTTACTTTTCAGTGGTTATCATAGTTTAAGAAATAGCACCCTTTCGTAAAGAAGAATAGGATGACATGAATAGATTGCATCTGATGTGTATATATCACTATCACCTCCAAGTTTGTACGAACCCCAGGTTGATAAAGTAAAGTAGGGCAACCCCTGGGAGTTGCAGCACCCTTGGTGCAATACCAGGGATCACCATTTTTTTGCGTCATTTCCAGGGAGGTGTCTAGTAGATGCTTTGGTTTTATTTTTAGCATTCTTTTATTCTTTCCTTTATTTTCATGTCATTTCAGAAATATTGAAAAAATACAGAAAAAATTGATTTTCATGCCTCGTAGGACTAGGGATACTCAAAGACAAACCTTACCTAAAACCCCCAAATCACCTCCTGGTCACCCTTCACTCTTCTTTAGTGGTAGCGAGAGTGAACCCGCTCTAGGAGAGCCTTCTGAATATTTTGAGGATCCTATTGGGGAAGAAGAAGAAGACCTTGTTTCAACTGAGGGACCTGCTTCACCTATATTAACCAAGGCTTGGATCCAAATAGCCTTTCCCATAAGAGAGGCAGATGGGGAAACTAAGATGAAGAACATTAGCCCCTCAACTCTTCCACACTTCCATGGACTTACCTCTGAGGACCCTAACACATTCATGTTTGAATTTTCCATTATCTGTAGGACTTATGGCTACACCTCTAATGATCAGAAGTTGAATATATTCCCATCCACCCTTAAGGAGGCAACCTTGTGCTGGTTCATGGGTCTGCCTGGGGATAACATCACTACCTGGGCATAGATGGAAGAGACCTTCATAAAAAAATACAAAGACTACTTTAGGTCCAAGGAAACTAAGGATGAGATATTTAGGATGACTCTAGGGCTGGATGAATCCTTAGAGGACTATGAAGAGAGGTTTCAACTGAACTATAAGAGAGCCAACTGTACTCTTGATCATGACTCACTTAAACTTTTACTTCTTCGAGGGATCAGTGAAGAGATGATAGAACCTTGAATATGCTATCAGGAGGATATATATACCAACAACCCTATGAAGAAATCAAAACTATCTTCCGAAAACATTCTAGGGAATTTAGGAATAAGGGCAGAGCTAGCCAAATTACATCCAATACCCCTTCATTTTCCACCTTCATAAAACATGATATTGGAAACATGCTAGAGGACTTCAAGAGTGACATGTTGCACACCTTTTCTTTCCAAATGGACACAATTCAAGTCAAAAGGAAGCAAGAGGAGGCAGAGAGAGCCCAGGCCATATTTTTTCCTAGATGTACCAAGAAGCACCCAAGAAATGAATGTCCACTAAATGTAATAGAGGTTTTCTTAGTCTATGAGGAGAATCATGCCATAGAAAAATGTCCCTCCTTACCTGGACTTAAGGCTATATATCAAGGTGGGGAAGCAATGCCAGAGTAACTCTGTTTCATCAACCAGATAAGGCCTCAAGGCCCTCGACCATACCGAAAAGGTATGAAAGGTGCACCTTACTCTCACTATCACAACAATCATAGTGCACCCATGCAACCTTTGTACACCCCCACTCCTCTAGTCTGGTCTACACCTCCTATTTGGCCTTACAACCCTTCATATCATCCTCAGCTAGTAAAACAACCATTCTAGTAGTATGTTCCACAAAAACCTCAGTGGAACAATCCATCCCATGGGTGGAGGCCTTATCAAAATCAACCACTTGCTCTAATGCCTCCACCCCAACCTCAACCTCAGCTTACTCCTGTTGCTCCACCTAGGCTACCTATACCTACACAGCCCAATCCAAACCTGAAAAATAGACATGCACAATAGGATCCCAATGGAGAAACATCCTATCTAGCTTATGTTGTGGAGATATAGGAGGTTAACCTCAGGTTGGGAAGACTACTCCTAGACAACCATCCTCCATCTCCACCTGTAGAGGTTGAGGAAGAAAAGGAAGAAGGTAACACTCAGATCCAACAACCTCTTTTTTCTGAGCGCTTGATCCACCCTAGTCAACAAACCCTAGAGGAGACTGAACACCTAGGAGAATTGGAAAATATGTGTGTAAAGATACCACTTCTCTAGGCCATTAAGGATGTACCTATATACAATAGGCTCATCAAAGAAAAGTTCTTCAAGAAACCTGGGAGAAGAAAGAGAGATACCCCCACCATCAATTTGGTAGGACAACTGTCTGACCTAATGCTGGGAAGAGTGATATTTCCATAGTACCCGAACCTTGGTAGTCCATTTTTTGATGTGCATATAAATGGTGTCATAGTCCCCAACACTCTGATTGATCTAAGGGCTGCCATCAATGTCATGACCAAGGAAACTATGTTGAAACTTAATCTCCAAGGGAGAATTGGAAAATATGTGTGTAAAGATACCACTTATGTAGGCCATTAAGGATGTACCTATCTAAAATAGGCTCATGAAAGAAAATTTCTTCAAGAAACCTGGGAGAAGAAAGAGAGATACCCCCACCATAAATGTGGTTAGACAACTGTATGACCTAATGCTGGGAAGGGTGATATTTCCAGAGTACCTGGACCCTGGTAGTCCATTTGTTGATGTGGATATAATTGGTGTCATATTCCACAACACTCTGATTGATCTAGGGGCTGCCATCAAAGTCATGACCAAGGAAACTATTTTGAAACTTAATCTCCAAGGGATTTTGAGGAAAACCACAACAGTTCTACAACTTGCAGATTGGTCCATAGTAACTCCGGAAGGAATTGTTGATGATGTCATGGTTACCATTGACTCTTGGGAGTATCCTACATATTTCCTTGTCCTGCAACCAAAAACCAAGTTTAATGGTTATCCTCTCATCTTATGGATACCTTGGTTAGCCACTGCAAATGCTTATATTAGTTGTCGGGCCAGAAACATGACTATAAAAAATGGGCCTTTATCTAAACAACTAGTGTTATATCGTCCAACCCAACCTTCCATTGATCATGATCTCCCTATATTGTTGGAGGATGAATAATATGAGTTATATAACATTGCCCCTATGTGTACCATATATTCTATTCTTAGAGGGGGGTATCTTGATGAAGATGAACTCATCAACCATGCCATTCAAAACTAGTCCTCCACTCACATTCCTCTCGAAACCTTAGTCAAAGAGTCTGAAAGCAAACCTTGGATGGAAGTGAACTTAGTTGATTCAACCTCTGAATCCACCAAGGCTATTGATTTTGGTACATCCAGGTCTCTGAAAATCAACCCAAACCTCTCGAATGAAGAAGAGACGCAATTATGCCAGCTTTTGAAAGAGAATCTCGATGCATTTTCTTGGGATTAAAAAGACATGAAGGGGGTGCATTCTTCAGTGTGAAAACATCATATTTACATCAAATAAGGATGAAATACCATGATACAACCCCAAATAAGGATGAACCAGCTCTGAAGGACATAGTCAAAGAAGAGATGTAGAAACTATTGGATGCAGGGTTCATATATCCTATATCCGAAAGTGAGTGGGTATCTCCTCTTGTATTAGTCCCAAAGAAGTATGGGAACTGGTGAATATGTGTTGATCATCGAGAACTTAAAAAATCCACCAAGAAAGACCATTTCCCTTTTCCCTTTATAGACCAAGTCCTAGATGGCCTTGTGGGGAAGAAATTTTTGTCCTTCTTAGATGGGTTCAGTGGGTATAATCATATTCAAATCATCTCTGAAGACCAGGATAAGACTAATTTCACCTACCCTTGGGGTAACTTTTCTTATATAGTACTACCCTTTGGGTTGTGCAATGCCCAAGCTACCTTACAAAGAGTTTTCCTGAGCATCTTTTCTGTAATATCCCTTTTCAGGAAAATCAACAATATGGATAGAAAAAATGCAGTTCTCAGAAAATTACACTATAATAGTGAGAAAAAACACTTGGATCCATTATTTTATGTATTAAATCCATCAAATACATTCTAGATATGTTAAACAGATCTCCCAAGCCCAATATAGGCTAAAAACACCCAAACCCCATGACTTTACCAACACAGAATTTCTAAAGCATAAGATAACGCAGTTCCATAAGGGTTTCTGCTACAAAAAAATGGAAATCCATGGATCAGATGATATATTACTCAAAGAGCTAAGAAAATGGAGATCTAGTCTCTTTTATACAATCTTGAGATAACCCGATAAGGATTTCTTGAAAGCATGAAGTACAAAAAGTAGATCTATAGATACATGACTGAAAATTACGATGTTTGAATGCAAATATACATGCATATGGCTGGAAAATACAAGAAATTGCTGAAAGCACTCCTTGCTAGCTTTATGGGAGAAAAATTGACCCTTTCCCTAGGAAATTAGCTCACAAATAGGGTTTTAACCCTACCACTGCAACACCATGAAAAATAACATAGTTTCTCCAAGGGACTACGTTGTAGCTATAGGTGGCTTCTAGACCCAATGTATGATAGTGGAAATATAGCCCAGAATACTCCTCTCAGATTCCTTCACCAAGCTCTCCAAGAAAGAGTGTGGAATTCCCGCATGGGAATACCTTGCACTAAACAGTGCAGCAAACCCAGCTAAAAAGCTGAAGTATGAAAGAAGTCATACGAATCAATCATAAAAAATATTCTAAATGATTCTCATGGCTTCCATCCCTTCCCTTTTATTCTTGGTGAGCCTTCTCATCCTTGGCCCCACTCATTCATTAGGTTACTTCCTTGCAAAGATTCCTCCTCCAAAACTGCGCTATTCCCACTAGCTCTATCTTCTCTTTTGGAAACGTTGTTGATTTGCTCAACATGGATCTAGTCCACCTGCATTGCCACCTTTCACACCCAAGGTGGCTTTATTTTTCCTACCTAAACTGATCTCACTTCACATTGAAAGTGTTTTATTCCTACTAAAGAGATTTAAGGGTCTCCCTACCCCATTTATCCTTCTAGACTGAAAAATAGAGCAACATATAATATTCCAACTAGAAATAAGCTAATTGGGAATATTATAGTCCTCCCCTCCCAAAAGCTGCTTTCCCTCAAGCAACATTAAAGAAGGATGCTACAAAATATTCTCTCCTTCCCAAGTGGCATCCTCATCAGGAAGACTCCTCCATCGAATCAGATATTATTTGATCACCCTACTCCTTAGCTGCCTCTCCTGAGTATCCAAGATTGTCTATGGTTGAAAAACTATATGGCCTTCATCATCACTAGCTGGGAGATCCATGTTGGCAACCACATGTTTTCCAATGGCCTTCTTGATGCGTGAGACATGAAAAATGTTATGTTTCTTGCTCCCCTTGGGAAGCTCCAACTCATATGTTACTTCCCCAACACGATGGACCACTCTATATGGCCCATAGAATCGAGGTTTGAGCTTCTCAGCCTCCTTATCCTTAAGTTTAGACAATCTATAAGGCAGAAGACGAAGATAGACCAATTCATCTACCTAAAACTATCTTCATATCCGACCACGGTCTGCATATATGTTCTGCTGGTTTTGTGCTGTAGCAGTGTTGTCATTAAGGTCAAAAAGTATATCTTGACTCTCTTGAATCCATTCCTTTGCTCTAGGAGCCTTTCTTGCCCCAAACATGACATCAGAAAATGATAATGCATCATACCCATAAAGATCTTGAAATGGGTTCATGCTAATGGACATATGGAAAGTTGTGTTGTAACAATACTCCCCCAAATGAAGCCATCACAACCATGCTCTCTATTGGCCTGAAACATAGTTCCTCAGGTAGCCTTCCAACCACTTGTTCACTATTTCAGTATTTCCATTGGTTTGTGGGTGATAGCTGGTACTTGGTGTCAATTCAGTACCCACTAACAAGAAAATTTCTTGCCAAAAGCCACCCATGAAGCGGCTATCCCGATCACTGACTATGGTTGTTGGAAGACCATGGAGTATAAACACATCCCTGAAGAAAATCTCATCTACCTATGAAGCAGTATATCGTGCAGAAATAGCAAAGAAATTTGAATACTTTGTTAGTCGATCAGCAACTACAAAGATACAATCCTTACCCTGAACTGTATATAGATCGGTGATAAAGTCCATGTAAATGCTCTCCCATTTCCCATCCGCAATAGGAAGTGGCTGAAATAATACTGCAGGATGGTTGTGTTCTCATTTTTTTTGCTGGAAAACTATGCACTCCTTGATGTATTGGAATACATCCTCCTTGAGACCCTTCCATGAGAATCTCTCCCATATGGCCCGATAAGTCTTGGTGAATCCTTGATATCCTGCAAGTGGGGAATCATGTGATGCTTGCAAGACCTTCTCCTTGAGCTTAGAATTTCTAATTAAGAAGACCCAATCTCGGTAATAGATGACCTCGTCCATCACTCTATATCTCTCATTATTTACCACCCCATCTAAGATATCACATGTAAAGTTGTCTTTGGAGTATTCCACCAACAACTGAGCCTTCCAATCTGCATCTATGCCCCTTAAGGATAGCACTGCTGGCCTCCTGGATAGAGCATCTGCCACTACATTAATTTTCCCTTTGACATACTCTATTTCAAATTCATATGCTTGGATCTTACTTACCCATTTTTTTTTCCTCTCCTGAAGCTGCTTCTGCTCAAGAAAGAACCAAAGACTATTATGATCAGTCTTCACTCGGAATTTATTCCCCACCAAATATTTCCAGAATTTAGCCAAAGCATGCATAATAGTGAGCATCTCTTTATCATATATGGGGTATAGCCTCTCATGTGGCAGAAAATTCCAGCTTTCAAAAGCTATAGGGTGTCCCCCTTGCATAAAAACTACCCCAATGCCCTCCCTTGATGCATCACATTCCAGTACAAAGGGTTGAGTAAAATATGGAGGGACCAATACTAGGCAGCTACTCATTACCTTAGAGCTTATCAAAATCTCTCTGCATTGTAGGTGTCCAGCTGGAGGCTCCCTTATTAGTTAGATCTGTAAGTGGTGTTGCTAATTGAGATAACCCTTTTACAAACTTCTGGTAATAGGTACATATGCCTACAAACCCCCAAAGTTCTGTGACATTCTTTGGTTCAAGCCAATCTCTAATAGCATAGATATTCTCTTCATGGAATCTTAACCCATCCACTCCAATGATGTGGCCTAAGTAAAGCATCTCTATGAGCCCAAACTAACATTTGGAGAGCTTAGCATACAATTGCTGCTCCTTAAGAATGCATAATACTGCCTCAATATGCCATAAATTTTCCTCCCATGTGTAGCTGTAAATAAGAATGTCATCAAAGAATACCAATACCAACTTCCTTAAATGACCATAGAAGATGTGGTTAATGCAAGATTGGAATGTTGCTGGAGAATTGGTTATCCCAAAAGGAATTACCAAGAACTCAAAATGCCCATAGTGACACTTGAATGTTGTCTTGGGGATATCTTGATCCCTCGCCCTGATTTGATGATATCGAGATCTCAAATCAATCTTGGAGAAATATTTGGACCCTCTTAGTTCATCCATCAATTCATCGATCCTGGGAATTTGGTATCTATTCTTCATGGTCTTCTTGTTCAAATCTCTATAATCAATACATATCCTCAATGTGCCATCCTTATTCTTCACCAAGACCACTAAAGAGGCAAAAGGATTGGTACTAGGCCGGATGTGTCCTAAAGCCAAAAGCTCTTGAATGGCCTTTTCAATTTCCTCCCTATAAGCTTTGGGGTGCCTATAAGGTGTGGTAATCACTTCTTGGATTCATTTCTCCAACTCAACAATATGTTCAAATCCTCGGTCAGGATGTCTCCCAGGTGGGATATCTCCAAACACTATAGAGTATTGGTAAAAAATAGATTATAAATCTGGATGTACTAAAGAATCCTTGCTCCCAGCTTCTGAAAAACACAGTTCTATTTCCCATTCTATATCTCCTCTACATAAATTTTCTTCCATCCTGTGGGCTAAGACAATCTGAGGTGGATAGGTGTGCATGCCCTTGATTTTTCGATGTTTACCATTCCCCTTTTCTGTCCATTCCATATCCAAGGTTTCCTAATCAATGGTAACCTTCCCTAAGGTGACTAACCACTGGACACTCAATATAACATTGGTGTCTGGAATATCAACCACAAAGAAGTGGTCTGTCAATGTGTAGGTCCTCATGGTGATGGTTAATACTGGAACATATATGGCACACTGCATGGTTCTACCTCCTGGAACCAAAACTGAGAAACCGTCAAAGTATTCTATGTGAATGCCCCTCCTTTGTACCAGCTGTGTATCAATGAAGTTATGAGTAGCTCCACTGTCTAACAAAATTGATACTCTTTGTCCCCATAATAGTGCCTCTAACTCCCAATTTTAGATACTTGGGGACTCCTCTTAATGCTACAAGAGCCCCTCCCATTGGAGCAAAGGTCTTTACTGCATCCTTTGTGGGAGGTACAACGGTGGTCTTCTCCTCCTCATCAGAAAATATCTCAATGCAATGTGCTTTCCCTGCAGAAAATTGGTGGTTTGGCACCCATGGCTCTTGACAAGTGAAACAAAGTTTATTCTTCCTTAGAATATTCTGATCATTGTCAAGAGGTGTTCTCACTTGATTTCCCTTTGGGAATGAAGAAATATCTTGCTGAAAGGGTGCTTTAGTCTTGGGCAAGGCATGTTGTAAATCCCTAGCCTTCTCCATAGCTTCTTGGAGTGTGGTAGGTCTAGTGGATTTCACCAACCATGCAATGGTTCAACCATCCCATCAATAAACATGCATATCCTCCGGTTCATAGTGATGTTAGATACCATTACTGAAAGCTTCAAAAACTAAGAACTATAAATTTCTAGATCTCCCATTTTATTGAGCTTGGTTAGCTCAACAAAGTGAGCCTCTGGATCCCTAGGATCAAATCTCTCTACTAACCTCCTGGTGAAATCCGAATATGAAGTCATATGAGCATGCACAAGTGTAGATAACCCATGGAACCATCATTCAGGAGCCTCACCTTCTAGGTGTAGCGCTGCTATTTTGATACCCTCCATTTCAGAAACTCTGTTGAGTTGGAAATAAGTATCCAAATTCTCTACCCAAGCCTTGGTTGTGCACTTGGGTGATCCATCATAAGAGGGCAAAAAGAACCTTCATAGGCTGCGTTGTAGATATGAGCTCTACATAAACCCACCCTTTTTATGGTGATGAAAAGATCTCCTTCCATCCTTGATCCAACAGAACTCCTCAAAGCTCAAATGTTCTTTGAATCTTCGGGATTGAGATTCATATTTTACAAAATAATCACCAAGGGTTTCTTCCCTCAAGGGCCTTCCTTCCTCACCTTCCATAGATAGAAATGTTTTCATAATGGAGCATTGTGAAGAAGGTTGTGTTGTTGTTTTTTCCCACAAATGTGATGTGCCAAAGCTTTCTCCATGGTGAAACCCTCTAGAGGATTCCTTCTGCCTCATATCCTTGATGTGGCAATGTTCTACACAGTCTGAAGAAGAAGCTTTGGGATCTATCTCTCCTCCATGGCTTTAGATTTATTTACCCTACAAGCTGGGCTAAGATCATAGCTCTGATACCACTGTAATATCCCTTTTCAGGAAAATCAACAAAATTGACACCAAAAATGCAGTTTTTAAAAAATTATGCTATAAAAGTGAGAAACAACACTTGGATCCATCAGTTTATGTATTATAGCCATCAAATACAGAAGGTATCAGAAAAAAATCATTCTAGATATGTTAAATAGATCTCCCAAGCCCAATATAGGCTAAAAACATCCAAACCCCGTGACTTTAACAACATAGAATTTCTAAATGTTGTGTAACCAGCTCCAAAAGTAGAAGAAAAGAGATATCAATGCCTTAGAAATGAGCCACTTCGAGGGGGAAACCTCCAATACATTACATAAATGAACAATTCTTGTATGATCCAATTTACAAAACCTCCTTTTTATATATAGGAGTCCATGGGGCCATAATGTAATCCTAGTGGGCCACAATGTAATCCTAGCCAACCTAACAATAATAGTTTAAGAGCATAATAATAATAAAATGGGGGTTACAAGGGTACAATAATAACAATAAGGGGTTTACACTAACAATAATAAGGGACTATACTAGTGATATAGGGACCTAACATGCCCCTCTCTTTCAAACAAGTGTTGTCCTCATCGCTTGATTATTTCTTGATGCTTCTGTATAAAATTCTCATCCTCCCATGTGGAATCTTCTACAGGAAAGTTCTTACACTTGCTGAGATACTCTGAAATTGATCATACTTATTGAGTTCTTGTTTTTTTGACTGCTTCAGAACTTCTTTCGATGTGATGTTGATATTCCTGTTGTTTCATTAGATTTTGCACCAAAGTTAGGTTATCTTTTGAGAGTTGGAGAACTTGTTGTTGATGCTCGATGTCATCTTCCACTAATTTATCATCCATATTAGCTATTATTTTATCCTTCAGACCATCCAAATTAGCCTCCATTTCTTATTTTAAACCATCTATGTCATCTTCGGTTGCTCTTCGTAAGATCGAAATTTGTTGCACTTGGTACCGTAATTTTGATATCTCATATTGCAATTCTTCCTCCTCATGCGTCATAGTATAGCATTCTGAGGGCTTAATGGGTATGGAATTATTTTTTTGAGGCATAATAGAGCCAGTTAATGACAAAAATTCTTCAATATGCCCTTGGAATCAATTCAACTTGATTCTTCAAACGAGACTTATGCAATTCAGAGAAAACAATACACACCTTTTTCTTGCTTTGAGGAGCTCGATATTGAAATTGAATTATCTATGTAATTGAAAATCTTCAATATCAAAAATTCATCCCTGTAGTAGCCCTCTGAAGCTTCTTTCAAATTCCACAAGTCTGATCTAATTTGGATTCTCCAAGACAAAGTTGTGTCCAATCTCCCACAATGACCTAATTCTGGACTGGTTCAGTAGAGCGAACTTGTACGACTTGCCACGTGTCACTGTTTTGTCCTTTGTCTCTAAAATTTATAGCAAAGAAACTACAGTCTATGTACTTGTGACCACCTTTTTACGGCACTCCAATCCGATGCCCAGAGAGAGAGTTATTGAACTTTTCCCATGATCACCTCTTTAAGATGAAATTCAGGAGCCTGAAAAAGCACTACCTTCCACAGATCATATCTCCAAAAATATTGCGAACCAAGCTCTGAAATTTTTTGATGAATTTTCTCAGGATTTCAGCTTCGCACCATATGAATTTCAGATTCTGAACCTTCGTAGAAAAAAATTTATAGCGCAAATGCCACGATGACTTGTTTAGGAGCTTGAAAAAATACCTGACTTCCACAGATCATATCTCCCGAAAATATTACGAACCAAGCTCAAAATTTGTAGACAAGCTCTCGTGATTTCGTCAGACTTAAAAAATTCAGCTGAAACTTCAGAGAAACAATGTTATAAAGGAAAATTCCACGATGATTTGTTTGAGCAGCTAAACCCTGAATCCAAAGCTCGATACCAAATGTTGTAACCAGCTCCAAAAAGAGAAGAAAAGAGATATCAACGCCTTAGAAATAAGCCACTTCGAGGGGGCAACCTCCAATACATTACATAAATGAAAATTTCTTGGATGATCCAATTTACAAAACCTCCTTTCTATATATAGGAGTCCATGGGGCCATAATGTAATCCTAGTGGGCCACAATGTAATCCTAGCCGACCTAACAATAATAGTTTAAGAGCACAATAATAATAAAATGGGGGTTACAAGGGTACAATAATAACAATAAGGGGTTTACACTAACAATAATAAGGGACTATACTAGTGATATAGTGACCTAACACTAAAGCATAAGACAACGTAGTTCCATGAGGGTTTATGATACATAAAAATGGAAATCAATGGATCATATGATATATTACTCAAAGAGCCGAGAAAATGGAGATCTAGTCTCTTTTATAGAATCTTGAGATAACCTAGCAAGGGTTTCTTGAGAGCATGAAGTACAAAATTCGATATATAGATACAAGACTGAAAATTATGTTGTATGATTGGAACTCTACATAAATATGGCTGGAAAATACAAGAAATGGCTAAAAGCACTCCTTGCTAGCTTTCCAGGAGAAAGATTGACCCTTTCCCTAGGAAACTAGCTCACAAATAGGGGTTTTAACCCTACCACTGCAACACCATGAAAAATAACGTAGTTTCTCCAAGGGACTGCGCTATAGCTATAGGTGGCTGCTTGAGAAAATGTCTAACAGTGGAAATATAACCCAGAATGCTCCTCTCAGATCCCTTACCAAGCTCTGCAAGAAAGAGTGTGGAATTCCCGCATGAGAATACCTTGCACTAAACAGTGCAGTAAACCCAGCCAAACAGCTGAAGTATGAAAGAAGTCATAAGAATCAATCATAAAAAATATTCTAAATGCTTCTCATGGATTCCATACCTTCCCTTTTCTTCCTAGTGAGCCTTCTCATCCTTGGCCTCACTCATTGATGAGGTTACTTCCTTGCAAAGATTCCTCCTCCAAAACTGGGTTGTTTGCACTAGCTCTATCTTCTCTTTTGGTAGTGTTGTTGATTTGGTCAACATGGATCTAGTCCACTTGCATTTCCCCCTTTCAAACCCAAGATGGCTTTAGTTTTCCTACCTAAACTGATCTCCCTTCACATTGGAAGTGTTTTATTCCTACTAAAGAGATTTTAGGGTCTCCCTATAGAAATTTTGAATAACTGATATATTATTCACCAAGATTATCCTGATCACAAACTATTTTAACTTCATGCACAATACAGAATCTCATCTACCATTGATCATTAATTGCGGAAATAAAAACAATCGCATGCGCACATTAAAACCATAAACAATCACACATATGAACACAGTATTTTATGGGAAAGCTTAAAGCTGAAAACCCCCAACTATCTGTATATTATATGTCATAGAGATCATGTAGCAATCATTATACAAAGCTCCTCACAAAGCTCTCAGTACAATCTCCAATTTCTACACACTAATCAAGCCCGATCTAGCAAATCACATGCTCCAATCTCTGCCACCTGATAGCCTACCTCTACTGCGCAATCACTGCTGAAGAATGGCTCTGAATGAACTCAAATTGGTCCAGCCTTGCTCACGCAATCCTCATTGGCATCTCCAACCACTGTGTGTTGCAAATCATGTAACACTATAGTCACAACTGATAGTCACACTGCTCTTTCACCTACCTCTTCACTGGTCTCCACTGAAACTGTCCATGCACTGTAGTTAACTGATGTATTCTTTAGTTGATTAATGAGTTAATAATTAGTGAATTAATTAATAATTAATTCACACCACTCTCACTAGTGTATCAATCAGTTATACTAGATACAACTAGGTCAACTATGTTTAACTCAGTTAAACTGAACACAACTCCACCAACTACCTCAATAACTCCACCAAACTCTGTCACATGAGTTCTAACTGAATTATCCATGCAATAGCTCCACTTAACCCTCAGGAATAGCGTAATTCCTTTTTTTAGCTCTTGCGCCACATCTATGCACTTAACTGAAGTGCTCCAAGAGAATAAGATAATGTTCATAGTCCAAATATTATTAAGAGCTAATAATATTCGACACATCTATTTTTAGACTGGCAATCTAAAAATAGATTCCACCCAATATGTCTAAAAATAGAAGTCCATATATTTTTCCAACTTGAACAACCATCCACAAATAGCATCCTACAACTCATAGAATATGATCAACATGTCTAAAAATAGACTTTGCGCCAAAAATAGTCTGCGGGCCCACTTAGTGAAGGTGACTTATTTTCACTAAGCTCATCATCTTGTTGCAATCTCAACACTCCCTCTCAACAAGATAAGGATTATCTGCCACCCCTATCCTTCCCCTGTGGTATTCGAATTTGCTCCTGGTGAGCGCCTTCATCAAGATATCAGCATCCTGATCCTCCATGGGAATGTATCAAAGTAACATGATCTTCTGCTGCACACAATCTTTGATATGATGATACCAGATTTCAATGTGTTTAGATCTATCATGAAATACTAGATTAACCAATATTTTGATGCAAATCTGATTATCACAATATATCACATTAGGATCTAAGTATGAACCAAACAACCTGACCAGGATCTTCCTCATCCATATAGCCTTGCATGCAGTCAAACTCGCTGCCATATACTCAACCTTTGCTGAACTGAGTGCCACAGATCTCTGCTTCCTACTGTACCAAGAAACTGTTGTCGACTCGATACTAAAAATCCCTCCAGATGTTCTCTTTCTGTCCATTGGGCTCCCTGCCCAATCTGCATCCGTGAAGCCACACAGCTTCACCCCATCTAACTGTCTGTACCATAATCCATATCCTGATGTGCCTCTGAGATATCTCAATACATGCTTGCCTACCCTCCAGTAGAGCTTGGTAGGCTTAACCATAGCTTGTGAAATCTGGTTAATAACATATCATATGTCGGGTTGTGTATTGACTAGACACATAAGCGACCCCGTCAACTATCGATAAACAGTGGCATCCACAACATCTGTCGATGTAGCATCCTCTTTCCTCCATCCACAAAGAAGAGGAGTATCAATAGGCTTACAACCATGCATGTTGAACTTCTCCAGTGTATTCCGGGCATACTTTCCTTGAGACACAAACAGTCCATCATTGTGCTACCAAATTTCCAATCCCAGGAAATAATGAAGGAGGCCCAAGTCCTTCATCTCAAACTCTTTTGCAAGATCATCCTTGCATGAGAGTATCAACAGCTCATCACCCATTAAAATAAAATCATCTAAATAAAGTACAATGATCAGAAGCTTACCCTCCACCACAATTTGGTATAGGTTTGGATCCGCCTCACTCTTGGAGAATCCAAGTCCAGTAAAATAACTATCTATCTGTGTGTACCAAGCAAGAGGTGCTTGTTTCAACCCATACAACACTCTCTTGAGCCTGGACACATGAAACTCGCTGCTGAAGATCTTGAAACCTTTGGGCTGCTCTATGTACACCTCCTCCTCAATCACTCTGTTGAGGAACGCAGTTTTCACATCCATCTGATGAATGTGCCACCCCATCTGCGCTGAGAGAGAAAGAATCGTCCGTATGGAAGAATAACTTGCGACAGGTGCAAAGGTTTCCTCATAATTGATCCCCTCAATCTGTGAGAAGCCTCGGGCAACAAATCTTGCCTTGTACTTCTCCACACTCCCTTCAGCTGCTTGCTTCACTTTGTAGATCCATTTCAAACCTACCACTGATTTCCCTTCTGGCCTTGGGACAATCTCCCATGCACTGTTTCTGACAATCGAATCATACTCTTCCACCATGGCATCTACCCATGCGGGATCCTCCATAGCTTCCTCGAAAGAGGATGGCTCTGTCACGATACACTTGCTCATAAGAGCCATGTATCTAGTGTACCGATCAGGTGACTGTCTCTATCTGCGATGTGATGTAGGTGCTCCTACAATCCTCTCTGCATCTTGAGCCAATCGCTCAGCTTTTGTAGTGCGCTTCCGCCCTCTGATGGTTGGCACTGCATGAGTGGTCTCTTCCACTCCATGAACTTCCTCTTGTGGCTGATACACATCCTGAAGCTCATCCTTAGGAATTAACACCTCCTCATTTTCATGCAAGTGTGGCTCCCTCTCAAGCGAACACTTCATGGCTTTCTCCTCATGAAATTTGATATCCCGTCGCATAACAGTCTTGCGACTGTCTGGAAAATACACACGATAG
The DNA here is from genome assembly GCA_034641835.2 of Pinus albicaulis. Taxonomy (NCBI): domain Eukaryota; kingdom Viridiplantae; phylum Streptophyta; class Pinopsida; order Pinales; family Pinaceae; genus Pinus; species Pinus albicaulis. The sequence goes on from CM076574.1 coordinate 307,605,455, forward strand.
TTGTGGGGTGTATCAGTTTACCCCACAAATATCCCAACCTCTGTGGTCAGCTCCAGCTTCTTCCTGGCATCCTTAGTCACATGAATGTAAACAGGTGAACCAAAAATCCTCAAATGGGAAATCTCAGGCTTCTACCAGAAAACACCTCCTTGGGTGTACTCATGCCAAGTATCCTGTGAGGACAATGGTTCTACACATATACTGTAGTATTGCATGCCTCAGCCCAAAAGTGTATGGGAAAGCCCTGATCATGCAACATTGCACGTGCATCACCCACGATCATTCTGTTCTTTCACTTAGCAACCCCATTCTGCTGTGGGTTATGAGGTGCTATAAACTCTCTTCGAATTCCTTCTACGCTGCAAAATTCCTTGAATTTTCCAAAGATGAATTCACCAACATTTTCGCTCCTAAGAGCCTTCACCCACTTCCTTAATTCTTTCTCAACCAGTGCCTTGAACTCACAGAACATTGAGTATGTCTCGCTCTTCTTCTGCATGAAGAAGATCTAGCACTTCCGAGAAAAATCATCAACAAATATCACATAGTACATGTGCTTTGTTGTCAAAGCTACTGAGAAAGGTCCACACACATCTATGTGAATTCTCTCAAGGATCGTCGTGGCGCGACTATCCTTCTCGTGAAAGGTGGCTTTCACAAAGTTTCCCAAGGTACATCCCTTGCACTGATCTGAATGTGCAAGAGTGCCATTAGGAAGCCCAGTAGAAATCTTCTGTAGTATCTTCAAAGATCCATGGTGAAGGTGGCCCAATCTCTAGTGCCACATCTCACCATCATCCCGGCTCACCACTCCTTCTACCTTACCTTCCATTGTTGCATAGCCATCTACCTACAATTGATAAAGGTTCTTAACTCGAACCCCTATCCTCCGGGTTTCACCAGTTGCCTTACTGTGCAGGAAAGCCTTTCCCTCGCTAAAGAAAACATCATATCCCTTGTCTTCTAACATGGCCACAGAGATAAGATTCTTCTTCAATCCTGGAACATGCATCACTTCCTTCAATATGAAGGGTTTACCAAACTCCCTCTCAAAGGAAATGGTACCGATACTAGTCGCACTGTATCTACCATCATCGCCCATCTCAATGTGCACTCCAAGATATTTCTCATCCAGATCAGTAAACAAATATTTGTCTCCAGTCATATGAAAAGACGCACCATTGTCAAGAAACCACACTAAACCCATCATACTTGAGACCAAGCATGCGATCAGAAAAAAATCCAGCTCAAACTACGAGGCTAAGGCCTCTCCAGCTGTAGATCTAGCAGCCTGCTTATTTTTCTTCTTCTGTGGACAATTAGTGGTGTAATGTCTGTGTTAGTGACAGTGAAATCACTTCACCTTGGACATGTCATGCTTCTTTCCTTTCACACCTAATTGAGAAGAATTCTTCTTGCTCTTCCCCTTCCTTGCTTTGGCAGCCAAAAAAAGATTTTCTTCATTAGATTTCTTTGATGAAGATCCATCCCTGGTACTTCGCCCTATCTCCTCTTGCACAAAATCTGACCAAAGTCGCTCCCATCCTGGCAATTTCTCCTGACCATTGACAAAGTCCTGATAGGAATGCCAACTCTTCGAAAGACAAAGGAGAGCCAAGCTCACCAAGTCCTCATCATCTACAGTCACCCCCACACTTCCCAGCTCATCCCTACATTGGATGAACTTCGTGAGGTAGTTGGGCATACTGTCGCCTTTCTCCATTTTTATGTTCTTGAGTTTATCCTTGAGTGCCAACTTCCTCTGGTCGCTCTTGCTTTGGAATAAGTCTATCAATGCTTTCCACATCAAGAATGGATAAGCCTTACCATGAAGGCTGGACACTATGTGATCCTTTACACCTTCCAACAGAATTCTTTGACACTTTGCTGTCTTTTTTTTCCATGCGTCAAGTGCGGTAGCATTACTAGAAACAGGTTTTAGAATTTATGCATCTATGAACTCCTTCAACTCATTTTCATATAGCACTGCCTCCATCCTGTCCTTCCATGCAATATAATTCGAGCTGACCTCAAGGGAATACTCTAATCGAAATCCATTGAAAGACATCTCAGCTTCAACACCAATAAAACATTGCTGCAAATTCGAATTCCACCAGCTCAAAACTCAACCGCTTCAATGTTTTGCAATTGCTCCAATGATCAATATCACTCTGATACCATGTAGAAATTTTGAATATCTGATATATTTTTCACCGAGATTATCCTGATCACACACTATTTTAACTTCATGCACAATATAGAATCTCATCTACCATTGATCATTAATTGCGGAAATAAAAACAATCGCATGCACACATTGCAAATCATAAACACCACACATATGAACACAATATTTGGTGGAAATATTGATGAAACCTCAACTATATGTATGATAAACAGCAAAGGGAGATCATGTAACAATTGGCTATACAAATTCTCACAAATCTTCAAGATAATCTCCACCTATCATGGGTATCATCAATCAAGCCCGATCTAGCAAATCACATGCTCAATCTCTCACCCGATAGCCTGTCTCATCACAATCACTACTAGAAGAATGAGACATGAAATTTAATTGTCCAAAATTACTCAAGTAATCCTCATTGCATCTCTAATTCACTGTGTGTTGCAAATCATGCAACAGTATAGTCACAACTGATAGTCACACTACTCTTTCACCTACCTCTTCACTAGTCTCCACTGTAACTATCCATGCACTATAGTTAACTGATGTATTATTTAGTTTATTAATGAGTTAATAATGAGTGAATTAATTAATAATTAATTAACACCACTCTCACTAGTGTATCAATCAGTTAGACTAGATACAACTAGCTCAACTATGTTTAACTCAGTTAAACTGAACACAACTCCATCAACTAGCTCAATAACTCCGCCAAACTCTGTCACATGATTTATAACTAGATTATCCATGCAATAGCTCCAATTAACCCTCAGGAATAGCATAATTCCTTTTGTCAGCTCCCGTGCCACATCTATGCACTTAACTAAAGTGCTCCAAGAGAATAAGATAATGTTTATAGTCCAAATATTATTAAGAGCTAATAATATTCGACATATCTATTTTTAGACTGGAAATCTAAAAACAGATTCTGCCCAATATGTCTAAAAATAAAATTCCATCTATTTTTCCAACTTTACCAACCATCCACAAATAGCATCTTGCAACTCATAGAATATGATCGACATGTATAAAAATAAACATAGTCTTAAAATAGACTTTGCGCCAAAAAAAGCCTGCATGCCCACTTAGTGAAGGCGACTTCTTTTCACTAAGCTCATCTTCTTGTTGCAATATCAACACTCCCTACCCCATTTATTCTTCTAGACTGAAAAATAGAGCAACACATAATATTCCAACTAACAATAAGCTAATTGGGAATATTACATTTTATGAGTTAGTCCATGACTCTGTCGAAATCTACATGGATGATTTCACACCATATGGGGATGACTTCTAGGAAGTTCTCTCCAATTTGGGTAAAGTATTAAGAAGGTGCATTGAGATGCACCTCTCCTTGAGCCCATAAAAGTGTGAATTCCTGAAGAAAGAAGGCGTTATATTAGGACACTCCATATCCCAAGTAGGATTAGAGATAGACCCAAACAAAATCATTATCATCAAAAGGGTACCTACTCCTTAAAAGAAAAAAGATGTCAGGATTTTCTTAGGCTTAGATGGTTACTACAGAAGTTTCATCAAATATTTCAACAAGATGGCTTCACCATTATTTGGGTTATTCGCCAAAGATTCTGAGTTTATTTGGTCTTTTCCTTGTCAAGAGGCTTTCGAGCTTATTAAGAGAAAGTTGACTACTACCCCAATCCTTCGAGGTCAAAATTTGACTCTTCCTTTCCACATCCACACTGATGCATCTGAAAAAGCTATAGGGAAACATTAGGACAATTAGATGGCAAAATATGGTATGCCATTTATTTCATCAGCAAGAATTTGTCAAAGGCCAAGCTCAATTATACTATTACTGAGAAGGAGACGTTAGCCATTGTCCATGCTTTGAATAAATCCAGGCATTATGTCACTGGATATCAAAACTTTGTTCACACTGACCATGCAGCCCTCAAGTATTTAATGAACAAGCCAGATGTTACTGCTAGAATAATTAGATGGTTCTTACTTTTGCAACAATATGATTTGACTATTGGTGATAAAACTGGAAAGGAGAATGTTGTTGTAGATTTTTTGTCCAGGTTAGCTCTCCCTGCAGGTGAAGAAGGAATGGTGGATGACCAGCTACCTGGTGAACACCTCTTTTCTATATTGGCACTCTCACCATGGTTTTCTGATATATCCAAAATACTTGGTTGTTGGGAGACTCCCTCCTAATCTTTAATTCAGGGAGAGCAGCAGAATCATCAGAAAGAGAGCCACTTTCACATGGAGTGGGGGAAACCTTTTCAAGCTAGGCCCTAATAAAATCCTAAGGAGATGTGTGAGGGAGGAAGAGGTTTTTGATATCCTCTCTGCATGTCATGAAAACCCATGTGGAGGCCACTTTGCTGCAAAGAGAGCTGCTTACAAATTTTTGTAGGCAGGATACTATTGGCCTACCCTTCATCAAGATTCTAGAAGATACACCAGCAAGTGTGACTAGTGCCATAGGATGGGGAAACACACACAAAGGGATGAAATTCCTTTACACCCTCAGGTAGCTCTTGAGCTATTTGATAAGTGGGGCATGGAATTTTTTGGACCTATCGATCCACCATCCAGACAAAAGAAGTATATCATAGTCTGCACAAATTACCTGACAAAGTGGGCTAAAAAATAGTGAAGGTAGAAACTGAGGAGAAAGTAGTAGAATTTCTGAGGGAGAATGTGTTTAAAAAGTTTGGATACACTAGAGAAATATTCACTGATTAGGGAGCACAATTCACCTCCCACCTCATTGAGAATATTTTGAGGAAGAACAAGATTAAGCATAAAACTTCTACTGCCTATCACCCTCAAGCGAATGGCCAAGTATAAGTGACTAATAGAGCTTTAGAGAAAATCCTCACCATGGTTGTGATCAAAAATAGAAAATATTGGGCAGACGGCTTGGTAGAAGCTACTTGGGCCTACAACACTACTTGGAAGACAAAAACATGATTCACTCCTTACGAACTAGTCTATGGTAAGAAAGCTCTACTTTCAGTTGAGTTTGAATTCAATACTTTAAGAATGGAAGCTGAATTAAATCTAGACCTATAAATTCCCAAAAAGAGAGGTTGTTGCAACTAAATGGATTGGATGAGTTCGGAATGCAAGAAATTCCTCATACAGAGGTAGTTCATCTGTAAAGGAAGGTATAACATGACAAAAACATCAAAGAAAATACCTTCCAAGAAGGAGATTGGGCACTGTTGTATGATTCGAGCTTTAAATAATTCAAAGGCAAACTAATGACAAGATGGTTGGGACCTTACATAGTGGAAAAATGTTTTGATAATGGCACAGTTCAAATCAGAACCATAGATGAGGAAGGAATCCCCTTGCTTGTCAATGGTCACAGACTTAAAATTTACAAGAAGCCTTTGTCAAAGGCAGAGTTCATAAATTCAATAAGAAGAGAGGTGTATGTGATGGGAAACTCCATAGTTTCCCACACCTCCTGAAAAAAAAATATATATCCATCAGTGAAAACCACTTTGAGGCACCCAAGGCAAGCTTGTGGGTTGAAAACCTCAATGGAGGCAACTCACTTTCTCAAAATAAATAAATAAATAAAATAAAAAATAAAAGAGAAAAGAGAATAAAGATCCATGGGTGAAAACCTATCTAAGGTGCCCAAGGAAAGTCCATGGGTTGGAAACCTCCATGGAGGCATCCCACTTTCTTTATAAAAAAAAATAAAGAAAAAACAAAAATTACATTTGCATTTTTATGTTTTTTGTTTTGCGAGTTATTAACGGTTTCTGGAAACACAGGAAGGCATTCATCTTCTCTTCCCTTCTTCTATTTTACCATCCATCCCATCATTCACTCCATTCATTTTCATAACTTCCTCCAACACCTCCATGCACCACATTCCTCCATTCCTGAGCACAAGATAGTAATGAAATTCCTACAAACATCTGATGTTTGAGACTGATACAGACTCCAGGGAATTCCTATAGTGCAAAAGCCTGTTCTTGAACAAAAAAGAAAAAAGGAGAGAAGCTGACCAAGTAGACCCCAAGAAAGACAAGAGTGCTAGCCATGGCATCTAGACCATCCCCATGCAAAACCTCCAGTACAAAGAAACAACAAGGAAATACCAACAACTCACTTAGAGAGCTGCTCACTCAGAGAAAATAAAATAATGATGAACTCAGCATCTAAAAGGCTTGTCTCCTCATTACAGCTTTTGCAAATGCCTTGGAAATGATAGGTAAACTTAGGTATAGTTTCTCACCCCTTACTACGCATCCATAATAGCCAGAAATAATTAAATTTGGAGACTTAGAGTTTAAGGGGCAGAAAGGTGGCTAGTTAACTCGGCCACCACCATGAGGTATGACTAAAAAAACTGGAAGTACACACCACCTGGGCATACAAAAGAAAAGAATTTTAATCCAGTAAAATAGAGGAGAACTAGGGGAGGAGACACTCATTCCATCATGAATTAACAAGGAGAAGGAAACAACAGTCTATAACGAAAACTAGAAGCTAAGGCCAAATTACATAAGAACTCCAAAAATTAGTTGTGTCGTCTAATAATAAAGAGGATCGTCTCATCCAAACCAGTAAATTGAAATTTTTTAAAAGGGAGAGACCAATGTAAGCCCACAATGCTTATAGAAGAGGAATAATAACCAGTAGAAGAGGAAGAACCAGAAGAAAAACTAGAAGAAGAACCAAGAGGAACCAGAAGGGGAAGAGGAAGAAGAACCAACAGAAGAGGTAGAGGAAAAGGGCCAAGGAAAAACGTAAGAGATGGCCATAGAAGTCATAGAGATAGTAGACATTGATCAATAAACATACCCACAACACAACACCACATCCCCTCAATACAAAGAGGTAGTTGCCACAGTAGCTCCTATGAGTGCAAAGAGAAAAAGGCAGACATCTACGTATTTAAGAGCTAACAACAGTCAGAGGATAAGTTAGAGAGAGCCAAAAACTTCTCCCATGCACTTGATTATCATTGAAGAATCACCAAGGGAGGAGGAAAGAATCGAAGAAACATTTCTGAAGGAGCAGCTGCAGAAAGCACAGGTAGAGAATGTAGCACTGAAGGAGTTATTGCAGTAAAAAGAGGAGCAAGTAGCCACCATGGTAGACGTATGCCTAGAATCCTTTCAGCACAGATTCCCTTTTGAATCATATGTTGTGTACCTCAAGGATAAATGGCTTCTATTTCAAATCAAAACTCTAGCCTCCCATGGATCACGACCTTTCCAAGGTTGTAGACAATTCATGAGTTTCTACAAGCAAGCTAACATGGATGATCAGGTAAAGATGGCAGATTTTTATGTGCATAACTTGTGCTGACAAATATGAATATTTGGGACCCTAATCCTACAATGGAAGATATGTTGTTAATGGATCTAGCATCTTGGATGGTGAATGATGACACTAGAGAAAAAGAGATATGGAAGGTCATGGGAAGAAGAAATAGAAAACCCTTATATATCAAACCAGAATTGTTCAACCCAAGAGGGGTCATCCTTAACCATCGGGATATTGAAAGGGACCCTACACTGGCTAAAAGTTACCTTCAGGCTCAAACCCAAGTGATAGGCCACATTGATGATGTTTCTAGGTAGATAGAAGATGAGTGCATTATGGCCAGCTAGACAAGATGGAACAACCTCCCTCACAACCTCAAGAACAGGGAGTACCATACTTCCGAAAGGATAAGGGGTGCATTAGAAAGGGCACCATTATACAAGAGGGCCATGCAGGCCAGAAAGATCCAATGGTTGGGACTAAAGCTCAACCCACCTTTGCTACTGGGGTTGAATGATGAAAAGGACATAGATGCACAAGATAGAGAATGGGAGAGTGCAAAAAATAATAATGGTTTTTACCCCCTTGGGGAAACTCCCACACTTCTTCCTTATAAAATCAGGGGGGCTATCAAAGCCTTGAAGGAAATGTTGGAGGAGGATTAGTTGCTCAGAGGATGAGCAACCATTTAGTAGGGGGTGATGATGAGCTCCATCATTAGACATATTTGGAGGGGTTAATAGTCACCTTTCTTCCTTCTTAGATCTCTTTTTCTTTCATTTTTATTATTATTTGGTTTTATTATCCTAGTATCAAGGGTGATTAAGGCTAACATACTCTGAGTACCTAATATGATGTTGAGTGCATAGAATCATGATTTATTAAGCATTTTTATAAAGATTTTATTGTAAATACTTGGAGGAGACAACAAGTATAAATTATAGGAGGATTTTCCACCCTAGATTCTCTCCAGAAAATCGAACTCCAAAGGTGACAAAAGGACCCCAAGGATTCTCTCCATAATTTTAATTCCAGAGGCAGCGAAGAAACTTAAAGAGGAGTGCACTCAATATTTGTTTACTGGGAGTCAAGAGGACTCAATAACCATTTTCTAGAGAGATATTGGTAGCTACCCTGTAAAATAAGTAGAGAAGAGCTAGAGCTAGGAGGAGTTAGTCAATTTCAGTCGATTCTAGTTGAAACTTTGTTGCAAGCTATTGAGCTTTTTATTTTACTCAGTGATCAAACTTTCAAAGATGTATATGTGTAATATTACCAAATGGGAAAAGCAGGAATATAATGAAAAATGTTGGAATAGTAGTGTTAAACATAATAACAAAGAAAGATTCCAATATGGAGACCTTCTAATCATCATAACAGAAGCAAAACATGTGTAATAAATGGGACACAAAGTATATAACAAGATATAACAAGCCTCCAGAAAAGAACCCAAAAGGGTCTCTGGGAAAAACACCCATTAATACAATGTGAGATGTAGCCCTATTGCTGAAAGTATGCTACAACAAATGACTGAAGAGTAAATGGATGAAGATGATATAAGAATGAATGTGCTCTCCTCCAATGAATCCTCCAGATGAAAGGTTGGCCCCTTCACTGAAGAAAACACCTCCCAAATCACCTACTGCAAACACCCCTGCAACTCCTCCCTAAAATAACATAGATCCAGACTGATACTACACTGTAGGGGATAAATATACTATGGCCTGGTGCCAAATGTGTCAATATAGCTCCAGGGCCTTCTTTATTAGCCTCCAAAGAGAAAGGAACCTTGCTCCAATGAGATCTAGCTCAGAAATCTCCCAAATCAACCTCCACAAATTTTGCCCTACAACACAAACACAAATCCTCAATAGGAACTGCACTGTACATTAAGATTGAAGCGTTGGCCAAATGCCTAATAGTGGAATGTATTGCAAACTCTTCCAAGAGGCCTCTCAAGGAAAGAGGTGGGATTCTCGACCAGGAACACCCTGTGCTAAACAACACTTGAAATCTTAGCTAAACAACCAAATAAAGCTATATGTCTAAACAGACCATATATCAAAACATAAACATATATCAACATAAGCTGAATAATATGGTGCCATCCTCTTCCTTTTATTTTAAATGAACTTTCTAACCCAAATACCCATTCATTTATGGCACTAATTCCATGCAAAGAGTCTCCTTCTAAAACTGTCTTGTTCCTCATTGAATGCCACTATTCCATGACAACATTGTTGATTTGGTCAAAGTTGACCCAATCAAGGTGTTCCAGCCCCTTTTCACACCTAAGGGTGCCCAATTAAGCTGCCAATATATCTTTTTTTCACATTGGCATTCATTTTATTCTTATTTAAGGAGACTTATGGATCTCCATTATCCTCTTATTCATTAAACAAGAAATCAAAAGAAAAAATAATATTCCAACTAGCCCATGGCTAATTGGGAATATTACAGTCCTCCCCTCCCAAATGTTTCTTGTCCTTAAGCAACTGACAAGGTGAGTGCTGAAAATCTTCTCCTCCATCATTGGTGACACCTCCGTGTGATAATATTCCCTCATAATCTAAGTGTATCCCAATCTATCCCTCCATGAAATTCTCCTCCCAAGTTCTCACGAGATGCAAATGACTCATCCCATAAGGAAGCAATAGATCCAATGAAACAATCATCGTTTTCCTAATGTCATCCATAAAACATGTAGCATAATAAACATGGAGAATATCACTCCCAAAGGGCACATCCAATCCTTCCATCCTCCCTCCAATCATTCCCATAAAAATAATAAGTACATCATCAATGTATGGGATCAAAGGCAAGTACAAATAAACATCAATATGCAAAAATGGAGGTGGGTCATAGTCCCACATGTGGAACCAGCTCAGTATATCTCCTGACTAAATCAGATAGTGATATGGTAAGTGGTTTCTCCACCACTTACCTTCTGTCCAAGCTTTCTCACAAGTGCTAGAAAGGTGAGAAATGTTTGGTGCCTTTGGAGTGCACGCAGAGTGATACAACATCTCCCTATATCCTCCAAGGAAGTGGCCATGTTCAGAATTGTTTATGGGCCAAAGTTATCCATGAAGTTTCTATGGAATAATTCTCCTCCTTGGAGCAATGGCCTGCATATACATGGTAAAGGAATGAAAATAATCATCAAGTGAAACATCATGCTCATAAAGATGTTCCTTACCATAGTTTCTGCTCATACAAATGGAGTGGTCCATAGATAGATCCCCTCTCGTTCCAAAAGAGGAAAGAGGTGGCTATGATAACTCCTCCATAGATTTATGTATCTCTCCCCACTCCACATGATCCATGCATCTCCTCAAATGCTGATATACCTCCTCTTAAAAGCCTTCCCAAGTAAACTCCTCCATAATAATGTTGTATGACTTCATGGAATAAGTATGGCTAAAGAGAAAATATCCATGTGCAGCTTGTAGAAACTTCTCCTTGAGCTTGGAAAATCTAGATAAGAATATCCTACCATGATAATAGATGAATTCATGTTGGAATGAATAGCCCTCCTCTTGAAGCTGGTCATCAAGTATCATGCATGTAAAAATATCCTTGGAATAATCCACCAACAGCTGGGATTTCCAATATGGATATATCCTCCATAATGACAACGTTGAGGATCTATCTCAAAGAACATCTGTCATATGTCTACTCTTCTCTTTGAAATCTCCCATGCCAAAGGTACATACCGGGATACTATTATCCCCTCCTTGCTGCTCTTCTTGTAGCTACTCATGCTCAAGTAAAGGTCGAATCTTTTGGAGGTTATTCTTCCATGGGAAGCTATCATCCATCCAAAACTTCCTAAGTTTGGCCAAAGCATGCATGAGTGGCCACCATCTTCTACCATGTATGGAATATTTCTCTCCAAATGAGAACATATTCTAAGCATCCATAGTTAAGGAATAGTCTCCTTGCACCATGATGGTGTCATCCTCTAATCCTGCAACATATCCTCTTAGTGCAATATGAGATGTGAGAGTGGGTAATGATGATAGTGGGATAACATTCCCCTCCTCCTTGAGTCTACCCAAGACTCTCTGCACTGTTTCATAGCCCTGCAATGTGTCCACTCCTCCTAGGTCTATGAGTGTTGCAACACAGTGTGAGACATCTCTCACCAACTCTGGATTAGGTGGCCTCCCAAGTGGTTTTGCCAGAAAAAAATAATGTCCCATGGGCCACAGTCATGTGCATAATAGATGGGACTGTGAGGTCCTTGATTCCACTGTGAAAATCCATCTCTTTGTGGAAGTTTTATGTGAGGGATATGTGTGCATTCCCCTAATCATCTGAGTTTTACCACTCTTTCTATCCACCCATTCCATCTGCAAAGTCTCCCAATCTGTGGTGACCTTCCCTAAAGTAATCAACCACTGCACACCCAATATCACATTGGTGTTAGGTATGTCAACCACAAATAAGTGATTAGTCAATGTATAATTCCCCATGGTGAGAGATAAGGATGGAACATAATACATGCACTGCATAGTTCTATCTCCTAGGACCAAAACAGAAAATACCTCAAAATCATAAGTGGGTATTTCCATCCTCTGCACTAGTTGGGAATCAATAAAATTGTGGGTAGCCCCATTTTCAATCAAAAAATAAACCCTTTGATCTAATATGGAACCTCGAACCTTCAAGTTTAAGTACCTGGGTACTCCTCTCAATGATGCAAGAGCCCCTCCAATTGGAGAAAATGCTCCATTCCCATCTCCTGTTGTGCCAACATTGTGACCTCTTTCTGGTTCCTCTTATTCCTCATCCTCATCATCTGAGAAGACCTCTATATAGCGTGCCTTTCCTGTTGCACATCTATGTCCGTGCCCATGATTCTTGGCATGTGAAGTAAAGCTTACTCCTCCTCAAATATCTTTGGACATCATCACTAAGAGGTTTCTTACTTTTGCTCTCCTTTGAAAGAGGAGCCTTCTCATCTTTTCCCTTTTATGGAAAAGAGGGCTTTTGTTGAAATGTTTCCTTTGCTTTTGGAAAGGAATCTTGTAGATCTCTATCCCTTTAAATGGAATCTTGAAGGGTAGTGGGCTTGGTAGACTTAACCAACCCATGAAGATGTTATTCTAACCCATCAATGAACATATAAACCCTTCTTGCTACAGATAAATCAGGAACCATACCAGAAAGTTTTAAAAACTCAAAAATGCAAGTTTCTGGATTACTTGATTATTTGAGATTTGCTAGCCCCATGAATGGTGCCTCAGGATATCTTCTATTAAACCTCTCTGCCAACCTCCTTGTGAACTCTAAATATGCAGTCACATTGGCATGACCCAATGTATACAAGCCATGGAACCACCAATCATGTGCTTCACCCTCAAGGTGCAGTGCTGCATCTATGGTACTTTGTTCAGCTGGAAGTAGATGTCAAGCTTCTCTACCCATGCTTTGGTAGTGCATTTATATGACCCATCAAAGTTCGGTAAGAAAAATCTTCCCATAGTGTGGTGTATATCATGATTCTAAATGAATCCTCCACCTCCATTATGATGCCAGGTTCTCCTATTGTCCTTAATCTGAAAAAATTCTTGAAAGCTCAAGTGTTCCTTGAATCTCTGAGATTGAGACTCATACTCCATGAAATAGTCTTCAAGAGTTTCTTGTTCTTGAAACCCTTCATTTCCCACTGATAAGAATGTAGGCATTGTAGAGAATTGGGAAACTTGTTGTTGCTTCACTGGTTGATCACTCCAGTGATGAGAAATGTCGGAGCCTTCACCATGCATAAATCCTTTAGGGGATTCCTTGTATCTATCCATCCTCATCTCATTTATTTCTCTAGCAATGTATTGCATAGTTCTAAGAATTATCTTAGGGAACTCCTTCTCTTCATCTTCTCCTATTAAAGGGGTTTTACCCATGTCTTCTTTATCATTTGTATAGTCAAACTTCTAGTTCATTATTTTGAGATGCCTCTTCTCTCTATCTGTGAGAGGATCTCCTTCTTCATATAAAATATTGGCTTTTCAAGATGCACAGGCTGTGCCAAGATTATGCTCTGATACCACTATAATATTCCCAAATGGGAAAAGCAGGAATATAGTGAAAAATGTTGGAATAGAAGTGTTAAATATAATACAAAAGCAAGAGGCCAATATGGAGACCTTATAATAATCATAAAAACAGCAAAACATGTGTAATAAATGGGCCACAAATTATATAACAAGATATAACAAGCCTCCAGTGGAAAAACCCTCAAAAGAGGTGCTGCTACTATATCAAAATGTCGGAGACACTTCTACAACCCAGTTTTAAAAACAATGCTACAAAAAATGAGTACACAAAAGATATGGGGCTGATATATGCCAAAATAGATGCAAAAATAAAGATCTGGGCTCTATACAACCTCCAAAAAAGAATCCAAAAGGGTCTCCGGGAAAAACACCCAATAATACAACGTGAGTTGCAACCTTATGGCTAAAAGTATGCTACAAAAAATGACTAAAGATTAAATGGCCAAAGCTGATATAAGAATGAATGTTCTCTCCTACAATTAATCCTCCGGATGAAAGGTTGGCCCCTTCACTGAAGAAAACACCTCCCAAATCACCTATTGCAAACACCCTTGCAACTCCTCCCTAAAATAATGTAGATCTACACTGATAATACACTGTAGGGGATAAATATACTGTGGCCTAGTGCAAAATGTGTCAATAAAGCTCCAGAGCCCTCTTTACTAGCCTCCAAAGAGAAAGGAACCTCCCTCTAATGAGATGTAGCTCAGAAATCTCCCAAATCAACCTCCACAACTTCTTCCTTGCAACACAAACACAAATCCTCAACAAGAACTGCGTTGTCCCTCATTGAATGCCACTACTCCATGACAACGATGTTGATTTGCGAAAAGTTGACCCAGTCAAGGTATTCTAGCCCCTTTTCACACCTACGGGTGCTCAATTAAGCTGCCAAGATATCTGATTTTCACATTGGCATTGATTTTATTCTTATTTAAGGATATTTATGGATCTCCATTATCCTCTTATTCATTAAACAAGAAAGAAACAAAAATTAATATTCCAACTAGCTCATGGCTAATTGGGAATATTACAATATGGTTATTCTTTTATGAAGGGGCCAACCTAAGTTTCAGAGAGCTAGGCTCATGGGTTAGGGCCAAATCCATGTGCCTCAGCTTCTCTGTTGTTTTCATTCTTTCCTTTCTATCATTTAGTTAGTTTTTCTTCTGCCATTTAGCTAGATCTGATTATGATAAGTTTCATTGCTACTTAGTCTTTGCTTTCAGTTTGCTGTTGTAGTTTTTCATTTGCTTGTGAGTGGCAGAATAGTGGAAAGACTCCAAAATTTGTGGTCAAGCATCTCCCTCTCATCTCTGTCAATAAAGTTCAAGCCGGGTAGACCTTCCCATAGGCCAAAAAATGCTTTCTGTTTGAGTTTAGGGAAGAAAATGCATTACTAGGTCCGAGTCTCTCTTTCATTGTTGTTATCACACATTTTTGTAAGATTTCCGTGCATGAATCCGCAAGTGTGTTACACATACGAGCATTGATGGTGAGCCTCCATTCCCTCCTATTTTCCACTTCATTTTACTACTGCACCCTACCTTTTTCCCTAAACGCACTCAAGCCCTTCAGCCCGCCTTATCCCTTTATTTTCTTCATTCACATTTACATTACCTTTTAACGCAAAACACATAAAAACAATTGAAAACCATTGAAACATGACTTCTGCCTTTCCTATTCGAAATCCCCGCTATCATACTTTGCTGACCACAAATCGCATTTTTTAGTTCCTCCTTTACAACTTACCACAATTCTGACAAATCAAAATTGCACACCGCAACCTTTTTCCCTTTAGTTAACACTTATTGCTCCTAAACCCCACTTGCAAAATATTGCAATCACATTTCACATCACCTTCCTGAATCATATTTCGCATTTCACACATCGCAATTCACTCATTCCATTTGCTTTCCATTAATAATTTTCATCTCTAAACCCCAGTTGCGATATTACCATACTCCTTTGCCACATCACCCATCACAATCGCTCGTCACACCTTCTTTCCTTTTCCCTTAAAACTTACCTCTCTCATTTCTCGATCATGATATTTCGATATCGCATATCGCAAATCGCAGTTCTCACCAAATCACAAATCACAAATCGATCTTTTTACCTTATTTCCTTTACACTTACCACTTGTTTTCGTCGATTGCGATATTGCAATCGCACTTTGCCGCTCTTCCCTGTCGCTCTTTGCACATCGCATTATTTATCCTTTTCCCTTTAACACTTACCATTCAAACTTTGTGATATCATGATTGTGATATCAGTGCCACCTCCACATCGCATCTCTGCCACTGGATAGTTTGATTTATTCCGCTCGAAAGCCTTTTGTGCTATAATAAAATCGTATCCAGTTTAAACCCCATCTTTCCACTTCTAAGCCTCATTCCATGTGTTAAGCCCTCCATTAGCCTATTTAGCCCTTTTTCTCTCCTCCAAGCTACAAATCAAACTTTCTAATTAGAATTAAGTCATGGATATCTTAGTTGCATGAGTAGAAGCATGATAGATAGACCATAGGACAAGTAGAGTTCATTTATCCATTTGGCCAAGTTAAGTGTGCTTTAGAATTAGTTTCCTTTCTGCCATTTATTTTCAGCAAGTTAAATTAGTTTCCTTTCTATCATTTATTTTTTGCAAATTATATTAGTTTCATTCTTGTCAATTCTTTTCATCAATTTAGTTTAGTTTCCTTTCTGTCATTTCCTTTCAGAAATTTACTTTTCATTGTTTATCATAGTTTAAGAAATAGCACCCTTTCATAAAGTAGAAGAGGATGACATGAACATAGTGCATCTGTTGTGTATATAACACTATCACCTCCAAGTTTGTATGAATCCCTGGCTGATAAATTAAAGTAGGGTAGCCCCTGGGAGTTGCAACACTCTTGGTGCAATACCAGGGCTCACCAAACACCTTAGTGTAATATCTTGTTGGAACTGGGACTAGAATACCTACATGATGGGGTTGTTGGGCATGCATTTTAGTGACTTGAGGAGACATGGTATCCGATTTACTCTTTCCGACATGAAAAAGGAATATTTTAATTAGAAAATAAGAGGGGAAAGTGCCCCAAGATTAAAATAATAATAAAATAAGGCTTTAGAAGGATCCATGAGATCTATAAAAGAAGAGGAGGAAGCCATTGAGGAATATCTTGGATTTTATATCTTTTCTTGTATGTGAGGTTGATTACCTAGTAGCCCCAGGATGGAAACCCTCAGGTGTGTTGATGAGTTTTGGACGGAAACCCAACTCTCTTGAGGAGACTTCATTCAAGAGATTCACGGAGCTTAAGGGATATTGGAGTGAGGATCATTCAATTCCTTAATTGTTGCTTCATTGTTTTCAATTCAATAGTTTAGTTTTGGAGGAAAACGCAGTACAGTAGTGTAGCAGATCCTTGAGGCCGGATTATATCTCAGATATGTTAGTTATTTACCTTTCTCACATGTAAACCCCAGTTTATGTTATAATAAATCTGAGATTATTTATTGCATCATTGTGTTATGGAATTGTATAAAATTTATATGTCTTATTTTACATGGAAATCTTCTGTAAATAAATGTTGATCTTGCGACATGATGCCAGGTTAAATTATTTTCTAAAAAAATTATCGAAATATACCATTTGGGATATTACAAAAGCGTAGGGAGATACTGTGCAGAGTCTGGACATGGTTCTAGCACTAAAATATTATGTCGATGCGCTCCACGGTGACTCGGAATGAGTTACAGGTCTGTGTTGGGGGCTTATTGGAGTGGGATCCCCTGGGGTACATTTTTTAGGATATTTTTGTATATTTTTGCATATGTGCGCTACGTGGAAAGGTCAAGGGGCTTTAGTGTGAGTCAAAGTTCCTCTTTTATGTAAAAGGGTTGTAAGGTTAAATTTTAGGCCTTAAACCATTATTTGAGACCACAGTATCTACGTGCTAAGATGGATATAAATAGATAGATCGAGTCTAAGTAAGAAGGCATGCAATGTTTTGGATCTAAGTGTTTATGCATCTATGATACAATTTTGTAAGTATGGGTTTTTGGGTAGAAAGGCTCTTGCTGGCTATGTGCATGGAGACCTAGTCCTGGCTGTGTGCAGACTTCGCTGGTTGTGTGCGTGGAAGGGTAATTGTAATGGAAAAGTATGTTGTACTGAACTGTTGGAATATAATATAAAGACTGGGTTTGGCAAAACATTGTGTTATATATTTACTGTTTCTAATTTGACATCACTTACTTCTATTATACTTAATTGTATCAGTGCTAGTAGATCTATTATTTATGTAAGGAGTTGTGTTACCAATGGAATACATTGTTCCTAGTCTACCCTTTGCAACATTCACAAATATGGATGAAGCAGATTCTATGGAGGAAAAATTGTTGCAGTTGGTCGCACTAGAAAATATATTTTTATTTCCAATTATCACCAATAGGTTTAGAAGGTGTGTGAAAAGGCATGGCATGATCGACGCATCAGGAAAAATTTGCTTAAGGAATATGATTTGGTCTTTTTGTATGAAAGCAAGTTTTCTCGCCACCCAGGGAAGTTGAAGATGCATTAGCTAGGGCCATATTGTTAAGGAGATCATTGTCAAAGTTGTAATGCACCTGGCCACACTAAGCATAGAAATTATTCTTGGGTATGTCAATGGGAGCTGATTGAAGCCATACAGGGTGACCCCATGGGCACCAAGTGACTATATGGTATGAGTATCAAATCTGTGCAGCTGGGATGATGGATTCATATGAAGGTAAGATGCGCGTGAGATAATTGCATGAGGAGGTTGAATAGGCTTTAGAGGTGCCAAAATCTAGCCGTTAGAACAGTTAATATGGAAAATAAAACTTTATTACCATTTATAGGAGCGTTTAGGCTGCATTTAATAAGGAAATTTTACCAGATTTGGGATCATTTTGTCATTTATGGAGACACATTAAGGCATAAGGGACCATTGAAGACGTGCCAAAACTATAAATATGATCTATGGGCTCACAATAGTTCCCTTTTATTTCTAATTGAATTATTGACCTTGAGCTCTCTAATTTCTACAACATATTCAATGTCTATGTCTGGTCTGGATCCGAGATTTGAGGAGGATTTGCGCTGTAGGGATTTGGGCTACATGATTCTGCTAAGCATCACAGCTGCGCTGATGGATCTTACTAGGATCAGGAGAGGATCTTGTTGTGCCGATGGATGTTGCTGCACCAGTTGCTGAGACACCTGTACTACAAGGCCTAAGAAGGGAAAAACATCGGGAACCCATAAATCCCCTAGGGAGAAGACTCCAAAGCTACACTTCACTACAGCTGAGCACCAGAAAAGACCCATGGAAAATATCCCTTAAACCATTCTAGAGGAGGAGGAGGATGTGGTTGAAGTGGCCCCATTCTCATGATTGTTGACCTATGTCGCACCATGCAAGGAATATGTCAGAGTTCCAAAAGATTTTGACAAAGTATGGGCAATTATTAACATGCCATTAATTTCTGAAAATGTCCCAGTTGAAGGCGATATGTTCACCAAAGTGTCATGGATAAATATGGAGGGTTGGGACATCATAGATGTGGAGAAGTTTCTTGAGCTTGTTCCTAAGCGTTATCTCAATAATGTGCCATATGAGGCAGGCCTTGTGCACTTGGAGCCAAAGTGATGGGTGTTGTGCTCGCACAAGGCATCGATTCTGAATTTATTATAAGTCTAGAATTTTGGGCACATCTCTATATCTTTGTGCACTAATTTCTTGCACTCATGCATGATGAAGAATTCTCGATGGTAGAGTGCATACTGATTGATGTTGCAGTGATCCATCGGATCACAAGCTTGCTTGATCAAGGTGTAGATCCCATGGTGGATTTTGGAGGAAAAGCGCAAGAAAAGTGGGTGGCTGATAAAATAAAAATGATGTACCAAGAATCTCACCATAGTAGATGCTACGTCATGAGCAAGATCAATAATCCAACTATGCATTTTGGGATGCTCATATTGAACTACAAGATGATGCGTAAATTTCGACCTAAGGAGGTTCCTGCGCATTTCATTGCACTAGTAGGATGATACGAGAAAGGGGTCATATATAATTGGTCGTAGTATTTATGCAAATAATTTTTGGAGAATGTGTGAAGCACAAGAGGAGGGAAAGAATTTATATTACATTTGGCTCCTACTGTTGATATCCCTCATTGGTTGGAACACCCCAAAGGAAACTTAGTTTCATGAGATCGAGTCGCAGATGTGCGAAGCTGCACGTTACACTAAATTATGGAATTATTCCATCCCCGAGTGCATTATGGAGAGTAAAATATTTTTGAGGTTGTTTGATGCCTCACTCTTTCAAGCTATACAATCAAAGCTGGGGCTTTCTCCGACTTTGAACGACCAGTACAAAATGATAGAGAATTCTAAGGAGACTTTCCACAACATGCACATCTGTGTGAAGGACACATTACAAGGAGTATGGTATGAATTTCCCTATCTCGTCACTGAGAAATATTTGTTGCGTGTCACCCTAGAGTGGAAACCAGCGTGGTTGGAGCCTGGTGTATCAACCTCCATTCCTAAGATGCCTAGGAAGCCTTGCACTAGTACGTAGACTACCCAGAAGACAACATAAAAAGATGCCACACCAACGACAACCGGTGAGAAAATTGATCTAGAAACTGATGTTTCACCTAAGAAAAATGGTGTCGTGCCAAAAGAAACAAAGGAATAGGTGGAAGCACTGAATTCCAAGGGTACAAAATGCGATTCTCGGGCTGTAGGAGGATCAAGGAAGAAACATAAAGGCTCCAAAGACACTGGAGAAGAGATCCCGATGCTGACAGAAGATGACCTCAATGAAATAGAAATCATGGTTACGACCACCACATAAGACATATGGACAAACATGGAAATGTAGTACAAGACTGCGCTCGAGGGGATGTAGGTTGGCATCCAGGAATTGAAATATCAAGAGAGGCTGATTCAAGCGAGCGTTGCACAAGTGAGACAGTTGCAAGTGAGCGTGCATGCAACCAGGGTGAAACCACTCAATATAGTCCTCCCTACAACTGACGATTTTTGTTTGATTCAAATTCTTGAGCTAGACATTCATGTAGAATTAGGAAGCCAAAGTGCACAATTAAGAGGTTGCGAAGATATAAATTTTAAATTATCTATTTTGTATGCAGGAAATTTACATTTTATACATAGTATGATTGTGCATGAGCTTCATTTCCATGAGGCCCATGCTCACACAACTACCGTAGAGTCGCAACAGCAGGCTGCCGAGGCACACCAAAAATAGTAGACAGCGGGAGCAGAATTCTCCACAGCCAAACCTTAGTGCATTGTGCTCGAAGAGGAAATCAACCAAGTCTGCAACAATGTACCAAATTTCCTTGCCAACGCTGCCCCAAAAGAGAAGATAGAAGGGTTGGTTTTCATATTGAAGGCCTCATGCGCAGAAGTCCAAACAGTCTGAGTTTAATTTGAGCACCAGATTGCTTACTTACATCAAACATTGCAGCCATAAACCCCACTAGAAGTTAGAGGAAAGAGGGTTTCTGAAGTCAAATAGGCTACTGATAGCATCATTGCCACAGTCACACAGTGGGATCAGCTTTTGGATGAGGCCATGGGTGTTTGGACTTCAGTTCATAATGAACCTTTGGTACAAAAGTTGTGCAATGAGTTGCACATCAAAGAGCAATAGTTCAATAATATTAGGATGGTGGAACCTACTCTCGTTCTTACACAATGGCTCACCCACCTACAATATGGATAGGTAATTCAAAATGAAATCGAAGACCTATGGCGGAAAGAACATTTGCTTGAGGCAATAATTCAACCATGGGCCAAGGAGGCTCTACAGTTGTCACAAACATTAGACAACACACTATAGGCCATTCAACAAACACAAAGAAGCATCGAATTGGCCACTGAAGGGCCAAATACAAAGAAGTTGGTGATTGAAGTGTAGGGAGCTATTGTTCAGAGTTTGGACATGGTGTTGCCACTAAAATATTTTTTCGTTGTACTCCACTGTGACTCGAGATGAGTCACAGGTTTCTGTTGGGGGCCTCTTGGAGTGGGGTACCCTGGGGTACATTTTTGAGTATCTTTTTGTATATTTTTTCATATGCGTGTTGCATGGAAAGGTCAAGGGGAATTGGGGAGGGTCAAAGTCCCTCTTCTATGTAAAAGGGTTGTAAGGGTAAACTGTGGGCCAAAAACCATGGTTTGAGACCATAGTATCTATGCGCTAAGATGGATATAAATAGATAGACCGAGTCTAAGTAATAAGGCATGTAATTTTTTGGATCTAAGTGTTTATGCATCTGTGATAAACTTTTGTAAGTCTGGGTTTTTGTGTAGAAAGGCTCCTGCTGGATGTGTGCCTGGAGACCTACTCCTAGCTATGTGCGATCTCTATTGGCTATGTGCACGGAAGGGTAATTATAAAGGAAAAGTCTGTTGTACTGAACTGTTGGAATCTAATAAAAATATTGGGTTTGGCAAATAATTATGTTATCTCTTTACTATTTCTGCTTTGAGACGGCTTACTTTTATTATAATTAATTGTATCTATGTGAGTAGATATATTATTTATACAAGAAGTTATGTTACCAATGAAATACATTGTTCCCAGTCTGCGCATTGGAGCATTCACAAATATGGATGAAGAAGATGCTATGGAGGAATGATTGTCGTATTTGGTCGCACTAGAAGAATATCTCTTTATTTCCAATGATCACCAGCAGATTCAGAAGGCTGGTGAAAAAGCATGGCATGATCGAAACATCAGGTGAAAAGTGTTTAAGGAAGATGATTTGGTCTTGTTGTAGGACAACAAGTTTGTGCGCCACCGAAGGAAGTTGAAGATGCATTGGATAGGGCCATATATTGTTAAGGAGATCACTGACAGAGGTGTAGTGCGCCTGGCCACACTGAGCATAGAATATCTTCCCAGGTATGTCAGTGGGAGCCGATTGAAGCCATATAAGGATGACCCTATGTGCACCAAATGACTATATGGCCGGAGTATCATATGTGCATAGCTGGGATGGCGGATGTGCAAGAAGGTGCGATGTGCCCACAATAGTTTCGCGAGGAGGTTAACTGGGTCATAGAGGTGCCAAAATCTAGCCGTTGGAACATTAAATCTCAAGAAGAAAACTTTATTACCATTTATAGGAGTGTATAGGTTGCATTTAATGAGGAGATTCTGCCATATTTGGGATTGTTTTTTCATTTATGGAGACATATTAATGCATAAGGGACCATTAAAGACGTGCCAAAAATATAATTATGATATATGGGTTCGCAATAGCTCTATTTAATTTCTACGTGAATTATCGACCTTGATCTCTCTGATTTCTGTAGGTTATTCAATGTCTATCTCTATTCTGGATCTGGGATTTGAGGAGGAGTTGCACCATAGGTGTTTGGGTTACGTGATTCTGCCAAGCATAATAGTTGCGCCGATGGATATTTTTGCGCTCGGGAGAGGATCCCGCTATGCCGATGGATCTTACTGCACCGATTTCTGAGACACCTGTGCCTGCAAAGCCATGCTCCACTGCAGGGAGAAGACTCCAAATCCGTGCTCCACTACAGCTAAGCACCAGAAGAGACTCATGGAAGAGCTCCTGAAAACAATTATAGATGAGGAGGAGGATGTGGTTGAAGTGGCCCCAATATCTTGGTTTCTGACCTATGTCACACTGCCGAAGGAATCTGTAAGAGTTCCAAAATATCTTGACAAAGTGCGCTCAAGTATTAACATGCCTCTATTTCCTGAAAATGTCCTGGTTGAAGGAGATATGTTCGCCAAAGTGTCATAGCTAAATATGGCGGATTGGGACATTGTAAATGTGGAGAAGTTTCTTGAGCTTGCGCCTAAGCGCTATCTCGATCATGTGCCATATGAGGTAGGCCTTGTGCACTTGGAGCCACAAGGATGAGGGTTGGGCCTGCATAAGGCAAGGCTTCTGAATTTATTATAGGTCTTGCATTTTGGGCACAACCCGATAAATGAAATTTGTGTGCACCAATTTCTTATGCTTGTGCATGATGAAGCACTATAGCTGGGAGAGTGCATACTGATTGATGCTACGCTGATCCATCGGATCATAGGCCTGCTTGATCAAGGCGGAGATCCCATGGCATATTTTAGAGGAAAAGAACAAGAAAAGCGGGTGGTCAACAAAATCAAAACGACATACCAAGTATCACGCCATAGTAAAGGCTTCATCATTGGCAAGATAAATGATCCAAATATTTGTTTTGGGATGCTCATCTTAGACTGCTAGATGATTCGCAAATTTCGACCTAAGGAGGTTCCTACGCAGGTCATTGCGCCAGCAGGACAATGTGAGAAAGGGGTCATATATAATTGGTCATAGTATTTATGCAAAGAATTTTTTGAGAATGTGTGTGAAGAATAAGAGGAGGGAGAGAATTTATATTACACTTGGCTCCTACTACTGATAGGCCTCATTGGTTGGAAGACCCCAGAGGAAATACAAATTCATGACATCGAGCCGCAGATGTGCGAAGCCACGCGACACGCTACATTATGGAATTCTTCCATCCCCATGCACATTATGGAGAATAAAATATTCTAGGTCTTGTTCGATGCCTCACTCTTTAAAGCAGTACAGTCAAAGCTAAGGCTTTCTCTGACTTTGTATGACCAGTAAAAAACGATAGCAAATTTTAAGGCGACCTTCCACAACATGCACATCTGCACGAAGGGCGCAGTAGAAGGAGTGTGGTATGAATTTCCCTATCTTGTCACTGAGGATGATTTTTTGTGCATCACTACAGATTGGCCACTAGTGTGGTTGGAGCTTGGTGCATCAACCTCCATTCCTAAGATGCCTACCAAGCCTCACACTGGTACGAAGACCATCAAGAATATAACCAAAAAATTGGTCACACTGACTACAACCGACGATAAAATTGATCTAGAAACTGAAACTTCACCTGAGAAGAATGGTGTCGCACCAAGATAAACTAATGAATAGGTGGAAGTGAAGAATTCCAAGGGCACAAAACACGGTTCTCAGGACGCAGGAGGATCGAGGAAGAAACACAAAGGTTCCAAAGACACTGGAGAAGAGATCTTGATGTTGAATTAAGATGACCTCAATGAAATAGCAAACATGGTCACGACTACCACAAAAGACATATGGGCAGACATGGAAACACAGTATAGGACTGCACTCAAGGGGATGTATGTTGGCATCTTGGAATTGAAAGTTAAAGAGAGCCTGATTCAGGCAAGCATTGCAAAAGTGAGTCAGCTACAAGTGAGTGTGCATGCAACTAGCATGCAACCACTTAATACATTCCTCCCTGCAACTAGCAACCATCCATGTAGAATCAGGTAGCCGGTGTGTGCAATTAAGAGGTTGCGGAGATATAAATGTTAACTTGTCTGTTTTTCTTACAAGAAAATTAAATTTTGTACATTGTCTGATTGTGGATGAGCTTCAATTCCATGAGGCCCATGCTCACACAACTACCATAAATTCACAGCAGCAGGCTTCCAAGGAACAATAGAAATAACAGAAAGCAGAGGCAGCATGTCATGTAGCCGAGGCTTAGTGTGTTTTACTTGAAGAGAAAATCAACCAAGTCTACAGTGACATACCAACGATCCTTTCCACCACTGCCCTAGAAGAGAAGTTAGAAGGACTGGCTATCGCATTGAAGGCTTCACACACAAAATTCAAAATGGTATGTGTTGAATTTGAGCACCATATTGCTCACTTACAACAAAAATTTTAGCCAAAAACCCCTCCATAATACAGAGAAAAGAGGGTTTCCAAAGTAAAACAGGCTACTGATAGGATCGTTGCAGCAGTCACATAGTGGGATCAGCTTTTGGATGAGGCCATGGGTATCTGAACTTCATTTCAAAATGACTCTATGGTACAACAGCTGCATAATGAGTTGCACGTCAAGGAGAAACAATTCGTTCATATTAGGATGGTGACACCTACTCTCTTTCTTACACAGCGACTCACTCACCTATAGGAGGGATGGGTAATTAAAAATGAAATTGAGGACTTGCGCCAGAAAGAATAGTTGTTTGAGGCAAGAATGAAACCATGGGCCGAAGAGGCTCTACAACTATCATAGATATTAGATAGCACACTAAAGGCCATTCAACAAACACAAAGACAATCGAATTGGCCACTGAAGGGCCCACTACAAAGAAGTTGGTCATTGAAGTGGAGGGAGCTACTACATAGAGTCTAGACATGGTGTTTCCACTAAAATATTCTGTCATTGTGCTCCACAGTGACTCGAGATGAGTCACAGGTTTATTTTGGGGGCCTGTTGGAGTGGGGTCCCCTGGGGTACATTTTTTAGTATATCTTTGTATATTTTTGCATATGTGTGCTGCATGGAAAGTTCAAGGGGCTTTGGGGTGAGTCAAATTCCCTCTTTTATGTGAAAGGGTTGCAAGGGTTAATTGTGGGCCTGAAACCACAATTTGAGACCATAGTATTCGCGCACTAAGATGGATATAAATAGATAGATAGATTATAAGTAAGAAGGCATGAAATTTTTTGGATCTAAGTGTTTCCGCATCTATGATACACTTTTGTAAGTATGGGTTTTTGGGTAGAAATGATCTTGCTGGCTGTGTGCGCAGAGACCTAGTCCTGGCTATGTGTGAACTCTGATGGTTGTGTGTGCGAAAGGGTAATTGTAAGGGAAAAGTATTTTGTACTGGACTGTTGGAATCTAATACATAGGCTGGGTTTGGTGAAGCATTTTGTTATCTATTTACTATTCCTGCTTTGAGATTGCTTACTTGTGTCATACTTAATTGTATCTATGTGAGTAGATCTATTATTTATGCAAGAATTTGTGTTACCAATGGAATACATTGTTCCCAGTATGTGCATTGCAACATTGAAAAATATGGATGGGGCAGATGTTATGGAGGGACGGTTGTCACAGTTGGTTGCACTTGAAGATCTCTTTATTCCCAATTATCACCAGTAGGTTCAAAAGGTGCATGAAAAGGCATGACATGATCGGCACATCAAGAAAAAGGTGTTTAAGGAAGATGATTTGGTCTAGTTGTATGACAAAAAATTTGCGCGACACCCAAGGAAGTTGAAGATGCATTGACTAGGGCCATAAATTGTTAAGCAGATCACTGACGGAGGTGGAGTGCGCCTTGTCACACTGAGCATAGAATATCTTCCCAAGTATGTTAATGAGAGATAATTAAAGCCATACAAGGATGACCCTGTGTGCACCAAATGAATATATGGCCGAAGTATCAGATCTGCATAGCTAGGATGGAAAATGCACTGGAAGGTGCGACATGCACACAATAGTTGTGCGAGGAGGTTGACTGGGTCGTAGAGGTGCCAAAATCTAGTTGTTGGAATAGTGAATTTGGAAAATACAACTTTATTACTGTTTATAGGAGCATCTAGGTTGCGTGTAATGAGGATATTTTTCCATATTTGGGAATGTTTTTAATTTATGGAGACACATTAATGCATAAGGGACCATTGAAGATGCACCAAAACTATAAATATGATCTATGGTTTCGCAATAGTTCCCTTTGATTTCCGAGTGAATTATTGACCTTGAGCTCTCTGATTTCTGAAGCTTATTCATTGTCTATTTCTGGTCTAGATTCAGGATTTGAGGAGGAGATGCGCCGTAGGGGTTTGGGTTACGTGATTCCGCCAAGCATGACAACTACGCCGATGGAACTTGTTGTGCTCAAGAGAGGATATTGTTGCGCTGATGGAACTTGTTGCGCTTGTTTTTGAGACACTTGTGCTTGCAAAGCCTAATAAGGGACAAACACAGGGAGCCCATAAATCCCCCAGGGAGAAGACTCCAAAGTCGCGCTTCACTGGATCTGAGCGCTAGAAAAGACCCATGGAAGAGCTCCCTGAAACCATTCTAGAGGAGGAGGAAGAGGATGTCGTTGAAGTGGCCCCATTCTCACAGTTTCTGACCTATGTCACACCATGCAAGGCGTCTGTCAGAGTTCCAAAAGATCTAGACAAAGTGCGGTCAAGTATTAACATGCTGCTAATTACTGAAAATGTCTCGGTTGAAGGCAATATGTTCGCCAAAGTAATGCAAATAAATATGGAGGACTGAGACATCGCAGATGTGGGGAAGTTTCTAGAGCTTCTTCTCGAGTTATATCTAGATCATGTGCCATATGAGGGGGGCCTTATGCACTTGGAGCCACAAGGATGGGTGTTGTGCCTACACAACGTAGGGCTTCTGAATTTATTACAGGTCCTACATTTCGGGTGCAACCCGATAAATGATATTTGTGTGCACCAATTTATTACAACCGTGCATGATGAAGAACTATGGCTAGGAGAGTGCATACTAATTGATGCTACACTTATCAATCAGATCACAGGCCTTCCTGATCAGTGCACATATCCCATGGTGGATTTTGGAGGAAAAGCACAAGAAAAGTGTGCGGTTGATAAAATCAAAAGGACATACCAAGTGTTGCACCATAGTAGAGGCTTAGTCATGAGAAATATTAATGATCCAATTGTGCATTTTGGGACACCCATCTTGGCCTGCAAGATGATGCAAAAATTTCGAACTAGGGAGGTTCCTGCGTAGGTCATTGCATTGGCAGGATAGTGAATAAAGGAGTCATATATAACTAGTTGCAGTATTTATGCAAAGAATTTTTGGAGAACATGTGCGAAGAACAAGAGGAGGAAAATAATTTCTATTACGCTTGTCTCCTACTGCTGATAGCCCTCATTGGTTGGGATACCCAAGAGGAAACACAGTTTCATGAGATCGAGTCATAGATGTGTGAAGCCATGCAATACACTACATTATGGAATTCTTCCGTCCACGTGCGCATTATGGAGAATAAAATATTCTAGGTGCTATTTGGTGCCTCACTCTTTCAAGTTGTATAATCAAAGCCGAGGCTTTCTCCGACTTTGTATGACCAGTACAAAATGATAACAAATTTTAAGGTTACCTTCCATAATATGCACATCAGCGCAAAGGGTGCAGTAGGAGTGTGGTATGAATTTCTCTATCTCATCACTAAGGATGATTTGTTGTGCATCACCGCAGAGTGGCCACCAGCATGGTTGGAGCCTAGTGCATCTTCTTAGGGGTAAAATGCATAGGTGGTAGCTGGAGTAAATCCCTCTTTGGTCTTCCTGGGACCCAAGGCAAATAGTCATATTAGCTGAAACATTCAAAAGAAATTGCATACATGTTCATAATAATGCTTAATTGACAGAGTGAGATATTGAAGGATTACCTCTATGTATATAGAATATTTTTTGGAGAGTGCTAGGAAGTGTGGTAGAAGTCCTCCTCACCGGCTCCAAGTCTGAATCCTGCAAACAAATAAAGAACAAGCATAATCTTCACAGTTTTATAACTACAAGCAATTAAACAAGTATATAACCAAACATTTAACTATGAAGATCTAAGCCACTTATATCATGTTTCATAAAAAAATAAACAATATATGCATCAATAAAACACCAAGTGGAAAAAATAGAGGCAGTTCTATTAATAAGAGAAGGAAGATTACAACCATAAGTTTGGCCAAGCTTCCCTCAGTCCTCCGACTCCTCTCTCTCTCTCTCTTCCCTCAATATCTGAGTGTAATGATACTTAGGCGAAGAGCTCAAAATGAACCTTAGCGACCATGAAGCCTCACACTCAATAACAAAAGTAAATTCTCCACACAATCAACCTTTCGACCTTTGATAATGAGCCCTAACCTCCAATTTATAAGAATTTGGGAGGACTAATCTTGCCATTCTTCTCCATTAGTTCGAATATGGAAAAATTCATGATGTTTCCATTCTTTTCCTATATTTTTCCATCTTTGGATGCTCATTTTGGTTTAGTAATGTCCAATCAGAGGCCCGCACCACAAGTTGTTGCTTTTTGGACTGACTCCTTTGAGAAAAAGGAGGAAATGTCAGTCAGTTGTTGCAGAATTTGTCCCCTTTTCCTCATGAAACACGGGTAAAGCTACCCCTTAGGCAAGACAGTGCATTAACTTAGGGAATAATGCTCCCTTAAAGAGGAATGGATTTGTTATAACTCTACCTAGCTGTCTCTAGGCTGCGTTACCTTGGAAAAAATAGGTCTTTGACTAGGTCATTTTCTTCCTTCCATGTATCCTTCTCCTCTGAGCTGATGAGGATTTCATTTGTACTATAACATATGCTCCGTAAATTGTGAGGTCATAGGTGAAGACGATGGCTGAAATACTTTATAACATGTTTAGTAGAGCAAGAGGAGTTGGAGGACTGAGGAAAACCTAAAACAAACAATATATGTCAGAAATATAAATATATGTCCCGAGTCGGGCATTCCCATGCTCAGTAGCTGTATCAAAATGATTTATCTAGGAAGAGATATGGACAGTATGTCAACTGATAAGCATAATGTGGAAGCTTGTGTCATGACAAGATCAATCTAATAAGTTGTCTTCGAAAACAATATAGCAGCTTGGGAGGGGAAACAAAGCTGAATGATGTAAGCCTCGACCCAAGGTCTTGGTCACTGCTTCACTAAACTACATATTTCCACACATGTGAATAAAGTAGTTGTATTCGAACATGTGAGAAATTATTTGATTACCAATCAATGATGAAAATTTTTAACAGAAGCGAGGATGGCCACCGATAAGGATGATGGTCTCCAAGATGCATAATACAATCTGGTGAGTGTGAATAAATGGTGTTGATGTCGAACACTCGTAGAATAATTTGACTGGGAGCTAGTGATGAAAATCCCTAATCAAACACAAGGTAACTTTCCACTAAGGTCTACAAGTTCCAAGATATTGATATGTTTCTGGGTCAACTTCCTAGATATTATGTTGAAGTCAATAGGAAGAGATTTGTCAAAAGGAAGGCAATGAGGCGTCCAACATTAGTTGACATGAAATGGGAAAAAGATGATTTTTTTTTTTTTTAAGATAGTCAAGATAAAATTCTACTAACTGATGATGGCAAATGATTTCTGGCATATGATGGCTTGGTTGATATAGGAAGCAGTAGATAGCGGATCCCTTGAACAATAGAAGGCATAGTAATAGGGTACCAGGAAGTTGAGGCTTATGAACACCAAAGAGTTTTAGGCATCATGAATGTAGGGAAATCGACATATGAAGCCTAAAATCATAGAATGGTAGGGTTCAGCTATTTGTGAGAGAATTTTTTGGGAAGTGTCATGTTCAAGGTTTTGCTGCCAGACCGAATTTCAAAGTATAAAAGAATAAGTCTCCACCTTTTCCAAAATTTTCCCCATCTGATTAGGTTTAACAAGTCCAAAAGGGAAAAATCGATGATATTTTCATATTTAAGGAGTCTAAAAAACATCGTAAAAGACAAATCCAAAGGGGTACCTTCGTCATTGTTGATAATTGGGTGCGACAAAGGGAGAATAGTATGCCTGACACAGTTACTTTTCTGTAAGCTATTCCATTGAATTTGGATAAAGTTATAAACCTATGTTAAACAAAGGTCTACCTCATTTTTTTATGAGTACGAGGAGACGGATTAAACTCAATATTATTTGTGAAGTTTTAATGAGTTAGACAAAGAAAAAATCAATCCTCTCCATGAAATTCTAATGAGTTCGATGGAAAAACACTCGGTATCTTTTTCATTTTTTTAACGAGCTAAAAAAATATGGAAACAAATGGCTCATAGTTCTTCATTGTGGTAGTTTAACGAGCCCAACGAAGGAAACTCGGGGTTTTTCCAGATTTATGAGCTAGAAATGTCCCTAAAAATAAGGATTGTTCTGGGTCAAGCATGGTGAAATCTGCATATAAACACTGACAATTCATCAGAGCATCGGTAACTTTGATAAAACAATAGTTGCATAAAAAAATAGAGGAAATTTACCAATTTCAAATGACCAGCTGAGTGATTCATACCTCCAGAATGTCTATAAGAAGGAAAAAAACCTTCATTTTCACTATTTGTGTAATGTGAAAGAGCTATGGAGCAAAAAAAGAGGTGAAACTTCTGTTGTCGATTGTGGACAAGCCGAGCAACAGTTTTCGACTCTGTCTATTCCAGGTAAGAGCTTGAGCCTTTATCTTGATTTCCATTGGTATTTTCAATGTTTTTAATCCCTGAAGACTGAACTTTGAGCAAGCCCTAAACATTTTATGTGGGTAACGTAGGTGCCTAGTGATATGGCCGCGTTAAACGCATTGCCTGTTACGGGATAGTGCATTAGAAACTATGTTCTGCATAGAGCCCCACGTTAGCTAGCATAAAAAAAATTTAAGCTTTATTTGCTCTAGTTTGCAGTGATTTGGCCTACAATTGATCCATTGAAAACTTGATTTGTGTAGTTGCAAATAGTTTACCATGAGTATCTAGTGCAAAAGAGAGCGCGAGAGTGAGGAATGGGAAATGGTCACCCATCCGACAAGTTTGTTGGTTCTCCAGAGATGTGGATTACTCAAATATTCTAGATTAGAAATGATGAAAGGGTAGGAGGACCTTCTTAGCTGGATAATCCAACAGTGGGATGATCAAAATCATGTATTATGCATCGGGGGTCATGAAATCATGATAGAGAAGGAAGATATCTACTTTCTGACTGACCTATCATGTAGATGGCTGAGGCCCAATATGACAGGATCGAGAGCTAATCCCTAAACAACCATGGGGTTGATCCAGGCTCATTGTAATAACAATGCTATGTCGGTGAGTAACCATATTATTATAGCACAAGTAGCCTCAAGACCAATAAGGTCACTACTGTGCATGATCATCTTCTTGGCATGGGCCAAGAGTTAG
This sequence comes from Pinus albicaulis, assembly GCA_034641835.2. Taxonomy (NCBI): domain Eukaryota; kingdom Viridiplantae; phylum Streptophyta; class Pinopsida; order Pinales; family Pinaceae; genus Pinus; species Pinus albicaulis. The sequence goes on from CM076574.1 coordinate 307,637,794, forward strand.
CATGTGGCCACCAAGGCCCAGGTACTACTAGTGCTTGATTTATTAGAGCCACAAATATTCAATTGGTGTGAAGGCATTGTCTCTCTGGTTCGAGAAGAGTTGACAACTTGAAAGACTCGGTCCCAGAGATAGTTTGGGTTTGCCTGTTCATTCATACTAGAGAGAGTTCCCGTTATGGGGCCTCAGATGATAATGGATGTTGCGAGACCACAAGAGTCTAGACAGGGTCGTTGGTCTTCCTTGATGCCATAGACTGGAGAGGGTCCACTCAGCCATTTCTTCGATGATGCATTCTTTGAGTGGTTGAACGACCAAATCCTAATGATCTAAGATTATCCCTATGAAAGGATGAACTTCACGGGATATTTGGAGATGAAATTTCCACCTGGAACTCAGTTGGGGACAACAGGTAAGAAGAGGATTTTTTTTCTTTTTAATATTTATGCATTTTTTTGTTTAATAGGTCAAAAATATTTTTCACATGAAGTGCATTTCTTGACACAGATGTGGCACCCAGCCATCCTGATGGAGCCCCTCACTATGCATGGCAAGGAATTCAAATACTTAGGGCAAGAGCAGCAGAGGCTAAGGTAGCCGTCGAAAAGGGAGATGATACACACAGTATTCAGGAGGTTGCCAGGAACCTTGAAGGATTTAGTATGGGTGTGTCGCCTCTTCCCATGAGGGAGATCTCGATTCATCTGTAGTGACACACAATGGATGTGCCAGAGAGATTCTTGGTGCCTTTGAGAAGGTTATCCAAAGTAGTTATCCGCTATCATGAGCAGCAGGATCAATAATATTAGATGTATAGATGTCAAATCGAGACTTAGTGAGCCAATTTTGTATAAAACACCCAAGTTTTGAAGAGTTTTTTGATGTAACCGAATGGATGTGACATATATATATATATATATATATATATATATATATATATGTCACATCCATTCAGTTACATCAAAAAACTCTTCAAAACTTGGGTGTTTTATACAAAATTGGCTCACTAAGTCTCGATTTGACAATATATATATATATATATATATATATATATATATATATATATATATATATTGGTGATTTTGATCTTCTATTTTTTAATTTTTATGTAAAAAAACATGTACACTCATGTATGAATCTTTCTATAATAAATGTGACAAATGAAAATCCAATACATAATTTTCTAATGAATCAGCTAATGCATTAGATTATCTAGGAATGTGCTCAAAAGTAATGAATTGATATTTACATTCCAGAAGTTGTACCCTCAAGTAATAATGTAACAAGATAGGATCTCATAAGTGATAAAAGTTATTCAAATGCATAACGACTAGCTAGGAATCTAACCAGACCATCACATTGGAGATGTCGCGAGATGCAACTTCTGTGGAGAGTTGTATCACTGACATGTACTCAATGATTTTGATGGTGGCGTCAACAAGGAAGATTCCCCCAGAACCAAGTAGTTCCGACTCAAGTGTATAGAGGACCCAAGCAGCTCATGCAATGTGTCATGAATGACGACTGGCACCATCCGCATATCCAATGTATGGAAAGGATGATGAATACATCTATGTAAAATACGAGAGCCTATATGAGAAAAAATACTCAAAAACCCAAAATATCTAGACATGACACCAAAAAAAGACAAAACTTATATACATAAAATTACAAAGCAGATGCCCAATGGGACACTAGGCGAAATACTTCTTCAGATAGAGCTCGTTGCGGGGCTTAGCGAGCGGAAATCCATTATAGTCCTGAAGTTCATAAGACCCTTTAGAAAGGACTTTCGTGATGATGTATGGACCAAGCCATAATGGTTGAAGTTTTCTTGCCCCCAAGAGGTTGTGTCTCTGATCGTAGAGTAGAACAAGATTGCCTTCTTGGAAAGAATGAGGCTTGATAGATTTGTCGTATTGAGCTTTCACTCGGCACTTGTGGGCTTCCAGTGCCAGTGTGGCATCTCGACGAGTTTTGTCCAATTGATAGAGCGAGAGCAAGAGCTCTTCTTTAGCAGTGGTGTCAGGTAGGAGTTCAAAAACCAATTTAAGTGATGGAATCTCACACTCGATTGGAAGAAACCTGTAGCAGTCTTCATTGACGTTCGTATGCCCATAACGCGGAGTATAGCTTTCGATGCCATGTGGTTTTATGATTGCTGACTAACCGATGAATCATGGTCTTGAGGATGCCATTTACGTCTTCGACTTGATCGTTAGCTTGTGGATAGTAGGACAAAGACTGATCTTTTCGAAAACCTAGCGTGGAAGTTAACTCTGTCATCATTTGGTTCTGAAAGTGTGAACCATGATCTGTGACAATTGAGCAGGGTACACCGAAACGACAAATGACTTGATTGAACAGGAAAAGAGCAGTAGTTTCTCCATCGACCCTAAAAGTGGGAATGGCTTCAGCCCATTTCGTGAAATAGTCGACTGCAACTATGATGTAGTTGTGTATGTGTATGCGTGTTTGGTGCACGAGTGTACCAAATCGCACCTGCTTAAGAGGAGTGGTTTTTTTCTCTCAAGTTCAAGGTCACAGGTAGAAAATCAAGGGAGTCAAGAAATTTAGTGAACATGCTAAGAAATAAGCATACTAAATAGTGAAATAGCATTCATATTTGAAAAAAAAACAAAATTAAACTAAACACATAATAAAAAAGCTCTAAATAGAGTCAAACAACTTCAATAATCCAAACGGTGGCACTTATGTCCCCTCTTATTGAGTGTTGGTAGGAATAAAGGATGAAACATTTACCCACTTTCCAAGGGGCCCTTGGAACTAGTGAGTTCTAAGACTATGTCTATTTTTAGACATGTTGATCATATTCTATGAGTTGCGGGATGTTATTTGTGGATGGTTGGTCAAGTTGGAAAAATAGATGGACTTCTATTTTTAGACATATTGGGCAGAATCTATTTTTAGATTTCTAGTCTAAAAATAGATATGTCGAATATTATTAGCTCTTAATAATATTTGGACTCTAAACATTATCTTATTCTCTTGGAGCACTTCAATTAAGTGCACAGATGTGGCACAACAGCTGACAGAAGGAATTACGCTATTCCTGAGGGTTTACTGGAGCTAATGCATGGAGGACTTTAGTTAGAACTCATGTGACAGACTTTGGTGGAGTTGGAGAAGTAGTTGGTGGAGGTGGAGAAGTAGTTGGTGGAGTGGGTTTGCAACCATGTGTTGTTGTTGTTGTTGTTGTGGATTAGGGAAGGGATTATGAAGAATGATAGGTGTCCTCCCAGATTCCTTGTTTGTGATAAAATTTGTGCATTCCTGCAGCCGAGGACATTTGTATGTCAAGTGGTCCTCCACAAATATTTTGCAAGGAAATTTCATGGGTTTCTCCTTTCCTTTTTCGTTCTTAGCAATGTTTTTCTAATTGGGATTATTCTCAGTATCTGACTGCTCTTTAGAGGAAGAGGTCTTTTTCTTATTCTTCTTGTTCTTGCCACTAGGTTTTTGTGAAAATTGTACATAATTCACCTCAGCGGTAGGAAGAGTAGTCAATTGGTTAGGGGTAGTGGCAGCCGAAGATGGCTAGGAGGTTTTCCCACTAGGTTGTTTTATGGCTACACCAAAGATCTCACCAATTAGGCCGTCAGCATGCGCTCCGGGTTGCGAAGTAGCAGGAGGATCTAGATTGCCAAGGACATGGGGGAGTAAATCATATAGCGTGCCAGATTGCGAATAGATCATATCTAAATTATGTGCACGACGAATGGATTAATCTTTCGTGACCGCACCGGACAAACAAACATCCTTAGCTAAGGGTGGTAAGAGTGACTTACAAAACTAGTTGGATAAGAGATGATCTGAGATTGGTTCTTTGACCAGCCTCCTCCTACATCTCCATTCATGAATGTGATCGAAGATATGGGTGGCGGTGTCTTGGCACAGCAAGGTTAAGAGTTCTGTGTCGGTTTCGTATCTAATAGGTAATTGGAATTTCTTAAGAAATTGCATAGCAAAGGTGCCAAAAGTGTTGACGACCCCACGTGGTAACTCAATGTACCATTTGGCAGCATTGCCTATGAGAGTGCGGGGGAAAAGTTGAAGCTGAATACTATCATCCACCATGGAGTTAGAGACAGACCATAGATGAAAGGTGGTGACGTGCGTAGCCAGATCGTCCCCTTTTTTGCCGTCGAATTTAGGGATGCTGGACGAAATTTTGTGTGGTACTGGAGGCCAGAGTGGGTTGTGGTTGATGGGATCATTGGTTAGTTTGTAGATGTTGGGGATGTCTAGAGCTGCCAAAAATGGCAATTGCGTGTTTGCCCTCAGGTCTAGCCAAGGAAGTATTGGCTGGCCATTCGGACCGTAGGGTCTTCCCATCAATGTGTTTCCAATGGGATAAGTATGACTTTGTTGATAAACGTTCCTTGTGGGTGGGGTTGTAGGGGTGTATGGTTGTTTTCTGTAGGGTATGTTGTACTGAGGGGCGAGCTGTTGGTTTCCCCCAGTGTAAAATTTAACCCCTTGCCCAAATTGATTTTGGGGTTGGTTTGCCCATATGGACACAATAGAGTTAGTGAAAGGCATACTGTTATTCACATAGTTAAGCATTGACATAGACAACAATGTTACCGATGAAATAGGTAACCGCAATGTTACCTACTTTTTTTTGGTAGCATAAAAAGCACCTGATTTTGAAAAGTGGTGATGCAGAATCACCCTTTTTTTTGTGCACATTTTTGACACTCTAATATTTTTATTTATGAAGTATGAATATTTGTTTTAAAATGTTAGTGATTTTCATGCTAATTTTGAAATGTATTGATGCAGCATCAACCTTTTTTTTTTAGAGCAGTGGTTTTCATGCTAATTTTGAAACGTATTGATGCTGCATCAATTTTTTTTTTAGAGCAGTGATTTTCATGCTAATTTTGAAACGTATTGATGCTTCATCAACCTTTTTTTTTTAGAGTGGTGATTTTCATGTTGGTAATAAAACACAAAACTTAGATTAAAAAAAAAATATAAAAACAATAAAAAAACCAATAAAAATGTAAAAAAAAACAAAAATAGCTCATAAAAATAAAAAATTTAAAGAAAAATAAATAAAAAAAACAAAAATATTTGAAAATTATATCAAAGGAAATGACAAAATTTGAAGGAAAAAAACACATAATTTAAAGAAAAAAAACAAAAATTCACAAAAAAAAATCAAAAACATTTTTTTCTAACTTATTAAAAAAAACAATATATTAAAAAAATATATATATATATATATATATATATATATTATATATATATATATATATATATATATATATATATATATATTTAAAAATAAAAATAATTAAAATTACAAAATTAAAATTTAGAAAAAAAATAAAAATAAATAAAGAAATTAAATTAAACTAAATAATAATAATAAGGAAAAAAATACAAATTTTAAAATTTACAAAAAAACAAATTAAAAAAAACAATTAAAATTGAAAAAGAAAAAGAAAAAAAAATTTAAAAAAAAAAAAAACCTATCATTAAAAAAAAAAAAAAAACAACCACGTGCAAATAATTAAAAAAAAAATATACATAAATTTGGTGTTTTTTTTTTTTTTTTTTTTTAGTGAAACCATTTATAAATTTTAAAAATGAAAAACTAAATAAACGAAAAAATTAAGAAAAACAATTAAATTAAATTAAAATTTAAAAATTTTAATAAATAATTTTTGAATTTTAAATTTAAAAAAATAATTATTCTATAATATTAAATATAAAAAAAAATTAAAGAAATTGAATTTAAAATAAAAAAATTGAATTAAAAAAATAACTTTAAATTTTTTGAAATTCAAAATTTAAAAAAAAAAAATCAAATAAAAATAAAAATATTAAAAATTAAAAAAAAATAAAAAATAAAAATAAAATCAAATAAAAAATAGATGTACATATATATTAAAAACTAAAAAAAAAAAAACGAATTTTATTTTAAATAAAAATATTAAATTAAAAAAAAAATTAATTTTTTGAAAAAATAAAAATTATTTTTTGAAATTAAAAAAAAAAATTAAAAAAAAAATCAATTAACAAAAAAAAAGAAAAAAAAAATCAATTAAAAAATAAAAAAATTTAAAAATATCAATTAAAAAAAAATTATGCGGTGGTCGGGGCGCGGCCCGCTCGCTGGGCGGCGGGGGCCGGGAGGCCTGCTGGGCCGCCCCCGTGGCACCGCCCGGCCGGCCCCCGCCGCCCAGCGGGCGGGCTATGCTCAGAATCGGCCCTCCACCCGCCGGGGGCCGGGAGGCTTGCTGGGCCGCCCCCGTGGCGCCGCCCGACCGGCCATTGCCGCCCAGCGGGCGGGCTGCACACGCGCAGCCCGCCCGCTAGGCGGCGGGCGCCAGCCGGGCGGCGCCACGGGGGCGGCCCAACCGGCCTCCTGGCCCCCGGTGGGCGGAGGGCCAATTCCGAGAATCGGCCCTCCGCCCGCTGGGGGCCGGGAGGCCGGCTGGGCCGCCCCCGTGGCACCACCCGGCCGGCCACCGCCGCCCAGCGGGCGGGCCGCGCCCCGACCACTGCATAATTTTTTTTTAATTGATATTTTTAATTATTTTTTTTTTAATTGTTTTTGTTTAATTGATTTTTTTTAATTTTTTTTTTTTAAATTTCAAAATATATATATATTTTTTAAATTATTTAAAATAAAATTAGTTTTGTTTTAATTTTTTTTAATTTTATTATTTTTTTGTTTTAAATTTATTAATATTATTATTTTTTTTAATATTTTTTATTAAATTTTGTCCTTTTTTTTATTTAATTGATTTTTTTTTTTTAATTTCATAATTTGCTTAGTTTTTTAATATAATTTTATAAAATTCAATAAATTTTATATATATATTTTTTAATTTATTTGGATTTAATATTTTTTTTAAATGTTTTACTCTTTTTTTTTTTTTTTTGTTAATTACATAAAATTTTGATATTTTTTTATTTCAATTAAAATTGTGTATTTAAAATTAGATTTTTTTTTTCATTTATTTCTTAAAATTAATATTTTTGTTTTTAAATCTGATTTGTTATTTTAATATTAACCTCTTTTTTTTTTTTTAATTTAATAAAATTTGATGTATATACCTATTTTAATTTAAGTTCATATATATATTTTATTTTTTATAATTTAAATTTAATTGATTTTTTATAGTTTATTTGTTTTTTTAATATATATTGTTTTAAATTTGATATTTTCATTGTATTTTATTTTTATTTTTTATTTTTAATTAATTTTTTTTTTTTCCTTTTAATTTGAATAGTGTTTTTTTTTTTAATTTTGAATTTTTAAATTTATTAAAATTTAATATATTTCCTTAAATTTAATTATTTGTTTTAAATTTATTTTTTTTCTTTTTTTTAATTTAATAAGCATTTTCTTTTTCTTTTTTTAAATTTAATTTCTATATTTTATTTTTTTAATTTCCTTCCTTTTTTTACTTGGTTTTTTTTTTTTTTAATATTTTTATTTTGTTTTTATTTTTATTTTTTAATTTCTATATTTTTTTAAATTTTAATTATAATTTTTTTTTGGTTTATTTTTTATTTTTTTTTCATTAAATTTTAGGTTTTTTTTAATGATTGAATTAAAATTTTTACTTTGTTTTTATTTTTATTTTTTTTATCTTCATATATTTTTAAATTTTAAGCTTTTAAATGTTTTTATTTTTTTAATTTATTTTTTTTCTTAAATTTTAGGTTTTTTTTAATGTTTGAATTTTAAAAATTAAAAAATGTTACTTCTATTTTTAAAAATGCCAAAAGTATGACACATTTTTTTTTTTTTGTTATTCCAGCATCAACTGGTTTTGTTTTGAGGGTGTTTTTTCAATCATTTTTTCAAGAAACAATTTTGTTTTTACCATAATTTTATAAAATGTTGAAATTTGACCTTAAAAAAAAACGAAGTGCGTTCTGGAAGACACACTTTTTTTTTGGGGGGTGTTTTTTCAATCCTTTTTTCGACAAACAATTTTGTTTTTAGCATAATTTTAGAAAATGTTGAAATTTGACCTTCAAAAAAAAAACAAGTGCGTTCTGGAAGACACTTTTTTTTTTGGGGTGTTTTTTCATGTTTTTTGAGAGTTTTTGGGCTAGAGTTCCCGTTTTGAGGTCAGGTTACCTATTTCATCGGTAACAGTGTTAGACCCTACCCTGGAATTTTTACCAGTTAAAGGAACAACATTAACAATAGGTTGTCCTGTTTGTCCCAATGACTGTAGGGGTAACAAAGTGCCCCCCGACATATATTTGTTGGTGACACTGCCCCCTGGCATGGTGACCAAGGGGTTTGAACTCAGCAAAGGGTTCCAACTGAAAGGGTTGTTAAAAGGAACCAAAGTAGCCCCGCTAGCATGAGCGAAAACTGTGGGTCCTAGCGCAATCACAATAGAAGTAGATCCCGAAGGATTTAGAGGTTCGCTGACAGTTGTGGTGACCGGATTGTTGGGATCGGGTATATCCTGGCTACTAGGGTTTCCAATTATTGACATAGAACTGACAACTGGTGAGAAAGATGGTGGCAAACCAAAGTTAGTTACCATTAGCATCGACCCCTTGGGCACCGGTTGTGAAACAGATGTTGGTGCAGTCGAAGACATATCTTGGCCTGGTGTAACCTGAACTAACATTGGCCCCAACGGGTCAGTGAGAGGAGGATTGCAAGAAGGTATGACTACTTCCATAAAAGGATCCTCTAGAAACTTTGTATGATATGGGGCTATGTGAAAATCAAGGATTTTCACTAGAGACTACTCTTTCAAAGAAGGAATTGGCTCATCGAGACTCGACTCCTCCTCCGGTGTCAATGGAGGAAGACCTCACTGTCATCGAGACAGACGGTGAGGGTTGAAGGATGCCATGGTGACCTATTTACTTTTAGAAAATTTTAATTATTTGTGATGTATTATAAAGACTCAGTGATAGTAACCACACACCTAAAAAAGAAAAAGAAAAAAAGGACTTCTAAAATCAATCAAAAAGTAGCCAGAATAGGGTGGCCATGTCTGAGTACTATCATTTTTTGGAGATGAAACCCAGTATCACAATAGCATACAGAGAGGGTTGGTCATAAACACAGTTACAGTTACTCTAGAGCTTCGCCCAAACCTCAGACAATAGGTGTAAGCTCTGTCGTGAAGACGAGTACCCTCCCAAAGACCGAAGACAGAGTAGGTTTGTCTATTTTAGGTACCAGGGCAGCCTGCCCCAGTCACCTTATGTAAGTCCCTAAAAATTTTGGCAACTAAAGATACCTCAAATCAAAGATATTATCAAGGCGGTCACAGTCGTAGATAGCACGCTATGTGGGCAGAACACCTAGATCCTCGATCTAGTTTCAAATCCTCAAGGGGAACCCCAATATATATAATGCCCACTGAATGCACTCAAAGGTGGGATACCTTCTCATGCACCCTGGTATTGTCTCTCTCTTAATTCAAGTGGTAGTGGAGTGGTCTCGATAATATGAGTGTAGTAGGATTTCACTTTTTAATGACTCTAGTTTCAAGTTTTGAGATCTTTGGGTGATTTTCTCACTTATCCTACCCCAAGATCCTAGCCTGAACCATTGTCGGTGTGAGCTCAGAAAAAGTTATATGATTAATTTTATTATCGCTAATCCTTAGTGTACTTTATTATTAGTCTTGCGGAGGGGGAGTGGGCGTATGAAATGTGATGAGACTCTGACTCAAAAACCATGCAGAAACATGCTCTAAATATTCAATTCAAGAAAGATTTTATTCTACAAGGAGAGACTCTTTCAACATCCGTGCACCAAACATTCAAATACATAGTTAAACTTTAAAGATTCAGACATATATCTATCTTCTCTTAACAAATTTTTAACCAAAATTTTTCAGAATTAATTCAGCTAAGTTCATAAAACTTTAAAAAAAAATTCTTCTTAAAAACGTAGATGCTACTAACATTAACTTTTTAAACAACAACTAAAGACAAAAATGCTAACAGGTAATCAAGCATAGGGATCCAACAAAAGAAGCTAATCTGGTGGCCAATAACTCCACAACCACAGGGAAACACAACAAAGGTGTAAACAAAAGATTTTGTCAGGGTAACGCTAGCAAGCAGAGGATACAAAGCATTAAAATTGAGACTAATGCACTATATATGAGCATAAGCAGCATTATAATGCACTGAAACACTCTCATAGGGAGCATTACTCAGGGTAAAGTTTCCCAGATGGCTAAGAAGGATCTAATCTAGAATCTGTGAGCTTTTGAGATGATTACTAAGCATATAAAATGGTCGGAAGGATATGTGAACAAAGGAAAATAGGTAAAGTCATAGGAACAACCCAGAAACTTGTGGTTTACTCCCCAGCAGAGTCGCCATTTCTGATATAGGGTAATATTCTTGGGTGGTGGTTATTGTGTATCCCTCTTAGGGCTTTTCGATGCCCGAGGCAGACTGTAAGATTAGTTGTAAAGTTCGAAAGGTATTGCATGCATTTTCATACTAATATATAATTGAAAAAGAAATATTGGGATGATTACCTCTTTGTGGATGGTAGATCCTATGGAGAAAACCAAGTGATGGAGTGGGATTCCTTCTTCACCGGCTCAAAATCCAGATCCTGCAACCAATCAAAGAACCTGTGTAATCTCTACAAAAATATAGCTTTTTACTAATTAAACTAGCATATAACAAACATAAAATAATTTGGATCTAAGCCACTCATATCATACTACATAGAGGATTGAAAAAAAATTGTGACACTGATGCATCGAGTGGAAAAAATAGATACAGTTCTATTGATTTATGAAAAGGAGGATTACAACTGTCAGTTGCACCAAACCCTCCTCAATATTCCAATTCCTCTCTCTCTTTCTCTATCTTTGAGTGTGATAATGCTCAAGGCATAAAGTCTTCAATGAACTCTTCCGATCTTCAAGCCTCAAACTACAACAATGAAATTATGCTCCATATATAATCAAACCTTCAACCTTAGACTGAGAGCCCACAGCTCCAATTTATAGGGTATGGAGAGGAGAAACCTTTCCAACTCTTTCAGTTAGTTCAAATCAAGAAATATCTAGATGTGTCCTCGATTTTCCTTGCTTTTTCCTTCCATAGGAGTTTAGTTGTGTTTGGAAATGCGTAGTAAAAAGTTTGTGCCATTTAGTTTCCATTTTGAATTCACTCTTTTTGAGAAAAAGCTGGATATGCTAGTCAATTTTCCGCAAGATATTTCCCTTTTCACATTCAAAAACAGATAATGATGCCCCTTGGGAAAGAGAGAGAATTACCCTAGGCATTAATTCTCCCTTTGCATGGCTCAGGTGCGTTATAACTCTATCTAGTTGTTTCTGGGGTGTGTTACCTTGGAAAAAGGGGTCTTGTCTAGGTCATTTTCTTCCTTCCATGTTACCTTCTCCTATGAGATGATGAGGAGGTCATTTTTCCTGTAATAGTGCTAAAGGAGAAGATGGTAACCACATTGATTCTAATTTTCCTAGATTGGAATAAGGAATTCCATGTACATGTGGATGCATCTTGCATATCTTTGTGTTTTGTATTAGCATAGCCATGTTGGCTCGAGTGGTTCTGACCCAGGTTCAAAAGTTAAGGTTTTCCAACAAACCCTTATACTACTGGCCCTTTCGGTAGTGACCTTCTTGCAGAGGCCAAAGTCTAGAACCAGGTTTCCGCACCCTAAGAGAGAACAGGTAATTCAATCCGGTCCGAAATTATCAAATCTATACAGCCAGAGGTCATTCGCAAGAGTTCCAATAGATAGCCAGAATATAGTTATCATATCTAATTAATAGGCCCGCATCCACGTGCGTACTATCAGCTATAATCACAAAACATTATATTCGCAACAGATTAACTGATCACAGATGCATTTACCATAAACATAGACAGTTTACAACTTACAAATAGATCATATATCTCAAGTTCGCATCAACCATAACAAAAGGTGCGGCCCTACTCCTGGGAATCACGAACGTTGGTTAGAAATTCATCGCACAAATATTGTGCCCAGTTAAAACTTACCCCTTTTCCACATTGGCTGGCCAACCAAATAAAATAGGCTAGGACAGAGGTGGCTTGAAACTTCCTCATCATTTTACATGCTAACACCATGGTGCCCAACTGCGTACCTTGGTCACTGACGGTCTTGATGATAAATCCCCGAGTATTACTATCGACATGATACTTTTGGCACACGAAATTAGTAGTCTCACCCTCATATTTCTTAACCATATGCTCCAGGGGGTTCGAGTTGCTCATGGGGAGACCAATGATTCAATGCATGAGAACAAATTCAATGGGGATCCTATCCTAGATCCATAGACATCTGTCATGAATTAGCACGAGAAATTGTTGTGCAAGCTGGTCTGTTACATTGTAGTGTCCAAAATAGGGCATATGAAGCTGATTTATGAGCCCAAACCCTGCCAAACCACGTACCCAGTGTTGGGGGACAATTTTTACCCCTTCAGCCCCATGAATCGCATCAAGGTATAACTCAGGCATGAGCTCAAGGAAGGCCTCAAAGTTGGCCAAATCATGATCGTCGAACTTAACTTCATGAAGGCGGACAAAAGGTTCACCTATGATGGTGACCTCCCCCGGGGTCAGCAGCATGTGCAGGTAAGTGATCAAGCCATCAAGGTTCTTTGGCATACGTGTCGATGTCCTGCATGGTCGTATGAAGGGGGGCATCCAATTTATTGTCTCGGCGGGCTAGGCCTCCTGCTGAGTAGCCCATGGGGATTTCACATTGCACGGGGAGGTACAGGGATTTCCTGCATCCCATTTCGTAGGCTTTGGGGGCTTGCGTAAGCCCTGGGCTTTTTATTTTCCTTTCTTGGTGGTAAGGCTGGGTGTGGAGAGGAGTTCGTTGACTTCATATTCGACCTCCACCACTTCCTCAGTGTCTTGGTCTATAGAGGTTATTGGCTCCAAGAGTTTGGCAGGGTTCGTGTCTGTCATTCTGGTGCGAAATATGAATTTAGGGTTGCTACTGTTAGAGGGGGAAGGCTACTAAGACATGAACAAGATGCTAGCGACACAAAATTTCTTATAGAAAAACTTCGTCTAAGACAACCACGCTAAGTACAAGCTATTTGAACAATATGGAACATGTGTCTAATCTATCTCACCTATTTTATAGCCTTGGGTACCACCTAACTGTAGGGTAGACTTCACGTGAGACTTACCATAAAGTAAATAGTAAAAAATCTTACAAAATTACTGTATTAAATGCCGAGCGTCTTCTTCATCCAATGGTAATTTGTTTTTTTACCCAATTTTACTGTTTCAATGGCCAGTTTTTGCACCTGGGGTGCACTCAACTTACCCTGTGATCCCAACTTACCCCTATGATCATACCAGCCCTCCCGCGTTCTTGATGCACCAACTTCACTCTACTGGGACTCCTTTCAACTATAATTTTGTGTTGTTATAGCCGAACAGTCAAGACCTCTTTTGTCGTCCTCTCACCTACGTAGTGACCCCCTGTTATGTCTTCGTAGGTTACATACTTCAGGCCATTGTTGCAAAGTACTTCATGAGGTGAGATGTTGATAAGGTCCATCGCTTGATATGCCAAGTCCTTTTTCTGTCGTACTAAATATTCGGCAGGTCCTATGCTTGTGGTCAGGAACAGAGAGATCTTAGTGAAACATGCATCCAAAACCTTGCTTGCGAATAGCTGTGTATGAGGCATTCCTTCCTCGGCTGTCTCAATTCGAGACACGAGATCCCGCTCTGAACTCATCTTTCCTAGCTCGACCATGAATTCAACATCATATTCCTGAAGCAGTTGCCATCTGTAGACTTCCTCCCCCAAAATAGTCACATTCCGTAGGTGTTATAAAACTGAATGATCTGTAATCATTTTATAGTGGCATCCTAACAAAGGGCACTGATACTTCTATAGTTCGTAGGTCAGGGCCAACCTTTCCCTCACTGTGGTGGCATAATTCCGTTTGGCACCCTAGATCGTTCGATTAGTATATGTTATTGTGTGGTCACTATTCTTGGTGCCAAGTTGCATACTACCTACTTCACGGGTGATTCCTGAAGTAACCATATGAACTATCGTCACTTGAGCGGGGTAAGTGAAAATAGGTTCAACTACCATCCAGTTTTTGAGTTGTTAAAAGCTATTTTGGCACATGCCATCCCAACTAAATGAAATATCATGCTTAAGTAGTGTTCGCACAAGTTCAGTGATCAGTGCGTATCTCCGACTGGATTTTCTATAGTAGCCCATATGTCCCAAGATCTCACGCAACAACTTCATAGTCATGGGCCTTATCTATGGGACTAGTGCGATGAGTGTAATACCGATCTCCTCCCTCACTTTCTATGTATGATAAGGTTGTTTTTCTTCTAGCTGTGCATCAGAGTTGAGGGTGACGTGCGTACCGCCCAAGTTCCCCGTGACCTGCTTAGGTTTTGAACACTTCTCTGGATACTTCATGTTTAGTTCCATCATCTTGCCTATTGCCCCCTCATCCCAACAGTTATTACTTGTAACCTGCTTGGGTGGTACTGCCATATTAACATTTCATGGTTTTAGTGGTTTCGTACTAGCCGCCTCATGGATTGGATATCCCGCAACTCTGCGTTCCTCCCCTGTAGCTATGATTGAGACCTTGAGTGGATTTGCATTGCAATATTTTATGGTGGCCTTGTGGAGCTCGACATTATCCTGAATGCCTCCTCTTATTGCATTGAGACTAGATTCACTTAGAACAACAGTGTCGAGATCCTACAGAGCTCCATCAAGTGCCTTTAATCCTCCCGTTAACCCAAATGTCCCCAAGAATTCATCTCTTAGGGTTTCCCACTAGCGGGTGCACTGTTGTAGCTCTGCGTCGAGATACCAGGCAGAGGGAATTGGTCCCAAGGGATGAAAAAAAAAGTGAACCCATTCTTCTATGGTATGATTGCACCATTGCTCCATCCAAGCGGACAAGTGTTTGCGTGGGTTTCCTAGGCCCTGGAATATCTTGATGTGCACATTGGTTGGAGGTTCGAACCATAGTACCATCATATTTCGACATTCCTCACATTCCTGGAATGCCCCCTTATGTGTGTCCCACCAATTCATAGGCGTTGCGCACATAGCCCGGTTAAGAGCCCATAGCCTCTGTTCTCTAGGAACCTCAGCTTTGAAGGTTTGCAAAAATCCCTTTATACTATCAAATCCATCAAAGTAGGGAAATTCTCTTACCTCGAAAGATATATATCAGAAGTCCCTGGTAATTCACAAGCAGCATAGCGTGGATACTTCCTGCAGCTGATTTTTCCAATATTATAATTCTTCGTCGGAGTCAGAGACGCATTCGTTGTGCTTCTCCTAGCAAGGCATATCACAATCTATGGGGTTGATCCAATATTCATCCTTTGTAGTTATCTTATAGATGTGATCCATCCCATCTTCCTCACGTGCTGGCTCGGTGTACCTTTCTCCTTATGCCGGGTCTAGTGGTACGATCACCCGAGTTCCCTCTCTTTCAAACACCATGCTTCGTTTCTTCAAGTTGATCATTCCACCCATATCAATGGCCCAATCCAATCCTAGGAGTGCTGGGTAAGGGTCCGCATCTTCTATAATATGAATGACTTCAAATTTGGCTCGTACCTTAGCCCCAACAATATCTACGACTATTTTTGACAATATCCCCAATGGTATGATCTTCTGTTGATTAGCCATGTGTAGTTGGATAGTAGACCATTCCAATTTAGGTTCTCCCATTCACTGCCAAGTCTGCTTCAGTAGTACATTCGCATCAGATCTTAGGTCTAGAATTACCTAGTCCATCTCATAATCACCAATATGCATAGTTAATCACATTTCATGCCTAGTGCACCTCTTCTACTCGTAAAGTTTGTGCACATCTTTAATCTTCGTGGCTGGGGTTGCTTTTTCTGCACAACTGTCAAGTAGGGCTTGGAGGTTGTCTACCACTTGTTGGTTGTGCAGCAGCTTCATGCACACCTGCAAGATTGGTTTGACCTCATCTTTGGTTCCACTGTTTGGAGCCGATGTCTCATTTTAAGCCTAGTCTTACCGGGCTGCAACAGAGGTCTCCTTCTCTTTCTGGGGACCCACACCTTCTAGTTCAGTAGCTGCTTTACAGATCAGAGACTCCTTCTCAGCTCTTTCCGAAGACCCTTCGATGGCCAAAATGCTGCGTGTTATTACATTAATGCTCAAATCCTCTTCATGAGGTTCCACCTTCACTTGTTGTACATTATGTGTAGGAGTATGTTTTTTTTCCTGTACCTTGGCCATCAGGATTAGGAAATCCTTGATCACATGGTCCAACTGTCTACAATATTTGCAGGATTGTTGAGTTGGGTTCATGTAGTCGCTTGCAAAGTGACCCATTTCCTTGCAATTATAGCAGATTAATTGGCCTCTACCCCTGCCTGCGCTTCCTTCTCGTCCCCCTCCCCTGCCCCTAGCTAGGGACCCTCCTATTCTTGCAGGGGATCTAGGCGATGAGGGATCCAACTGTACCCTATATAGGTTTCCCCAGTCGATCATTAGATCATATGTCTGGATGTGTTGTTTGTCATGACCTACATACCTACAAAACCTACACCACTATTGTTTTACTTCAGTGATATATGCAGCAAGGCGGGGGAAGTAGTCGGTATCATGTAGCCCAGCAATGCGGCAGTAATCACACCATAGTGTCGGCCCACTTGGTTCCGCAGCTTCCCTAGGGCACAACTAGCTAGGTCCCCCAGCCTGGATTTATTCTGCCAACAACAGACAATTATATTTGGTGTGGCCATTCAGCCTGCATTGTATGCACCATATTTCGGGGCTGGCCTCCATCCCTTGCTCCTTGCGTAGATTCTGAATCTCCATGTGCATTGCTTCTAGTTGGCCTTGTATCTACTGTACTCCTAACTGGGTATCATCTCTTGGCGCAACTTCCAATTTCATGGCAACCTCTAGGGCCTTCTCCTATGTTTCAATGGCTTGGTGACCCATTGGTACGCGCAGGTGGGGAAGCAACATAGAAATGAACCACTCTGTGTGTTTCCTGTCATCATAAAGGAATCCTCCTTCCTTGATCACTTTCTTTAATCACTGATCAGCTTCCCATATGGACTCAGATGTTCCTTGCTTGAAATAATTCAAGTCATTTAGTATATGAGAGTAGGACTTAGGTTTTTTGAACTACTGTTTCAACGCATTGTTAATTTCCTCAATAGTTTCATTTTCATGTTGGTCAATGTATCCCATGTACCAGTCCAGGGCTCTCACTTCAAAAGCAAGGGATAATTGTGCTCGTTTCCCTGCATCGTTTACTACGTTCTGCGTAGTCCAAACCGATCCTGCGACAAACCATAACCGATCCATGTCCTCATTGCCCACGCCTTTGAAGGTAGGTATCTTCATGTGTGTAGCCATATTTCCTTCTAGTGGGGGTGGAGGTGAGTTTTTACCCCTATGGGGGTTCGATAGTGGCGTCGATGGAGGGATATCCATAGAAACATTTCTTACTAGATTGTAGATAGATCGATCCCTCACTTGGTTAGTTCTGTAGTACTTACCACTCCGCATTGTGCCCTTGCTCTGGTCGGAGCTCATTCACTCCATATGGCTACACAAAATGCTTCTTTTGCACAAAAATATCTTAATCAGTAATGGAAAAGCCTTCAAAAACTTACCTCGAAACCCCTTGAAGAACCTCTGCTCCGCTTCTGAGTAGGATACGAATTGGTCGACTAAAAATTCAGTCACAAATCCTCCTATAATGTTGTCCACCCAGTGACCTACCATGTGAGTAATGGCATTGTCGGTCTCTTCCAGCTACCGGATCTGTTTTGGGGTCCATTGGGTGACCTGCTCATCTTTCCAACACTTATGAAATTCGACCAGCCTTGCAAGCCACTCTTGGAGCTCGATCGAAATTGTTACAAAGAAGATATCATAGATCTCTGTGAAAATATACTTATTCTTCCACTCTTTAGTGGTCAACTTCTTACTGTAGTTTTCTTTTACTGTGAATTCTTGAACTTTTTTTTCAAACCATTCATCGATTTCTTTTCTTTCAGGTTTCCAATGTGGCCTTGGAATTACCCGATCTCTCTCAAAATGCTCTTGGTCTTGGCAAAAGAACCATTTGTTGGCTCGAGGGGTCCTGACCCAGGTTCAAAAGTTAAGGTTTTCCAACAAACCCATATACTACTGGCCCTTTCGGTAGTGAACTGCTTGCGTAGGCCAAAGTCTTACCCAAAGCAGCATGGGAGGGTGTTGGAACTAGGTTTCTACACCCTGAGAGAGAGCAGATAAGTCAAATCGCTCCGCCATTATCAGATCTATACAGCTAGAGGTTGTTCACAGGAGTTCCAATAAATAGCTAGAATACAGTTATTAGATATAATTAATAGGTTCACATCCACATGCGTACTATCAGCTATAATCACAAAACATTATATTCGCAATAGATTAATAGATCACAGATGCATTTACCATAAACATAGACATTTTGCAGCTTACAAACAGATCATATAACTCAAGTTCGCATCAACCATAACAGATCAGGTCCAAATAACATCAAACATTCGCAATACTTTCGCACATCTATATTATTACCCAAAATCCTCTTACATTCCCAAATTACCAGCTGCGCATATAGCCAGCAAGGTCCGTACATAGCAGGACAGAGGATCTCTGTGCACACAGCCAGCAGGAGTCATAACCCAAACAACCCTACCACAGACTTAACAGTTTGTACTTCGCATAAATATGTATTCATTCCTGCTTATGACTCAAAAAAGGTTCATCTATTTATAGTGATTTAGCCTACACATCCAATGGTCTGCAAACCATGGTTTTAAGACTCTTAGTCTACCCTTGACCCATTTAAAATGTGTTAGGGGATTTGACCCACCCCAAAACCCCTACGTTAGACTAAAAAATACAAAATTATACAAAAATGGACAAAACTCATAGACTTTGGGAGACCCTTCTCCAACTGTCCCCCAACACAATCTTGTGACTCGTCCCGAGTCACTGTGCCAGTGGGGCTTCAACCTACACTTGAAATACTATGATCACCTCAGCTAATGGAGGCAGAATGCATTCACTTTGGATAGCTGCATTTTGTGAAATGTCGACCAATTTCTCTGATAGTAGTCCCTCATTTGTAGCTATAACACTCTCCAAAGTTTGGTTCAGTTGCTTAATAGCAACATCGACATCCTGTGACAGTTTGAGGGCTTAGTCTACCCATGGATTCAGTAGGTCACCCAAGGTATTATTCTTTTGCTATAGGTTCTCAATATCTGCCTGGAGCACTTGGCTAGTACGTAGTCATTGCAAGTGCTAGGAAGGCACCAAAGTGGGCAAGGTGGCTTCGATTGTCTCGAACTCCTCTTCTTTTTGTCGCAAGTCTTGGTTTATCCCTTGCAAGATTGGATTGTGTTAGACCTTAGTCCATAGCTGCATGGTGGTTGAGGCCGAAATCTCTGCAAGAACATCTGCACAAAGTCGGTGAATTGTGTTTTCGAGCTCTGTGTGATTTGCGGTGGCGAGACATACCTCTGCCTCCTTTGTAATGATGGTTTGCTCAGCTACGCCGAGCTATTGGTGCGCCTGTTGGTTGTAATGATCGATTTCCTAAAAGACAGCAGTGTGGAGACCATCCAAGGCCTCATGGGGTAGCCAAGCTAAGTTCAGCTAGACTTCTCTATTGGTCTGGACTTGGGGTCCAAGGTCGGATGGACTGAGGACCAGAGCTATGCCAAGGAGAGAACAGAGGTGGCTGTCAGCTATAGCTAGTGCTGTGCTACTAGCGATGGAGGGTGGGCATACCGAGGTTGCACTAATCTACAACATGTCTGTTTTTAACTGGAGCGCTCACAGCTTAGCCTGAATTGTGTCAACTGCGGCCCACTGCTGTTCTTCTAAGGCAACCCATCTATCCTCTGTGACTAGAGTGACTGCATCGACAATTTGTTCTAGGTCTTCGTTATTCAGCGTGATTGTTTCGTCGCGTTAAGCTCGTTGAGATTGCTTCTTCTTGTGGGGTGTTCTGACCAACTCAGTCGTACGCTTCATGCCGCCGGGGGAGGTAGGTCCGCCAGTCTCCAAAACTTTTGTACCCAAAATGGTTTGTGGGTCCGTCTGGGTTTCTGCCTCGATGTCCTTCTGCTATTGCACATCCTTTTGAGTGGTTTCACCGGTGTCTTGTTGGGTATTCTTGATGACAAGGGGTTTGACTTAGGATGCGCTGGTGCTTCCAATGCCCTTAGCACCAGTTTTGAAGCCAAGTTTCCAGATAGGGGGCCAGAGCACAATGACGTTGTCGATTTCTTCATCCATTACCATGTAAGGAAGCAAATTCCACACTTTTTATTTATGCGCTTTGATCTGAACATTGTGTAGAATGACCTAGAATGCGGCAATTCCCTTATATTTTTCGTACATGGTAGGGGACAACAGCGGTCAGGAATTAATAGCAGTGGCTACACTACTCTAAAAGAGGATCCATAACACCTGGTTTTCCTTGAGCCATTGTGGATCCATGGAATCCCACAAGTTTGCATAGTGAGCCCCTTCGCACATGTTCGGGGTAATCTCAGGGAGAACGGACTCTGCAGGAGCTTCTCAGGCAACCAATTCTATGAGAAACAATAACCGAGAGTAACAAAAGGCACATACCTACTCATGGGACTCACAAATGTTGGTTAGAAATTCATCGCACAAATATTGTGTCCAGTTAAAACATACCCCTTTCACACATTGGTCAGCCAACTGAATGAAATATTTTAGGACAGAGGTGGCATGACACTTCCTCATCATTTTACATGCTAACAGTATGGTGCCCAACTACGTACCTTGGTCACTGATGGTATTGATGATAAATCCCTGATTATTACTTTCAATATGATACTTTTGGTGCACGAAATCAACATTTTCTGCCTCATATTTCTGAACCCCATGCTCCAGGGGGTTCGGGATGCTCATGGGGAGACCAGTGATTCGATGCATGAGAATAGTGTCAATGGGGATCCTGTCCTGGATCCATAGAAATTCGTCATGAATTAGCGCAAGAAATTGTCGTGTGAGCTGGTCTGTTACATTGTAGTGTCCAAAGTGGGGCATCCAAAGCAGATTTATGAGCCCAAACCCTGCCAAACCACGTACCCAGCGTTGGGGGACAATTTTGACCCCTTCGGCCCCATGAACCACATCAAGGTATAACTCGGGTGTGAGCTCAGTGAAGGCCTCAAATTTGGCCAAATCATGATCGTCGAACTTCACTTCATGAAGGCAGCCAAAAGGTTTGCCTATGATGGTGACCTCCCTTGGGGTCACCAGGATTTGCAGGTAAGTGATCAAGCCATCAAGGTTCTTTGCTGTATGCGTTGATATCCTATATGGTCGTATGAAGGGGGGCATCCAATTTATTGGCTCGGGGGGCTGGGCCTCCTCCTGAGCAGCCCACGGGGATTTCATGTTGCGTGGGGAGGTACGGGGCTTTCTTGCGTCCCATTTCATAGGCTTTGGGGGCTTGTCTGAGCCCTGGGATTTTTCTTTTCCTTTCTTGGTGGTAGGGCTAGGTGTGGAGAGGATTTCTTCAACTTTAGATTCGACCTTCACCACTTCCTCAGTGTCTTGGTCTACTGAGTTTACTAGCTCTGAGAGTTTGGTAGGGTTTGTGGCCGTCATTTTGGCGTGAAATATGAACTCAGGGTTGCTATTGTTAGAGGGGGCAGGCTACTCAGACATGAACGAGATGCTAGCAGCACATAATTTCTTACAGAAAAACTTCGCCCAGGACAACCAGGCTAAGTATAAGCTATTTGAGCAATACAGAACCTGTGTTTGATCTATCTCACCTATTTTATAGCCTTCGGTACCACCCAATGGTAGGGTAGACTTCAAGCGAGACTTACCATCAAGTAAATGGTAAAAAATCTTCCAAAATTACCGTATTAAATGCTGACCATCTGCTTCGTCCAATGTTAATTTGTTTTTTTACCTGATTTGACTGTTTCAACGGCTAGTTTTCGCACCTGGGGTGCTCTCAGCGTACCCCTGTGATCCCAAAGTACCCCTGTTATCCTACCAATCCTCTCGCGTTCTTGGTGCACCAACTTCACTCTACTGGGACTCCTTTCAACTGGAATTTTGTGTTGTCATAGCCCAACCATCAAGACCTCTTGTGCTGTCGTCTCACCTACGTAGTGACCCCCTGTTATGTCTTCGTAGGTTACATACTTCAGGCCATTGTTGCATAGTACTTCATGAGGTGCGATGTTGATAAGGTCCACTGCTTGATATGCCAACTCATTTTTCTGTCATACTGAATATTCGGCAGGTCCTATGCCTGTGGTCAAGAATGGAGAGATCTTAGAGAAATGTGCATCCACAACCTTGCTTGCAAATAGCTATGTATCAGGAAATCCTTCCTCGACCGTATCAATTCGGGACACATGATCCCGCTCCCAACTCAGCTTTCCTAGCTCGATGATGAATTCAACATCATATTCCTGAAGCAGTTGCCACCTGCAGAATTCCTCCCCTAACATAGTCTCATTCCATAGGCATTCTAAAACCCAATGATCTGCAATAATTTTATAGTGGCGTCCTAACAGAGGGCGCTGATACTTCTGTAGTTCGTAGGTCATGGCCAACCCTTCCCTTTCCATGGTGGCATAATTTCGTTTCGCACCCGAGATCATCTGATTAGTATATGTTATTGTGTGGTCACTATTCCTGGTGCCAAGTTGCGTACTACCTACTTCATGGGTGATTTCTAAAGTAACCGTATGAACTATCGTCACCAGAGCGGGGTAAGTGAAAATAGGTGAAACGATCATCCTGTTTCTGAGTTGTTCAAAGCTATTTTGGCGCATGCCATCCCAACTAAATTAAATATCATGCTTAAGTGGTGTTCGCACAAGTTCAGTGATCAATGCGTATCTCCAACTGGATTTTCTATAGTAGCCCATATGTCTGAAGATCTCGCGCAGCAGCTTCATATTCATGGGCCTTATCTGTGGGACTGGTGCTATGATTGTATTACCGATCTCCTCCCTCACCCTCTGTGTATGATAAGGCCATTTTTCTTCCGGCCGCACATCGGAGTTGAGGGTGACATGCGTACCACCCAAGTTTCCCGTGACCTGCTTAGGTTCTGAACACTTCTTTGGATACTCCATGTTTATTTTCATCATCTTTCTTGTTTTCCCCTCATCCCAGCAGTTCCCACTTGTAACCCACTTGGGTGGTACTGCCATATTAATGTTTCATGGTTTTAGTGGTTTCGTACTAGCCGCCTCATGGATTGGAGATCCCGCAACTCTGCGTTCCTCCCCTGCTGCTATGATAGAGACCTTGAGAGGATCTGCGTTGAAATATTTTATGGTGGTCTTGTGGAGCTTGAAATTATCCTGAATCTTTGCTTCCCATGTGGGGCCTCCTCTTATTGCATCGGGACTAGATTCACCAAGAACAACGGTGTCGAGATCCTATAGAGCTCCATTAAGTGCCTCCAATCCTCCCGTTAACCCAAATGTCCCCAAGAATTCATCTCTTAGGGTTTCCCACTGGCGGGCGCACTGTCATAGCTCTGCATCGAGATACCAGGCATTGGGAATTAGTCCCAAGGCATGAAAAAAAAAGTGAACCCATTCTTCTGTGGTATGATTGCACCATTGCTCCATTCAAGCGGACAAGTGTTCATGTGGGTTTCCTGGGCCTTGGAATTACTTGACGTGCAAATTGGTTGGAGGTTCAAACCACAGTACCATTATATTTCAAAATTCCTCCCATTCCATGAATGCCCCTTTATGTGTGTCCCACCAATTCGTGGGCGTTGCTTGCATAGCCCGGTTAAGAGCCCATAGCCTCCGTTCTTTGGGAACCTCAGCTTCGAAGGTCTGCAAAAATTTCTTTATACTATTAGAGCCATCCAATCAGGAAAATTCTCTTACCTTGGAAGATATATATCTGATGTCCCTGGTAATTCATAGGCAGCGCAATGTGGATACTTCATGCAGGTGATTTTTCCAATATTCTAATTCTTCATCGGAGTCAGAGATGCATTCGTTGTGCTTCTCCCAGCAAGGCATATCGTCATCCGTGGGGTTGATCTAGTCTTCATCCTTTTCAGTTATCTTATAGATGTGATCCATCCCGTCTTGTTCACGTGCTGGCTCAGTGTACGTTTCTCCTTCTGTCGGGTCTAGTGGTACGATCACCCGAGTTCCCTCTCTTTCAAACACCAATGCTTCATTTCTTCAAGGTAATAATTCCACCCATATCAATGGCCCAATCCAATCCTAGGAGTGCTAGGTAAGGGTCCATATCTTCTACAATCTAAATGACTTAAAGTTCAGCTCGTACCTTAGCCACAGCGATATCTACGACTATTTTTGACAATCTACCCAATGGTATGATCTTCTGTTGATTATCCATGCGCAGTTGGATAGTAGACCATTCCAATTTAGGCTCTCCCATTCGTTGCCAAGTCTACTTTTGTAGTACATTTGCATCAGATCCTAGGTCTAGAATTACCTAGTCCATCTCATAATCACCAATCTACGCAGTTAATAACATTTCGCGCCCTGTGAACCTCTTCTGCTCGTAAAGTTTGTGCACACCCTTAATCTTCATGGCTGGGGTTGCTTTTTCTGCACAACCATCGAATAGGGCTTGGAGGTTGTCTACCACTTGTTGTTTACGCAACAGCTTCATGCACGCCTGCAATAATGGTTTGACCTCATCTTTGATTCCACTGTTTGGAGTCGATGTCTCGTTTTGAGCCTAGTCTTGTCGAGCTACGACAGAGGTCTCCTTCTCTTTCTAGGGGCCCACACCTTCTGGTTCAATAGCTTCTTTACATATCAAAGACTCCTTCTCAGATCTTTCCACATACCCTTCAATGACCATAATGCTGGGTGTTATTACATTAATGCTCAAATCCTCTTCAAGAGGTTCCACCTTCACTCATTGTACATTCTGTGTAGGAGTATGTTTTTTTTTTCTGTACCTTGTCCATTAGGATCAGGCAATCCTCGATCACATGGTTTAACTATCTACAATATCTGCAGGATTTTTGAGTTGGGTTCGTGCAGTCTCTTGCAAAGTGACCTATTTCCCTACAATTATAGAAGATTAAATGGCCTCTACCCCTACCTTCGCTTCCTCCTCGTCCCCCTCCCCTGCCCCTGGCTAGGGACCCTCCTATTCCTGTGGGGGATCTAGGCGATGAGGGGTTTGAATGTACCCTATATAGGTTTCCCTAATGGATCATTAGATCATATGTCCAGTAGTTCTGTTCGTCATATCCTACAGACCTACAAAACCTACACCACTATTGTTTTACTTTAGCGATATATGCAACAAGGTGGGGGAAATAGTTGGTATCATGTAGCCCAACAACGCGGCAATAATCGCACCATAGTGTTGACCCACTTGGTCCCGCATATTCCCTAGGGCACAACTAGCTAGGTCCCCTAACCTAGATGTAGTCTGTCAGCAGTGAACAATTATATTTGGTGTGGCAATTCAGCCTGCATCGTATGCACCATCTTTCGGGGCTAGCCCCCATCCCTTGCTCCTTGCATAGATTCTGAATCTCCATGTGCATTGCTTCTAGTTGACCTTGTATCTGTTGTACTCCTAACTGGGTATCATCTCTTGGTGCAACTTCCAGTTTCATGGCAACCTCCAGGGCCTTATCCTATTTTTCAACGGCTTGGTGACCCATAGGTATGCGCAGGTGGGGAAGCAACATAGCAATGAACCACTTCGTGTGTTGCTTGTCATCATACTAGAATCCTCCTTCCCTGATAACTTTCTTTAATCGTTGATCAACTTCCTATATGGACTCAGATGGTCCTTGCTTGAAATACTTCAAGTCATTTACTATCTGAGAGTAGGACTTAGGTTTCTTGAACTACTGTTTCAGTGCATTCTTAATTTCCTCAATAGTTGCATTTGCATGTTGGTCAATATATCCCATGTACCAGTCCAGGGCTCTCCCTTCAAAAGAAAGGGATAACTTTGCTCGTTTCACTGCATCATTTACTACGTTCTGTGCAATCCAAACTGATCCTGTAACAAACTAGAACCGATCCATGTCCTCATCGCCCATGCCTTTGAAGGTAGGTAGCTTCATGTGTGTAGCCATATTTTCTTTCGATGGGGGTGGAGGTGAGTTTTTACCCCTATGGGGGTTCGACAGTGCCGTCGACGGAGTGCTATCCATAGAAAAATTTCTTACTGGATTGTGGACAGATCGATCCCTTGCTTGGTTAGTTATGTAGTACTTACCACTGTGCATTTTGCCCTCTCTTTGGTCGGAGCTCATTCACTCCATATGGCTACACAAAATGCTTTTTTCTCACAAGATCTTAATCAGTAATGGCAAAGTCTTCAAAAACTTACCCCGGAACCCCCTGAAGAACCTCTGCTCCACTTCTGAGTAGGATACAAATTGGTCGACTGCAAATTCAGTCACAAATCCTCCTATCATGTTGTCCACCCACTGACCTACCATGCGATTAATGGCATTTTCGGTCTCTTCCATCTTCCAGATCCGCTCTGGGGTCCACTAGGTGACCTGCTCGTCTTTCCAACACTTCTGAAATTTGACCAGCCTTGAAATCCACTCCTAGAGCTCGATCAAATTTTTTACAAAGATGATATCATAGATCTATGTGAAAATATACTTATTCTTCCACTCTTCAGTGGTCAACTTCTTACTGCGATTTTATTTTACTGTGAATTCCTAAACTTTTTTTTTAAACCATTCATTGATTTTTTTCTTTTAGGTTTGAAATATAGCCTTGGCATTACCCGATCTCTCTCAAAATTCTCCTAGCCCTGGAAACGAACCATTTTTTGGCTCGAGGGGTCCTGACCCAGGTTCGAAAGTTAAGGTTTGCCAAAAAACCCCTACAATACTAGCCCTTTCGGCAGTGAACTGCTTGCGCAGGCCAAAGTCTCACCCGAAGCAGTATGGGAGGGTGTTGGAACCAGGTTTCTACACCTTGAGAGAGAGAAGATAAGCCAAGTCGGTCCGTAATTATCAGATCTATACAGCCAAAGGTTGTTCGTAGGATTTCCAGTAAATAGCCAGAATAAAGTTATTAGATCTAATTAACAGGCTCGCATTCACATGCATACTATCATCTATAATCACAGAAAATTATATTCGCAACAGATTAACATATCATAGACGCATTTACCATAAACATAGACAGTTTTCAGCTTACAAACAGATCATATAACTCAAGTTCACATCAACCATAATAGATTAGGTTCAGATAACATCAAACATCCACAATACTTTCGCACATCTATATTATTACCCAAAATCCTCTTACATTCCCAAATTACCACCCGCACACATAGCCATCAGGGTCCGCACACAGCAAGACATAGTATCTCCATGCACACAGCCAGTAGGAATCCTAACCCAAACAACCCTAGCACAGACTTAACAGTTTGTACTTCACATCAATCTCTATTCATTCCTGCTTATGACTCAAAAAATGTTCATCCATTAGGGCAATTTTGAGGTCTAAAATGGGCCTCTTATGGAAAATGTACAATCAAAATTCACTTTATGAGAACCAATCACATTTTAGGGTATGACATCATCCCTAATGGTTTAGGTGGCATTGCTTGAGTTAAAGGTACTTACTTGAAATATTATCAATGGTGGATAAAAACTCATGGTTAACCATGGTAGTGCTCTAATTACTTTTAAATTCAAAGTAAAGTACTCATAATAAATGTCATTTCACACTTTTTTAATAAAATAATATTATTGTCATTTCATATTTCTTGAAAGAAACAATGCATATCCCAACACAATTATTATATTATATTATATTATTTTGTTTTTATATAGTATATTAATTACATGTTATTATACAATTTAAATAATATAAATTCTAATTAATAGCATATAATATAGTTAAGAATTTATAAATTTATATTTATATTTTATTTTAAGTTATTTAAGTACAAAGGGAAAATGCATTAGTTGTTCAATGATAATGACTTTTTCTTGAAAACCTCATTTTTATTTATAGTCACATCAATACAATTTTTTTATTAATTTTATTTTGGTACAACTTTTGAATTAAATTTAACGATGTCTACATGGATTTTGGTGCAAAAAGTGAATTGCAAATTCATAAATATTATTTTATTGGTTTAGCTATTATTTTGTTATTTCCTTAGGAGGCCCATTTTAGACCGCAAAAATCCCCTAATGCTATTTATAGCGATTTAGCATACAAATCCAATGGTCCACAAACCATGGTTTGCAGACTCTTGCTCTATCCTTGACCCATTTACAATGCGTTAGGGGCTTTGACCCACCCCAAAACCCCTACGTTAGACTAAACAATACAAAATTATACAAAAATGGACAAAATGCATAGCCTTTGGGAGACCCTGCTCCAACAAGCCAGGTGATGGGGATATTGATCATCCCATATATTTTGCAATTAGGAAATTGTCTAAGGAAGAAAGGAATTATTCCACGACATAGCATGAAGGATTGGCTATGGTATATGCACTACAGAAATTCAGGAATTAGTTTTTAGGAGCCCGTTTCAAGATGTTCATGGATCATTCTATGTTGAAATAATTGGTGAACAAGCCATTGTTGGGGGGGAATATCTGGAGATGGCTATTTCTATTCGAAGAATATTATTTGAATTAATATTCAAGCCAAGATGTTTGAATGCAGGACTAGATCATCTATCCGGGATTGAGACAGGGGAGAAACCTATGAACATTGAAGAGGGGTTTCCCGATGTGCAAATTTTCGCGATAAGGGTTGTTGATGATCACTTCGCAGACATTATTTGTTTTTTGTCTAATGGATTAGCCCCTGCGAAGTATACTACGGAGAAAATGAAAGAGATGGTAATTAAGGAAATGTATTTTTATTTGATTGCGGGAAATCTATATAATATGGTGCGTGATGAGATACTGCATATCCTGAGCACTAAAGACACAAAATTTTGGAATAATAACATGACGGGATTTTTAGAGAACACTATGCAGGAAAGGCAACCACAAATTTTTTTTTGAGGGTAGGACTATGGTGGCCCACGATGCATAAATATTCAAGGGAATATTGCAGTGCTTGCGATGTCTGTCAGAGGATAGGAAGACCATCGTGGATGGATGAAATGAAACTTCATCCCCAAGTCATCTTGCATGAATTTGATAAGTGCGCGATCAAATTTGTGGGACTGATTAATCCACCACGAAAGAAAATAGGTGCACAGTACAACATCACCGTGACATATTATCTCACAAGATGGGTTGAGGAATAACCGATGAAGAATTGTAGCGCTGACACAACTGCAAAGTTTATTTTTGAATACATGTTTTCAAGGTTTGGCTACCCAAAGATTCAAATGAGTGATAGAGTATCACATTTCTTGAACAACACTATTGAACCATTGATAGAGGAGTTTCGAATGCATCACTAGAAGAGTACACTATATCACCCTTAGGAAAACAGAATGGTTGAAAAATTTAACAAAATTTTGGAGAATGCTCTGACTAAGGTATGCAACATCAACAAGGATGATTGGGATTTGAGAAATCATGCAGTATTATGGGCATACAAGACTACCTGTAAGAATTTGATGGGTCATATAATGTTTAAATTGGTGTATGGACAAGAAGCACTGATGCCAATGGAGTATATTGTACCTAGTTTCAGAATCAAAGAAGTTACAGATATGGAATACAATGATATTATGGAGGAAATATTGGAACAAATTTTTGCATTAGAATAGGATCGATTCATCGCTGGATTTCACCAAGAGGTGCAAAAGGAGAGGGAAAAGGCTTGGCATAACAAGCATATTAAGCATAATACTTTCAAGAATGGATACTTAGTTCTTTTGTATGATATTAAGTTCAAGCATTTCCAGGGTAAGCTACAAATGCACTGGTTAGGACCATATATCATCAATAATATCTCAGATGGTGGCGCAGTTCAACTCACAAGGAAGAATGGAGAACTATTTCTTGGAAACATGAATGGCAGTAGGTTAAAGTTATATAGGGATGACTCCATCCCTGGATTTTCATTGAATATGTGGTTTGTGAAGAGTCTTAGTACTAAACCCAGTTTAAAGAGAGCACGGGACTATATACTACTCTGTCGAAGGAAGGCTTCACCGAAGAAGAAGTGTTGTTCGGTATGCAAGAAGATGGTGTAGTTGGAGGAAACCACATTGAAGGAGGAAGGATTGTGATACAAAGGAGGTTCTAACAATGTTCATCTAGAATATGGCCGTTGGAGCAGGAACATTTGATTTGACAAATAATTTTTCATTGAATGGAGCGACAGAACTACATTTAATGAGAATATCTAGGAAAATCGGCCGCCAAATCCACATTTATGAGACAAATCTAAAGGAGGTCATGAAGTTTGAATTTCAAATTTGTTATAAATATGGAACCCCGCTCGACATTTGGACACTTTTCTTTCTGAGAATTAGACTTGTAATATTATGGCTGAGAGAGAGCCAAGTGTTCTGATGCATGTCAGATTGGAGTTTTTAAGTGCTTGCAGAAGAATTGATTAAGCAAGGACTGGGACACACAATGAATTCTACATAGCCAGTAAATGTAACAAGGATGAGGTCACCCAGGAAACTATCTGTTGTAGGAGAAGTGAAACCGAAGAAGCTATTGTAACATTATTTGGTTTTGATAAGTTAGCATATTAGAAAAAATCAAAATCAAAATGCTAAGTTAGGATATGAATGAAAAAAAAAGAAATAAAAAAAATGTTATCACTAAGACTCATTTTATATATTCATATCAATAAAATGTTAGAGGTAGACTACCCTAAAGAATGAAGGCATCAAAAAATGTTAGGAAAGAAAAATAAAAATGGATTCCTTAGTTTCAAAAGAAGTAAATTGAAAGGCTTCTTGTTTAAATGGACCATTAAAATTATTAATTTTTGCTTATTTGTGATTAATTTTCCTTAAAAATCATTAATCCTTGTTTGAATTATTAAACATTAAACTTTATTGTAATATGCCACATGTATTTTAAGCCAAGGTCACTAAATGAAAAAACATCTTGCCGACTTTGAATAAAGGATGTACAATTTTCAATGGTAGATCTTCTCGTCGCCCAGGTCAATGACGAGGAGAGACTTCGCACACCCCCCCCCCCTCGCCCCCCCGTGCAATACCACAAACTATCCACTACCCCCTCCGAAATACGCTTTTTTTTTCCTTTTCTCCAACAGTTATTGACCCCGTGCTTTAATTTTTAAACCTCATCTAACCAAAAACTATTGCCTCACATGTCTAGTGCCTAGATATTCCCACCCATTCATCTTATTCGTTCGTTGCATCTCCACTCTGAGATCGTTAACCTCCATGTCTTAACTTCACTCCCAGACCATTAAAGCTGCTATGGTCACATATCAAATTGTTATCATAAACTTTTTATGCTATAAATAATCTAAAACTTGCCTTTTTGTCACTTTCCCTCTGATCATCTATTGTTTGTTCTAGGTAAAAATATACATTGCACACATCCACCTGTAAGTCAATCAACCCCACACCAAATTAAATTGTTTTCCCTCTATCATTCTATCATCCAGTCATCCATTAGCCATTTATTTTCCTTCTGACTATCATCATGGCTCCAAAGGGAAAGTCTAAAAAGCTAGATGCAAAAGAAAACCCAGCTATTTCCACCTCGGTCGACCTTGACCATGTCCCTCTTGTAGACTCCTTCAAATTTGTTGACACAGAGTGTGAGTTCTATTTCCATGAACTACACCTATGGATTAAATAGAAATACCTCAACAAACAAGATCCCATCAAATTCTGGGAATCACTCTTACCTTTATTCAACTTTCCTAAAACCTATGAATTCCTTGACCTGGTTATTTGGTGCCAAGCCAGATATTACCCTATTAAAAGGGCAGTTGTGGCTCAAAATGGAGACATTCTGATCACCATTTATGCTGAAACCATTAACCAAATGCTCTTAATTCCTCAATCAGACTCCATGAGCCATTTTTCACCAACAACACTTATCAATATGTACCATAAGTTAACCTTTTCCCAAAGAGCCCACATCTTTGAGACCTTTCTGCCAGAAGATGTTGAATTTCCAAAAAGAAATCCACCCTACCCATCTTCAATATTCCCTGAAGCCTCCAAAGTGGTGAATTTAGAAATCCCAAGTGAAGAAAAATGGGATAAATTATGTGAAAAAATTGAGTAAATTTTGATCCTAACACCATGAAAACACAACAACATTTTGAGGGCCATATCATCAATTGTTTCCTTCAAAAAACTGAGAGATCATCCAATGGTTTCCTTTTTCTTATTATTTGATATTATTATTGTAATCAGTTCTAGATATTTTTCTTAGTCTTAGAACTAGTATAAATAACTCACATTACGATTTATTAGGGGTTGCACCCTTGGATAAGCATTTTGTAAGCAACAATGTACAAAATTTGATCATTAATGATAAATAAAGGATTCTAGATTTGTTTCACACAATTTTTTTCTCCTGTAAGTTTTCCTATTTTTCATTACATCTTGTTCTCTACATGTATTTAATTATTATGAATATAACTAGGTAATAAATAACTGAGTTTCAGTTTATCTTAAATACCCTAGGGTTATCATTTATATTAAAGAATGGTTTACTGAACTGTCTGTTTAATTAAGTCCCTAAACATAAATAAATTATCAGCATATTCATAATATTAAACATGTTTTGTTAAGCTTTTGAACATTGTTTAAAGGTTTTCAGACTTATGGTTATTTAAAACATTCTTTTTGAATACTTATGTAGTCATATCTTCTTACATTTTCTACTTAAACACCTACAAATCTTAAATCATTGTGTGAAGTAAATCAACAACCCTTTTCCTTATTAATTAATATTATCTATAGTTTAGACACAGTTGTTGCAATTTTTTTATGCATTGGTCATCCAAAAATTCCAAACTTAAAACAAACAAAACAAAATATTATAGATGTTCTGGCATAATTTATTGACCGCAATTATCTCATAGGACAACGAAATTCGAATAAGTGGGTAGTTCGACAATCTCCTAGGAAGAAAATTGCCAAGGAGCACCAGAATAAGGATAGGCAAGATAGGCAGAAGCAGCTAGTGGAGGTCGAATAATCCGAAGAAGAAGTCATGGTTGGGGTATTCAAAGATATTGACACTAAGGATGTGGAACCTATCTCCAGTTTACCACCGCATATGCCACCGAGGAATCTAATTGCTGTGAAGCCTGCTAAGGACCCAGACACTATAAAATTTAAGATATTTAATCCGTTGCTACCTGAAGAAGTACCAGTTGAGGGAGATCCATTAGAAAAAGTTCCACAAATATGCATGGAAGACTGAGATTTCAATTATCACACTAAATACCCACATTTTGAGCCGATCAAGTACTTGCAATCAATTTATTATGAAGTCATTGGAGTGATAAGGGTAGAGCCACTTAGGTAGGTAGTAGGACTTTAGCAGGCAGGGTTGCTCAACATGCTCTATGTTCCGCATTTCATGTGCAGCAGCATCAATACCATCTGTGTGCGACAGCTGCTGGTCCTCATGCATGATGATTTTCTTTGGCTGGGTGAAAGGGTGCCCATTAACAAGATGCTAATATGACAGATAACTGTGATTCTGTACCAAGAATTGAACCCTGCCAATGCATTTTTGGGGAAATACCAAGATAAGAAGGTGGCAGAAAAGATGAAGAGATAATATGGCCTCATAAAATTATCCTTAGGGTACGCTATAAACTCCATTAATGATTAGTTGATGTGCTTTACTGCACATATTATAGTAGGGAAGATTATATCGAAGTGACATGCAAAGGAGGTATAGACACCAGTAGTATCTTTGGATGTGTAGTGCAACAATGGAGTCCAGTACAACTGAGTTGGGTATTTATGCAAATATTTTCTGGATGATTGCATAGAAGCTCAGGAGGAGGGTAAGAAATTCCACTATGTGTGGTTATTGCTCTTAATTGGACTAATTTCATGGAAAGAGCCAGACGAGTCACTTTTCCCCACTGTGGACCTGGACATTTGTGAGGCTGTGAGGTATGCCTTGCTATGAAATTCAAAGCAACCTATGCATGCAATGGAGAATAATTTATTAAGGGCAGGTTTTGAGATGAGTCTATGCATGATGATCAGTCATAAGCCTAGGCTATCACCGAGTATTTTTGAATAATATCACCATATTTCCGTTCTTAAAGAAAATTTTCACCATGTATACATCTGCATGAGGAAGGATATTGTAGAGATATTGTACGAGCTTCCATAATTGGTAACTTAGGATTACATCGTGCATATTGTAATCTAGTGGCCAAGTGACTAGTTAAATCCATCCACGGAAGGGGCAGAGTTAGAGCAGGAAGGCAGCAATGGAGCAATGAAATATATTACAACTACACAAACTGGGAAGCCATAAGGAAATAAATACAAGAAAATCACCTTTGATACTGTAAAGGAAACTTAAAAAGAAGCAGAGCCAGAGACTAAGGAGGACAAGAAGGAGACTAGGGGTGGAGATCAGGGTGGTGATGACCTTTCTTTTATCCCAAGGACCTCTCCTTCCCTTAAATTCTCAAGATATGGAAAAAATGCAGTATAGGAGGTGTGTGGAAGAAGATGAAATTAGATAAGTCAGCTAGAGGGGAGTCAATGGTCCTCACTGAGGGAGACTTCAACTAAATTGGTGATACGATACGACACATCATCGAGGATATCTAGGGAAACATTGAAGACTAATACAAGGGAATATTGGTGGAGGTCCACAAGGGTCTCAAGGAATTTTACATGTATACAAGCACAATTCAAGTAAGTGTATCTAAGGCAAGTGCGGCCCAAGAGAGCGGGGCACCAAAAATCATGAGTACAAACATTCTGGAATCAATAGTTACCTATGATCTTCGAGCACTACAGATTCCTGCAGGAGCTTTATATTTTGACACTACAAAATATTGAGCCCACACATCACATTGGCATAACACCTAGTTGAACATTTCTGCACTCCCCATTCAAGCATTGAACGATTTCCACAAGGGAGTCATAGAGGAATTACATTTTCGTGAGCAGAAATCCTTGTTGGTCATCCAAGATAGAAAGCAGATGGCCAATGAAAAATAGGTCATGCAGGATTGAGATGAGGCAATTTCTCACATTCAATGGTTGGAGGAAGCAATCACTGAAGTTTGCAATTTACTTCCTGACCTCCAGATTTAGGTCTAGGTAGTGCTATAAGATAAGATCGAGAAGCTCACTATGGGAGTCAAATAATCCAATGAAAAAATAGACAAGGTAAATATTGAGCTTCGTATGAAGATGATTGAGCTACAGATGAAATTACATCCAAATAATCCACCAGATGTTTGGGAGCAGCGCGAAGTAGACATTAAGGCTTCCATGGATAGTATTGAAACCATAGTAAGTGAATGAAACTAGGTATTTTATGATGTTATGGAAATATGGGCCTCACTTCAAGAGGAATCCATGTGTAAAAAATGGAAACGGAAATTCGTGAAAAGCAACAACAGTTTGATCAGATTAAGGTGACTGTGAGGACCTTAGCACTAGCACATTAGTTTGTCAATTTTCATGAGGGAAATTTTTTGCAAGCATAGATCCATGAGTTCAAAAACTATGGATATCCAGCTGAAAGCACTACGACAAACCCAGAGAGATGTTGTTCAAAAAAAAATGGGGCCAGCTACAGAAAATTTGTTGAACGAAGTACATGAGGTCGAGAAGTAGTGCACCGAGACAATTCATCCATTCAAGGATGCATTAATAAACATCAAAGAAAATACTTAAGGTGCACCAATTGAGTGACTCAGGACGAGTCACATCTTTGTGTTGGGGACCTGTTGGATAGGGTACCCCTATGTCTAAGTTTGGTAAAGAATCCACATTTTGAGGAGAGGAACGCACTGGTCCCAAATGTATAAGTCATAAGGGATTTGGGGAATGTCAAAGCCCCTTATTTTGTAGAGGGATGGGAATATTTTGAATACTTTGAGCTCCGCCCATGGTTTTTGGACCATGGTATTTTAAAAGGACAAACTATATAAGGATTCTAGGGATATCTCTTGATGATATAGAATGCATATTCTATTTTTTTATGCGAATGAGAAGGCTCTTTCAACTTTGTGCGTGAAGACCTTGGGAATTTAGTAGCTGAGTGTGCATACCCCTGTAGCTATTGGCGCAGAGAAAGAAGTGTTGTATTTGAAATTTCTGAGCTAATAAAAAAAGACTTTGAAGACAAATCTATGTAATTTACTTGCATGATTACATTATCTATGTTTTGTTATTATCTATGTTAGATCAAATTTTTTATCTATAATTTCATCGCGAAGACTTAAATATGCTTATTATGATGATTAATGCATGTCAAAGTAGCAAAGCATAGTGTGAAAAGTAGTTACGTAGATTTTTGAACAACGTCTATACATTAGTCATACTGGTACTGTGAAGCTCTAAATAAGCCTTAAAATATGATAAGCCCTAAAGCCACAATCCCTAGTCCCTCTAGATTTAGAAACCTGGTTCTAGCATCTCCTAATATTGCCTCAGGTGATACTTCGATCTATGCAGCAGATCATTACTGAAAGGGCAAGTAATAGAGGGTTTTTTTGGTTCATGCAACCATCTCTGAACCTGGGTATAGACTCCATCAATACAAAAAAGACAAAATAACCTCATTTCAATATAGGTCGTGAAGTGGTTGGGCCTACCAACCACAACACACCCACAACTATACACCATTGGGTGGCTTCACCAAGGATGAGATCTCCGTGTCAGGAAAAAGTCTCACCTTCCCTACAAAATCAAGCCCTTCATAGATGAGGTATTGTGTGATGTTTCTCCTCTTGAATTTTTTGATGTATTATTAGTTCAACCATACTTGTGGAAGCGACATGTTGTGTGTGAGTCTAGGCCTCACAATGTTATTATTACTTTTTTCAATAAGTTGTACAGGATACCAGAGGTAGCACCGCCTACCATCATCTCTTTGATCACTGTGAAGAAATGCAGTAATATCATTTACCAAACCGAGAAAATATTTTTCCTTATGATTCACCCTTAGGGAAAGAAGAAAATTATGGCCATGACCTCCAGATAGGGCTCCTCCCCACGATAACAACAGTTGGACAAGGTCGTAGAGGAATATAGGGAAATATTCACCTCACCCATAGGGGTGCCTCTACACTATCAGGTCAAGTACTCCATTGATTTAACCCTATGTGTGTCGCTTCCCAATGGACTGATATATTGACACTTTATTTTGGAGAGTGATGAAATCAAGATGAATATTCAGGAGTTGCTACAGAAAGGGAACATCAAGCCATGTCCATCACCCTGCAAGAACCAGATTGTGTTGGTATAGAAGAAGGATGGGACCTAGAGACTCTAAATGATCTATGTGGATATCGGTGGCCACCCACCTATTCCATTTGGACCCGCAATATCAATTCTTTTAGTTTTCTAGCTTCAACATAGGCTACTATTTTTAGCAGGTTTTCGGGTCCTGCACTCCCGGAGCCGTTTTGGGGACTTAATGATCCAAGTGGATATTGGTGGCCACCCACTGAGTCCTTTCGAACCCCCACCATTAGTTATTTCAGTTTGTAAGTTACAGCACAACTTACTATTTATAGCAGTTTTTTGGGTCTCGAACTTTCAAAGCCGTTTTGAGGCCCTAAACGACGTTTTTTGGGAAAACGGGGAGAAACATGGGTCATAGACCATATTCCTCAAATAGATGTTTCTAACGAGCTATTGATCACATCAAATGGAGATCGGATGCCAAATTTAAGTCCCTGGGAAGTTGAAACACTAACTTACCCAAACAGGGCCCACAGTTTTGGCACTTCATCTCCTAGGGTTATATTTTTGGTTGTTTCGGGTTTTACATTGCTTCTCAACAATAAATAGGCCTTCGAGCCTCATTGTAACACATTTTAGGGGGCTGGGAGCCGATACATCTCTTCTCAGAGATAAGCGCTACCAGTGCCCTAGCTCACTTGTTCCCATCATTTCAGTTCTGTAACACAGTGGGGAGGCCTATAGCCATCACATCTCTTCTCATGGATATGCTTCCAGTGCCCTCTCTCGCTCATTTCCATTATTTCTCATTGTAACACAGTTCAAAGTCCTGTAGCCACCACATCTCTTCTCAGAGATATTCCTACAGACCACTGACCACTGACCCCTGAAGTTCATACATACACAAGGGAAGTTGCATAATGACCGCCATTAGAAATGGTCCACATACCTAAAATAGGTCCACTTGAATATTAATTCCAAGAAGTGCAACACTAATAATGTTACATACTGCCTCAGCTAACCACTATTCATGGCACTATCTACCGTGCTCGACTGTTGTGGGCACAAGACCTCAGAGTGGCCGCATGTGTACAAGAGTGATCCTGAATTCGGTAACACATACTAGACACTCTTGTAAGGAAAGCAAGTTCTAAAATTTTACCTCCATGATACACTATTATGTCACTTGGGACACCTTTTTGTTCCTTCAAGTGAACGTGCCAAGATGATTTTGGAGTTTCACTACAGTCGGGTTGCTGGACACTTTGACGTAGATAAAACAGTGGTAGTGCTATAGAATTATTTTTATTGGTTGAAACTTCGAAGGAATGTTATGAAGTACATCATATCCTACACTTCTTGTGCCATTTCCAAACCGAATATCAAGAAACAAAGCCTATATAATCCTATTCCTAATCCTATTCGACCTTGGGAATCCATATCCATGGATTACATGCTAGGCCTTCCTTTGACTAAGCATGGAAACGACTTCATTTTTCGTGGTCGTCGAAAATTTTTGTAAGAATGCCATTCTCACTGCCTACAAGAAGAGTATCATAGTAGAATCTACTACTAAGCTCTTCTTTGAACAATTGTGGCACACTTTTGGATTAGACAGTCCACTATATCAAATCGACAAAACATGTTCCTACGTATTGGATAGAAACCTCACTACTTCCATGACTTTCCACCCCCAAATTGATGGCCAATCAAAGGTCGTCAACATGATGATCATACACATTTTTCACATGTACAACTCGAAGCATAATCACAAATGGGATGAAATTTTTCCCTCTATCTACCACAATTAAACCAAAGTTCTCCATAGCTCAACTGGCCACAACCCCTTTCAGGTGGGGTTGGGATTCTAGCCACTATGTCCCATTGATGTGGCCATAACATTTTCAGCTACTGAGGTAGATTTGGCCCATGTCTAGTCTGAAACCAACAAGACTAACATCTTCATTGAGTGAATCTAGCACATTCACCAATAGACCCACGAAATATTGGACAAAGGCGATGCAAATTACAAGAAATGACATGATCAACATCAGGCGACACATAAGTTCTAGGTGGGTGACAAGTGTGGCTACATTTGCAGAAGGAACACCTTGTTGACCCACACTACAAGATACACCCACTTTGATATGGGTCATACACCATCACAAAGGCTCTAGGGGACAATTCCTTCGAGCTTAGCATTCCACCATTCCTTAGCCCGCACCCAGTGTTCAATGTGGACCACCTTCGACCATTATTTCCACCATTACTAGACACATTTCTCATTGAAAAACAACCCACACAAATGAAGTTAAACCCAGAATGCATATAAAATGCCAAAAATGATCGGATCATGGACACACATATCAATAACAATTACCAATAGAGGATCCCATTGTATTAGGTTGTCAAAGTTGGCCAACTCTTGCACCAAGGGAAGTGGCTCACCAGGGACCAAGTTTAGTAGAAGTTTCCCCTTCTCAAATAGGCACTCAATGTAATGGGGACCATTTCTACCTAAGGGGGGAGGAATGATCCAAGTGGATATTGGTGGCCACCCGCCTATTCCATTTATACCCCCACCATTGTTTCTTTCAGTTTTTCAGTTTCCTTAATTGTCACAAAATTTATAATTTTTGACAGATTTCTGAGTCCTGATCTTCGAGAATCGTTTTGAGGCCCTAAACGACATTTTTTTGGAAAATGGGCAAACTTTATATTTGAAATTTGTGGTTGAATAATTATATCTAGGTTACTAGAAGGTGTTCCTAGGTTGATTTTGTGTTAGTTTCCCAATCAATTCGTCAGCAGCACTAGATGCGCCTTGTAACTATTGTTTAAAAGTATCAAGGAGGGGTGCATTTGGAAGAACATGGTAGAGGTATTTAAATTGTGTGTATATGATCTATAATTGTTTAGATTTACTGATAGCCTCTTCATCATTTTTTGGGGATCAATTTTCCACATATTTTGAGATTTTTGACATGAGAGATCTAAAAAAAATATTAAGGAGGACCTTTTCTTCCATATTAGCTTCGCAAAAGATACGGTGTTTCCCCCATTCATGGATATGGTCCGATAAGTGTGTAGTAGGTGTTTGAATGAAATGGGTAAGGATTTCGAGGCCTAAGTCCTAGAATACAAGGAGCTGGCAGAATGTGAGGAAATTTTTGGCTATAGAACCAAATTTTCCATGTGTCCCAGAGGGTTGACCTATGTACCATTTTTTTGTTCCCCCTATAAAGGTGTGCTGAAACTAATGTATGTGAATAGTGGTTTTCATGATACTATTGGATGAACACCAAAGGTGAAAGGTCATGACATGGTTTCATGGATCTTCTCTTTGTTTCCCTTCAAATTTTGGCACATCTGAAGCTAATTTAGTTGGCATGGGTGGCCAATTGTGGCCATGTGCGATAGGGTCATTGGTTAACTAACATAAATTAGGGATATTTAAGGAACCTAAAAATGGGAATTGAAAGCTTTTCTCCATAGAAAAAATATTTTTAACAGCTATATGTAAAGGGATTCCCTGTGGGGAAGTGTGAGAGGGTCTACCCTAGTGGGTTCCTCATGGATTTTCTGGAGGTGTGGTGAGTGGGCTTCCTAAAGGGGAAGTGTGTGGGATCCCTTGTAGGGTATTGAAAGGGGTGTTTTGACGGAGAGGGGTCCCAAGAAAATTTTCACCGAATGAAGTGGACCATCATATAATGGTGGTTTTGTGGTGTATTCTATGCCTAAATGGAAAGATACCTGACACACTTCCTATTAATGGGGGGAGGTATTGAAAATTTCTACAGTGGTGGGTGTTAGCCATCTATAAATTTTTTCATAACCAATGATGGCTAAAACAAGTCTATTAGTCTTCAAGAAAAAAATTTGGAGCAAATATATGAGTTCTTGAAGCCTTGTTGTGTCTCTTGTCCAAGGATCCATCTCATTGATATCTTCATTCAAATAGCCCTACTGATTCATAAATAAAACTACCTTCAAACTCACAATCCTCATCATTTATCCATTTCAAAAATGTGTCCTTAACTTCGCCCCATTTTTCCTTCATTTTCCCTTCATTTATCCTTTATTTCCTTCGAAATTCCATTAAAACCTTATAAATCCTCTTTATCTGGTTTTAAACCATCCTTTTATATCTATTGGAACCTTCAAAAACCTCAAAAAACCCATTTCGGCCTTTAAAATCTGACCATTTCATATAAACAGCCTTAAGCCCCCGCGGGCTTAAATCCTCAGCCCCTTTTCTCCATGTGACCAACATCTGTGACTGTTCGCTTAAATAATTGGCCCCTTTATTTTAACTTCGCGCTATGCCTTTTGCGATATAATATGGGCTGTTTATCTTCACCATCTAACGGACCATGCCACTTCGCTCTTCCCCTTTTCCATCTGCCTTCTCTATTATTTCTCCGCGATGTTTATTTCACCGATGGAGTTCTGATCGTTGATCTCTCCCAAATCCAACAGTCATCGCCCTTTCGCAGTATCGCTTTTCTCCTATCCAAACCCCTTCTACCTACCATTCTCCGAAATGATCCGAGCCGTCGATCCTCCTGATCTGACGGTGGTCGCTTCATCACATTTTCCCATTTCGCCACACTATTCATCCCTCTGTGTGAAACAATTATGTTGTGTCTATTGTTGATCTCTTTAAATCCAACAGCCAACGCTATTTCATTGTTTCGCCATCCCCTGCCCATTTGTTATTTATGCGGAGCTCTGATATATCTGAGCCGTTGATCTCCTTGATCAAATGGTCCTCGCTCTGTCGCTTCACCAGCCTTTCCTCCTGATCGTCTTTTACCAAAACCTCCCTACTAATATATTCTAGACCATTGATCCTACTCCCTCAGATCCAATGGTCTGTGCTTTCTCATAGTTTTCCCCTCCCCTCGCACCATTTGTCATTTGTGTGACCTGGCGGAAGAGATCTAGGCTATTGATCTACCCGATCCAATGATCATTATTCATCTTCACACCCATTTTACCCAAACTCTTCCATCATGCAATTTTAACATGAAATGGGTAGTTTTTAGAGGACACTTGTTAGCCTCCAACACGTATCATGTCCACCCTGTTTAAAACCAAAAACTACTCTGACCCTGCGCGAAAACCACCACCGGTTTCTACAAAACCACCCTTCCTCTTTTCGCGCCATAATAGGAAAATTTTGATGTTTCTCCTGGTTCCAGCTCAGGAACCTCCTTTCTACAAATAACCCCTCCCTTTGCACTGATCCATAACCCATCCACAAGCCCCTGTTAGCAGTCAAATCCACAAACGCAAGTTTTATCTAATTATTTTAGTTTTTTGCAGGTTTAATGGCAGCCTATAGTTCGCAGACCCTTCCAAAGAAAATTTGAGTTGCACAGAGCCTAGGATGATGATCCTCGAGGAAAAAGGTGCGTAAAGGGAGATCAAAGGTTTGATCGTCATTATTTGGTCAGTGCCTCATGAACACTGGTTGAGTAATAAAACACTCCAGCGTAGAAGGAACCCAAGCCACATGCACATAAAATCAAAGAAAGCAGTGAAGTTCAGTGTAAAGAGATTCAAAGTCAAAGGTTAAACATAAAGCTTGAAGATCAAAGCTTGATTTGCAGATTAAAGGATAAGCACAGTGATAAAGCAGTGTGAAGCAGGAAAATGATTAAAGCGGCCTTAAAAACACAGTTAAATCCAAATTAGTGTTAAATGACAAGATGGAAAAAACAGAAAAGGAGAGCTTTGAATGACACATCAGTGAAGCTATTTACTCCTCCCAGGACTAAAAGACACCTTGACAGTTATTACGCTGACATAACCTCTTTAAACTATTAAGGCAGTTATTGTAAAGGTATGGGTGGTCTCAAAACTCATACTATCCACCTTACTTGTACCAGAAGAAAATATAGAACTGCAGCAGCCAAGAGACTTCTCCACAAAGACACTCTTTGGAGTTATTACCAGCCTGAAAATTAGGCCTCGAAGTCTACAAGAACTACTAGAATGGGAAAGAAATTAATGTAATATTTATAACATAGAATGGGCATTCAAATGCTTTTCTCCTCTATTTTAATTAACCATTAAGACCATATTTGTCACTTCTCCTCCCCATTCACCTATAAATCCTATTCGAACTCTCATTGTAATGGTTGGCATTTGATGAATTCTGAAGTAATACATATGCTACTACTTTGAAGAAGGATTGATGTTTTGAAAAAGTGTGGATGTATTTGCTTTTTTGTTGATGAAGGAGGCTAGCTCATTGGATCCCTGAGCCTGGTTTTGGTGAATTACTCTCTATTGTTAATGTTATTTCCCGTTTTTCTCTTTGTTCCATTATGATTTGCTTGTAGTAGAGTAAAAAGATTAGGCTAAGAAATGTCTCCTAGAAGCACCTTAGGCCTATTTACTCTTCACTGCCTTTATGTTTTCATCTGCTGAAGGTTTTATTGAGTAGTTTGACTACTTTTAAGCCTTAATATTGTTCATTTCAAAATAGTTCAAATATTTGATGTC
Organism: Pinus albicaulis; assembly: GCA_034641835.2. Classification (NCBI taxonomy): domain Eukaryota; kingdom Viridiplantae; phylum Streptophyta; class Pinopsida; order Pinales; family Pinaceae; genus Pinus; species Pinus albicaulis. Next base: position 307,681,699 of record CM076574.1, read on the forward strand.
AAGGTTGAATTATGGTTTGCCCTGCCTGCTTGTTGGCTCTTAAAAGCTATTTCTTAAAAAATCCTAAAAACGTTATTGTCTGCAGCTTGGCAGAGAGGTTTTCTTCTGATCTTACCCTCTGTTTCTTGCTGAGATAGTCATATTTGAAGGTTTTTATAATTTCAGTCTTAGCTGCCTGGGTGTTCCCGCTTTTATGAATGCAATTATTCATGTTTCTTATATGCTTTCTAACTCCTTTAAGTGAAACAATTAGAAGAAACAGAGTGTTCCTCTCCTTCTTTGTCTTACTTGAAAGTCTATCTTTTTTATATTATTTGTATAAAGTATGTTGGTAGGATTCATGGTTAGCCCTGGCTATTGAATATTTCTTTATGTTTAGATAGTGTTGCAAGTCCCTTCGTTGAATGGTATACATGATTAAGGAGTCTTAACAGCCCTTAAAGCTCTACTTTTCCTTCCAAATCCTTGATGTTCATCTCATCCCACCTATATGATCCCACATATCCATTGAATAAGTTATATTTGCCCTTTGGTTCCCCAAATTCATCAATCGAAACTGTTTAGACTTCCACATGACTCCATTTCCCAATGGCTTGTATATTTCCATACTCTATCTATGTTGTCTAAATCATCTATGTCCAACCAAAAAAGAAACAAATTTGCACTTCATAAATAGCCTAAAATCAACCTCTTAAAAGCATCAAGATATATCCCTATAAACATATTGAAAGATCCCACTCTTAGACTAGGAGGGCTAGACCCTAGAGCTCTAAAGCTTGGTTTGAATGTTGCCTTGTCATTTGGTTTTCCAATCAGCCAAATCACAGGACCCCAACATTTTGGCGATCACAATGGAAATTCTAAGTACATAATAGTCCAAAAAACTCTTGTAGACTCACTAAGTCCTTCAATAAACATAGAAACTCTGAAAACCCCAAAAACATTCCACATTGGTTTTTATAATAAACTGGTGGTGGACCATAAAACATTTTACCTTCAGAAAAGCTAAAAATTTCCACCTGGCGACTCCACTGGCCTCCAGTAGGCCTATTACTTCACTAGTCCTTGTAAACTCCCCTGGGAATGCATTGAGCAAACCGAATCATGTTGTTGGTGGACAGCAAAGTTCAAATCTTCCACTTGGTGACTCCACAACCTCCAAAAGACCTAAAGACTCCACTGGTAGAGAACTCTAGACTGGTTGAAAAGATTTAGTGACCCTTTTTGCTTTACAAACATGGATCCAAGGATACAAAGGATATATGCTCCAATGAATAGAGATCATATCCCTGGATTGCCACACAAAATGCCTCAAATAGATTGGATGAAAAACCTGCCTATTTTTCAAGATGAAAAGTTTGATGACCCCTTGTTACATCTCATCAAGTTTCATATATATGTATGGAGGTTAAAAGGTGAATGGCATGAGGACTGTCTTATGAAAATTTTCATGGAAACATTAGAAGGTAATGTAAGAAATTGGTATGAATGGCTAGAACCTGGCATCTTGTTTTCTTTAAAGGATTTCCTCAAGGTATTTTACAAACACTATATAGGGTATTGTCCATCTCTATCCTTAGCTGAAAATGGTTGTGATCAATATGAATATCTCACACAACACCTTGTTAGCATTGATGAAGATTTGGGAAATTGGCATCATGAAGATCTGTTAGAAGAGATGCATACATTTCTTACCCAAAGTAACCGTCAAGATGGCTAATAAGAGTTGATCAAGGATGAAATCCATAAAAAAATAAGAGAGGATCCACAAGAGCTCTTTGAAAAGGTTGAAACAAATAACAATCCATCTACCCCTTTTTGTAAAATACAAGAGGACATTCAGCCACAACATCAACTTCCACAAAAAAGGGAAAGCAATTGTTACCCAATCCAAAGAAAACAGAAAAGGCCTCCTCCTTTAACTGAAAAGGAAATAAATAAGATATTATCCACTACCACCTTACCTACTAAAGAAAATACTCATAAAGAAACAAAGGAAAATGTTGTTGTTAAAATTATAAAACCTCCTCAAGAAAACATTCAACCCTATGAACAATCACAAAAGGAAGAAAAACATCATGATTATATCCATAGAAAGAGAAAGACACCTCCTCTTTTAACTGAAGAAGAAAATAATCAGATCCTAAACATGCAACCAACTTCCAAATTTTTATGTAAAGAGGATATATCTATATGTTCTACTACTAACCTATTTGTTGATGCATTTTCTTATACAGAAGCTATAAAACATATTGATGTTGATGCTGGACTACCTTCTCAAGAAAACCTGGTGCTAGGGAATGCTCCTACTCATCAGGATTATGGCTCTCAAACAGAAATCAGCTCACTCAGTCAAGGCATACCCAGATTGCTTGGAAGTAGCATAACATTTCATTATGAAGTTGTAAAATCAAATAGTCATAAAGGAGAAGAGATTATTTCTCAAAAGGATCCCAAGGTTATTCAAGAGAAGGAGGTAATAATCCTAAATGAGGTCTATTTCTCAAATCCTCTAGGCCAGTTATTATTCGAGGATCCCTTTGTTGTTTCCTTAGAGACTTTTAAGAAGGGAATAAATCATGCCAGGGATAGTTTATGGCAGAGCTTAAAGGAAATTTATCTAGTCACTTACTTGATTGGCTATACTGGAAAAAGAGTTCACCTGATAAAAGTACATCATATGTAAATTTAGATTAGGATATATAGGCACGAATAAGCTCAGCCTTTGTGCAACTTTTAGTCTTAGAATGTTTTGAAAAAATGAAAATTACATAAACAATAAAATAAAAGAAAAATAGGGTAGATTAGATTGAAAAAGGAAAGGTACAGTCCCATACCAAAAAATAAAGAGAGTCTGAAAGTGTGCAAGCTTAAATGCTACTACCAAAAGAGCACTGCTATTTAGTCCTATAGCTTAATCATGACTAGATAGATTTCAATTTACTGTTGATAGGTTAGTGAAGAAGATTTTCCAAATAATGAAATCTTGGCTAATCAGTAGACTAGATTAGGATAGAATAAAAATGGTTCAAATAAAGCTCAAAACCTGAACCAAGAAAGCACAAAAAGAATGCCTCTAATCAAACCAAAATTTGAGCCAAAGAAAAAGGAAAGAATGGTTCTAATATGCCAAAAACCTGAACCAAGAAAGAAGAAGAAGACAACTCTAAAAAGATGAAAACTAGAGCTGAAGAAAGAATGAAGGATGTGTTTTATTTTCAAATCTTAAGCCTTCACAGTTTTGTTTTAATTTTCTAGCAAATAAAAGTCAATGCGCAGCTGGTTTCTTATTCCATAGAAACTACAACAAATCAGATTGTTTAATCCTGATTTGTCTATGTTTAAATTTTTGTTTTAGAATGTAGAGAATGCATATCTATCAAACTGCTTAATCTTGACAGATAGTGGATTAGGTAGAGAAGCTTTAGAGTCCAACTGTTTAATCTAGACTCTTGGAAGAAATAAGGGTAGCATTAGATATTTTATTGTTCTGTTTTCAAAAATAAATGTCAAAGAGTTTTTCAAGTCCAAGTGCACTCAAGAGAAGAAAAAATGCTAGGACAAGTTGTTTTGGGTAGGTAGAGATGCGGTTTAAATAAATTTCATGCTGCAGGTCATTGGAAGAATTATCAAAATGCATAGAACTTCAGCAAGAAAACAAAGAGATTTTGCCCAATGGATGAGGCACTAATCTGCTAAAATCTAGAGATTGATAAAATAAGGATCTGGACACCTAAAAAGAGCAAGCTGCCCTCCCCAAGTGGAGCCACTGTTACCCATCTATAAATTTTGTCATAACTAATGATGGCTAAAACAAGTCTATTAGTCTTCAAGAAACAAATTTGGAGCAAATCTATGAGTTCTTGAAGCCTTGATGTGTCTCTTGTCCAAGGATCCATCTCACTGATATCTTCATTCAAATAGCCCTACTGATTCATAAATAAAATTGCCTTCAAACTCATAATCCTCATCATTTCTCCATTTCAAAAATGTGTCCTTCATTTCCCCCATTTTTCCCTTATTTTCCCCTCATTTATCCTTTATTTCCTTCAAAATTCTCTTAAAACCTTATAAATCCTCTTTATCAAGTTTTAAACCCTCCTTTTATATCTATCGAAACCTTCAAAAGCCTAAGAAATCCATTTTGGCCTTGAAAATCCAACCATTTCATATAAACAGCCTTAAGCCACCGCAGGCTTAAATCCTCAGCCCCTTTTCTCCATGTGACCGACACCCGCGATTGTTCGCTTCAAGAATTGGCCCCTTATTTTTAACTCCGCCCTGTGCCTTTTGCAATATAATATGGGCCATTGATCTTCACCATCCAACCGCCCGCGCCACTTCACTCTTCCCCTTTTCCATCTGCCTTCTCTATTCTTTCTTCACGATGTTTATTTCGCCAATGAAGTCCTGACCGTTGCTCTCTCCCAGATCCGACGGTCATTGCCCTTTCCCATTATCGCTTTTCTCCTGTCCAAACCCCTTCTGCCTACCATTCTCTGAAATGATCTGAGCCATCGATCCTCCTGATCCGACGGTGGTCGCTTCATCGCATTTTCCCATTTCGCCACACCATTCATCCCTCTGTGTGAAACAACGATGTTGTCTCTGCCGTTGATCTCTTTAAATCTAGCGGCCAGCAATGTTTCATTGTTTCACCATCCCCCTCCCATTTTTTTATTTATACGGAGCTCCGATATATCTGAGTCGTTGATCTCCTTGATCTAATGGTCCTCGCTCCGTCACTTCACCAGCCTTTCCTCCCGATCGTCTTTTACCAAAGCCTTCTTGCCGATATATTCTAGACCATTGATCTAGCTCCCTCAGATCCAACGGTCTGCACTTTCTCATAGTTTTCCCCTCCCCTTGCACCATTTTTCCTTTGTGCGACCTAGCAGAAGAGATCTAGGCTGTTGATCTACCCGATCCAATGGTCATTATTCATCTTCGCCCCCATTTTACCCAAACTCTTCCATCATGCAATTTTAACGTGAAATGGGTGGTTTTGAGAGGACACGTGTCAGCCTTTGATGCATATTGCGTCCACCCTGGATAAAACCACAAACCGCTCTGACCCCGCGTGAAAACCATCGCCAGTTTCCGCAAAACCACCCTTCCTCTTTTCACGCCACAATACAAATTTTTTGTTGTTTCTCCTGGTTCCACCTCTGGAACCTCCTTTCTGCAAATATCCCCTCCCTCTGCACTACTCCATAACCCATCCCTAAGCCCCTGTTAGCAGTAAAATCCACAAATGCAGGTTTTATCTAATTATTTTAGTTTTGTGCAGGTTTAATGGCCGCCTATAGTTCGCATACCCTTCTTAAGAAAATCCGAGTTGCACAGCCAAGGATGACGATCCTCGAGACAAAAGGTGCATAAAGGGAGATCAAAGCTTTGATTGTCATTATTTGGTCAGTGCCTCATGAACACTGGTCGAGTAATAAAACCCTCCAGCGCAGAAGGTAGCCTAGCCACATGTACATCAAATCAAAGAAAGCAGTGAAGATCAATGTTAAGTGATTAAAAGTCAAAGGTTAAACATAAAGCCTGAATATCAAAGCTTGATCCATAGATTAAAGGATAAGCACAATGATAAAGCAGCATGAAGCATGAAAATGATTAAAGTGGCCTTAAAAACATAGTTAAAGCCAAATTAGTGTTAAATGACAAGACAGACAAATCAGCAAATGAGAGCTTCGAATGACACATCGGTGAAGATATTTACTCCTCCCAGGAATAAAAGACACCTTGAAAGATATTATGCTAACAGAACCTCTTTAAACTATTAAGGAAGTTATTGTAAAGGTATGGGTGGTCTCAAAATTCATACTGTCCACCTTACTTGTACCAGAAGAAAAGAAAGAACCGTAGCAGCTAGGAGACTCCTCCACAAAGACACTCTTTGGAGTTATTACCAACCTGAAAATTAGTCCTCAAAGTCTACAAGAACTAATAGAATGGGCAAGAAATTAATGTAATATTTATAACACAGAATGGGCATTAGAATGCTTTTATCCTCTATTTTAATTAACCATTAAGATCATCTCTGTCACATCTCCTCCCCATTCACCTATAAATCCTATTCGAAATCTCATTGTAAGAGTTGGAATTTGATGAATTCTGAAGTAATACATAGAATACTGCTTTGAAGAAGCATTGATGTTTTGAAGGAGTGTGGATGTCTTTTTTTTTTTTTTTGATGAAGGAGGCTAGATCATTGGATCCATGACCCTGGTTTTGGTGAAGTACTCTCTATTATTAATGTTATTTCCTATTTTTCGCTTTGTTCCATTATGCTTTGCTTGCAGTAGAGTAAAAAGCTTAGGCTAAGAAATGTCTCCTAGAACCACCTTAAGCCTGTTTACTCTTCACTGCCTTTATGTTTTCATCTATTGAAGGTTTTATTGAGTAGCTTGACTACTTTTAAACCCTTAAGCTTGTTCATTTCAAAATAGTTCAAATAGTTGGTGTCAAGGTTGAATTATGGTTTTCCCTGCCTGCTTGCTGTCTCTTGAAAGCTATTTCTTAAAACATCCTTCAAACGCTATTGTCTGCAGCTTGCCAGAGAGGTTTTGTTCTAATCTTATCCTTTGTTTCTTGCTGAGATAGTATTATTTGAAGGTCTTTACAATTGCAGTCTTAGATGTCTGGGTGTTCCCCCTTTAATGAATATAATTAGTCGTGTTTCTTATATGTTCTAACTCCTTTAAGTGAAACAATTAGAAGAAATAGAGTGTTCCTCTCCTTCTTTGTCTTACTTGAAAGTCTGTCTTTTTTATGTTATCTTCATAAAGTATGTTGGTAGGATTCATGGTTAGCCCTAGCTAATGAATATTTCTTTATGTTTAGATAGTGTTACAAGTCCCTTCATTGAAAGGTATACATGATTAAGGAGTCTTAACAGCCCTTAAAGCTCTAAATTTTCCTTCCAAATCCTTGTTGTTCATCTCATCCCACCTATATGATCCCACAGATCCATCGACTAAGTTAAATTTTCCCTTTGGTTCCCAAAATTCATCAATCGGAACTGTTTAGACTTCCACATGACTCCATTGCCCAATGGCTTGTAGATTTCCACACTGTAGCTATGCTGCCTAAATAATCTATGTCCAACCAACAAACAAACAAATTTTCACTTCATAACTAGCCTAAAATCAACCTCTTAAAAGCATCAAGCTATATCCTTGCAAACATATTGAGAGATCCCTCTCTGATACTAGGAGGGCTAGATCTTAGAGCTCTAAAGCTTGGTTTGAATGTTGCCTTGTCATTTGGTTTTCAAATCAGCCAAATCACAGGACCCCAACATTTTGGCGATCACGGTGGGAATTCTGAGTACATAATAGTCAAGTAAACTCTTGTAGACTCACTAAGTCCTTCAATAAACATAGAAACTCAGAAAACACCAAAAACATTTCAGATTGGTTTTTATAATAAATTGGTGGTGGACCATAAAACATTTTACCTTCAGAAAAGCTAAAAATTTCCACCTGGCGACTCCACTAGCCTCCAGTAGGCCTATTACTTCACTAGTCCTTGTAAACTCCCCTGGGAATGCATTGAGCAAACCGAATCATGCTGTTGGTGGATAGCAAAGTTTAATTCTTCCACCTGGCGACTCCACAACCTCTAAAAGACCTAAAGACTCCAATGGTAGATAACTCTAGACTAGTTGAAAAGATTTAGTGACCCTTTCTGCTTTACAAACATGGATCCAAGGATACAAAGGAGATATGCTTCAATAAACAGAGAGCATATCCCTGGATTCCCACACAAATGCCTCAAATAGATTGGATGAAAAACCTACCTACTTTTCAAGATGAAAATTTTGATGACCCCTTGTTACATCTCATCAAGTTTCATATACATGTATGGAGGTTAAAAGTTGAATGGCATGAGGACTGTCTTATGAAAATTTTCATGGCAACATTAGAAGGTAATGCAAGAAATTGGTATGAATGGCTAGAACCTAGAATCTTGTTTTCTTTAAAGGATTTCAACAAGGTATTTTACAAACACTATATACGGTATTGTCCATCTCTATCCTTAGATGAAAATTGTTGTGATCAATCTGAAGATATCATACAAAACCTTGTTAGCATTGATGAAGATTTGGGAAATTTTCATCATGAAGATCTATTAGAAGAGATCCATACATTTCTTACCCAAATTAACCATCAAGATGGCCAATAAGAGTTGATCAAGGATGAAATCCATAAAAAAATAAGAGAGGATCCACAAGAGCTCTTTGAAAATGTTGAAACAAATAACAATCCATCTGCCCATTTTGTAAAATACAAGAGGAAATTTAGCCACAAGATCAAATTCCACAAAAAAGGGAAAGAAATCGTTGCCCAATCCAAAGAAAACAGAAAACGCCTCCTCCTTTAACTGAAAAAGGAAATAATAAGATATTATCCACTACTGCCTTGAATAGTAGCTCTCCAAATTTCCTTTAAGCTCTTCCATAAATTGTCCTTGGCATGATTTATTCCATTCTTAAAAGTCTCTAAGGAAACAACAAAGGGATCCTTGAATAATAACTAGCCTAGAGGATTCGATAAATAGAACTCATTTAGGATTACCTCCTCCTTCTCTTGAATAACCTTGGGATCCTTTTGAGAAAGAATCTCTTCTCCTTCTTTATGACTATTTGATTTGACAACTTCAAAATGAAATGTTATGTTGCTTTCAATCAATCTGGGTATGCCTTGATTGAGTGAGCCGATTTCTGTTTGAGAGCCATAATCCTGATGAGTAGGAGCATTCCCTGGCACCAGTTTTTCTTAAGAAGGTAGTCTAGCATCAACATCACTATGTTTTATGGCTTCTGTATGAGAAAAGGAATCAGCAGATAGGTTAGCAGTAGAACAAATAGATATATCCTCTTTACATAAAAAATTGGAAGTTGGTTGCATGTTTAGGATCTGATTATTTTCTTCTTCAGTTAAAAGGTGAGGTGTCTTTCTCTTTCTATGGATATAATCATGATGTTTTTCTTCCTTTTGTGACTGCTCATAGGGTTGAATTTTTTCTTGAGGAGGTATTATAATTTTAACAACAACATGTTCCTTTGTTTCTTTATGAGTATTTTTTTTAGTAGGTAAGGATAAGACAAAGTTGGATTGGCTTACCAACATACCTAAGAGGTGGAATAAAAAGCAATTATCTAGTCACTTACTTGATTGGCTATACTAGAAAAAATAGTTCACCTGATAAAAGTACATCATATGTAAAGTTAGATTAGGATAGATAGGCACGAATAAGCTTAGCCTTTGAGCATATTTTATTCTTAGAATGTTTTGAAAAAATGGAAATTACATAAACAATAAAATAAAAGAAAAAGAGGGCAGATTAGATTGAAAAAAGAAAGGTACAGCTCCATACCAAAAAATAAAGAGAGTCTGAAAGTGTGCAAGTTTAAATGACACTACCAAAAGAGCACTTTTATTTAGTCATATAGCTTAATCATGACTAGATAGATTTCAATTTACTATTGATAGGTTAGTGAAGAAGATTTACCAAACAATGAAATCTTGGGTTATTAGTAGACTAGATTAGGATAGAATAAAAATGGTTCAAATAAAGCTCAAAACCTGAACCAAGAAAGCACAAAAAGAATGCCTCTAATCAGAACAAAATTTGAGCCAAAGAAAAAATAAAGAATGGTTCTAATATGCCGAAAAACTGAACCAAGAAAGAAGAAGAAGACAGCTCTAAAAAGATCAAAAACAGAGCTGAAGAAAGAATGAAGGATGTGTTTTATTTTCAGATCTTAAGCATTCACAATTTTGTTTTAATTTTCTGCAAATAGAAGTCTATGCGCAGCTGGTTTCTTTTGCCATAGGCACCATAGCAAATCAGACTATTTAATCCTGATTTGTCTGTGTTTAAATTTCTATTTTAGAATGTAGAGAATGCAGATCTGTCAAACAGCTTAATATTGACAGATAGTAGATTAGGTAGAGAAGCTTTATAGTCCAACTGTTTAATCTGGAATCTTGGAAGAAATAAGGGTAGCATTAGATAGTTTATTGTTCTGTTTTCAAAAATAAAATGTCAAAGATGTTTCCAAGTCCAAGTGCACTCAAGAGAAGAAAAAATGCTAGGACAAGTAGTTTTGGGTAGGTAGAGATGTGGCTTAAATAAATTTCATGTTGTAGGTCATTGGAAGCATTATCAAAATGCATATAACTTCAAGAAGGAAACAAAGATATTTTTCCCAATGGATGAGGCACTAGTCTGCTAAAAGCCAGAGATTGATAAATTGAGGTTCTGGACACCTAAAAAAAGCAAGTTGCCCTTCCCAAGTGGAGCCATTGTTAACCATCTATAAAATGTTTCATAACTAATGATGGCTAAAACATCTCTATTAGTCTTCAAGAAACAAATTTGGAGAAAATATGTGAGTTCTTGAAGCCTTGATGTGTCTCTTGTCCAAGGATCCATCTCACTAATATCTTCATTCAAATAGCCCTACTGATTCATAAAGAAAATTTCCTTCAAACTCATAATCCTCATCATTTCTCCATTTCAAAAATGTTTCCTTCATTTCCCCCCATTTTTCCCTGATTTTCCCTTCAATTATCCTTTATTTCCTTCGAAATTCCCTTAAAACCTTATAAATACTCTTTATCTGGTTTTAAACCGTCCTTTTATATCTATCGGAACCTTCAAAAACCTAAAAAAACCCATTTTGGCGTTTAAAATCTGACCATTTCATATAAACAGCCTTAAGCCCCCGCGGGCTTAAATCCTCATTCCCTTTTCTCCATCTGACCAACATATATGACCATTCACTTAAATAATTGACCCCTTTTTTTTAACTCTACACTGTTCCTTTTGTGATATAATATGTGCCATTGATCTTCACCATCCAACGGCTCGTGCCACTTCACTCTTCCCCTTTTCCATCTGCCTTCTCTATTCTTTATCCGTGATGTTTATTTTGTCGATGGAGTCCTAACTATTGATCTCTCTCAGATCCTACGGTCATCACCCTTTTGCAGTATCACTTTTCTCCTGTCCAAACCCCTTTTGCCTACCATTCTCTGAAATGATCCAAGTCGTCAATCCTCCTGATCCGACGGTGGTCGCTTGATCGCATTTTCCCATTTCGCCACACCATTCATCCGTCTATGCGAAACAACGATGTTGTCTCCGCCATTGATCTCTTTAAATCCAACGGCCAGTGTGTTTCATTATTTCACCCCCCCCCCCTACCCATTTTTTATTTATGCGGGGCTCTGATATATCTAAGTCGTTGATCTCCTTCATCTAATGGTCCTCGCTCCGTTGTTTCACCAGCCTTTCCTCCCGATTTTCTTTCATCATAACCCCCCCACCGATATATTCTGGACCATTGATCCAGCTCCCTCAGATCCAATGGTCTGTGCTTTCTTGCAGTTTTTCCCTCCCCTCACACCATTTTTCATTTGTGCGACCTAGAGGAAGAGATCTGGGCCATTGATCTACCCGATCCAATGGTCATTATTCATCTTTGCACCCATTTTACCCATACTCTTCCGTCACGCAATTTTAACATGAAATGGGTGGTTTTGAGAGGACACGTGTCAGCCTCTGACACATATCGCATCCACCCTACGTAAAACCACAAACCGCTCTGAACCCGTGCGAAAACCACCGCCAGTTTCCGCAAAACCACCCTTCCTCTTTTCACGCCATAATAAAAAAATTTTGTTGTTTCTCCTGGTTCCACCTCTAGAACCTCCTTTTTGCAAATATCCCCTCCCTCTGCACTGCTCCATAATCCATCCCCAAGCCACTGTTAGCAGTCAAATCCACAAACGTAGGTTTTATCTAATTATTTTAGTTTTATGCAGGTTTAATGGCAGCCTATAGTTCGCAAACCCTTCTTAAGAAAATCTAAGTTACACAGAGCCTAGGATGAAGATCCTTAAGGAAAAAGGTGTTTAAAGGGAGATAAAAGGTTTTATTGTCATTATTTGGTCAGTGCCTCATGAACACTGGTCGAGTAATAAAACCCTCCAGCGTAGAAGGAAGCCAAGCCACATGTACATCAAATCAAAGAAAGCAGTGAAGATCAGTGTAAAGAGATTCAAAGTCAAAGGTTAAACATAAAGCGTGAAGATCAAAGCTTGATCCGTAGATTAAAGGATAAGCACAGTGATAAAGCAGCCTGAAGCAGGAAAATGATTGAAAAAGCCTTAAAAACACAGTTAAAGACAAATTAGTGTTAAATGACAAGACGAACAAATCAACAAAGGAGAGCTTTGAATGACACATCAGTGAAGCTATTTACTCCTCCCAGGACTAAAAGACACCTTGACAGTTATTATGCTAACAAAACCTCTTTAAACTATTAAGGAAGTTATTGTAAAGGTATGGGTGGTCTCAAAACTCATACTATCCACCTTACTTGTACAAAAAGAAAAGACAAAACCACAGCAGCCAGGAGACTTCTCCACAAAGAAACTCTTTGGAGTTATTACCAGCCTAACAATTAGGCCTCAAAGTGTACAAGAACTACTAGAATGGGAAAGAAATTAATGTAATATTTATAACATAGAATAGACATTCAAATTCTTTTCTCCTTTGTTTTAATTAACCATTAAGATCATCTCTGTCACTTCTCCTCCCCATTCACCTATAAATCCTATTCAAACTCTCATTGTAAGGGTTGGCATTTGATGAATTCTGAAGTAATACATAGACTACTGCTTTGAAGAAGGATTGATGTTTTGAAGAAGTGTGGATGTCTTTGCTTTTATGTTGATGAAGAAGGCTATATCATTGGATCCTTGAGCCTAGTTTTGGTGACATACTCTCTATTGTTAATTTTATTTCCTGTTTTTCGCTTTGTTCCATTATGCCTTGCTTGTAGTAGAGTAAAAATCTTAGGCTAAGAAATGTCTCCTAGAACCACCTTAGGCCTGTTTACTCTTCATTGCCTTTATGTTTTCATCTGCTGAAGGTTTTATTGAGTATTTTGACTGATTTTAAACCCATAAGCTTTTTCATTTCAAAATAGTTCAAATAGTTGGTGTCAAGGTTGAATTATGGTTTGCCCTGCCTGCTTGCTGACTCTTGAAAGCTATTTCTTAAAACATCCTTCAAACTGTCTGTAGCTTGGCAAGGAGCTTTTGTTCTTATATTACCCTCTGTTTCTTGCTGAGATAGTTATATTTGAAGGTATTTATAATTGCAGTCTTAGATGCCTGGGTGTTCCCCATTTTGTGAATGCAATTAGTCGTGTTTCTTATATGTTTTCTAACTCTTTTAAGTGAAAAAATTAGAAGAAACAGAGTGTTCCTCTCCTTCTTTGTCTTACTTGAAAGTCTATCTTGTTAATGTTTTCTACATAAAGTATGTTGTTAGGATTCATGGTTAGCCCTAGCTATTAAATATTTCTTTATGTTTAGATAGTGTTGCAAGTCGCTTCGTTGAAAGGTATACATGATTAAGGAGTCTTAACAACCCTTAAATCTCTACTTTTCCTTCCAAATCCTTGATGTTCATCTCATCCCACCTATATGATCCCACATATCCATTGACTAAGTTATATTTTTCCTTTAGTTCCCCAAATTCATCAATCGGAACTGTTTATACTTCCACATGACTCCATTGCCCAATGGCTTGTAGATTTCCACACTCTATCTATGCTGCATAAATCATCTATGTCCAACCAACAAACAAACAAATGTGCACTTCATAACTAGCCTAAAATCAACCTCTTAAAAGCATCAAGCTATATCCCTACAAACATATTGAGATATCCCTCTCTGAGACTAGGAGGGCTACATCTTAGAGCTCTAAAGCTTGGTTTGAATGTTGCCTTGTCATTTGGTTTGCCAATCAACCAAATCACAAGACCCCAATAGTGGGGATTTATGGGGTCCCCTATGGTGCCAAGTAGAGTGTGTGTTACTTTCTGTGATTGAGGGAAGGAGATAAATATAAAAGAAAATAAATCACATACATAAAAAAAAAGAGAAAAAATAAAATGATTACTTTCCATTTAACTTATGCGATGTGATCATTCAAACAAAAACATAGTTTTTGATTTTTTTGTGTATATAAAAAAATATTATGAATACCTACTCTTCCTTACCACTCTCAAAGTAACCGGGCCTTATGGATATATCTTCTGATGGGTACTAGGGCAATGTACTGAGAGAATAGGAGACACTTTCTAGAAACCAAAGAATCAACCAAGGTAATGAATGTGGCTTTAGTGCTTCCCGCACCTCCACCTATAGGAAAAGGATGCCCTAGATTTTTCCATTAATATACCTTCATCATGTGTGAGCAGCCGAGTCTTTAGCTTCTTAGTCGTCAGTTACTAGTACCGAGCATTAAACGGGTTGGGTAACCCAAAATAGTACAACACACACTGGACCTAAGTTGAACCCCATCTGAATCAATTTTCTGATGTGCTTGGTTTGTCTTTTCTGTGGGATTATGAATGATTTTAATCACCCTAAAAGTCAACTTCTATGTTTCAAAGATGTAACATGACCATGGCTTCTTATGGGATGCCTACCTCCAACGGTCCTAACCTAAACTATAAATTCATTTTTGGCCCTTTTGGGGAAATTTGTCTAGTTCAATTTGTGGTTTCCTTTATGATTCTTCCTCACTTATGGTGTGATATTGTAAGAAAAAATAAACTAAGTATGAAAATCTCTTAAAATTAGATTCCCTTTTCTACAAAGCTTATAGAGGTTTAGTGTGTGAAGTGAAATGTGTGTGAAAGTGGCCAAGTGAACATACAAAGTGTGATAAGACGTGGATATGTGATGATCCTTTACAATATCCTTCTAATTACACTAAATTTTGATTTTTCCTTTCATGAAAAAAAATAATGTGTGGAAAATGGTCCCCTTACTCTTTTCCTATTACACTATGTGTGTTTCAAAAATGGAGATGGAAACTCAAGTTCTTTAATAAATAATTCATATGCAAGCCAAGGTTCATCTAAAAAGATTCAAGGGGAGCAAAGATTACTTACATTTTTTAGTAACTCTTGGTCATAGTCCAAAAAATTAATGAAAATAAAAATTCCTTTGGTTAATAACAAGATGCGTGGATAATGGGCCACTTACTGCTTTACTAATTAAGCTAGGTGACGTATGAAAAATAGAAAAATGAATTGAAAAATATATGTTGAATGTGGCCACTTACGTTTTCCCCTAATTAATCTATGGGAGGAATGTGACTAAAAATCAAAGAAAATATAATTACTATACTAATATTGATTTGTAAAGAAACTAAGCAATCTGAACTGATTGGAAAAAAAATGCAAAGGTGAAGGAAATTCACTAAAGGATACCAATTACCTAAGAAAAGAGAGTTTATAGTGTTTTTTATGCTCTTTGTAAATCACGTGGTTTTTATTGCGCACAAACACACCTATTCGTCTGTCTGAAAAAAAGTCGCGTGCATGACAAAAAAGACTAAACAACCAAGCCTTTTGGCTGACAACAGGTCCAAATGGTATTGCAAAAATTACAGAGAGGTTTTTAAATGCATAATGAGGTGATAATGTAGAGAGGGTACTACAAAAAAAACTGTTAGCGTAAAGAAAAGAAATTAGTGTAGTCCAAATTTTGGTAGTGTTTTTGTAGCAATTGGGTACTAAAAGGCACCTCCTTAGTAATTGGTTCTTCCCTGCAAACAAAAACAAAGATAGTTAGTTGTTGTTAGTGTAAAAACATAAATAAAAAAAGCATTTCAAATGGTGAATACCATGCATACATAAACATTTACTAAAAAAAAAGAGATAAATACATAAATAATGCTTAATGAAGCAAAAAAGTAAAAAAAGTAATGGAAAATTACTCCCTTTATTGACTATTGATGGTATAAGATGAATCCTAAACACTTGGAGATAATTCCTTGATCTATGGTGCTAAAAAATACTCAACTAGGAGGTTCTTTTCCTCAATATATTTGCAATCTCCCTCTCTATCAAAGAAGTATGAATGCTCTCTCAATGGTGATCTCTTCTTCCACTAGAATGTTGGATTTCTAATAAAAAAAAATTCTAGCATAATAATGCTGTACTTCTTATTCTTCAACAATAAAACGTAGGATTTCTTAAGAGAAATTTTTCCAGCGTAACATTGTCTTCCGTTTGGTTCCCCAATGGCCTGTTTATATAAAGTTTTGAATCCCTTTTCCCTCTCTTTGTCTATTAATGAGAAAATGACTTATGAGTAGGACAAGAGGATCCCTTCAAGGTTGCATATCTTTAACATGATTCAAAATTAGTTTTCCTTGACTGAAACATGTTAGGGAATCTTCATTTCCAAGTGTGGGAAGTGGTCTTGAATTGTTGATTCCATTTTTTCTTAAACCGCATAGCTATTGAAGGAAAAACCATGCATTGTCAATTTTGGCCTTTGGATAGGCCGCACAAATGATTTTTATACTTGATACCTTTGGAGAATTTTTTATTTTTTTATTCCTTGATGTCTTCAGCTGGAAAATTTTCACCTGTACGGTCTGTTGGACAACTTTGGGCATCATTTGGATTGTAAAAATGTGTTAGTTTAGGTATAAATGTCTTAGGTTTGGATTGTTAATTAGTGTTAAGATTAGGTTAGGTTAATGTTAGGTTTAGTTTAGGTTATGTTAGTGTTAAGGTTACAGTTATAGTTAGTTCATGTTAGGTTAGGTTAAGGTTAAGGTTAACGTTAAGTTAGGCTAGGTTAGGGTTAAAGTTAGATTAGTTTAAGCTTAATGTTATGTTTAAGGTTAGATTAAGTTAAGGTAATATTAGTGTTAAGGGTTGAATAGGGTTAGGTTAAGGTTAGGAAAAGGTTGAGTTACAGTTAATGTTTGGGTAAAGGTTAGGGTTAGCTTAGGTTAGGTTAAGGTTAAGGTTAAGATAGGTTAGGATTAAGGTTAAGTTACTTTAGGTTAAGGTTATGGCTAGTTTAGGTTAGGGTACGTTACGTTACATTATGGTTAGGCTAATTTTAGGTTAGGTTAGGCTAATGTTAAGGTTATGTTAAGGGTTAACGTTAAGCTTTAGGTTAAGGTTAGGTTAATGTAAAAGTTAGTGTTAAGGTTAGGGTTTGGTTAGGGTAGGTTAAGGATAAGGTTAAGGTTAGGTTAAGGTTAAGGAGAAGGATAGCTTAGGTAAGGCTAGGTTAGCTTAGGTTAGGGTTAGGTTTGATTAGGTTAACGTTAAATTTAAGGTTAGGCTAGGTTAAGGTTAGGTTAGGATAAGGTTAACATTAAGTTTAAGGTTAAGATTAAGGTTAATTTAGGCTACCCTTAACTAACCTAACCTAACCTATACTTAGCCTTAACCCTAACCTAACCTTAACCTAAACTAACCTTAACCTAACCTAACCTAACATAGTCTTAAGGTTAGGTTAATGTTAATTTTAGAATATGTTAAGGCTGGTTTAGGTCAAGTGGTTAAGGTTATGTTAGGTTAGGTTAGGTTAAAGTTATGGTTAAGGTTAGGTTAAGTTAGATTAGCTTAGTTTAGGTTAAGTTAAGGTTAGTTTAGGTTAGGTTAGGTTAAGTCTAAGTTTAAGGTTAAGTTAGGGTAAGGATAAGGTTAACAGTAAAGTTGAGGCTAGGTTAAAGTTAACGTTAAGGTTATTTTTATGCTTAGGTTGAGGTTATGGTTAGTTTAAGTAAGGTTAGGTTAAGTTTTAGGTTAAGTTTTGGTTAAGGTTAGGTTAGGTTAAGGTTAGGGGTAGGTTTTTTAGACTAACCTAACCTAACCTTTACATAACCTTAACCTTAAACTTAATTAAACTTTAACCTAATGTAACCTAAAAGTAGCCTTAACCTAAATTTAACATAACCTAACCCTAACCTATCCTTACCTGACCTAAAATTAACCTTAACCTAACCTAACCTAGCCTTAACCTAAAATAATCCTTAACTTAACCTAGCCATAACCTTAACATTAACCTTAATGTGACCAAACCTAACTTAACATAACCCTAACTAACCTAACCTTAACCCTAAAATAACCCTTAACCTAACCTAACTTCAACCTAACCTTAACCTAACCTAACCTTAAGCTATACCTAACTTAAATTTAGGTTAGGTTTGGTTAAGTTAAGGTTTATTATGCTAAGGTTAAGGTTAGGTTAGGTTAAGTTAGGTTTAGGTTAACTTAGGTTAAGGTTGAGGTTATGGTTAAGGTTACGTTAGGTTAGCTAAGCTTAACTTAGGTTAAGGTTAAAGTTAATGTTAGTATAAGTTAGGTTAAGTTAAATTTAGGTTGAGGTTAAGGTTGAGGTTAAGCTTAAAGTCAAGGTTAGTTTAGGTTAGGTTAGGTTAAGTTAGGGTTAGCTTAGGTTAGTTTGGTTAGGACAAGTGTAAGGTTAGGTTAAGGTAAAGTTAGGTTAAGGTTAGGTTAAGGTTATGTTGGGGGTTAGGTTATCATTAATGTTAGTTTAAGGTTTAGGGTAGTTTAGGATATGGTTATGGTTAGGTTAGGTAAACGTTAATGTTAAGGTTATGCTAAGGTTAGGTGAAGTTGGGTTAGCTTAGTGTAGGTTAGTTTGATGTTAGGTTAAGTTAAGCTTAGGTTAGGTTAGGTCGGGTTAGGTTAAAGTTAAAGTTAAGGTTAGGTTAGGGTTAAGTTAAGCTTATCGTTAAGGTTAAATTTATTTGGGGTTAAACTTAGGTTAAGGTTAAGGTTAAGGTCAAGGTTAGGGTTAGGTTAGGTTAGGTTAGGTTTGGTTTGGTTAGTTTAAGGATAAGTTAATGTTAGGTATGCTTAGGTTAGGGTTAAAGCTAGGTTAGGTTAGGTTATGTTAAGGATAATATTAGGTTAGGTTAAGGTTAATGTTAGGTTAGATTAAGGTTATTTTGAGTTAGGTTGAGGTTAGGTTACATTAGGTTAAGGTTAGGTTAACTAACCTAACTTCACCTTAAGGCTAAGGTTAAAGTTAAGGTCAGGCGTAAGGTTAGGTTAGTTTAGATTAGGTTTAATGTTAATGTTATGTTATGATAGGCTAGGGTTAATGTTAGGTTAAGGTTAGGTTAGGTTAGGTTAAGGTTAGTTTAGGTTAGGTTAGCTTAGGTTAAGGTTAGGTTAAGATTAAGGTTAGGTTAGGTTAAGGTTAGTTTAAGGGTAGGTTAGGGTTAAGGTCAAGGTTAGGTTAGGTTATGTTAGGTTAGGTTAGGGTTAAGGTTAAGTTGGGTTAGGTTAATGTTAAGGTTAGTTTAGAGTAGGTTAGGTTAAGTTAAGATTAGGTTAGAGTTAAGGTTAATGTTCAGTTAGGTTAGATTAATGTTAAGGTTAGGTTCATGGTTAAGGATACAGTTAGGTTAATATGAAGGTTAGCATTAAGGTTAGGGCTAGGTCAGGTTACAGCTAGGTTAGGGTTAGGTTAGGGTTAAGGAGTTTAGGCTAGCTTATATTAGGTTAGTGTTAGGTTAGGTCAGGTCAAGGAAAAGGCTAATGTTAAAGTTAAGGATAGGGTATATTAAGGTTAGGTTATATGTAATATTCCTAATTAGCCATCAATTAATTATAATATTAGAGTTCTAAATTTTCTTTATTAGTTAAGTAAATAAGAGAGTTTCAGCACCCATAAACATAGTAGAGGAATAAAATACACATTTATAGTGTGAATGTGGGTTAATTGAGTAGTGGAGTAGCATTATGGAGTAGTGGAGCAACATAATAATGAAGAAAGAGTGGAGTTAATAGAGAAATAATGAGGAAGATGATGGAGATAGTGGAGAAGAAATTACAAAGATGATGTACATAGTGGAGGAATAAATGCAAGATGATGGAGATAATGGAGGAGTAATTTCAGAGGGGATGGAGATAGTGAAGGAAAATGCAGTCTTTATGGAGGCTAGTGGCCACATGTGTAGTGTAGTTATGAGGTGGGCCAAGGTTAGGGAAGGCTCACAACCATAAAAGAAGATGAGGGCAACAAAGGAAGGGAATATAAATTTTATTATTGTTTGGTTTGTACAAATTTCTACACACTTCAACTGTTTAGCTAAGTCTATTGTGCAGTTTAGCACACGGGTGTCTCCGAGCAGAGATCCCACCCGTATCCATGAGGGACTTCGAGTGCCTACTCTAGAAAGGTTTCTTTGAGAAGCCATTCAGCATCTGACAATAGTGCCACATTCAACCCCTCTCTTCAGCACTTCTACCTACAGGAATTACACATTCCTACACTAGGGTTTGAGAGGTGGAAGGTAGTTATCAGTATTTTAGTTGGGAAACCTATGGATCGATCATCCCTTCACCTTATGCATCCATTGAATTATTTCAAGAGTAGAATTATGAAGTTTGGCATCAAGCCATCATTCTACTCCTCTATGCAGCAGCAGTGCCTGCAAGAATTATGCATTTCAGTAGTGTAGTTTGAGAGGAGGAAGGAAGTTCCAAGCATCTCAGCTTGGAATCCTATGAGGGATCAACCCGTCACTTGGTGAGATCATTTCCATCGGTTGTGAGTAGCATTGCATCATATAGAAACAACATACAACATCAGCACTCTTGACAATGGAATCACTTCCAGGAGTTATGCAGTTCAACAATTGCAACTTGAGAGGAGGAGCTAGAACTCAAGCTTTCATCTCAGGAATCAGGAGAAGGGGGCAAACCTTCATTCAATGATCTAATTGGGTGCTATTGCAATAGTTATATCATCATATCAGCCACATATTAGTAGTTACCTAGGAGGATTTCTTAAGTCAGCCAGCAGGGGTGCAATTTGCAACCAAAAAAGGGTCGAAATTCCAAACTCAAAATCTGGCCAAACCATTTCTAGGTTTTTCTAGGTTTTTCGAGTAGAAATTGTGGTTAAAAACCTAGATATTTCTGAGCACTCCAGTAGCCTTTTTCACGTAGTTATTTACCCAACAGAAGTAGTTTCCAGCAGCGCTGCACAAAGGTAGGCCTTCCAGTAGCATTAGCAGTTCATATTTCTAGTGCTAGGTTTTAGAGTTGTCTCAACCATCTTTGGTTGGATTGAGTGCATTATTTTTAGAGAAATTTTTATATTAATTTGTTGTGATTATAATGATATGGCTCAGCTGTTGCTGCTCATATGTATGATGTCTTAATTTATTCCAACATTTTCCAGTTCTACACGTTTTATTCTTATTTTACCGTAGTTGGAATTATGCATATGTTCTATATTTTTGTATTTCCCATTTTGGGATATTACAATGGTATCATAGCATGATCTTTGTCTCAGCTTGTGGGAATTTTATGACGTCATAAGATAAAGAAGAATAATTAGAAAAATAAGAAGTCTACAATGGCGAAAGGGATTAGTTTTTC
Source organism: Pinus albicaulis (assembly GCA_034641835.2). Lineage (NCBI taxonomy): Eukaryota > Viridiplantae > Streptophyta > Pinopsida > Pinales > Pinaceae > Pinus > Pinus albicaulis. The sequence goes on from CM076574.1 coordinate 307,702,976, forward strand.
CAAACTACTTTTCCAAATTATGCAGGGTCTCACCATGGAGATCAAAGAAATGAGAGTAGAGAGGCAAAGGGAAACCTCAAGAGGGTTTTAGAATAGAGAAAGTCCCAGTACTTGATATCAGTGGTGTAAGAAACCGACAGTGCAACCAATTTCACAACGCCCCACTATGCCTACTTTCCTTGCAGAAGGAAATGAAGGACAGGAGATGGAGGATATTTGGAGCATGAGACTCTTAGTGATTATCTTGCAGAGTACCGATCTCAATCTAGAGGTTTCAAAGGCAATCTGACTTTCTAGTAGTTTTTCCAAATTAAAGAGAACTAGAGACCCTACATTCGCAATCAAAGAGGAAGGAACATGCAGAATATATTATTTTTTCCTACATTTGATGGGTCATCCAAAAGCACAGAAAAATCTTGGATGGAGAAGTTAGATGCATTGTTCTAGCTACATCAAGTAGTGGAAATGGAGGGTAGTGATATTTTGATGCTACACCTTGAGGGTGACGAAAATGACTGGTGGTTCGACAGATTGGATCATGCAAGAGTGACTATGTATGCAGAGTTCACTCAAATATTGGTAGAGAAGTTTGATAGAAGAAACCTAGAGGCGCATTCCATTGAGACATTATTCGACAATGAAGAGGAAGTGTATGAGGAGCAGAATTGAGATGCCAGCACTGATACAATAGGAGGACATCAACTACCACCACCAACAACAACAGAAAGAGTACTTGCACGGATTGGAGGAGCCCTTGAATTTTGGAAATATGTTCCCAAGACTTTGACATTGAGAGTCCAAGGCACCATTTAGGAGGTGCATGAGGAAGAGGAAGTAGATACCAGTGTTGGTGTATTGGGAAAATATAAGCCATCACCACCACCAGTAGTAACAGAAGCATTTGCATTGGTTGGAGGAACTCTTGTATCTTTGCAAGATGTTTCCAAGCTTCAGCTGATCCAAGGTATGCATACATTTCCACACCAGATTATTTCAATACATCATATTGAGATTTGTGGGGACATGCCATCAGGGAAATTGCATCACCATGGGTTGGATCACATTATTGATGTGGAGTAGAGGACTACCACTGCATACCGGACCCTTGACTAGTTCAAGGAGAAGAGATCTAGCTATCCTAGTGTTTGATCGTGTTTGGTGCACATATGTATGAAATCAAACCAACTTAAGGGGTGTGGTATACCCACTTAAGCTATTGGTAACAGGCAGAAAAAGAAGTGGGGTCAAGAAATTTAGTGGAACAAGCTAGAATCATAAGCATACTAGATAGAGAAATAACATGGATATATAAACTAAAAGCTAACACAAACACACATGAGCTCTGAAAAGAGTCAAATGACAACAATAATATGAATGGTGGCTCTAGGCCCCTCTTATTGAGCGTTGGTAGTAATAAGAGTGAAAATTTACCCTCTTTCCAAAGGGCCCCTAGAACATGGGTTCTAACTCCCGATGCAAGGATGTTTTTATCCAAAGCTTGCCTCAGTGCAGTCTCCCTCTCTCTATACTATGTTGGATTGAACTTGTTGGATGGCCAACAATTGAGTCCCCTCTATCTTCAACTCTGACTCACACACTGCTGGTATTTCTTGGGAAATAATGGCCAGCATAACAATGTATTCAAAAATTATTCATCTCATGGTGGCCTTATATAGGAGATTTCAAATCCTCGCTTCCCTCTCTTGGTACATTTTGGATGGTGATCGAAGAGAGGGGTATGATTCCTTTGTGTGATCTAAATATTCCATTGTGTGCTCACTTGGTGTCTAAGGAGGCGTTGGTGGCTGTTCTTAGGCGACTTCAAGTGAGGAATCACTTTCCCTTTTCTTTGTGTTGTCCTAGATAGTGACATGTCGCCACTCCCAGGATTGTGTGCATATCGTGCAAAAAACATGCAAAAGGCGCTCTTCATGAAGGATTATGAGCGTAAAGAGAATTTAGGACTTGTTCAAATTTGATTTTCCTCAGACCTTAAAGATTTTTAAATACTTTCTAGATTTTGTAATGTCTTCCAGCCCTATAAATCCTTTTTCCTGACATTAATTAATGTTGTCTTCTGCTGTACGATTTTCGAGTGTGAATAGTTGCCCCCTAATGTGTGAGGTTTAGGAAGCACTGTATAGCCGAAATACATTATAGTTTATTTTCTGTATCGTGCGCAAAGATAGAGAGAGACCTGTGTGAAGCTTTGGAATTGAAAACACCCTGCACCGGTTCCAAGAACGACCATGTCCTAAGGGATCCTTGTAAGAAAATACAATTTACAATACATATACAAATTTTCTACGAGGCGGGCATGTCCCATGCTCGTAATGTTGTGGCTAGTTAAACAAATCTAGTTGATAGATATATGCTTTTTCTATGTCACTAACATGGTAGTGATGTTGGTGGTTGTTGACGATGACTGTTGATGCCCTCAGGGGTGTTTTTTCTTTGACAATATGTGGAATATGGTACCCATATGCATAAACTTGGTATGGCATATAGTTGCACATTGTACGCATAGGTGCTGGTTAGGACCTTCTCGTGTAAGCATTGTTGATAGAGACACTTATAGAGGCACGAGTCTTCAACGGATTTGATCAAAGTGCAATGGTTGTAAGGTACGATACCATCTTAACATGAAATCTTTTGTTGTAGTTGAATGTCAGGAGGATCGATGACATCCTTGGACAATGATGTCTCCAAAAGTGCCACCCGAGGATGCCCCTTTTATGGAGAGGGGTAATCCAAGGCACCTCTTCCTTTTCAGAAAATAGGTGTCTAAGTCGACAAAAAGGAAGCCTCAACCGAATGAAGGGTTGCCAACATAAGGGGTTAGGGACCTAGATGTGATGGGTTTAACATAGGCATGTTGGCGAGGGCTGACTGAAAACTGATGATGGAGATTCAATGGCTTAAGGTCGGTGTATACTAAGCAGCTTGGTGGCAGTCATAGTTATTTATGATGGGGAAATCCCTAGAGTTGGTAGGACTTCCAGGGTGGGTATAAACTAGCTATGAATGTTAAGGTGGCTTGTGCATGGGGGTATAATACTTCGACTGAGGGTGTTCAGGGACTACTATCGTGGGAGAAAAGATGAAATGAGAGGGTGAAGGATGTAGTGCAACCTTCGGGGTCTTTTTACACTTACCAAAAGAATAAAATAATGGGGTTTGGTTTGTACAAAACACAGAGACGGGTACCCCAAAACATGAAAGTGTTCGCTCACTGATGATGTGAGGAAGGTGTTTTTCTAAGGGTGGGGGTCTCATTGGTTGGTCTCATGTGTGGGGTTGATGAAGTGGATGAGAAATTATCGCATATGGGATTATGCTGGTGGAGGTATGGTGGGCCAAATGCGAGGTGCGGTGGTGCCCATTTGATCTGCTTGTACAACCTAGTCGTTCGGGAAGGGGGTTTTAGATTGTATGGTAAACTTGACCTTATGCATGGTGAATGGATGGGCATGAGGTGCTTCCTGGATTGAAGTGGTATGGCCATGGCATCATTTTTTTTGTGATATATGGTCTAGTGTGGGTGATGACCACCATGGAGGGGAGGCTCTACCGACCAACGAGGATGTTTATCATGTGCAGGGTGAGGTGATGATAAACAAAATCGTGTATGAGGATCCTATGGTTTATTTATGGTGGAGAAATGATGTTAGGATATGAAAATTTTATTGGGACTCTATCATGTTGGGGGTAGAATGATACCTGCTCTGGAACTTTCAGGAGATGAGGTTGTGGATGGTTTGCAATATTTTCCTACAAAAAAAACTACCTTCAGTGAAAGCATATTCTTTATCAAATATTATTGAAAGTCATGAGAGTTAAAAAAGAAGATGAGAGAAGATACCTGTTGACACTGAAAAAAAAAAAATTGGGTGTGATTGTGTGGCATCGCCTCTGTTTGTCATGGAGTGTTGGTTGCGATGCAACTTACGGTTCAGAGAACATACCTTCTGATCTCTTGTTATGGTCCTCCGAAGTTTTTGAAAAGGGTGATATATAGGTGAATATGGCCTTAATTCAGTTCATTTGTACTTGATGAGTTTTTGAGAGGTTAGAGGCTTCTGCGTAGCATTTCTTACTGTTGTAGTGAGCCTGAGCACCAGGTATTAGTGAGATCATACCTAGGTAACCTCCATGACATCCTCCACTTTAATTGTTCTAGTTTGATGGTGTCGGGGTCCATACAGACTTGGTTTGTATGGATTCTAGATGTTTTTTGCCCTATATTGCATGGGCGATTAGGGCAAAGGTGATCAGGGCAAAGGCGCTATGTTCCCCTTATTTGGCGTGCCCAAGGTGCACCTGTGGAAAATGCAGGCGCGCTTTAAGAGCGTCTGTCTAAGGGATAGGCACGCAAAGCTGAGGTTAATTTGTTTCTTTGTTTTAGCCTATTTTTGTGTTTTTTCTGTACTTATGGGTACTTGTTTTGATGAAAAGTTAGTGTGGAGGGAGTGGGATTGGCCCAAGCTCTGAACTACTTTGGTTGTTGTTGCTAGGCGCACCGTCAACTGGCACAATGGGGGCTCTTGAAGTTTGCGGAGAACGAGATTCTTCGGTCATAGGATCGACTGCTATGCTACTTGATCCGACATTGACGTAGGAGGCACAACATGTTCATGTTGTGGGGGATGAACCTGGTCATCCGTCTTGATATGGATGTGTACTTTGTGACGGGGTTATTGCCTCAGGGTGAGGCACTGAGATATCCACTCCCTTTTGGGAGAGTGGACTTGGAGAGATTTCAGAGATATCAATATGGTGGGGCACCTCTTACAGAGGGATGCATCATCGTTGCATCGGTGACAGATCTGGAAGAACGATGTGCTCTAGTGGTGATTATGCGACTAGCAGGGTCAATTGATCCACATCAGGTGTTAGGTCTGTAGGTTGGAGTAATGCGCCGGTTGAGGTCCGGGAGTTTCTATGACTTCGCCCATTTCTGCTTTGATAGGATGGTGACACAACTCAACAAGGTCCATCGTGGATCTAAGTTGTTTGTGTATGCCAGTATCTTGTGCAGCATTCTACGAGAGGGTAGTGCTACTGAGACTAGTGATGGCGGTGCCTCCTGGGGGGACACGGGAGCCTCATATGAGGAGGTGGGCTTGGGTGATGCCACAAGGTGGTGGGGGCATGGTGGGGCATTACTGGAATGCCACAACTGAGGCATGGTTCGAGGTGAACCCTCAAATGTTCCTACCATACCCATATGCGGGGATGGAATTCCAGGGGGATATAGATATGGGTCTCCCTCTTAGTTATTCTTGGGGGCCCACACGTATTTTGCGTGTGTTTTCTACATTTATTTGAGTATACATGTACTTATGTGTTTTTTGAATGACACTGACATAATTTTGGTTACTCTTGTAGATGTTGGCGAGGTGGGTCACCCTATGGCTCAGTTGGTTGGCCATGATCTTCTACGATGACCTAGGGGTGATCAGGGAGGAGGTGCTGCTGGGGGACTTGGTGGTGGAACAGGTGGTGGTGCTAGCCCTTCAAGAGAGGGTAGCAGCTCGGCTGTTGCGGAGGCTGCGGCTGAGCGGGCTCATGCTGATGTAGCGGTAGCACATGCGGATATAACGGAGGCTTGTATCGAGGATCTAACTGCTCAAGTGTCAACTCTTGAGGATGTCTGGGGTCGAGTGGACCGCTTGACCCAGGGGGTGCCTGTTCGAGGATTTATGGATGACTTCGAGGAGGTCTAGTTGGAGACCTTGATTTCCTGTGAGAGGGAGTATCAGCCCATTCTATGTCGAGTGGTGATCTCGATTGCGATGGCAGCTCCATTGGTGGCACCGGGAGTGGTTGTGGGTCCAGGTGCCCCTCCTGAGGGGGCACCACCCCAGAGTGTTCTTGTACATGAGGAAAGAACCATGTGGATGATTCTCCTATTTTTGATGACTTTTGTATCTTTAGGCTGGTCATTGGGCCGACGACACAATTTTTGTACTCAGACATACACATTGTCACACACACATACACACACACACACACACACACACACACACACACACACACACACACATATATATATATGAGAGATATTTTTTGCTGCTCTTCATGATGTGTCACCTGTTTTGGTTTATGTATGATGTTATGCTGATGGATATCTATATTTTTGGTTTTTTATGTATGATGGTTTATTCAAGATGCATTCTAGTTTATGATATTGTTAGCCATGCGATCAGCTGTTTGGTTTTGAATCCTTGGTACATGTGTGAATGTGATATAGTCAAATTGTCTGCTTAATCTTTTGGCACGCAAATATTTTTTAAACAGATGTGTATCTCTTGTCTCAAATGTTTGGTTTAACTACGACACTACTAACTGGGAATCGAGGTAGATATGTATATGGCGTATACCCTAATGGATGGCATCACAAATAAGTCCGATGACGGTGTCATATTCTTCCTGATTGTTTGTTGCTAAACCTATGCACACACCGTTTGTGCAGAGTGGCGATCGGTCAGGGTGATAGATCACCTAGGTAGCTGCAGCTAAGCTTTGAGAACATCTTGATGCTCCATCAACAAATCCGAAATAGGGTTCAGGTTGGTGATCCATGATGGCACTTTGAGAACTTTTAAATAATTATTTTGGTCAAAAAATTTCAGTGGTTGGGGTTGTGTACGTTCACTCTAGGGAAGGGTCGTTTTGGCCCTTATGGGTATAAATTCTTGAGGTAAAGTCCATTAATAGGGTTACTGAGGCATGTCCCGTCTAGTTCTGTCAAGATGTATGCCCCCTATCGGAGCCAATGTTTGATGATGTAGGGTCCTTTCCACAAGGTTTCGAACTTTCTTAGCTCTAGGGCTTATTTTGCGACATCATAGCGGAGGACTAATTCTCCCTCAGTGAATGAGCAAGGGGTGATGTGGCAGTCAAACGATGATTTTAACCTTTTCTTCTGGGCCTCGTTATCTTATAGTGACTATCATCGGCTTTCATCAACAAGCTCTAGTTGTACTAGGCATTGTTCCAGAGGCCGGGTATCATCAAGGAGTTCGTTGGCGACATGAAAATCTGGGATTTTGTGGAAATTGATGCAAAAGCACAAGATACCTTGACCTTTTGCAACAGGAATAGGGTCGAAATATTGGGACATGGGGGCGGCTACAATCCTATTTCCGACATGTGAGGATACAAATCGTATATGGTGGATCGTGTCATCGACGTTTGGTGGGGGAATAATCTCCGTAATACGATTCTGTGTGATCGCAAGATTGGGTTCCCTGCTAGGATGGTCAATTTGCCATAGGTGGAAATTGTGCCTACCACAGGGGTGCCTGAATGTTTCCATTAGTGGACATACCTCTGGTGTGTGATTTTGGACAGTGTAGATAGTGCATGGTATCATTGTGCCAACATAGTAGATTGTGTGAGATTATACACTACTCGTTGTTCTTGATGTGCACGCTTGGAAAGGGTCTGTCATAGAATAGATTGCCTTCTGTTTCCATTTATGTATTGTTTGATTGGGTGCGTTTGCCTCTTTGGCGGAGTGTAGACTCAACACTGCTCTTTCCTCTCTTAGCTTTGGGAGATGTAAACATTTAATCATACGGTGAAAGTGTGAACAAATTTTGCAATAGGTACGCGTGATATTCTCTTGCTTTAAGAGAATTTTCTAAGATAGAGAAGAGACTATACGAAATTTTTTTGCAAGGGGCTTCAGTTCTCTCCACTGGTTGACTCGGTGGTCATTCAGGTTGCATAGTCTGCATGTTATCCTCAGATTGGCTGGGGTCATGCTTTGTTGCTGTGTTGTCTTGGTTTTCCTATTATGCCATTATGGGGGTGGTGATGTTGACCCGATGATGTACCTTTTATGACATTCCTAGAGGTCATCCCATCTCTTCTCTATGGTATGAATCATGTCGATGGTGTGAAAAATTTGTGAGGCATAAGTACAGTGCCGCTCATAATGATTACCTTGACATATAAGGAAAAATATCCTTGATATGAGGGTTCCGTCGTGCTTAGTTTGAGTTCTGGCAGAGAACCAACATCGTAACACTGCTAAATCAGGACAAGTGGTGACCACAAGATTGGTCGTTTTGCATAATGTGCATTTTGGTCTTCTCTGTAGAGAGCGATTAGAGGTAACTAGGGGTTCCCTGATCGGTCACTTTTCAACAGAAAAGAACTTGATGGATCTGCTCGTCACATATTCTTGGGTTGTGGAGCTGTCCATGGACTTCGCATCCATGTCGTCTTCTTGGAAGAGGCGAACTATGGCGGAGCGTAAGCTAGCAAGGGCTAGCCGTAATTGGGGGATGTAGTGACAATTCTCCAAAAGGTGATTGTCGGCACATAAAAGACATGTGAATTGCCCTGCCCAACATAGTAAACCCTTTCTATAGGATACCATATGTGGATAAGTTCCAGGGCTACACTCTTCGATGAAGTGACTAGGTTCATCGCATTGCATGCAACGTATAACAAGCATGACTAGGGGTCTTTCTTGTCCCCATCGTTGTTCCTCCTGTAGGTACAAGATGGTATGAGGTTCATTTCTGAATGCCTGTGTGGAGGTATCCTCTTTATTGGAATACTTAATGGCATGTAATGCGTCCCTATATCGCGATATCACTAGGCAATGGTGGGTATAGTGCCCATAGTTGCTGCAGAGAGCACATGTGTGATTGGTACGCAATGCTTTGCCTTTACCTTTAGTGGTAGGTTCCTTTTTACGGGAATGCGATGTCACGATGTCTATCTGAGATCTAAGTAGTGGGTTTAATTCATCCATTTCCAGATAGATATGGGTAGGGTGACCTATTACGTCACATATGGAGCACACTAGTGATACCCGTTGTATGGCGGGGGTCACCATATTCTTTCCTCTCTTCTCAATTTTCTTAGTCGTGAACACCAGTTTTGCAATGGGAATTTCCTTTGTAGGGATGGTTTTGACTGTTTCTTGGATGAGTGGGGCCTCCTTGGGACTGAGGGGCTTCAATCTTGTGGCAGTAACATGGGTGGCTCCTGTTCCTACAGGGGGAATGAGGTACAAAACTGGGATTGCCAACGATATGTTTGGTAATACCAGCATTGCCAAAAAATTCTAGGAGACAAAAACAACTGGGGGGTAGAGGAAAGGGGTTTGGGAGGTGGTGTAGGCTAAAGAGGTTGTCCTAGTTGATGACTCGGTGCCATTACTTGTAATGTTCCTTTTTCAGGATCAGCTACAGATTGGGAATAATATGAGTTATTAAAAATGTGGAGCTATATAAATATGTCTGATACATATGTAAAAACACTTAACCTTCAGTTAAATATGCAAAAACAACCTTATACAGCGTTATATGGGCAAAAAGGTGGGGAAAAGTGATGATTTTGGCCCTAAAATGAGTATATTCAAAGATCTACATAAAAATAAGGGAAATGGTGGGAATTTATTTCGTATTAGGTCATGAGGTACCTATGCTCCAAATTTTAGCTCAAACAAATAATTCTACCTAAGTTAAACAATTCCTCCTTTCCAAACTAGCCTAGAAAACCCTGATTTCCCATGGCTTAAATTATGCAGAAAATGGATGAAGCATGTAGAGTGTAATTTCTGAGGTTTTTAACTGAAATAATGCTAGAAAATTAGTATGTAAAATTATAATATGAATCATATGGTTTACATTAGGAAAAACAAAGATTTACACAAAGAAAGGCCTCCAAATGAGGTGTTGCAACCATGCATTGAGACAGAAGAGATGAAAAACGTAATTTACATGTGGCTGAAGCAGTGTTTCATTATATTTTAGATCTAAAACATATCTGAATATATAATCACAAATCATAATGGGATCTATATTCAAAAAGATCTTTTTAGTACATGCCCCTTAGGGATCTCAGCAAAAGATGAATAAAAATGAATATATCTGAGATCTACACCATAGATCTGTAGTAATCTTCAGAAATATTTGAAGAATATGATGCACAGCATATCAGATCTGAAATAGTACATGGATTTGTTTTCCAAACCGTGGATCACCTTAGTGAAGGAAAGGAACCCTTTCACCAGAGATCTCTCCTCCAAACTGATGCAAAACCCACACTGCAACTTTGCCTGCAAAAAGGACGTAGTTTCTGAAGCTAACTGCACATAAGAAGTAAAATACACTTTGGCCTCATGAAAATATAATAATATGAAGCTATGGTAATCTAGAACACTTTTTCCAATGGGTTAGAAGACTTTTCGAGTGAAAAGAGGGACTAGATATGCATAGATCTAAGAAGATCTATCTTCCACTTGCTACAGCACACTTAGAAAATGGAAAATCTCACTGGATTTACGCTGCCAAAGATGGATGGAGCTTGGCCAATGCTAGATAGTGGACCAATGAAGCACAATCTCCTCCAAGAGACCCTCAAGGAAAGAGGATGAATTCCTAAACAGGAAATTCCTCTCTCTAGCTAAACAACCAAGAGAGTTTGAGTTGCTCAAGCAATCTAAAAATCAAATGATCTTCAAAAACCTTTTCCTTCAGCCTTCTCCTTCATTTTATAAGATGAATATGTGCAAAAATCTAAACCACCTCAAATGAATTAACCCCTTTCGCATGGGATCCTCCTTCTAGAATTGCGTTGGGTCTTCAAAGTGGTTCAATGTATCTGGTCTACTTGGTGATTTGGTCCTGTTGACCCAATAAAATAGCTCAATCCTGTTCACACACAAGTGGCTTTTATTGAGAAAGCCCTGATTTGTCTCTGTTCACACTGGCCACTGATTTATTTTTATGTTTTAGGAGTTTTTCATGTCCTCTACATTTTATTCATCAATAAATAAAATTGAAAACATAGTGAAATGTTCCTATTAGCTTGGGCTAATTAGGAACATTACAATCCTCCCCTCCAAAATTGGTGCTTTCCCTCAAGAAATTGCAAGGTGAGTGCTACAAAATCTCCTCCTTGGTGACACCAACATAAGATAAGCTTCCCCCATAAGCCAAGTGTTCACCAATCCATCCATCCATGTCTTGCTCCTCCAATGTTCTCATGAGATGCAAATAGCTCATCCCATAAGGAGACAATAGATCATATGAAACAAACATGGTTTTCCCCCAGGCTCTCCCTGAAACAAGAAAACATAAAGTACATGGAGAGTATCCATCCCATGAGGCACATGCCATCCTTCCTTCTTTCCCCATACATTCCCATAGCATTACAAGTACATTATTAAGATAGGGAATCAAAACAATGTGCTTGAAAACATAAAATTGCACATATGGAGGTGGGTCATAGTCCCACATGTGGAACCAACGCAATGCATCCCCTACTTGCATCAAATGTATATATGGTAAGTGGTTTTCCCACCACTTACTTTCTGTCCACACCATATCACCATGGTTGAAAGTGTGATATATGTTTGGTGCTTTGGAGAAGCATCCATCATCTTGAAAAATCTCCCTTTTCCTCTCAAGGGAGTGGCCCAAATCAACAATTTTTGGGGCCCAATATTGGCCAAGAGGCTCACATGATATAACACTCCTTCTTGGAGCCATGACCTACAAAAAAATGGTGCAAGAATGCATGAAATCAGAATATAAATCATATCTAACATGATCATGTTCTTCACCAATAATCCTTCCCCCATCAATGGAGTGGTGCATGGATCTATTCTCTTCCTTAAAAGAAGAAAGAGTGGGCTGATTCAATTCTTCCTTTTTGACCCCTTCCATTCCAAGGGTGTTATTTTCAAATTTTCCCTTCCCATGCTGCTTCAAATCATAGCATAATAAGTGGCCATCCCACCACCTACCTGCTGCAATAAGCTTCTTCAAAGCTTGAAAATAGTGGAGGATAATAGGTGTTGGCTGAATATGATTCAAACAACACATGTCATGCTCCAAATCCTCCCATGTGAGAGATCCCTTCCCATGACATAAGTCCCATACATGACCTTTTTCATAAGGAAACACAATATATAATGCAACAGCCATGTAAGGTCCTATCCTCTTCTTGAAATACAAATTAATTTGGGAGATGGCATTCCCAATGGATACATTCACCCATTGTACCTTTCCTCCTCTCATGTTTACAATAAAGATCAGAGCATCATTAACATCATGATATAAAAATGCTCCCTTATTCCATCTCATGATAAGTTTACATCTTCTCCCAACCCCAAGTACATACATGATTATGATATTCATTCTAAATAAAAATACATGTACATACATCATGGGTACAAGTAGATGTATGGACATGGAATTCATCATGAGGTGTCCATACTCTCTCCTTATCAACCAAAACAAACATGCCTTATTCTTATGCATTCTTTTCTTGAAATACAAGGCATGAGACAAGAAATTCAAAAATATTGGGTGGTACCCAAAATCACCCAATAGGAACCAGCATAGGTGATCTCCTCCTTGCTTCAGATTTAGATATGGTAAGTGGGTTGCATGCCACTTACTTGCTTCCCTTATCATTTCACCATCACTGAAATTGAAATGTATATTTGGTGCCTTAGGGAAGCACCCATCATGTTGTAACACCTCCCTTAGCCCATCAAGGGAGTGGCCATATTTGAAAATAATCTTGGCTCATAGTTGGCCATGAAGCTTGGAGGGTAAAGCACTCCCTTTGGGAGTTATGGCCCGCAAATGTGAAGTAAGAGAATACATGAAATCATGAAGTAGAATCGGATTTACATAAGCATGATTCTTACCCAAAGTCTCCAATTTTGTGTTGGCCTTCCTCTTAGAAAGAGATGACATTGATGCACAAGGTTGAGGGAACACTTCGCTCTTCTACTCATCATGGGAACTCCTTGGTGGAATTCCTTCATGTAAGGAGACATAAAGACATAGATCATGGGAGGATGTATGGACTAATGTGTCCTTTATTTGCTTGAATATATCTCTTTGCCTCCTTCTTGCATCATTATGCTGGAATAAAGAGGGACAAATGTTTCTTGTCATGTAAATCTTTCCCTCCTCTTTGCCTTCTGCAATCTTCAGGGTCTCATCCCTTGATAGTGATGGCACATGCTGCCCAAAGATGGTGCCATAATATTCATACAATGAGACCTCCTTAATTAGATATTACTAAATACATAAGTGGAGAAGACCCTCCATGCTTCCACTGTGCAATCCAATCACCTTCCTAGGTGTTTCACCCTTCTGCAATGGATAGGAATGAGTGAGCTCATTTCTTAGAGTGAGCTCATTTCTTAGAGTGATGGGCTCATTTCTTAGAGTGAGCCGAAAGGTCATGCAAATAGGCTTGTATAATGTGTCTAATATTGTGAAATGCATAGTCCATGGCCCTTTGAAAAGTTTCTCCCGATTCTTCAGACCAAATGGGAGTTATACGCAAATGTGCTCCAAGGAAAAATGAAGGTAGTTTTATGTTGGTCATATTTTTTAATCGCTATTTGGTTATATCCTGAAAAGGCATCCATGAAGGAGAAAGATTCATATCTGGTGCAATCGTCAATAATATAATCTATAAATAGAGTAGGATAATTTTATTTTGGACAAGCGACATTCATATCATGATAGTCAACACAGACTCAAATGGTGCCTTGTTTCTTATCTACAGGAACCAGATTGGATATCCATTCTGTCAGAGGAAGAGGATAAATGAAACCAACATGTAATAGTTTTTCAACTTCTATCTTGATAGCTTCTGCTTTGCAAGAGTGGACAGGTCGGAGCCTTTGCTGGAAAGGCTAGGCATTGTCATAAATCTTGATTTCATGCTCAACTATAGAAGGATCTATGCCAGGAATTTCTTTGTAAGACTAAGAAAAAACATCGTGGAACTCCTTAAAAAGGGATGTGATGTGTGCAATTTCCTCCGAACTGCAATCCACTCCAATATGTATATTTTCCATGATACCCATTTTGATCGAGAAATCTATGAGCATGGTATTGGAAATATTTCCCATGTTCCCTTCCGCATCGATAGTTTGAATAGTCGTGTTATCAAAGGGAACGATCTCAAGTGGGTCAAAATAAAAGATTTGAATAGTGGTCGCATCTGAATCAGACATCAAATCGTGATGATGAAAATATCCCCAAGGTCGTTCCTCTAGAGACATGATCTCTTGGATAACTTCATCTTTGGGTAGGACTTCATCAAGGAGATCCTTAGAAGGAACTATGGTGGGTGAAAGGGTGGTAACATTGGTCAAGACCAAAGTAGTGGAGGGTTCAGATGCTAATTGGATGGCTTGATAAGCCAACTCAGCCAGTGCTATTGACACTTGATCTTTGTAGGAATCAATTTTTGAAGGCATCGGTAGGATCCACTGATCGATAGAGCCATTTGAGATGGTGGATATCATTGAAAGCGTGTGTGGAACCTCAGGTGGCGAGAGAGGAAAACAACCCATCAGGGAAAATTCCTTCAAAAGACCGGTACTGAAACTAACATAAAAGTCAGGAAATCCTCCTAATAAGGGCACAATGCTGCTAGTTAATGTGGAATAATCAGGGGTGCAAAAGGATAGCTTGTCCACTGTAACTATCTTCCCATCAAATGGAAAAAGGATGAGTCAGAAAATTGAGGAGACAATGACATTCATCGCGTAAGACCAACTATGACCCAACAAAATATTATATTCGAGATGACAATCTACGACTTATATGTCCACAGTTATCGTTTTCCCACTAAGCGTAATGGGGTAGCTAGCAAGGTAGCCTTTTGGGAGAAAGGTGTGGCCATGGAAATATTTTAGGGAATTTGACGACAGAGACAAAGTAGGAGAACCAAAAGCGAGCCAGCACGCAGTTGACATTACGCAGGTTGAAGCACCTTCATCTATGATAGTCTGATGGATTTATCTCCCTTTTGACACAACTTGAACCTAGAAAGAAAGCTGGCATGAAAGGAGAGGTTTTCATTTTTCCATGTTGAAGATGGCTAGCATAGAATCCTAGGGGTCAATTCCAATGGCTGAAAGCATGGCTTTCCTTTGTGTTGGACAGGTTTTCAACACTTTGAGTGCATACATAGCTAACGGTGCTCGCGCCAAGTCTTCTACAATGTTGTAGTTATGGGCAACAAGTGGAGAGGTTTTATGAGTCATGCGTCAATAGGTACCTTTGGGGGGACAAATGACAGGGTCATCATTAGGCCTTTCAATATGCAAATCGTTAGGCGGTGGTGGATTCAAACTTGAACTAGGTTCGTGAGCCTCAATGACTAGATTTCCATATATTTTAGCTTAGGTTTGAAGTTCAATAGCCTCCATGCCATAAATTGCAGATGATCCTTCACTAGAAGGATGAGTACCACCATTTCCCCTTTGGGGGGTTGTGGCGGGTTCGCAACCATGTGTTGCTACTGCTGTGGATTAGGAAAGGGATTGTGAAGGATGACAGGTGTCCTTCTAGAGTCCTTTTGCGTGATAAAATTTGTGCATTCTTGTATTGGAGGACATTTATATGTCAAGTGGTCCTCCACACCAATTTTTCAAGGGAATCTCATAGGTTTCTCCTTTCGTTTGTCGTTTTTAGCAAAGTTTCTCTAATTGGGATTATTTAGAGTGTTGGGCTGCTCTTCAGAAGGAGCAATATTTTTCTTATTCTTCTTGTTATTTCCGCTAGGTTTTTTTGTAGACTGCACAGAGTGTACCTCAACGGTAGGAAGAGCAGTTGATTCGGTAGGGGTAGTGGTAGCCTAAGATGGATGGGAAGCTTGCCCGCTGAGTTTTTTTACAGCTACACCAAAAGTTGTGCCAACTAGGCTATCAGCATGCATTCCAAGTAACTGAGTATCAAGAGGGTTTGGGTTTCCAGGGGCATGGGGGAGTAAATCATACATTGTGTCAGATTGTGAATAGATGAGATCTAGACGTTGTGCACGGTGGATGGATTGGTCTTTTGTGACTACACCGGACAAGCAAAGATATTTAGAAAGAGGTGGCAAGAGTGAATTACAATACCAGTTAGATAATAGATGATTCAAGATCAGAGCTTTGACTAACCTCTGCCTACGTCTCCATTCATGAATGTGATCAGAGATATGGGTGGAAGTGTTTTGGTACGATAATGTTAAGAGTTCAGTGCAGGTTTCGTATCGGATAGGTAGTTGAAAGTTCTTAAGAAATTCCATTGCTAAGGAACCAAAAGTATTGACTGCAGAGCATGGTAACTCGAAGTACCATTTGGTAAAATTTCGTATGAGAGTGCAGGGGAAAAGTATGAGCTGGCTATTATCATCCACCATGGTTAGAAATAGACCATAGATTAAAGGTGGTGATGTGCGTAGACAGATTCTCTCCTTGTTTCGCTTCGAAATTAGGTATGTCAAATGGAATCTTGTGTGGTACTCGAGGCCAAAGCGAGTTATAGTTGATAGGATCATTGGTCAATTTATATAGATAGGGGATGTATAATGCTGCCAATAATGGAAATTGCGTGGTTTTCCACGATTCTAACCAAGGAGGTGTTGGCTAACCATTTGGACCGTAGGGTCCTCCCATCAAAGTGTTTCCAACAGGATAAGTAGGACTCTATTGATAAAAATTTCTAGTGAGTGAAGGTGTAGTGATGTAGGGTTTTTGTCCATAGGGGATGTTGTACTGGGAGACAAATGACTAGTTTCCCCCAGGGTAATAGTTGCCCCCTTGCCCCAATTAGTTTTGGGGAATGGTTGCCCATATAGAAGCGATATAGTTAGCTTCTGGCATATTGTTATTCGCATAATTGACCATTGGCATAGACTCTACACAATAAGGTTGACCACTAAGAGGAATGGCATTAACAATCAATGGACCTGCTTGTCCCACATAATGTAGGTGTACTATAGTTTCCCCTGGCACGTAAGTGTTGGTAACACTTCCCCCTAGCATAGTAGCCAAGGGGTTCGAACCCAACAATGGATTCCAACTGAAAGGGTTTCTAAAAGGAACTGAAGTAGCCTCACTAGCGGGAGCGGAAGTTGGGGGTCTAGGTGCAGAAATGATAGGAGAAGATACTGAAGGCTTTAGAATTCCACTCACAGTTGTTGTGACTAAGTTGCTAGGACCAAGCATTTATTGGCTACTAAGGTTTCCAATCACTTGTGTAGAATTGACAACTGGCAGGGAAGATGGTGGTGGAACCAAGTTGGCCACCAACGGCACCGACCCAACAGTCATCGGTTGTGAAGTGGATGTGGGTGCAACCGAAGACATGGTTGGTATCAGTGCTACCTGAATCAACAATGGCCCTAATGGGTGAGTGAGAGGAGGATTGTAAAGAGGTACGACTCCTTTAGTGAAAGGATCCTAAGGCAACTCCATCGTGTAGGGAGAAATGTGAAAATCAGGGGTCAACACTAAATACTTCTCTTCCGGAGAAGGCACTGGGTCATCGAGACTCGACTCCTCCCCTAGTGTCAATGGAGAGATACATTGTTGTCTCCTAGAAAAACAATGAGGGGCCCAGGACACCACGATGACCGATTAATTTTATGAAAATTTTATTGTGATGTATTATTAAGTCTCAATGATAGTAGAACCACACACCTAAAAAAAAAAAAGAACTTCTAAAGTCAATCAATTAAGTAGCCATAGGGGTAATACCTTGTCTGAGTACTACCATTTGTTGGAGATGAAACCCAGTATCACAATAACATGCAGAGAGGGTTGGTCAAATGTATAGTTACTATTACTCTTGAGCTTCACCCGAACCTCAGACAATAGGTGTAAGCACTCTCATGGAGATGAGTACCCTCCCAATGACCGAAGACATAGTAGGTTTGTCTGTGTCAGGTACCAGGGTAGCCCGCCCTAGCCACCTTGTGTACTTCCCTAAAATTATGGAAACTAAAGATACCTCAAATCACATACACTATCATGGGGGTCACGGTCGTAGACAACACACTATATGGGCAGAAAACCTAGATCCCTGATCTAGTTTCGACATCCTTGAGGGGAACCCCAATATATAGAATTCCTATTTTTATGTGATCAAAGGCAGGCTACCTTCTCACACACCCCAGTTTTCTCTCACGCTTAAATCCGGTAGTAATGGAGCGGTCCCAATAGTATGAGTGCAGCAGGATTTTCACTCTTTAATGACAATAGTCTCAAGTTTTGCGATCTTGGGCATTTTTCTCACTCTACCTATCCCAAGATCCTAGCCTAAACTAATGTTGGTGTAATCTCAGAAAAAAAGTTATTTGATTGATTTTATTAGCGCTTGATTTTAGTGTATTTTCTTATAAGTCTCTCGAGGGGGATTGGACGTATGACATTTGATGAGACTTTGACTCAAACCATGCAGAAAATGCTTTTAATATTCAATTATATGAAGAGATTATTCTATAGGGAGAAATATTTCACACATCCTTGCAGAATCAAACATCCAAATAATGCAGTTCAGCCTAAAAATATTCAGACATCTATCTATCCTCACTAACAACTATTTAATCCAAAAAATTTAGAATGAAATCAACTATGTTTAGAAAAAATGAAAAAAAATGTTTCCTTTTTGAAAATTTAATGCAACTAACACTAAATTTTCGAATAAGAAAGCTAAAATTCTAGCAGGAAACCAAGCACAAAGATCCAAAACGTAGAAGCCAAACTGATAGCCAACAACTCAACAGCCAGGGAAATCATAGCAAGGGTGTAATAACAAGTTTTTGGCTAGGTAACGCAGGCTATCAATGGCTACAGAGCGTTAATAGCAGGACTAACACACTATTCCCAAGCATTGGCAGTGTTATAACGCTTTGGAACACACACACGGGGTGCGTTATTAAGGTAAATTTTGCAAAAAATGGCAAGGGAGGGTCTGTTCTGGACACTGTGAGGTACTGAGATGGTCATAGAGCATATCAAATGATCAAAAATGGATGTGAGAAGAACGGGAAGTGACAGAAGGAAATAAAAAAAGGCTTAGAGACAAAAAATCTGGGAACTAAGGATTAGTCCTCAGTATTTTCGCCAATTCTGCTTAGGGGTAAAATGTACAGGAGGTAGCTGGAGTAAACCCCTCTCAGGTCTTCCTGGAACCCAAGGCAGATAGTCATATTAGTTGTATAGTTCACAAAGATACTGCATACATGTTGATACTAATGCTTAATTGAAAAAGTGAGATATTGAAGGATTACCTCTTTGTATACAACAGGTCTGTTGGAGAGCACTAGGCGGTGTGGCGGAAGTCCTCCTCACTAGCTCCAAGTCTAGATCCCGCAAACAAATAAAGCACACGTGTATTATTCACAGTTGTATCACTACTAGAAAATAAACAAGTATATAATCAACATTAAACTATGAAAATCTAAGCCATTTATATCATGCTTCATAGACAAATAAACAATAGATGTGACACTAAAACATCAAATGGAAAAAACATATATAGTTCTATTAATAGGAGAAGGAAGATTACAACCGTTGGTTTTACCAAGCTTCCCTGAGTCTTCCAACTCTTCTATCTCTCTCCTCTATATCTGAGTGTAATTATACTTGGGCTAAGAGTTCTCAATGAACCTTTCCAATCATTAGGCCTCACACATAACAACAAAGTTACACTCTACACACGATCAACCTTCCGACCTTTGACAATGAGCTCTAGCCTCCATTTTATAAGAATTTGGGAGGAAAAATATTGCCAATCTTCTCCATTAGTTTGAATAGGGAAAAATCATGATGTTTCCTTTCTTTTTACCTATTTGGATGCTCAATTGGGTTTATTTAGTCCAATCAGAGGACTGCACCGTAGGTTTTTGTTTTTTGGACTAAATCCTTTGAGAAAAAGCAGGAAATGTCAGGCATTTACTGTGGGATTTATCCCTTTTCTTCATGAAACATGGGTAACACTGCCCCTTAGGCATGATAGTGCATTAACCTAGGCACTAATGCTCCCTCTGAAATGCTGGGATGCATTATAACTCAATCTGGCTATCTCTAGGGTGCGTTACCTTGGAAAAATGGGTCTCTGTCTAGGTTATTTCCTTCCTTCCATGTTTCCTTCTCCTCTGAGTTGATGAGGACGTCATTTGTTGTGTAACGAAGGCTCAATTATGAAATCATCTAAAAATTTATTCGAATCTATTCTAAATAAGGAAAACATTAAAAGTGTGAGAAGGAAAGTTTTTTAAAGCCAAAATTAGTAGTAAAGCAACCTCAGCCTTATCTAGCAGTCAACATCACTTTTTCACCAAGAAAAACGTACATGTAGGAGAGGAACAAGACAAAAGTGAAGAGGACTTGAGAAATTGGGTAGTAATCACATGGTTCTGATGAAATACAAGGAGTTTTAAGGTGTAACTGAGGGAAAACTCAGTTAACAGAAAAATAACTCTGAGTTTATTTTGCATGGAATGAAAAAAAGAGAAAAAAATTTGAAAAAAAAAAAGAGAGAAAAAAAAGAAAAAAAGAAAAAAGAAAATAAAAGGTGGACCCACCATCTCTTGGCATGTGAATACAATTTCTACTGGTGAAACAGAATTTCTATAGGCAAAATAGGGCTGCTACAGGAAACAACAGATTCGCTACAGGAAAGACAAAGGAAAAAAATTGTTGATCAAAGTTGGCTTTCCTCCTCTCTTATCTCTCTCCTCTTCTTACACACTCCATGAACCACTCCAACATATACCCATTCATTCATTACACCCCTCAGATAGGAAAAAAATTCATTTCCTAACTGTAATTGCTACAGAAAAATCCAGTAGCTACAAGATTCCTGTAGCACTACAAGAAACTCTTGTAAATGCTACAGGAAACTCATTAATGAAGCAAAAATCTCTCTCAAGGATTTCTAAACTTTAAGGAGTGCATGAAAATTTATGTTTTGCAATACCTACCATTCCCAACCCCTTATTTCACTCCATGCACAAGGATTCACTCTCTTAACCCTATGTTGCATCACTAGCAGCTAGATCATCTGAAACTTTGCATGAGGCCTGTCCACTCACCTATCCAACACTCCACTCATCCCTTGACTCCATTCGTAGCCTCCACAAACCATCTCCCTCCATTTATAATCAAGTTGAAGCAAGACAAAACAAGAAGAAGACTGCTACAGGAATTGAAAAGTTTCTTGTAAAAAATATGTGTGGCACAACAAGGCCAAAAGATGAATAAAAATTGATGAATATGGATTCAAAGTACCACCAACAGACTCTAGGAGGATGAACACACCAGCAAAGGCACCAAAGCACCTCCATGCAGCACTTGCAAGAAGAAATTCAAATATAAGAGTAGCAATAAGATCAGGAGGAGGAGAAACACATAGACCAATAAACAAAGAATGAAATAGGCCAACATACATGAAGAACTAGAAGGAAAGGAGAATTAACAAGTTCCTTAGAGGATCAGCAGCAATTTCAGTAGGGCGGTATGATGGGCCTCTAAATTAGACATAAATTAAGGCCCGTCTAACATTTATTAGGAACGCAAAATATATATTAAATCTCTCCTTCTACACTTAATAATTTTTTTTTATTCTTTAATATGTTCTTAGGAAGGTTTAAAGATAATTGCATATTTGTGCCTAATATTATTTATTTTTGTAGAATATTGTGAGAAAATTGGGAAGATTATGAAGATTTGGAGAAGGAGATAATTTAGGGACTTTCTCCCTACTACTGGAGGATAAATATTGGATAATAAATGGACAAAATATCATGAAATAATTGAGAATTTCTGGAGATATTCTGGAACTTTGATGATTGAGAAAATCTAGGAATGTGTTCCCCTTCATTTACTGCAAACTCCTAGTGTTGGGAACCAGATCCACTATTTGAGGGATTTTGGAGGGGAAAGCTTCCTCATTTCAAGGGGAATACTTCCTCATCATTTTTTATAAGTACCAATTCGAATTGGCCTCTAGGGGCCGGTGTTTTTTATTCTTATTGTGTAGAAAACCTGTTTTCTGGCAACTCCACTTTCTTTTCTTGCAAGTATGTACTTGGATTTATTCGAATAATGAAGAATGGTGCCATTTTTAGCTTCTAAGGATTTTATTATTCCATAGGACTCTGAGCCTCCTTGGGCTTGGCCATACTGGGAGCCTCAAATCCCTCTTGCACAATTTATTTATGTTCTTTTCACTTCTTATTCATGTGGATCTCTTATTTTTGTTTTGCATATTTCTGTATTTAGTATTGTTTCTTTTCTTGATGTAGGATTGAGTTAGATGATTTAAATGAGTTATTTTTAAGGTTTTTTATAGGTTCAAAAGCATCATTCATCTTTATAATAACTTTCTAAGGTCGTCTTAATCATTAAGCTAATTGGATTTGGTTACTAGTTCACGAATATAAGATTTATGGAAATGCCTTGTAGCGAAATAGTAGTCAATTTCTGCTATTTTTTAGAAGGGGTTAATGAGGTCCATTTGACCTGATTCCACTTGGCTTAGGTTATAATAATGTTTAATTTGATAAAAAAATTTACCCTATTTAATTTTCACTTGATTAGTTTATGCATTTGATGGATTAACTAGCTCACTAGTTCTTGAATTTCTAGATTTTAGAGTAGTAATTTTCTGTTATTTTTAGAACGTGTGAACTGGGGTATTTTGGAGTGATTCCACTTGGAATGGAGACCTAAGACATCATAATTAATAAAAAAAATTGTGCCATCCCATTTTAATTTGATTTATTTAGTCATTTGGCATTTTATTTCCAAAATAGACTTGCTTGTAGCACAAACAGAGTTGCCTGTAGCACCCCTGTAACACATGTGAAATCGATCAGATTTTCTCCCAAGGATTGGTTTCTATCTCTTAGGCTTGAATCGTGGCCCCTAGGACCTAAAAACATGATTGAGGAAGAATAAACACTACTTAGGACATTCATTTTCACAAATTATATTACGCCTTTTTATTTGAATTTATGCTCTTAGGATTTCAATTACAAATTGTTGTTCTTTCCTAGGATTAATTTCTTTAAAAAGAAACACTCCCATTTCTGAAATTAGTTTATACTTTGATTTCATGGCATTACATCCATTGCATCAGATAAATAAAATAATGACACATTATATGCTGCACATATTGTCAATACCTCTTAAGTTTGTATGAACCCCGGGATAATAACTAAAGTTGGTAGACTTGGTAGCTTCAACATTCTTGTTGCAATACTGAGGCTCATCACTAAGTTAAATAGAAACATATCATGCTACATAAACAATGAAACAAAGACAAAACAACATGCACTAGAAACACTCTCAATAGAGAAAACACACTAATAACTCAATAATGGAGAGCTTTATCCCTTTATTAGGTGTCGGTAGTAGTAGAAGATAGAATTCTAAATCTCTTGTAGTGGATCCTTCGAGCTACAGAGCTCCAATATCCAAGACAAGGGGGTTTCTTCCCCTAAAGTTTTCAGCAAGCCTCTCTTCCCTCTCAAAATATGGTAGATTGAGGAACATGTGGTGAACTCTTCTCTATTGGATTGAGATGTTGGGTGGCCAACAACTGAATCCCTCCAATCCTCTTGTTGTTGGACAACACAAGCTAGTTTTCTAAGGATAAATTTGGCTAGCATAACAATATTTCTCCTATTTCTCTTCCCATGGTTGGTTTTTATAGAACATTTTCAAATATTCACTCCTTTTTTTGGTCCAAGATGGATGGTGACATAAGAGTGGGGGTATGATTCCTTTGTGTGCTGCACTAAAGCCTCAAGGTGGCTCAAAGGTGACTGTACTTGGTTAGGAAGAGTGAAAATATTTTTCGCCAAGTGTGCCAAGTGGTCCTAGATGGTGACATTCTACATACCTAGGACCGTGCGGCTATTGAAGGGATAGCCGTGAAGTGCATGACTATCGAGGTAAAAGTTGCAATACATGCTCAGAGCAAGTGATTCCTGTGCGTGTGCAAAATATTTCCTTCTGACCATAGGAAAATTTAAATTTTTAGCTCCTCTAATGTATTTCTTCCCTATAAATATTTATATGTACCTTCTTCTTGACATTTTTTTATTGCCTTTTTCCCATACGATTTTCCAGTGTTAACACTAACCTTAACATAATACAACCTAACCCTAATGTAATATCCCAAAATCGGAAAGAGAGGAATATAGAACATATGTGTAATTCCAACTACAGTAAAATAAGTATAAAACATGTAGAACTGGAAAATGTTGGAATACATTAAGTCATCATACATATGAGCAAAAACAACTGAGACATATCATTATAAAACAAAAAATGAATATACACAACGCTCTAAAATAATTCACTCAAGCCAACCAAAGATGGTTGAGACAACTCTAAAACCTCGCATTGGAAATATGAATTGTTGATGCTGCTAGAAGGCCTGCCTCTACATAGCGTCGTTGGAAACCACTGTTACTAGGTAAAAAAATTTCTGCGAGAGGCTGCTAGAGTACTCAGAAATATCAAGGATTTAAACCATGGATTCTACTCAAAAAACCCAAAAAAACCTCGAAATGGTTTAGCCAGATTTTGATTTTGGAATTTTGGCCCTTTTTGGGTTACACAATGCACCCCTACTTGCTGACTTACGCACTCCTCCTGGGTAACTACTGAGATGGGGATGAAATAATGATATAACTACTGAAATATCACCCAATCAACTCAATGAATGAAGGGCTAGCCCCTTCTCCTGATTCCCAATCCGAAATCTTGAGTTCTAGCTCCTCCTCTCAAGTTGCAGCTATTCAACTGCACAACTGCTGGAAGTGAAAGCACTGTCAATAGGGATGATGTTGTAGCCTGCTACTAGATGATGAAATGCTACTCAGAAATGCAAAAATTGATCTCACCAAGTGAGGGGCTGATCCCTCACATGATTCCAAGCTGAGATGCTTGGAACTTCCTTCCTCCTCTCAAACTACACTCTTGGTATGCATAATTCTTGCAAGAACTATTGCTGCACAGAGGAGTAGAATGATGGCTTGATGCTAGATGTCACAATGCTACTCTTAGAAGAATATAATGGATGCACAAGGTGAAAGGCTGATCCCTCCATAGGTTTCATAGCTGAAGTCTTAAGAACTGCCTTCCACCTCTCAAACCCTAGTGCATGAATGCATAATTTCCATAGCTGGAATTGCTAAAGAGAGGGGCTAAATGTGGCATTGTTGTTGGATGATGAATGGTTTCTCAAATAAACCTTTCTAGAGTAAGCACTCGAAGTATCCAATGGATAATGGTTGGATATCTGCTTAGATACACCTGTGTGCTAAACATCACAACAAACTTGGCTAAAGAACTGAATCATGCAGAAATTCGTACAGACCAAACAATAATAAAATTCGGACTCCATTCCTTTGCTGCCCTCATCTTCTTTTTATGGTTGTGAGCCTTCCCTAGCCTTGGCCCACCTCATAACTATGCTACACATGTGGACACTAGCCTCCATAAATACTGCGTTGTCCTCCACTATCCCTATCCTCTCTGCAATTACTCCTCCACTATCTCCATCATCTTCCTCATTATTTCTCTATGACCTCCAATCTTTCTTCATTATTATGCTGCTCCACTACTCCATAATGCCACTCCACTACTCAATTAACTGACATTCACACTATAGAAGTGGATTTTATTCCTCTACTGGGTTTATGGGTCCCTCCACCCTCTTATTTACTTAACTAATAAAGAAAACTAAGAACCCTAATATTCTAATTAGCTGATGGCAAATTAGGAATATTACAGTCCTCCCCGAAAAAATGTTGCTTGTCCTCAAGCAACTACAAAATTGGATGGTGCAGAAATTTCTCTCCCTCCCAAGTGGCACCCTCTTCTGGAAGGTTCTCCCATCTACTCCAATGTGCTATGAATGCCTAGCTCTATAGCTGCCTCTCTAGAATGTATATAATGGCCTCCAGTTGTATAACCAGATGCCTCTCCTCATCAATGAGTCTCATAGTGGAAACCATATGCTGTCCAAAAGCCTCCTATCGATATGAGAAATGGGAAGTGTTGTGGTTATTTCCTCCAAAGGAAAGTCCCAAATCATATGCAATCTCTCCATCCCATGCTACATGGAGTATGTTGTGTCTCTCCATGCTCCAATCCTTGGCCCTAGTGGCCTTGATTTATCTAAGCATCATATAAACAATGTGAAAAGTGAGAAGTATAGTTACATGTATAAACATGTGAAATGTCGAACCATACTCCCCCAAGAGAATCCACCGCAACAATGCCTCTTTCTGCCACATCACAACATCATCATACCAACTATGGTAGCCATACTCTCTCAAGAGAAGCCACCCTATCAATGCCTCTTTCTGCCACATCACATCATCATCATACCAAGTATGGTAGCCATGCTCTCTTAAGAAAATCCAGTGCAGCAAGGTCTCCTGCTGCCACAACACATCATCATCATGCCAAGTATAAAACAGTGACATCCCAATTGACATGTTGAATGTCATATGGTGGCCATACTCTCCCAAGAGTAACTAATGCAACCATGCCTTCAGCTATTGCATCTCATCACTACGGTGCAAGGTAGGAAATCATGATATACCAATGGGAATATAAAATGCAATGTCTTGGCCATACTCTCCCAAGATCAGCCATTGCATCCATGCCTCTAGCTGCTGGATCTCATCACTACGGTGCAAGGTAGGAAACAATGATATATCAGTGAACATATAAAATGCAATGTCTTGGCCATACTCTCCCAAGAGTAGCCAACGAATCCATGTCTCCTGCTGCTACATCACCTCAATACTGTACAAGGCATGGAACATACCAATCTAAAATTTCAGGAGGTAACCATACTCACCCAAGAGCAACCAGCGCAGCCATGCTTCCTACTACCCCATGTCATAGATCTGCAAGTAGCTTTTCAACAACTTGATCATCATCTCCCTCTATCCATCCACCCGTGGGTGATGACTCATACCATGTACCACTTGGTACCCACCAAATGGAGAAGCTCCCGCCAAAATATTCTCATAAAACAACTATCCCCATCACTATTTATGGCCTTGGGAAGACCACGAGCTCTAAAGACATCCCATAAATACAACCTGGAAGTGTATTGTGTAGAGCTGTTGAAGCAATGTGAATACCTCAACAGTATTTCGTACATACATGCACCAAACACACTCAAACAATATTGGTGACTCCACTAACATGTATTACCAAGTTTATGTGGTTAAGCCATTTTTGGAGAGACCTCTGTTTGTGCTCTGGAGTAGAGCTGAATTTCTCCTAATTTCTCTTGCAGTCCCTAGTTCATCCCAAGTGACAGATTGAAGCAGAACAACTCCAAAAAATTATTGTGCGGGAATTTACACGCGTTTCTCTCCCACAGAAGTGCCCAGGGCACATGTTCAGAGCTGACTCGCGCGCAGACAGCACGCTTGTTTCAGCCTTTTGCACACAAAATACAGAATGAGAAATTTCTCCCTTTTTTCTGTCTTTTCCTGCTTGTAAGGTGCTTGGAAGCCCCTAATACAACTACCAGCACTGGTTGTGGTAACCTGCAGCTTGTTAAAGCTCACTCTTAGCTTCTTTTTGTAGGCTTAGTGTTAGTTTTACTTCAAGTTGATTTTTTCAAAGTTCACACATAGTTTAAGTAGTGGGGGGGGGGAATAACTTGCATTGGAAAAAAAAATTATTTTTTGAAATTTTTGGTACTTACACACCTAGATAGCTAGCCAAAGTAAGTGGGCCAAGACCATGCATGCATAGCTAGTTTTTTTTTTTTTCTAGTGTACAAGTTTTAGTTTAGTTCAATTTTTGCACTAGGAATTTTGGGACTAGGATTGAATTGTTTATAGAATATTAAGTGATATCTACTACCTTTGGACCCTTCGGTGATCCTAGGTAAGCATATGAACGCTCCTTATTCATAATTCGCCATCTCCCTATAGTTAGTCACATAATTAACTAGGAAAAATAGAAAGTGGCCCATAATCCGCACATGTTTTTAGTTTGAGCAAGGAACAATACGACATAGTTTAAATGGGGGATTTTGTAAAGAATCATCGAATATCCACACGTTCATGTGCCTGTCCAATTTCTGCTCACACACACTCACCCACTAAGCAAAGCAAAGACACCTAAAATTAACTTAACCAAACTCACTAAATTCTCCCCATAGGGGCTACAAAAGAATTTATAGATTAAGTTAGGATGAAGGGGGTAGGCATCCAATAAGCCGCTTTGATCATAATTCATCTTGAAACATAGAATTTGTCTATTTCGGGAGCTTCAAATTCACCTATCATCCCATGAAAAAGAAAACCCAAGCACAGTAGAGACCCGTTTCAAAGGGGGTTAGTCTTAGGCACAGTGCGTGTGGTATCAGTTGGGGCTACCTGACTTGGCTAATACTTGGTAATGTTAGCTGACTTACCAAGAAGCCAAAGACACAAACTCTCATGTGGGATTGTGGTTCTTAGTGGTAAAAAACTAGGGCATCCTTTCCCTATAGGTAATGGTGTAGGCAAGCACCAGACCCTCTACCCTTACCTGGTGGATTCTCTTCGGCTGACTAGGGGCATCGCCAGCACTTACGGGAAGAACAATGTTATCGATGAAATAGGTAACCTCAATGTTACCTACTTTTTGAAGTATCAAGAAAAACACCTTATTTTGAAAAAGTGGCGATGCAGAATCAAGAAAAAAAATTTTGAGCATGTTTTTGGCACTTTAAATTTTTTTCATTTTGTTTTTATTTTTTATTTTTTTTTAAGTGGTGTTTTTTATGTCTATTTTGAATAGTGGTGGGGTATCATCACCAACTTTTTTTTATAGGATTGATTTTGACACTATAAATTTTCTAATGTCTTCTTCTTCTGTGAGATGTTTATTTTTAAGTGCATTTATGTACTTGTGTTTTAAAAATAAAAAAAATAATTTTTTTAAAATAAAAACTTGTAATGATATCTTCACTTTTTCACATACATAAAAGATGGAAAAAGGGTCAATATTCTAAAGTTTATATTTTCTACATGTTTATGTATTGTTAAATAATTTTTCAATGCACATCAAAAAATTGTCGCTAAAAAACCAATATTTTGAACCATATGACAAAAAAATACAAATTTTTAATATAAATACAATGCAAAAAATACACTTTTATAGAGTTTTTGTTGAAAAAAACATGTTAAATAAACTAATTTTTTGGGAGAATCTTAACAAAAAAACTTAAGAAAATAACATTTGTATTGAATTTTATGTCAAAAAATAATAGCAATCACATGTTTTTTGCAAAAAAAATGGTTGTTCTCATAAAATATCAAAGTCTAAACATTACAAGTAAAACTGATTAATAGTTCTAAAAAATAAGCTTTGTTTGCAAGCATAACTTAAACATCATCAACAATATCAACTAATACATCTTCAACATCATCTAGAACAGCATTGATGGCTTCTTCCGCAGCATTTTCTTCTTCATTTTGATCATCGTCGTCTTCTAATGGATCTTTCATGTCATCAAATCTTCCAAAGTGTCCCTTTCCAATCATTCCATATAATGGTGGTTGAGGTTCCTTTGCGTTTTTTGCCACACATGATTCATTAAAATCTCCTTTCCTCAAACCAACTTCTTTCTTCGCATTTGGAAGGAATTTAAGAGCGTTAATTCTTTGTTGAATAAATTTTCATTGAATTGGGTCTTTCTCAATGGCAATGAAATTTCTTCCTTTTAGTAGGCAACATGCTAGTGTTGTACCTAATCATCAAGCACAAAAAAAATAAGTAAGAAAATTAGTATGGAAATATAAAAAGTAAAAAAGACAATATTTAAATTTAAATTTGTATATTAAAACTTACCTGAACCTGAGAATAAATCCAAAACCCATTCTCCTTCATTTGAACATAGATCTATAAGATAGTTAATCAATGCTTGTGGTTTTTTATAAATGTTAACTATATCTCCTTTTGCATCTTTATCCTCATATGTTAGTTTTCTTACCACTGCATCATAAACCAATACTTGACTATGACTCTTCCCATCTACTCGATTCATAATAATATGCTTATAGCTATCGTATTTTGTCCAACATTCAACATGGATGAACTCACAATCATTTATAATAGGTTGATCTTAGGAAGAAACAATATTTGACTTTTGCCTGTAACATAACATAGTAAAAGTTCAATTAAATTTTACATGAATAAAAAAATTTAGGAGGAATCAAACATACAATTTCAAAATCTTACCATGTAAGTTGCATCCTTGAGTTTGCTTTACCCTTGAAGCTTGTTAATAACACTGGAAACTGTGTGTCTAAATGAAATGTCACAAATCGCCAAAGTGGTGATGTTTTCACTTCTTGAAAACCCGTAACCACTTTACTAAAAGCTTGCTAAGTATATGGTTCTCTATCATATTCAATGTCTGGGAAATTGAAACCATGAGGAATATCTGCAATAACTAGGCCATATTCCCTTTTAGGTATTAGTGATGCAAGGTCTTCATAGTCACCTTGTATTATTTGATATTGGACACTGTCGAGCCCATTCCAAATGTAATGATTAAGAGTAGGATCTAGTTCAACATTCATAAGACGCTTCCTTCTCATGTTCTCCATCTTAATTTTTTCAATAAAGCTTTTGAAAGTATTTGGTACTCCATTTCCATCCTTCTTCGAGATCTTTAATGACACACACACATATATATATATATAGATGTATAAGTAATAAAATAAAAATAGTTAAAATATGAATAAAATAAATTTATAAATCAACATACCTTATTGAATGCAATATAAAACTCTTTTAGTGTTGATGTAGAACTTGCTTCTGGGTAGTTGCGTACAACATCATCCCAACTGTCTTCATTCAACATTTTAACCATGTGTTCTTGTATTTTCATAAAAAAAAATTGACTGAATAAATCAAGTTAAAAACGTTAATATATTGACATGTATAACAAATTCTACCAACATCATTATGTTTTATTTAAAATAAAATTATAATGAAAGAAATAATTCAAGAAACTTACTTCTGAAATTCTGCACACATTTCTTCCATTGATAATTCACCGAACTTCACACGGGCTAATACTGATTTGACTAATTTATCATCCTTCACACCTTGCATTGTTCTCCAAGGTGTAATAGTCATATCCTCTGGAAGCTGCTTCATTTCAGGACCCCCCTTACTGTTGGTACATATTATGGGTTTACTCTTTCTAACTTTCTGATTTTTTATGGAAATATTCTCCCATCAATCAAAAATCTCATCGATCAAATCCCATACCTCCCCAGTTCTAAATGCCAACTGAAAAATGTTATCTGTGCCTCTGAAGAGATTTGTATTCAATTTTCCATCTTTTGCTTTTTTTCATCAATTTGATAACATGTTTCCATTAAACATTCCTTTCGAAATGCTACACTAACTTGTGTCTTATCCCCACGACATTTTTCTATGAATTCATTATGAATAAATCTGACCCTTTGGATGAAAGTCATTTTCATTCTGTACTCATTATCTGCATTATGATCCCATGCCAATAACTTTGATTCGATTTCTGTTAAGCCGGCGTAAATGATGCATTTCACTGTTTGAAAAAGATAGTTATTGGGATATTCTGCAATCAATTGTCTCTTAGCCTCTATTGAATGGTTCCCTCCAATTACATAATATTTATAATCAAAACATTTTGTCTTGTCAAATGTTTGTTTGTTGGGAACCTGACATGGATCGACAAGAATCACATAATCCACCACATGCGCATATGGATTGAACCTGAACAATGTTTTCAGATTATGTACATGTAGGTGATGGGCCTTTCTAATTTGATATTGAGATTGTCCTTCATTTGAGCCATAAAATTGGTTAACATTAAGCTCAAATGTTTGGCCACCAAGAATTAATTTATTCTTCCTCAACTCTTGTCGAATAGCATTTTGTTTTGTTTTAATAATTCCATCCTCTAACTCAGCACCTGGTGTTATGATTTCTCTGCTTCCGTAAGAGCTTTCAATTTGTTCTTCACTGCTGCTCACGACCTTTACAGGTTCACCAATATTTTATTTCCTAGCCTTATTGGATAACATATCAGTTTCTTTATAAACAAGCTCTCCTCTATGAGGTACAAGAGAGAGATCTTTGGAAATTTTTCTTTTTGGTGTCTGATCTGTTTTCTTCTTTTGCACAATAGTTCTCATCTCCTCCTCACTAATTCTATCATAATTTTCTGTTTCATGTTCGACACCTTCAAAAGAAACATGTTTAAGTTTACTAGATTGACCCACCTTAGTGACTCTTGGTTGATCCCCTCTTTGTACTGTTGCAGTGTCACGAGCTATTGCTCTTTGCTTCAATCGCTTTTCCTCTGCTTTGTCTTTGTGGAAAGTTTTGATCACATCCATAACATTTGGCACCAACATATAAATACCATCAAACATGTTTGAAAGACTCGGAACAAAATCCTATGAAACAAAATAAAACATGTCAATGATCAATACTTTATAAAAAATTGAATCATCCTTACAATAATGCATAGAGGAAATAAAAATAAGCATACTTACAATGTTATTTGCAATGTTGCTTGCTATTTCTTTAGAAAATTTTGAAGTTATTTCATCTGTGTCGTACTTGACGATTGATAGATGATATCTAACCTTCTCACGTTTCTGAGCCTTCCTTTCAAGAACATAAATAGTGTTTGTATTTGGGACCATACATATGTCTCGTACTCTGCCCATCACATCATATTGCTCATTTAAGTCAATCATACCACAAATCAGATAGATGTGTATATCAGCCTCCATTTCACTATCTTCAAGATACCATGAGAAATTGGTTTTATCTATTTCCTCAGTGTTCTTCCAATCAGAAATAAGCTTTAATGAACCTGGTGCCCCACTCGCTTGACTTTTATTAGTGTGTGCAACAATATCCTTATTGCGTCCAACAGTGTCCATAGTGCGTCCAGCTGCAGCTGTAGATTTGGGAGTTGTATCCATAGTGCGTCGAGCTGCAGCTGTAGATTTTGGAGCTGCTGCCGTAGATTTAAGAGCTGCTGCTGTAGATTTGGGAGCTGCTACCCTAGGTGCAGAAACATTCACATAAATCTTTTTTGATGCCATTTTCCTGATATATATATATATATATATATATATATATATATATATATGTTAATGGAAAAATATTGCGAATAAAATAAATTTAATAAACAAAGTTGATTTCTAAAACTAAATAGTTTGAAATTAAAGTAGTAAAATTAACTATAAAATTTTCATTTAAAAACAAAATATTATAAATCATATATATATATATATATATATATATATATATATATATATATAATAATAATATGTTTTGAATACATTTTATAAAAAATTTAAAAATGTGTTTTTATAAAATAATTTTAAAAAATAAACTAGTATTTTTAAACTTCAGTTTTTTTTAATATTTAAAAAAAAAACAAAAAAGTTACTAACTATTTATAACAAATGTTATAATATTATATATTTTTTTATTTTTTTAATTGTATTGTTATATAGTTTTTTTTAATTAATTTATTATATTGTTATATTAAAACAAATGTTTTTTTTTAATTTATTATATTGTATTTTTTTTAATTATATAATGTTTAAAAACAAAACATAATTGTTGTTTAATGTTTTATATATATATATATATATATATATATATATATATATATATATATTTTTGTTATATTTTGAAATTTTTAACAATTATTATTTAACAATGTTTTTATTATATTATATAACAATTTTTTTTTTTTTTTATATATAACAATGTTTTTATGAATTTTTAATTGTTCTATTAAAACAAATTATTAAAAAAAAAAATTTAAAAAACAAAATTTAAAAATTTAAAAAATTTGAAAAAAAATTAAAAAAAATTAAAAAAAAAAAAATTTAAATCAATAGGCACGCGCGGCCCGCCCGTTGGGCGCCGGGGGCCGGCCGGGTGGCGCCATGGGAGCGGCCCAGCCCGCCTCCCGGCCTGCCTTTGGCTGAGGGCCGATTCCGGGAATCGGCCCTCGGCCAAGGGTGGGTTGGGAGGCGGGCTGGGCCACCCCCGTGGCGCTGCCCGACAGGCCCGCAGCGCCCAACGAACGGGCTGCGTGCCATTTTTTTTATTTTTAATTTTATTTTTTATTTTAATTTTTAATTTTTAAATTTTTTTTATTTTTTAATTTTTATTTTTTCATTTTTTTTAATTTTTATTTTGTTTTTTAATTTTTTTCTTTTTTTAATTTTGATTTTTTATTTTTTTCATATAATATAATTATTAAAACATTATTTATTAATTAAAAAAAAGTTGTTAAAAATATCAAAATATAACAAATAAAAAAAAAACAATTTATTAAATCACAATAATGTTTGGTTTTTAAATATCATATAATTAAAAAAATAAATATATATATAATAAATAAATAAATAAACATTTTTTTAATATTAAAAAAAAAAAAAACTATGTCACAATACAATTAAAAAAGATATATATATATATATAACAAAACAATAATGAAAAAAAAATAAAGATTTAAAATTAAAAAGAATAAAACAAAGATTTAAAATTAAAAAAAATAAAATAGAATAGAATATAAAATAAAAAAAAATTCTCAAATAAAAAAAAAAAATTTAAATAATGAAATCACTGATATGTTTATGATAAAAAATAAAAAATAAAAAATGTTATAATATAATTTTTTTTATGTGTATGGTCGTTTTATGGATTTTTCTGTCTTAATGAACCTATAAGTCTTAAAAAAGAAAAAAAAAATCTAAATTTTTGTTCTTAAAACTCTAAAAAATTTAGTTTTTTTTTCATTTTCTTCACTAAAAAAACATTAAAAAAATCAAGGTTTTTGAACCTAAAAACCTTAAAAAAATAGTTTTTGGACACAAAAAAACTCTAGAAAAATAGATTTTCCTCAAAATCATCTTTAAATTAATAGAATGGAAGGAAAACTAACCTTTGAAATGCAAAAAGCTGTTGTCACCAATGCCAACACAACGTCTCCACAAAATTACGAATAGCAACACAATGCCTCCAATGCCAATGCAATGCCTTCACGAAGTTACCAATGCCAATGCAGCACCTCCACAAAATTACCAATAGCGACACAACGCTTCCAATGCCAATGCAATGCCTCCACGAAGTTACCAATGCCAACGCAACACCTCCAGAAATTTGCTCTAACAAATACCAGAAAACTTGATGTGATGTGATGAATAGAAACAATCATTCCTTTTAAATAGCATATATTGTCTGATTGGTTTACTGTTTAATGAATGTGGGATTAAAATTTCAAATTTAAAATATTTACATTTAGTTTATTATAGTTCGTACTATAGTTAAAATACTTATTATTTGCATGTAGTTATCATAATTAATATTTTATTTAATATTTACATGTAATCAATGTTTAATATCATGGGATTAAATTTTAAAATCTAAAATATGTACATGTAGGTAATTATAGTTTAAATAGTTAATATTTACATCATGTTATTTTTGTAAATATTTACATGTAGTCAATCTTAAACCATTCAAATAAGAAAATTATTTTAGTTTCGAGACATGCATGAAAGGAATATTTTGTGGATATTTTGAATAGAAAGTATGGTGAAATATTTGAAGACCAACATTTTATTAATAAATTTTGAAATATATTTTAGATGAATATAACGTAACTTTAAAATTTAAAATTTAAAATATTTACATGTAGTCATTATAGTTAAAATAGTTAATATTTGCATGTAGGTATTATAGTAATATTATAGTTAATACTTATATCTAGTCAATGTTAAATCATTCAAATAAAAACATTATTTTAGTTTGGAAGGCATCCATGATAGAAATATTTTGTGGATATTTTGAATATAAATATTGGTAAAATATTTCAACATAAACAGTTTATTAAAAAAAATGTTAAATACATTTTTTGATTAATATTTGTACCAAATATATGAAATGAAAATTTTGGAGGGAAATGTTTTCGCGAAATTTTTTGGAGGGAAATTTTGGAGGGAAATTTTTTCGCGAATTTTTTTGGAGGGAAAATTTGGAGGGAAATTTTCAGTCTTTAAGCTATATATTGTAAGTGGGAGAGGAATTTGTATCATTCAACCTATTCTTGTTGAAAGCCATGGTTTCTTCTGATAGAGAAGTTTTTTTTTCTAGAACATCAACATCTTCGTCACGTAACAACTCTATTCAGAGTGATGAATATAACGGGAGTTCGTTCACCATGAATAGAGAGTCAAAAAATCAACTTGGTCGTTATCCTAAAGATGATGAGAACAAAATTGATGAGGTGCAGCAAAATGAAATTTCTGTAAATCGAGCGCCAGTTATACCACTTACTCTTAATCCTAAGGATTATGAAAGCAACAGTGATGAAGGTCATGATGAAGAAATTCCAGAGTCAAAAGTTTCACTTCGTCGTAATCCTAAGGATTATGAGGACACCATTGATGAAGAGGGAGATGAAGAATATCCACTTCAACTTAATCCTAAGGATTATGTGAGAACAACAAATGAAGAGGGGAATGAAGAATCTGTAGAGTCAAAATATCCACTCTATCCTAATCCTGAGGAGTATGCCAGCACCACTGATGAAAAGGGGGATGTAAAATTTCCAGAGTCAAAATATCAAATTCGTCCTAATCGTAAGGATTATGCGAGCACCACTGATGAAGAGGGGAATAATAATGTTTTAGAGTCAAAACATCCACTTCGTCCCAATCCTAAGGATTATGCCAGCATCACTGATGAAGAGGGAAATGAAGAATTTACAGCGTCAAAATTTCCACTCCATCCTAATCCTAAGGATTATGCAAGCACTACTGATGAAGAGGGAGACGAAAAAATTCCAGAGTCAAAATTTCCACTTCGTCTTAATCCTAAGGATTATGTCAGCACCACAGATGAAGAGGGGAATGAAGAATTTGCAAAGTCAAAATATGCACTTCGTCCTAATCCTATGGATTATGTCAGCACTACTGAGGAAGAGGGGAATGAAGAATTTGCAGCGTCAAAATATCCACTTTGTCCTAATCCTAAGGATTATGCCAGCACCACTGATGAGGATGGGGATGAATTTCCAAAGCTAAATTTTTCACTTCATCCTAATCATAACGATTATAATTTAACCACCGATGAAGGGGGGGATGAAGAATTTCCAATAAATATAGATTCAAGGCATTCACTTATTCCTAATCCTAAGGATTATGAGAGCTTCAGTGAGGAAGGGGAGGGGCAAGATGAAGAAATTCTAGTGAATACAAATTCAAAGCTTCCACTTATGCCTAATCCCAAGGATTATGAGAGCACCACTGAGGAAGGGGAGGATGAAGAGTTTCTTGCAAATGATAATTTTAGAGGCACAGATCTGAATATTGCATTTTCTCTAAGTGACCATTTCAAAGACACTCATGGTGATAAAGAATTGAATCCTCTCAGGGAAGAATTTGAAAGCATGGGTCAAGATGGTGAAGAATTTCTTTTGAGTTAGGGTTACAAAAGTGCCGATGATTCTTGTGAAATGTTTTCTTCAACTGATGATGGTAAAGAAGTTTTTCCACACTGCAATGATGTTGATGAATTTCTTAACTATGTTGAGGATGATGATAGTGGGGATAATATTCCTTCTAATGGTGATGAAACTAATTTTACAAAGGATGATGGAATGATGAAGCCGTTGCAAGCAAATATTGCAACTAGGAGTAGGAGTAGACCTTTTCATATCAATCCAAAGCCTTCCAGTTATACAAGGGCGAGGAAAAAATATCTCACGACAAAAATTTCTGTCGTTCATTTGATTTCAAGTGAATGTTTTCGAAGGGATTGCTTGAAAAATATGGATTTTAACTTTGCTTTGGAGAAAATGAAAACATATATGTCAATGAATAAAATCATGCAAAATTCATATTTAGTGGGTTGCATGCAATCTACACTAGTAGGTTATGATTATCATATTGGGAATGTATTGCTTTGCAGAAAGGCGTTCAAAATGTTGTATTCAATTGGTAATTGTCGTTTGTCAAGAATCCAGGATAGATTGGAAAAGGATCCCACATATTATTCAGAAGCACGTCATAAACGAGAGGTGGGGCCATTTGCAAATACTGCTAAGACATGGATGAAAGACTTCTTTTCAAATCATGGAGAGTGTATGCCAAATAAGGACACAATACATATTCCAGATAATTTCTCGAGACGAGAAATATTCATGTTATACAAAGATTATGCAGAAGCTGTTGAAGGAATTGGTAATTTTATTACATATTCTTATTTTACAAGGATATGGAAAACTGAATTGAACAATGTTCGTATTCCTAAGAAGAAAAGGATGGGGATTTGCAGCACATGTTCTTCTCTTAAAGCAAAAAGAGATAAATGTCAAGGGGCAGAAAGAGGTATGTGTTCAAAACATTTTTTTTTTTTAAATTTGATAATTATCAACTATGAAAATATATTTATTCATATGTTTCTTTTATTTTATGTACAAATTCCGCTGTCAAATAACTTCAAGACCATCGCAATCAGCAAACAAGTGAAAGACAAAAGTTGTATAAACATCGAAAGAAGTGTTATAATCATCCAAATAAATATCTGGGATTGATAATTGATGGTATGGACCAAAAGAAAACACTTCTTCCACATTTTGTCCGCACGCCAAAAAAATTACAGGAGGAAAATTTCATTCAATTTCACTTGGTTGGTTGTATGGTATTTAATGAGAAGATGTTTCCAAGAGTTTTCTTCACAACTCCAAATATTCACAATGATGCAAATCTGACCATAACTATAATCCATGATGTGGTTACTCATTGGTCTGGGATTCTTCCTGAAGTTTTGTATTTACAATTAGACAACACAATTCGTGAGAATAAAAATCAAGTTCTTTTTGGGTATCTAAACATGCTCGTTGAATTGGGTATTTTTAAAAAGATAAAGGTTGGTTTCCTTCTTGTTGGGCATACTCATGATCATATTGATCAAATGTTCAGTCGTTTTTCAGTAACATTGAGGAGGAAAGGTGTTGGGAGCCTGCCATCATTAATTGAATGTATTAAGAAATCGTACATTCCAAAGCCTTTTTTTCATGTGTTGAAAGAAACTATTGACATGCGAAGGTTTATTTTTGGATCGCATGGTGAGGAGAAATGCATTAAACAACTTAACGACATTAGCTTCCGGCATCAATTTCGTATCAAAAAAATTGATGGGATAGCACTTATATGGGGCAAGAAGTATTTAACTATTGAAGAATGGGGACCATCATCAGGTTTAGCATTTTTGAAGTTCATTCCAGAGCGTCCAATGTTTCCATCAAAGATATTGTTATTACAGTCAGTTTCCGAACTCCATAATGCACGAAGGCAGAAGAGAGACATAAATTATTCTGAATGTCTAGAGGAAATTAACAGATGTATTAGAGATACATATGAATACTTTGATGTTGCTGATTCAGTTTGGTGGGAGTCTTTTTTCAGTAATCAAAGTGACATGATTTCAAGATCAGTAAATGGGGATACGCTTTTGAAGATTCCTTTTTTTTGGCCAAAAAATATGCCAAATGAACATGAACATCAGGAAACACACAATGTTGAAAAACAACAGCCTCAAGCTATTATTAATTCCCCACAGGTAGAGGAAAGAGAAATCTATTTGGTTCTAGAATATCACGTGCATAACGTGAAGCCATGGAAGACCTTTACAGGGGTTCTGTGCAGGATCTTAAGGAGGGTTGCATGATAGCAGTGTTAGCAAATGAAGATCCACTTGGCTATCCATTCTGGATTGCCAAGGTTATAAA
The DNA here is from genome assembly GCA_034641835.2 of Pinus albicaulis. Lineage (NCBI taxonomy): Eukaryota > Viridiplantae > Streptophyta > Pinopsida > Pinales > Pinaceae > Pinus > Pinus albicaulis. Next base: position 307,742,626 of record CM076574.1, read on the forward strand.
GGTCATTAATGAAAATGAAGAGATTACAACTGTTGATGTACATTGGTATGCCACAAGTACCCACCCTTTAAATGGTGTGTACAAGCCAGAGATGGTAGTGGAAAAAAGAATTGGAAGAAAGAGAAAAAGAAAGGGCACAAATATAAATCGTCGCCGCATAGATGTCTTAAAATTGGAGGATGTTGACATACTTGTGTATGACTTCAATTTGACAAAGAGAGGAACTCTTCGGTTGCAGAACATAAATATTTTGAAGAAATTGCTACCAGAACAATTAATGTTGAAATGGGACTCTGCAGAATGTAGACGTAGATCTACAAGAATTTTGAACTCTGAAATGGTGGGCATGCATTTTGACTCAGATGGAGCACTAGTTGATGAAAGAGAAGAATATGGATCATCTTCATCTGCATCGAGCCATTCATCTGAAGATGTAGATTATGATGGTGTGCCAGAACCTATGTCTGATTTTGAATAACTATCTAAGACACTTTTATGTAATTGATGTTTGCATGGTAACTTGAAATAAAAATTTTGACTTCCATCTCATTTTTCATGAAGTTCTGAGACATTTCTATGTTTGTTGGATTATATGTTTTAATTATGAAGAATTCATTTCTTTAGAATATCGACAATGTAGCAATGAATTACAAAAATAATTTATGTTATATTCAATGTACCAATGTTGATATTTTAATTATAAGTAAAATAGAAAATAGAAACTAATGTTGAATTTTTATATTATGCAGTGATATTACCATGATATTATGTATTGTTACCATTTGGTATAAGATACTTTTAAAAGTTTTAATAATTATATGCGTCATTGAAACAGAACACTTTGTTTTGATGCTTGATTTTTAGGTTTTGGTTGAAATTATATTTAAATTTGTCTTATGCTAAGATTTGAAAAAAGATACGTTTTTTTCCTTTAAAATTAAAATTACTCTTACTTGTTTCTGTTCAATGATAATTTTTTCATTTACTTGTTCATTTTTTTAAATTGTTAAGTCTTATAATTTCTCCATAATTTCATTGTTCAAGTATGTTGAACACTTAAGATTGAAAAAATTTAGATTTACAACTTGTCATTAAGGTTTTTATGCGCTACCAAATTTTATCTTTAAGTTTATGGTTGACAATAATTACAATTTTGGGGTTGTTTAAAGTCAGGATATTTTATGTTTAACAACATGGATGAAAATTGTTCGAAATGATAAGCCCTTCAGACATGTATTTGTTTATCTTTAACATCATCTATCAAAAATCTTAGAAATTTACGATTTTAAAAAATGTCCTAATATGTTGTCTTTAATTCCATTGTTACAAGTGTCAAAATTATGACAATTTTTTTTTTGGTTATTCCAGCATCAACTGGTTTTGTTTTGAGGGTGTTTTTTCAATCCTTTTTTCAACAAACAATTTTTTTTTTAGCATAATTTTATAAAATGTTGAAATTTGACCTTCAAAAAAAACCAAGTGCCTTCTGGAAGACACACTTTTTTTGGGGGGGGGTGTTTTTTCATGTTTTTTGAGACTTTTTGGGCTAGAGTTCCTGTTTTGAGGTCAGGTTACCTATTTGATCGGTAACAGTGTTGAAGTTGTGCCTACACTCACAAGAAATATTATCAAGGCACATTTACATTTGAGTGTGTGAGGATGAATAGGTCTTCTAGGATTTTGAGTATCATACACAAACAAACAAAAAACCACTTTATTGATTGCTTGATCACATAGATTAATTTAAGGGAAAAATTTATTTTCTTTTTTCTTTTTTTTATGTATGTGAGCATAATTTTTATTTTATCATAGACTCTATCCTCTCAGATTTTTCCAAAAACCAAACTTGGTTGACACAAGGATGGACCCAACAGGGCATCATCGATCTAGGAACCTTTTGGACCTCCCCCCATTACTAGGAGGGGTTCCCAGTCCTTCGCCATTTAGGCATCAAAGACGGAACGCTGCCACCATTATTGGTTCATCCTTTATTGGGGAAGCCATATTTGGGAACCCTGGTCGGTCTCCCAATTCCACACCACACACCACTCCTCCCACGACCCCTAGGGGGCAGAGGAGCGTGTCCCATTCGGGAAGCCGACGAAATACACAACACGGTACGTCGCAGACTAACCCTTTTCCTAACCAAAACTTTGTTTTTTCACACATTGCAATGGTGTCAATCTCCTAGTCACCTTTCTTAGCTTTGTTGAATCTACCTGATTTAACCAAGCTGACAAATGACCCCATCGCACACAACCCTACATGGCCTCCCATGCCCACGAATCTCCCTTCGAATATTCCAAAGTTCAAAGGAAAGCAAGCGGAAGGCCCAAGTAATCATGTCATGAATTTTCACCTGTGGTGCTCATCGAACAATATCAATTATGCCACTATTCAATTGATATTATTTCAACGCACTCTTACAGGAGTAGCCACGAAGTGGTACGTGGAGCAACCCTCTACTTCAAATTGAACCTTTAGCACCCTCGCTACTACGTTCCTAACATATTTTTAGTTACCCATTCACCATGATTCTGGAATGGAATTACTGATGCATTTTAGACAGACCCCCACCATCCATATCTCGGACCATCTCCATGAATGGAGGCAGCAACGTAGTTTATGTAAAGCTAATCTGGACGACTAGGTTCTCTTATATTTGTTCTTGAAAACTCTTACTGCAGATATTTCAAAGGATGTGGTGCAGCAGAAGCCCATATTCGAAGAGGACGCTATTAGCAAAGCTCAACATCTTGAACTAATTTATACGCATTTGGGATACATTTATAACATCCTGCCTAATACCCTGCGCCTGCAAAATTATCAAGAATTGCCAGGCGCGTCGAAATCTGTAGAAAAACTAATTGGGTCATTGACCCAAGGTTACCTAGGTAGCAACAGTCAAAACCCCAGTTACACATACATTTCTACCCAGAACGTACATCAACCCAATTTTCAAAGTCATCATATAACTCAGAAAAATTTGACCAATAGGGCATAAGCGTATCACCAGGGAGGACCCTATCCTCTGGCTGAGGGGACCTAGTACACAGAGAGAAACAATGACAAAAGAGCTCCCCTCCAACAGTCAGGTGCAAACTAGGGACTGTGTTATGCTCAGTCCCCATCACACGACCCACCTATGCAGACCAATACACAGGTGAACTTTGTTCAGTGATCCCAAAACCAACCACACCAATATAACAAGGAGAACTACCCTCCTAATGTGGTGAAGAAAAAATAAAAAAAAAAGCTAAAAAGGAATCCTAGACAGAGGGGAAACAACTAGCAGTGCCCACCATGATCCCAGGCTGGAGGCAACTCCAACCGGAATCAAAACCATAAGCTAAGCAATGCCCAATGGCAGAGAAAAATGCCACCTCTTCGAAGAAACCATTCTTGTTTGATATGTGGTGAGTACGACCACTATACTCATCACTGTCCTGATCTCCCTGAGCTGAAGAAGCTACAGAGTAACTGAGGATAAGGAGGATCTTCCCAACAACCAGCTGTGATGTAAGAACCTTTCCCCCATCAAGGGACGGTAAGCACTCAGCATCAAAATCCAAACAACTCTAGGAAAGGGGACCGGCCGGGCGGCGCCACGAGGTTGGCCCAGCCCGCCCTTGGCTGAGGGCTGATTCCGGGAATCGGCCCTCGGCCAAGGGCGGGCCGGGAGGTGGGCTGGGCCGCCCCCGTGGCGCCGCCCGGCTAGCCCCCGGCGCCCAACGGGCGGGCCGCGCGCCATTTGATTTAAAAAAAAATTATTTTTATTTTTATTTTTTTTATTTTTTTAATTTTTTTTTTTTTTTTAATTTTTAAATTTTGTTTTTTAAATTGTTTTTTTTTTAAATTTTTTTTAACAATATTTTTTTTTTTTAATTTTGGTTTTTTTTTATTTTTTATTTTTAATAATTTTTTTAACAAAACATTTTATAATTTTGATTTTTTTTTAATTTTTTTTTGTTCTTTATTTTTTTTTTAATTTTTTTTTTTTTTAAATAATTTGTGTTAATAGAACAATTAAAAATTCATAGAAACATTGTTATATATAAAAATAAAAATAAAAATTGTTATATAATATAATAAAAACATTGTTAAATAATAATTGTTAAAATTTTCAAAATATAACAAATATATATATATATATATATATATATATATATATATATATATATAAATCCATTAAAGAACAATTATGTTTTGTTTTTAAACATTATATAATTAAAAAAAAAATACAATATAATAAATTTAAAAAAAAAAAACACTTGTTTCAATATAACAATATAATAAATTAATTAAAAAAAAACTATATAACAATACAATTAAAAAAATAAAAATATATATAATATTATAACATTTGTTATAAATAATTAGTAACTTTTTTGTTTTTTTTTAAATATTAAACAAAAACTGAAGTTTGAAAATACTAGTTTATTTTTTTTTAATTATTTTATACAATTTAAACACATTTTTAATTTTTTTATAAAATGTATTCAAAACATATTATATAGATATATATACATATGATTTATAATATTTTGTTTTTAAATGAAAATTTTTATAGTTAATTTTACTGTTTTAATTTCAAACTATTTAGTTTTAGAAATAAATTTTGTTTATTAAATTTATTTTATCCGCAATATTTTTCCATTAACTAATATATATATATATATATATATATATATATATATATATATATATATCAGGAAAATGGCATCAAAAAAGATTTATGTGAATGTTTCTGCACCTAGGGCAAGAGCTCCCAAATCTACGGCAGCAGCTCCCAAATCTACAGCTGCAGCTCGACGCACTATGGATACAACTCCCAAATCTAAAGTTGCAGCTGGACGCACTATGGACACTGTTGGATGCAATAAGGATATTGTTGCACACACTAATAAAAGTCAAGCAAGTGGGGCACCAGGTTCATTAAAGCTTATTTCTGATTGGAAGAACGCCGAGGAAATAGATAAAACCAATTTCTCATGGTATCTTGAAGACAGTGAAATGGAGGCTGATATACACATCTATCTGATTTGTGGTATGATTGACTTAAATGAGCAATATGATGTGATGGGCAGAGTACGAGACATATGTATGGTCCTGAATACAAACATTATTTATGTTCTTGCAAGGAAGGCTCAGAAACGTGAGAAGGTTAGATATCGTCTATCAATCGTCAAGTACGACACAGATGAAATAACTTCAAAATTTTCTGAAGAAATAGCAAGCAACATTGCAAATAACGTTGTAAGTATGCTTATTTTTATTTCCTCTATGCATTATTGTAAGGATGATTCAATTTTTTATAAAGTATTGATCATTGACATGTTTTATTTTGTTTCATAGGATTTTGTTCCGAGTCTTTCAAACATGTTTGATGGTATTTATATGTTGGTGCCAAATGTTATGGATGTGATCAAAACTTTCCATAAAGACAAAGCAGAGGAAAAGAGATTGAAGCAAAGAGCAATAGCTCGTGACACTGCAACAGTACAAAGAGGGGATCAACCAAGAGTCACTAAGGTGGGTCAATCTAGTAAAATTAAACATGTTTCTTTTGAAGGTGTCAAACATGAAACAGAAAATAATGATAGAATTAGTGAGGAGGAGATGGGAACTATTGTGCAAAAGGAGAAAACAGATCGGACACCAAAAAGAAAAATTGCCAAAGATCTCTCTCTTGTACCTCATGAAGGAGAGATTGTTTATAAAAAAACTGATACGTTATCCAATAAGACTAGGAAATCAAATATTGGTGAGCCTGTAAAGGTCGTGAGCAGTAGTGAAGAACAAATTGAAAGCTCTTACGGAAGCAGAGAAATCATAACACCAGTCGCTGAGTTAGAGGGTGGAATTATTAAAACAAAACAAAATGCTATTCGACAAGAGTTGAGGAAGAATAAATTAATTCTTGGTGGCCAAACATTTGAGCTTAATGTTAACCAATTTTATGGCCCAGATGAAGGAAAATCTCAATATCAAATTAGAAAGGCCCATCACCTACATGTACATAATCTGAAAACATTGTTCAAGTTCAATCCATATGCACATGTGGTGGATTATGTGGTTCTTGTCGATCCATGTCAGGTTCCCAACAAAAAAGCATTTGACAAGACAAAATGTTTTGATTATAAATATTATGTAATTGGAGGGAACCATTCAATAGAGGCTAAGAGACAATTGATTGCAGAATATCCCAATAACTATCTTTTTCAAAAAGTGAAATGCATCATTTACGCTGGCTTAACATAAATGGAATCAAAGTTATTGGCATGGGATCATAATGCAGATAATGAGTACAGAATGAAAATGAATTTCATCCAAAGGGTCAGATTTATTCATAATGAATTCATAGAAAAATGTCGTGGGGATAAGACACAAGTTAGTGTAGTATTTCAAAATGAATGTTTAATGGAAACATGTTATCAAATTGATGAAAAAAGCAAAAGATGGAAAATTGAATACAAATCTCTTCAGAGGCACAGATAAAATTTTTCAGTTGGCATTTAGAACTGGGGAGGTATGGGATTTGATTGATGAGATTTTTTATCGGTGGGAGAATATTTCCATAAAAAATAAGAGGGTTAGAAAGAGTAAACCCATAATATGTACCAACAATAAGGGGGCTCCTGAAATGAAGCAGCTTCTAGAGGATATGACTATTACACCTTGGAGAACAATGCAAGGTGTGAAGGATGATAAATTAGTCAAATCAGTATTAGCCCGTGTGAAGTTAGGTGAATTATCAATGGAAGAAATGTGTGCAGAATTTCAAAAGTACGTTTCTTGAATTATTTCTTTCATTATAATTTTCTTTTAAATAAAACATAATGATGTTGGTATAATTTGTTATGCATGTCAATATATTAACGTTTTTAACTTGATTTATTCAGTCAAATTTTTTTTATGAAAATACAAGAACACATGGTTAAAATGTTGAATGAAGACAGTTGGGATGATGTTGTACGCAACTACCCAGAAGCAAGTTCTACATCAACACTAAAAGAGTTTTATATTGCATTCAATAAGGTATGTTGATTTATAAATTTATTTTATTCATATTTTAACTATTTTTATTTTATTACTTATACATATATATATACATATTTTTATGTCATTAAAGATCTTGAAGAAGGATGGAAATGGAGTACCAGATACTTTCAAAAGCTTTATTGAAAAAATTAAGATGGAGAACATGAGAAGGAAGTGTCTTATGAATGTTGAACTAGATCCTACTCTTAATCATTACATTTGGAATGGGCTCGACAGTGTCCAATATCAAATAATACAAGGTGACTGTGAAGACATTGCATCAGTAATACCTAAAAGGGAATATGGCCTAGTTATTGCAGATGTTCCTCATGGTTTCAATTTCCCAGACATTGAATATGATAGAGAACCATATACTTATCAAGCTTTTAGTAAAGTGGTTACGGGTTTTCAAGAAGTGACAACATCACCACTTTGTCGATTTGTGACATTTGATTTAGACACACAGTTTCCAATGTTATTAACAAGCTTCAAGGGTAAAGAAAACTCAAGGATGCAACTTACATGGTAAGATTTTGAAATTGTATGTTTGATTCCTCCTAAAAAAATTTATTCATGTAAAATTTAATTGAACTTTTACTATGTTATGTTACAGGCAAAAGTAAAATATTGTTTCTTCCGAAGATCAGCCTATTATAAATGATTGTGAGTTTATCCATGTTGAATGTTGGACAAAAGAGGATAGCTATAAGAATATTATTATGAATCGAGTAGATGGGAAGAGTCATAGTCAAGTATTGGTTTATGATGCAGTGGTAAGAAAACTAACATATGAGGATAAAGATGCAAAAGGAGATATAGTTAAAATTTATCAAAAACCACAAGCATTGATTAACTATCTTATATATCTATCTTCAAATGAAGGAGAATGGGTTTTGGATTTATTCTCAAGTTCAGGTAAGTTTTAATATACAAATTTAAATTTAAATATTGTCTTTTTTACTTTTTATGTTTCCATACTAATTTTCTTACTTATTTTTTTTGTGCTTGATGATTAGGTACAACACTAGCATGTTGCCTACTAAAAGGAAGAAATTGCATTGCCATTGAGAAAGACCCAATTCAATGAAAATTTATTCAACAAAGAATTAACGCTCTTAAATTCCTTCCAGATGCGAAGCAAGAAGTTGGTTTGAGGAAAGGAGATTTTAATGAATCACGTGTGGCAAAAAAACCAAAGGAACCTCAACCACCATTATATGGAATGACTGGAAATGGACACTTTGGAAGATTTGCTGACATGAAAGATCCATTAGAAGACGGCGATGATCAAAATGAAGAAGAAAATGTTGCGGAAGAAGCCATCAATGCTATTCTAGATGATGTTGAAGATGTATTAGTTGATATTGTTGATGATGTTTAAGTTATGCTTGCAAACAAAGCTTATTTTTTATAACTATTAATCAGTTTTACTTGTAATGTTTAGACTTTGATATTTTATGAGAACAACCCTTTTTTTTGCAAAAAACATGTGAATGCTATTATTTTTTGACATAAAATTCAATACAAATGTTATTTTCTTAAGTTTTTTTGTTAAGATTCTCCCAAAAAATTAGTTTATTTAACATGTTTTTTTCAACAAAAACTCTGTAAAAGTGTATTTTTTGCATTGTATTTATATTGAAAATTTGTATTTTTTTGTCATATGGTTCAAAATATTGGTTTTTTAGCGACAATTTTTTGATGTGCATTGAAAAATTATTTAACGATACATAAACATGTAGAAAATATAAACTTTAGAATATTGACCCTTTTTCCATCTTTTATGTATGTGAAAAAGTGAAGATATCATTACAAGTTTTTATTTAATTTTTTTTTTTTTTTTTTTTTAAAACGCAAGTACATAAATGCACTTAAAAATAAACATATCACAGAAGAAGAAGACATTAGAAAATTTATAGTGTCAAAATCAATCCTATAAAAAAACGTTGGTGATGATACACCACCACTATTCAAAATCGACATAAAAAACACCACTTAAAAAATAAAAAAAATTAAAAAATAAAAATAAATAAATAAATTTAAAGTGCCAAAAACATGCTCAAATTTTTTTTTCTTGATTCTGCATCGCCACTTTTTCAAAATCAGGTGTTTTTCTTGATACTTCAAAAAGTAGGTAACATTGAGATTACCTATTTCATCGATAACATTGTTCTTCCCGTAAGTGCTGGCGACGCCCCTAGTCAGTCGAAGAGAATCCACCAGGTAAGGGTAGAGGGTCTGGTGCTTGCCTACACCGTTACCTATAGGGAAAGGATGCCCTAGTTTTTGACCACTAAGAACCACAATCCCACATGAGAGCTCGTGTCTTTGGCTTCTTGGTAAGTCAGCTAACATTACCAAGTATTAGCCAAGTCAGGTAGCCCCAACTGATACCACACGCACTGCGCCTAAGACTAACCCCCTTTGAAACGGGTCTCTACTGTGCTTGGGTTTTCTTTTTCGTGGGATGATAGGTAAATTTCAAGCTCCCGAAATAGACAAATTCTATGTTTCAAGATGAATTATGATCAAGGCGGCTTATTGGATGCCTACCCCCTTCATCCTAACTTAATCTATAAATTCTTTTGTAGCCCCTATGGGGAGAATTTAGTGATTTTGGTTAAGTTAATTTTAGGTGTCTTTGCTTTGCTTAGTGGGTGAGTGTGTGTGAGCAGAAAGTGGACAGGCACATATTTTGAACATGTGGATATTCGATGATTCTTTACAAAATCCCCCATTTAAACTATGTTGTATTGTTCCTTGCTCAAACTAAAAACATGTGCGGATTATGGGCCACTTTCTATTTTTCCTAGTTAATTATGTGACTAACTATAGGGAGATGGCGAATTCTGAATAGGGAGCGTTCATATGCTTACCTAGGATCACCGAAGGGTGAAAAGGTAGTAGAGATCACTTAATATTCTATAAACAATTCAATCCTAGTCCCAAAATTCCTAGTGCAAAAATTGAACTAAACTAAAACTTGTACACTAGAAAAAAAAAAAAAACTAGCTATGCCTGCATGGTCTTGGGCCACTTACTTTGGCTAGCTATCTAGGTGTGTAAGTACCAAAAATTTCAAAAAATAATTTTGTTTTCCAATGCAAGTTATTCCCCCCCCCCACTACTTAAACTATGTGTGAACTTTGAAAAAATCAACTTGAAGTAAAACTAACACTAAGCCTACAAAAAGAAGCTAAGAGTGAGCTTTAACAAGCTGCAGGTTACCACAACCAGTGCTGGTAGTTGTATTAGGGGCTTCCAAGCACCTTACAAGCAGGAAAAGACAGAAAAAAGGGAGAAATTTCTCATTCTGTATTTTGTGTGCAAAAGGCTGAAACAAGCGTGCTGTCTGCGCGCGAGTCAGCTCTGAACATGCACCCTGGGCACTTCTGTGGGAGAGAAACGCGTGTAAATTCCCACACAAGAATTTTTTGGAGTTGTTCTGCTTCAATCTGTCACTTGGGATGAACTAGGGACTGCAAGAGAAATCAAGAGAAATTCAGCTCTACTCCAGAGCACAAATAGAGGTCTCTCCAAAAATGGCTTAGCCACATAAACTTGGTAATACATGTTAGTGGAGTCACCAATCTTGTTTGAGTGTGTTTGGTGCACGTATGTACGAAATCACACCAACTTAAGGGTTGTGGTCTACCCACTTAAGTTATTGGTAATATGCAGAAAAATAAGTGGAGTCAAGCAAGTTAGTGGAACAAGCTAGAATCATAAGCATACTAGATAGAGAAATAGAATGCATATATAAACTAAAAACTAAACTAAAAACTAAAACAAATAAACAAGAGCTTTGAAAAGAGTAAAAAAAAAACAATAATATGAATGGTGGCTCTAGGCCCCTCTTATTGAGCGCTGGTAGTAATAAGACTGAAACTTTTTCCTCTTGTCAAAGGGCCCCTAGAACATGGGTTCTAAGTCCCGATGCAAGGATGTTTTTATCCCAAGCTTGCCTTGGTGCAGTCTCCCTCTCTCTCTACTGTGTTGGACTGAATTTGTTGTATGGCCAAAAATTGAGTCCCTTCTATCTTCAGCTCCAGCTCACACATTGCTGGTATTTCTTGGGAAATTCTGGCCAACATAATAATGTGTTCACAAATTCTTCATCTCATGGTGGCCTTATATAGGAGATTTTAAATCCTCCCTTCCCTTTCTTGGTACATTGTGGATGGTGACCCAAGAGAGGGGTATGATTCCTTTGTGTACTCCAAATATTCCATTGTGTGCTAACGTGGTGTCTAAGGAGGCATTGATGGTTGTCCTTAGGTGGCTTCAAGTGAGGAATCAATTGTCCTTTTCTTTGTGTGATTCCGGATAGTGACATTTCATCACTCCCAGGATTGTGCACATATCGGGAAAGAAGTGCGCAAAAGGCGCTCTTCAAGAAGGATTATGAGCACAAATAGCATTTAGGACATGTTCAAATTTGATTTTCCTCAGACCTTAGAGATTTTTAAATACTTTCCAGATTCTGTAATGTCTTCTAGCCCTGTAAATCCTTTTTACTGACATTAATTAATGTCATCTTCTATTGTACAAATTTCTAGTGTTAACACCCGGGTTGACATTGTTGAGCTACACACAACCCTTTGTGCTGGAGTGTGGAGCATTAGAGGATGGGATAAGCACAATCCTAATGCAGGGAAGCTATTCCATAGCTTTCGAGAACCGGAGGCTACTATCGCATGAGATGCTGTATTCTATTTACGACAAGGAGATGTTGGCCATTATGCATACATTGGCCAAATTATGACAGTATTTGGTAGGCAGTAGATTTTGGGTGAAGACCAACCACTATTCTCTCCAAAATATTTTTGAGGAGGAGAAACAACTACAGAAGAGGCAGAAATAGGGGATTAGTACAATTACGGACTATGAGTTTAGCTTTGTGTATGAAGAGGGCTATGTGACACCAGATTCATTATCATGGAGATCAACAACGTTGCCTTTGAGAGGCAGTGATTCATATTGGAGGGCCCAGTTGTTAGTTGAACATTTCAATGACCACTTCCCTTGTGAAGTGTTGGATGGGAAGATGGTAGATGGTAGACATCATATGATGGATAACATATTCTATTATCAGGAAAAAGTCTCTTTGATAGACACCTCATAGCTTAAAGAGAATAATTTGCATGTAGCCCATCACTCACCATTGTCGGGGCCTCATAGGTCCAACCAAGCCATCAGAGAGACGCTCTCATGGAGATACCTCAAGGAGGATGTACTCCAACCTATCATGGCATAACACAGAACACAGAGGAGTGTATTGTCAGCATTGATCAACTCTTGAGGTATTCACATTGCTTCGACATCTCTACAAAATACACTTCTAGGTTGTATTTATGGGATGTCTTTAGAGCTCGTGGTCTTCCCAAGGCCATAAATAGTGATGGGGATAGTTGTTTTATGAGAATATTTTGGCGGGAGCTTCTCCATTTGGTGGGTACCAAGTGGTACATGGTATGAGTCATCACCCACAGGTGGATGGATAGAGGGAGATGATGATGAAGTGGTTGAAAAGCTACTTGCAGATCTATGACATAGGGCAGTAGGAAGCATGGTTGCGCTGGTTGCTCTTGGGTTGAGTATGGTTACCTCCTGACATTTTAGATCGGTATGTTCCATGCCTTGTACAGTATTGAGGTGATGTAGCAGCAGGAGACATGGATTCGTTGGCTACTCTTGGGAGAGTATGGCCAAGACATTGCATTTTATATGTCCAATGATATATCATTGTTTCCTACCTTGCACCGTAGTGATGAGATCCAGCAGCTAGAGGCATGGATGCGCTGGCTTCTCTTGGGAGAGTATGGCCAAGACATTGCATTTTATATTCCCATTGGTATATCATGATTTCCTACCTTGCACCGTAGTGATGAGATGCAATAGCTGAAGGCATGGTTGCATTAGTTACTCTTGGGAGAGTATGGCCACCATATGACATTCCACATGTCAATTGGGATGTCACTGTTTTATACTTGGCATGATGATGATGTGTTGTGGTAGCAGGAGACCTTGCTGCACTGGATTTTCTTAAGAGAGCATGGCTACCATACTTGGTATGATGATGATGTGATGTGGCAGAAAGAGGCATTGCTAGGGTGGCTTCTCTTGAGAGAGTATGGCTACCATAGTTGGTATGATGATGTTGTGATGTGGCAGAAAGAGGCATTGCTACGGTGGATTCTCTTGGGGGAGTATGGTTCGACATTTCACATGTTTATACATGTATCTATACTTCTCACTTTTCACATTGTTTATATGATGCTTAGATAAATCAAGGCCACTAGGGCCAAGGATTGGAGCATGGAGAGAAACAACATACTCCATTTAGCATGGGATGGAGAGATTGCATATGATTTGGGACTTTCCTTTGGAGGAAATAACCACAACACTTCCCATTTCTCATACCAAGAGGAGGCTTTTGGACAGCATATGGTTTCCACTATGGGACTCATTGATGAGGAGAGGCATCTGGTTATACAGCTGGAGGCCATTATATACATTCTAGAGAGGCAGCTATGGAGCTAGGCATTCATAGCACATTGAAGTAGATGGGAGAACCTTCCAGAAGAGGGTTCCACTTGGGAGGGAGAGAAATTTCTGCACCATCCAATTTTGTAGTTGCTTGAGGACAAGCAACATTTTTTCGGGGAGGACTGTAATATTCCTAATTCGCCATCAGCTAATTAGAATATTAGGGTTCTTACTTTTCTTTATTAGTTAAGTAAATAAGAGGGTGGAGGGACCCATAAACCCAGTAGAGGAATAAAATCCACTTCTATAGTGTGAATGTCGGTTAATTGAGTAGTGCAGTAGCATTATGGAGTAGTGGAGCAGCATAATAATGAAGAAAGATTGGAGGTCATAGAGAAATAATGAGGAAGATGATGGAGATAGTGGAGGAGTAATTGCAGAGAGGATAGGGATAGTGGAGGACAGTGTAGTATTTATGGAGGCTAGTGTCCACATGTGTAGCGTAGTTATGAGGTGGGCCAAGGCTAGGGAAGGCTCACAACCATAAAAAGAAGATGAGGGCAGCAAAGGAATGGAGTTCGAATTTTATTATTGTTTGGTCTGTACGACTTTCTGCATGATTCAGTTCTTTAGCCAAGTTTGTTGTGATGTTTAGCACACAGGTGTATCTAAGCAGATATCCAACCATTATCCATTGGATACTTCGAGTGCTTACTCTAGAAAGTTTTATTTGAGAAACCATTCATCATCCAACAACAATGCCACATTTAACCCCTCTCTTTAGCACTTCCAGCTATGGCAATTATGCATTCATGCACTAGGGTTTGAGAGGTGGAAGGCAGTTCTTAATACTTCAGCTATGAAACCTATGGAGGGATCAGCCTTTCACCTTGTGCATCCATTGTATTCTTCTAAGAGTAGCATTTTGACATCTAGCATCAAGCCATCATTCTACTCCTCCATGCAGCAATAGTTCCTACAAGAATTATGCATACCAGGAGTGTAGTTTAAGAGGAGGAAGGAAGTTCCAAGCATCTCAGCTTGGAATCATGTGAGGGATCAACCCCTCACTTGGTGAGATAATTTTTTTCATTTCTGAGTAGCATTGCATCATCTAGTAGCAGGCTACAACATCATCCCTATTGACAGTGCTTTCAATTCCAGCAGTTGTGCAGTTCAATAGCTGCAACTTGATAGGAGGAGCTACAACTCAAGATTTCAGCTTGGGAATTAGGAGAAGGGGCTAGCCCTTCATTCATTGAGTTTATTGGGTGATATTGCAGTAGTTATATCATTATTTCATCCCCATCTCAGTAGTTACCCAAGAGGAGTGCGTAAGTCAGCAAGTAGGGGTGCAGTGTGTAACCCAAAAAGGGCCAAAATTCCAAAATCAAAATCTAGCTAAACCATTTCGAGGTTTTTTTGGGTTTTTTGAGTAGAATCCATGGTTTAAATCCTAGATATTTCTGAGTACTCTAGCAGCCTCTCGCACAAATTTTGTTACCCAGTAACAGTGGTTTCCAACGACGCTATGTAGAGGCAGGCCTTCTAGCAGCATCAACAATTCATATTTCCAATGCGAGGTTTTAGAGTTGTCTCAACCATCTTTGGTTGGCTTGAGTGCATTATTTTAGAGCGCTGTGTATATTCATTTTTTTTTTATAATGATATGGCTCAGTTGTTTCTGCTCATATGTATGATGACTTAATGTATTCCAACATTTTCTAGTTCTACATGTTTTATACTTATTTTACTGTAGTTGGAATTACACATATGTTCTATATTCCTCTCTTTCCAATTTTGGGATATTACATTAGGGTTAGGTTGTATTATGTTAAGGTTAGTGTTAACACTGGAAAATCGTATGGGAAAAAGACAATAAAAAAATGTCAAGAAGAAGGTACATATAAATATTTACAGGGAAGAAATACATTAGAGGAGCTAAAAATTTAAATTTTCCTATGGTCAGAAGGAAAGTTTTTGCACACGCACACGAAGCACTTGCTCTAAGCACGTATTGTGAATTTTACTTCGATAGTCGTGCACTTCAAGGCTATCCCTTCAATATCCGCATGGTCCTAGGGATGTAGAATGTCACCATCTAGGACCACTTGGCACACTTGGCGAAAAATATTCTCACTCTTCCTAACCAAGCATAGTCACCTTTGAGCCACCTTGAGGCTTTAGTGCAGTACACAAAGGAATCATACCCCCACTCTTATGTCACCATCCATCTTGGACAAAAAGAAGGAGTGAAAATTTGAAAATTTTCTATAAAAACCAACCATGGGAAGAGAAATAGGAGAAATATTGTTATTCTAGACAAATTTATCCTTAGCAAACCAGCTTGTGTTGTCCAACAACAAGAGGATTGGAGGGATTTAGTTGTTGGCCACCCAACATCTCCATCCAATAGAGAAGAGTTCACCACATGTTCCTCAATCTACCATATTTTGAGAGGGAAGAGAGGCTTGCTAAAAACTTTAGGGGAAGAAACCACTACAAGAGATGATATTGGAGCTCTGTAGCTCGAAGGATCCACTACAAGAGATTTAGAATTCTATCTTCTACTACTACCGACACCTAATAAAGGGATAAAGCTCTCCATTATTGAGTTATTAGTGTGTTTTCTCTATTGAGAGTGTTTCTAGTGCATGTTGTTTTGTCTTTGTTTCATTGTTTATGTAGCATGATATGTTTCCATTTAACTTAGTGATGAGCCTCAGTATTGCAACAAGAATGTTGAAACTACCAAGGCTACCAACTTTAGTTATAAACCCGGGGTTCGTACAAACTTAAGAGGTATCGACAATATGTGCAGCATATAATGTGTCATTAGTTTATTTATCTGATGCAATGGATGTAATGCCATGAAATCAAAGTATAAACTAATTTCAGAAATGGGAGTGTTTCTTTTTAAAGAAATTAATCCTAGGAAAGAACAACAATTTGTAATTGAAATCCTAAGAGCATAAATTCAAATAAAAAGGCGTAATATAATTTGTGAAAATGAATGTCCTAAGCAGTGTTTGTTCTTCCTCAATCATTTTTTTAGGTCCTAGGGGCCACGATTCAAGCCTAAGAGATAGAAACCAATCCTTGGGAGAAAACCTGATTGATTTCACATGTGTTACAGGGGTGCTACAGGCAACTCTGTTTTTTCTACAACAAAGTCTATTTTGGAAATAACTTGCCAAATGACTAAATAAATCAAATTAAAATGGGATGGGACAATTTTTTTTATTAATTATGATGTCTTAGGTCTCCATTCCAAGTGGAATCACTCCAAAATACCCCAGTTCACACGTTCTAAAAATAACAGAAAATTACTACTCTAAAATCTAGAAATTCAAGAACTAGTGAGCTAGTTAATCCATAAAATGCCTAACCGAATCAAGTGAAAATTAAATAGGGTAAATTTTTTTATCAAATTAAACATTATTATAACCTAATCCAAGTGGAATCATGTCAAATGGACCTCATTAACCCCTTCTAAAAAATAGCATAAATTTACTACTGTTTCGCTACAAGGCATTTCCATAAATCTTATATTAGTGAACTAGTAACCAAATCCAGGTAGCTTAATGATTAAGACAACCTTAGAAAGTTATTATAAATATGAATGATGCTTTTGAACCTATAAAAAACCTTAAAAATAACTCATTTAAATCATATAACTCAATCCTACATCAAGAAAAGAAACAATACTAAATACAGAAATATGCAAAACAAAAATAAGAGATCGACATGAATAAGAAGTGAAAGGAACATAAATAAATTGTGCAAGAGGGCTTTGAGGCTCCCAGTATGGCCAAGCCCAAGGAGGCTCAGACTCCTATGGAATAAGAAAATCCTTAGAAGCTAAAAATGGCACCAATATTCATTATTCGAATAAATCCAAGTACATCCTGGCAAGAAAAGAAAGTGGAGTTGCCAGAAAACAGGTTTTCTACACAATAAGAATAAAAAACACAGGCCCCTAGAGGCCAATTCGAATTGGTACTTATAAGAAATGATGAGGAAGCATTCCCCTTGAAATGAGGAAGCTTTCCCCTCCAAAATCCCTCAAATAGTGGATCTGGTTCCCAACACTAGGAGTTTGCAGTAAATGACGGGGAACACATTCCTAGATTTTCTCAATCATCAAAGTTCCAGAATATCTCCAGAAATTCTCAGTTATTTCATGATATTTTTTCCATTTATTATCCAATATTTATCCTCCAGTAGTAGGGAGAAAGTCCCTAAATTATCTCCTTCTCCAAATCTTCATAATCTTCCCAATTTTCTCACAATATTCTACAAAAATAAATAATATTAGGCACAAATATGAAATTATCTTTAAACCTTCCTAAGAACATATTAAAGCATAAAAAAACATTATTAAGTGTAGAAGGAGAGATTTAATATATATTTTTTGTGCCTAAGAAATGTTATATGGGCCTTAATTTATGTCTAATTTAGAGGCCCATCATACCCCCCTACTGAAATTGCTGCTCATCCTCTAAGGAACTTGTTCATTCTCCTTTCCTTGTGGTTCTTCATGTATGTTGGCCTATTTCATTCTTTGTTTATTGGTCTATGTGTTGCTCCTCCTCCTGATCTTCTTGTTACTCTTATATTTGAATTTCTTCTTGCAAGTGCTGCATGGAGGTGCTTTGGTGCCTTTGCTGGTGTGTTCATCCTCCTGGAGTCTGTTGGTGGTACTTTGAATCCATATTCATCAATTTTTCTTCATCTTTTGGCCTTGTTGTGCCACACAGATTTTCTACAAGAAACTTTTCAATTCCTATAACAGTCTTCTTCTTGTTTTGTCTTGCTTCAACTTGATTATAAATGGAGGGAGATGGTTTGTGGAGGCTACGAATGGAGTCAAAGGATGAGTGGAGTGTTGGATAGGTGAGTGGAGAGGCCTCATGAAAAGTTTCAGATGATCTAGCTACTAGTGGTGCAACATAGGGTTGAGAGAGTGAATCCTTGTGCATGGAGTGAAATAAGGGGTTGGGAATGGTAGGTATTGAAAAACATAAATTTTCATGCTCTCCTTTGTAGAAATTTGCTGAATAATGATTAATTATCCACTGATACTATCCTAATCACATATCAATTCGAATTCATATGCAACACATAATCTCTTCCACTCAGATCATCACACATGCGGAAATAAAACAAGCGATAGCACATCAAATCATCATACACATTAACAAAGTATGTATGGGGAAAGATTATAGTTGAAAACCCCGAAGCTATATGTATATTATAATGGAGAAAACATGTAACAAACTCAGTACAATACTCCTCACAAGTACTCAGTACTGTCTCGTGAAGTTACACACAAACTAGCTTGGTTTTGAACAAGTCACGGGTTCAAAACACATCCACTAATTGCCTACCTCTATTGCGCAATCATGGCCTGTCTAAATAGAGATACGAGGTTCGAATCTCCTTGGCTTGACAGCGCAATCATCATGGGAAATTGTCTCCAAGTGTGGTGCAAATCTCATGCACAACTAATGTCCCAACTGATAGCTGTACTCACCCTTTCATCTACCTCTTTCACTGGTCTCCACTGAACTGTCCATGCACTGTAGTGAAATTATGTGTTCTTGAGTTGAATAATGAGTTAATAATTAATGAATTAAATAATATTTAATTCACTCCACTCATTACTAGTTGATTAGCTAGTTAAACTAATCTCAACTAGTTCAACTAAGTTAAACCGAACACAACTCCACCAACTGTCTCATCAACTCCACCAAACTTCTGCCACTGAAGTCCTAACTGAATTCAACCATGAATGAGCTCACCAAACCCTTAGGAATAGCTTAATTCCTCTTTCAGATGCATGAGCCACTTCCAAGGCTCGAACTAAAGTGCTCCAAGAGAGTAAACTGAAGTTTAGAGTCCAAATATTATTAAGGGTAAATAATATTTGACTTCCCTATTTTTAGGATAGGCAGTCTAAAAATAGACTTTGACCTATAGGTCCAAAAATAGAGGTCCATATATTTTTACCAACATGACCAAGACTCCAAGAATAACATACTGCAACCCCTGGACCATGCTCCATATGTCTAAAAATAGACATAGTCTAAAAATAGACTTTGCGCCAGAATTTGCCTGCGGGCCCACTTAGTGAAGGCGACTTCATTTCACTAAGCTCCATCATCTTGCTGCATTTTCAACACTCCCTCTCAGCAAGATATGGATTATCTGCAACCCCTATCCTGCCTCTGTGGAATTCAAACTTGCTCCTGGTGAGCGCCTTCATCAAGATGTCGGCATCCTGATCCTCCGTGGGAACATATGAAAGCATCATGATTCTCCGCTGAACACAATCTCTGATATGATGGTACCTGATGTCGATGTGTTTGGATATATCATGAAATACTGGATTAGCCGAGAGTTTAATGCAAATATGGTTATCACAGTAAATCACTGTAGGCTCCAAATGCAACCCGAACAATCCAACGAGGATCTTCCTCATCCAAATAGCCTCACATGCAGCCAAGCTTGATGCCATCTACTCGGCCTCTGCTGAACTGAGTGCCACGGATCTCTGCTTTCTGCTGTACCAGGAAACTGCTGTCGACCCAATGCTGAAAAATCCTCCAGATGTGTTCTTCCATTCCGTTGGACTCCCTGCCCAATATGCATCAGTGAAGCCAGAAAGCTTCGCTGCATCCTCCTGTCTGTACCATAGACCATATCTCGATGTGCCACTAAGATAACGCAATACATGCTTGCCTACCTTCCAAAAGAGCTTGGTAGGCTTAACCATAGCTTGCAAAAGCTGGTTAACAGCATAGCATATATCGGGTCGTGTATTGACCAGATACATAAGCGACCCCACCAACTCTCGATAGACAGTGGCATCCACTACCTCCGCTGAAGTAGCATCCTCCTTCGTCCAACCACCAGGAAGAGGAGTGTCAATAGGTTTGCAGCCATGCATGTTGAACCTCTCTAGAATCTCCTAGGCATACTTGCCCTGAGACACAAACAGTCCTCCACTGCGCTGCCAAATCTCCAATCCCAGGAAATAATGAAGGATGCCCAAGTCCTTCATCTCAAACTCTCATGCAAGATCCTCCTTGCATGAAAGTATCAACTGCTCATTGCCCGTCAAAATCAGATCATCTACATACAGTACGATGATCAACAGCTTCCCCTCCACCACAATCTGGTACAGGTTAGGATCCACCTCACTCTTGTAGAATCCAAGCCCGGTGAAGTATTTGTCTATGAAAGTGTACCAAGCACGAGGTGCTTGCTTCAGCCCGTACAGTGCTCTCTTGAGTCGGCACACATGCGACTCACTGCTGAAGATCTCGAAACCTTCAGGCTACTCTATGTACACCTCCTCCTCAATAACTCCATTGAGGAACGTAGTCTTCACATCCATCTGATGGATGTGCCATCCCATCTGCGCTGAGAGAGCAAGGATCATCCATATGGAAGAGTACCTTGCGACAGGTGCAAAAGTCTCCTCATAATCGATCCCCTCAATCTGTGAGAAGCCATGGGCGACAAATATCGCCTTGTACTTCTCCACACTCCCGTCAGCCACCTGCTTCACTTTGTAGATCCATCGCGAACCCACCACTGATTTCCCCTCCGGTCTTGGGACAATATCCCATGCACTGTTTTTGACGATCGAATCATATTCTTCGATAATGGCATCTACCCATGCGGGTTCCTCCACATCTTCCTCAAAAGAGGATGGCTCCATCACGACACATTGACTCACAAGAGCCATGTATCCAGTGTACCGATCCGGTGACTGCCTCTATCTGCACTGTGCTGTAGGTGGTCCTACAACCTTCTCTGCATCTCGAGCCAGTCGCTCAGCTTCTGTAGTGCGCATGCGCCCTCTGATGGTTGGCACTACATGGGTGGTTTCTTCCACCTCCTGAACTTCCTCTTGTGGCTAATCCACATCTGGAAGCTCCTCCTTAGGAACTAACAGCTCCTCATCTGCATGCAAGTGTAGCTCCCTCTCAAGCGAACACTGCATGGCTTTCTCCTCCTGAAATTTTATATCTCGTCGCACAACAGTCTTGCGACTGTCTGAAAAATACACCCGATAGTTGTGAGGTGTATCAGTGTACCCCACAAATATTCCAACCTTAGCGGTTGGATCCAGCTTCCTTCTCGCATCCTTCGTCACATGCATGTAGACAGGAGAACCAAAAATCCGCAAATGGGAAATATCAGGCCTCTTGCCAGAATAAGCCTCCTCCGGTGTACTCATGCCAAGAACCTTGTGAGGACAACGGTTCTGCACATACATTGTTGTATTGCATGCCTCATCCCACAAGTGAAGGGGTAGGCCCTGATCATGCAACATCGCCCGTGCAGCACCCACGATCGTTCTGTTCTTCCGCTCAGCCACCCCGTTCTGCTGTGGGTTATGGGGTGCGATGAGCTCTCTCCGAATCCCTTCTGCGCTGCAGAACTCCTTGAATTCAGCCAAGATGAATTCACCACCATTGTCTCTCCTTAGAGCAATCACCTTCTTCCCTGACTCCTTCTCGACCAGTGCTTTAAACTCACAGAACTTCACGAATGTATCGCTCTTCTTCTGCATGAAGAAGATCTAGCACTTTCAAGAGAAATCATCAACAAAGATCACATAGTACTTGTGCTTTGCTGTCGAAGCAACTGAGAAAGGACCACACACGTCTGTGTGAACTCTCTCAAGGATCGTCGTGGCATGACTATCCTTCTCGTGAAAGGTGGCTTTCACATACTTCCCTAAAGTACACCCCTTGCACTAATCTTACTGTGCAAGGGTGCCCTTAGGAAGCCCAGTAGAAATCTGATGCAGGATCTTCAAAGCTCCATGGTGAAGGCGGCCCAATCTCCTATGCCACAGTTTGCCCTCATCATCCTGGCTCACCACTTCTCCCGCCTTGCATGCCATTGCTACACAACCATTTACTTGCAACTGATAAAGGTTCTTGGTTCGAACCCCTATCTTCCGGGTCTCTCCAGTAGCCTTACTACGCAGGAAAGCCTTTCCTTCACTGAAGACCACATCATACCCCTTATCTTCCAACATCACCACAGAGATCAAGTTCTTCTTCAATCCAGGCACATGCATGACATCCTTCAACATGAAGGGTTTACCAGACTCCCTCTGAAAGGATATGGTACCAATACCAGTCGCACTGTATCTACCATCATCGCCCATCTCGATGTGCACACCCAGATATTTGTCCTCCAGATCTGAGAAAAAATCCCGATCTCCCGTCATATGAAATGACGCACCGCTGTCCAAGAACCACACCGATCCCATCACACTTGAAACCAAGCATGCGATCAGTGAAAATTCAAGCTCGAACTGCAAAGCCAAAGCCTCTCCATCTACAGATCTTCCCGCTTGCTTGATTTTCTTCTTCTTCGGACAATTGGTAGCATAATGTCCGTGATCATGGCAGTGAAAACACTTCACTTTCACCATATCCTGCTTCTTGCCCTTTGCACCAGAATGAGAAGTTTTCTTACCCTTCCCCTTCTTTGCTTTGGCAACTAAAGTGCAATTTTCTTCATCAGCTCCCTTTGATGAAGATCCGTCCCTGGTAGTCCTCCTTATCTCCTCCTGCATGAGATCCGCCCAAAGGCGCTCCCATCCCGGCAACTTCTCCCGACCATTGACACTATCTTGATATGAATTCCAAGCCTTCAGAAGACCAAGGAGAGCTAGGTTCACCATGTCCTCATCTTCGACAGTCACCCCCACACTTCCCAGCTCATCTCTGCATTGAGTGAACTTCGTGAGGTATTTGGCGATACTATCGCCTTTCTCCATCTTGATGTTTCTGAGCTTATCTTTGAGCGCCAACTTCCTTTGGTCACTCTTACTCTGGAATAGATCTGTTAAAGCTTTCCACATTAAATATGGAGAAGCATTTCCATGCAGGCTGGATACAATATGATCCTTGACGCCCTCCAACAGGATCCTTCGACATTTGGCCATCTTCTTTTGCCAAGCTTCGACTTCAACAGGATCAGTGGGCTTTTGGACATTCGTATCCACGAACTCCTTCAGTCCATTACCTTCTAATACTACCTCCATGCGATCCTTCCATGCAACATAATTCGAACTGCCTTCAAGAGCATATTCGAGTCGCAAACCGTTGAAAGACATTTTCAACTCCGGCACCAAGAAAACAAAACTGCTGCAAAATTCGAATTCCAACTCAAAGCTCAATCGCTCTTGATCTGTGAGAACAAATTATTTCTAGCACAAAGATCGACTGCAGGGGCATTTACTGGATATATCACCTTTCAAAGGAAAGGATGGATCCAGAGGCTACCTGGCCCGCATGCAGACTCTGTCTACCGAAATAAGTTTGTAATCACTGTGATGATCAATCTCTGCTTCAATAGCTGCGATACCATGTAGAAATTTTTTGAATAATGATTAATTATCCACCGAGACTATCCTGATCACATATCAATTCGAATTCATATGCAACACATAATCTCTTCCACTCAGATCATCACACCTGCGGAAATAAAACAAGCGATAGCACATCAAATCATCATACACATTAACATAATATGTATGGGGAAATATTATAGCTGAAAACCCCACAGCTATATGTATATTATAATGGAGAAAACATGTAACAAACTCAGTACAATAATCCTCACAAGTACTCAGTACTGTCTCATGAAGTTACACACAAACTAGCTTGGTTTTGAACAAGTCACGGGTTCAAAACACATCCACTAATTGTCTGCCTCTATTGCGCAATCAAGGCTGGTCTAATGAGAGATCCAAGGTTCGAATCTCCTTGGCTTGACAGCGCAATCATCATGGGAAATTCCTCCAAGTGTGGTGCAAATCTCATGCACAACTGATGTCACAACTGATAGTTGTACTCACCCTTTCATCTACCTCTTCCACTGGTCTCCACTGAACTGTCCATGCACTGTAGTGAACTGATGTGTTCTTGAGTTGAATAATGAGTTACTAATTAATGAATTAAATAATATTTAATTCACTCCACTCATTACTAGTTGATTAGCTAGTTAAACTAATCTCAATTAGTTCAACTAAGTTAAACCGAACACAACTCCACCAACTGTCTCATCAACTCCACCAAACTTCTGCCATTGAAGTCCTAACTGAAGTCAACCATGCATGAGCTCACCAAACCCTTAGGAATAGCGTAATTCCTTTGTCATATGCATGAGCCACTTCCAAGGCTCGAACTGAAGTGCTCCAAGAGAGTAAACTGAAGTTTAGAGTCCAAATATTATTAAGGGTAAATAATATTTGACTTCCTTATTTTTAGGATAGGCAGTCTAAAAATAGACTTCGACCTAAATGTCTAAAAATAGAGGTCCATCTATTTTTACCAACATGACCAATACTCCAAGAATAACATATTGCAACCCCTGGACCATGCTCCATATGTCTAAAAATAGACATAGTCTAAAAATAGACTTTGCGCCAAAATTTGCCTGCGGGCCCACTTAGTGAAGGCGACTTCATTTCACTAAGCTCCATCATCTTGCTGCATTTTCAACATCCTTAAAGTTTAGAAATCATTGAGAGATATTTTTGCTTCATGAATGAGTTTCCTGTAGCATTTATAGGAGTTTCTTGTAGTGCTACAGGAATCTTGTAGCTACTAGATTTTTCTGTAGTAATTACAGTTAGGAAATGAATTTTTTTCCTATCTGAGGGGTGTAATGAATGAATGGGTATATGTTGGAGTGGTTCATGGAGTGTGTAAGAAGAGGAGAGAGAGAAGAGAGGAGGAAAGCCAACTTTGATCTACAAATTTTTTCCTTTGTCTTTCCTGTAGCAAATCTGTTGTTGCCTGTAGCAACCCTATTTTGCCTATAGAAATTATGTTTCACCAGTAGAAATTGTATTCACATGACAAGAGATGGTGGGTCCACCTTTTATTTTCTTTTTTCTTTTTTTCTTTTTTTTTTCTCTCTTTTTTTCTTTTTCAATTTTTTTTCTCTTTTTTTCATTGCATGCAAAATAAACTCAGAGTTATTTTTCTGTTAACTGAGTTTTCCCTCAGTTACACCTTCAAACTCCTTGTATTTCATCAGAACCATGTGATTAATACCCAATTTCTCAAGTCCTCTTCACTTTTGTCTTGTTCCTCTCCCACATGTACGTTTTTCTTGGTGAAAAAGTGATGTTGACTGCTAGATAAGGCCGAGGTTGCTCTACTACTAATTTTGGCTTTAAAAAACTTTCCTTCTCACACTTTTAATGTTTTCCTTATTTAGAATAGATTCGAATAAAGTTTTAGATGATTTCATACTTGAGCCTTTGTTACACAAAAAATGACCTCCTCATCAACTCAGAGGAGAAGGAAACATGGAAGGAAGGAAATAACCTAGACAGAGACACATTTTTCCAAGGTAACGCACCCTAGAGATAACCAGATTGAGTTATAATGCATCCCAACATTTCAGAGGGAGCATTAGTGCCTAGGTTAATGCACTATCATGCCTAAGTGGCAGTGTTACCCATGTTTCATGAAGAAAAGGGATAAATCCCATGGTAAATGCCTGACATTTCCTGCTTTTTCTCAAAGGATTTAGTCCAAAAAACAAAAACCTACGGTGCAGTCCTCTGATAGGACTAAATAAACCCAATTTAGCATCCAAAGAGGTAAAAATAAAGGAAACATCATGATTTTTCCCTATTCAAACTAATGGAGAAGATTGGCAATATTTTTCCTCCCAAATTCTTATAAAATGGAGGCTAGAGCTCATTGTCAAAGGTCGGAAGGTTGATCGTGTGTAGAGTGTAACTTTGTTGTTACATGTGAGGCCTAATGATTGGAAAGGTTCATTGAGAACTCTTAGACCAAGTATAATTACACTCAGATATAGAGGAGAGAGATAGAAGAGTTGGAAGACTGAGGGAAGATTGGTAAAACCAACGTTGTAATCTTCCTTCTCCTATTAATAGAACTGTATATGTTTTGTCCATTTGATGTTTTAGTGTCGCATCTATTTTTTATTTGTCTATGAAGCATGATATAAATGGCTTAGATTTTCATATTTTAATGTTGATTATATACTTGTTTAGTTGCTAGCAGTGATACAACTGTGAATAATACACGTGTGCTTTATTTTTTTGCGAGATCTAGACTTGGAGCTAGTGAGGAGGACTTCGGCCACACCGCCTAGCGCTCTCCAACAGACCTGTTGTATACAAAGAGGTAATCCTTCAATATCTCACTTTGTCAATTAAGCATTAATATCAACATGTATGCAATATCTTTGTGAACTATACAACTAATATGACTATCTGCCTTGGGTTCCAGGAAGACCTGAGAGGGGTTTACTCCAGCTACCTCCTGTACATTTTACCCCTAAGCAGAATTGGCGACAATACTGAGGACTAATCCTTAGTTCCTAGATTTTTTGTTTCTAAGCCTTTTTTTATTTCCTTCTGTCACTTCCCATTCTTCTCACATCCCTTTCTGATCATTTGATATGCTCTGTGACCATCTCAGTAGCTCACAGTGTCCATAACAGACCCTCCCTTGCCATTTTTTGCAAAATTTACCTCAATAACGCACCCCGTGTGTGTGTTCCAAAGCGTTATAACACTGCCAATGCTTGGGAATAGTGTGTTAGTCCTGCTATTAACGCTCTGTAGCCATTGATAGCCTGCGTTACCTAGCCAAAAACTTGTTATTACACCCTTTCTATGATTTCCCTGGCTGTTGAGTTGTTGCCTATCAGTTTGGCTTCTATGTTTTGGATCTTTGTGCTTGGTTTCCTGCTAGAATTTTAGCTTTCTTATTCGAAAATTTAGTGTTAGTTGCATTAAATTTTCAAAAAGGAAACATTTTTTTTCATTTTTTCTAAACATAGTTGATTTCATTCTAAATTTTTTGGATTAAATAGTTGTTAGTGAGGATAGATAGATGTCTGAATATTTTTAGGCTGAACTGCATTATTTGGATATTTGATGCTGCACGGATGTGTGAAATATTTCTCCCTATAGAATAATATCTTCATCTAATTGAATATTAAAAGCATTTTCTGCATGGTTTGAGTCAGAGTCTCATCAAATGTCATACATCCAATCCCCCTCGAGAGACTTATAAGAAAATACACTAAAATCAAGCGCTAATAAAATCAATCAAATAATTTTTTTTTTCTGATATTACACCAACATTAGTTTAGGATAGGATCTTGGGATAGGTAGAGTGAGAAAAAATCCCAAGATCGCAAAACTTGAGACTAGTGTCATTAAAGAGTGAAAATCCTGCTGCACTCATACTATTGGGACCGCTCCATTACTACCGGATTTAAGCGTGAGAGAAAAATGGGGTGTGTGAGAAGGTAGCCCGCCTTTGATCGCATAAAAATAGGAATTCTATATATTGGGGTTCCCCTCAAGGATGTCGAAACTAGATCAGGGATCCAGGTTTTCTGCCAATATAGTGTGTTGTCTACAACCATGACCCCCATGATAGTGTATGTGATTTGAGGTATCTTTAGTTTCCATACTTTTAGGGAATTACACAAGGTGGCTAGGGCGGGCTACCCTGGTACCTGACACAGAAAAACCTACTATGTCTTCGGTCATTGGGAGGGTACTCATCTCCATGAGAGTGCTTACACCTATTGTCTGAGGTTCGGGTGAAGCTCAAGAGTAATAGTAACTATACATTTGACCAACCCTCTCTGCATGCTATTGTGATACTGGGTTTCATCTCCAACAAATGGTAGTACTCACACAAGGTCTTACCCCTATGGCTACTTAATTGATTGACTTTAGAAGTTCTTTTTTTTTTTAGGTGTGTGGTTCTACTATCATTGAGACTTAATAATACATCACAATAAAATTTTGATAAAATTAATCGGTCATCATGGTGTCCTGGGCCCCTCATTGTTTTTCTAGGAGACAACAATGTCTCTCTCCATTGACACTAGGGGAGGAGTCGAGTCTCGATGACCCAGTGCCTTCTCCAGAAGAGTAGTATTTAGTGTTGACCCTTGATTTTCACATTTCTCCCTACACTATGGAGTTGCCTTAGGATCCTTTCACTAAAGGAGTCGTACCTGTTTACAATCCTCGTCTCACTCACCCATTAGGGCCATTGTTGATTCAGGTAGCACTGGTACCAGCCATGTCTTCGGCTGCACCCACATCCACTTCACAACCGTTGACTATTGGGTCGGTGCCGTTGGTGGCCAACTCGGTTCCACCACCATCTTCCCTGCCAGTTGTCAATTCTATACAAGTGATTGGAAACCTTAGTAGCCAATAAATTCTTGGTCATAACAACTTATTCACAATAACTGTGAGTGGAATTCTGAAGCCTTCAGTATCTTCTCCTATCATGTCTGCACCTGGACCCCCAACTTCCGCTCCCGCTAGCGAGGCTACTTCAGTTCCTTTTAGAAACTCTTTCAATTGGAATCCATTGTTGAGTTCAAACCCCTTGGCTACTATGCTAGGGGGAAGTGTTACCAACACTTACGTGCTAGGGGAAACTCTAGTACACCTACATTCTGTGGGACAAGCAAGTCCATTGATTGTTAATGCCATTCCTCTTAGTGGTCAACCTTATGGTGTAGAGTCTATGCCAATGGTCAATTATGCGAATAGCAATATGCCAGAAGCTAACTATATCGCTTCTATATGGGCAACCATTCCCCAAAACTAATTGGGGCAAGGGGGCAACTATTACCCTGGGGGAAACTAGTCATGTGTCTCCCAGTACAACATCCCCTATGGACAAAAACCCTACATCCCTACACCTCCACTCACTAGAAATTTTTATCAATAGAGTCCTACTTATCCTGTTGGAAACACTTTGATGGGAGGACCCTATGGTCCAAATGGTTAGCCAACACCTCCTTGGTTAGACTCGTGGAAAACCACGCAATTTCCATTCTTGGCAGCGTTATACATCCCCGATCTATATAAATTGACCAATGATCCTATCAACTATAACTCGCTTTGGCCTCGAGTACCACACAAGATTCCATTTGACATACATAATTTGAAAGGGAAACAAGGAGAGAATCTATCTACGCACATCACCAACTTTCATCTATGGTCTATTTCTAACCATGGTGGATGATAATAGCCAGCTCATACTTTTCCCCTACACTCTCATAGGAAATGTTACCAAATGCTACATCGAGTTACCATGCGCTGCAGTCAATACTTTTGGTTCCTTAGCAACGGAATTTCTTAAGAACTTTCAACTACCTATCCGATACGAAACTTGCACTGAACTCTTAACCTTATCGCGCCAAAACACTTCCACCCATATCTCTGATCACATTCATGAATGGAGACGTAGGCAGAGGTTAGTTAAAGCTCTGATCTCGGATCATCTATTATCTAACTGGTATTGTAATTCACTCTTGCCACCTCTTTCTAAATATCTTTGCTTGTATGGTGTGGTCACAAAAGACCAATCCATCCACTGTGCACAACATCTAGATCTCATCTATTCGCAATCTGGCACAATGTATGATTTACTCCCCCATGCCCCTGGCAACCCAAACCCTCTTGATACTCAGTTACTTGGAATGCATGCTGACAGCCTAGTTGGCACAACTTCTAGTGTAGCTGTAAAAAAATCAGTGGGAAAGCTTCCCATCCATCTTAGGCTACCACTACCCCTACCCAATCAATTTCTCTTCCTACTGTTGAGGTACACTCTGTGCAGTCTACAAAAAAACCTAGCGGAAATAACAAGAATAATAAGAAAAATACTGCTCCTTATGAAGAGCATCCCAACACTCTGAATAATCCCAATTAGAGAAAATTTGCTAAAAATTACAAAGGAAAGGAGAAACCTATGAGATTCCCTTGAAAAATTGGTGTGGAGGACCACTTGACATATAAATGTCCTCCAATACAAGAATGCAAAAATTTTATCACGCAAAAGGACTCTGGAAGGACACCTGTCATCCTTCACAATCCCTTTCCTAATCCACAGCAGTAGCAACACATGGTTGCGAACCCGCCACAACCCCCCAAAGGGGAAATGGTGGTACTCATCCTTCTAGTGAAGGATCATCTGCAATTTATGGCATGGAGGCTGTTGAACTTCAAACCTAAGCTAAAATATATGGAAATCTAGTCATTGAGGCTCACGAACCTAGTTCAAGTTCGAATCCACCACCGCCTAACGATTTGCATATTGAAAGGCCTAATGATGACCCTATCATTTGTCCCCCCAAAGGTACCCTTTGATGCACGACTCATAAAACCTCTCCACTTGCTGCCCATAACTACAACATTGTAGAAGACTTGGCGCAAGCACCGTTAGCTATGTATGCACTCAAAGTGTTGAAAACCTATCCAACACAAAGGAAAGCCATGCTTTCAGCCATTGGAATTGACCCCTAGGATTCTATGCTAGCCATCTTCAACATGGAAAAATGAAAACCTCTCCTTTCATGCCAGCTTTCTTTCTAGGTTCAAGCTGTGTCAAAAGGGAGACAAATCCATCAGACTATAATAGATGAAGGTGCTTCAACCTGCGTAATGTCAACTACGTGCTGGCTCGCTTTTGGTTTTCCTACTTTGTCTCCACCATCAAATTCCCTAAAATATTTCCATGGCCACACCTTTCTCCCAAAAGGCTACCTTGCTAGCTACCCCATTACGCTTAGTGGGAAAACGATAACTGTGGACATATAAGTCATAGATTGTCATCTCGAATATAATATTTTGTTGGGTCGTAGTTGGTCTTACGCGATGAATGCCATTGTATCCTCAATTTTCTGACTCATCCTTTTTCCATTTGATGGGAAGATAGTTACAGTGGACAAGCTATCCTTTTGCACCCCTGATTATTCCACATTAACTAGCAGCATTGTGCCCTTATTAGGAGGATTTCTTGACTTTTATGTTAGTTTCAGTACCGGTCTTCTGAAGGAATTTTCCCTGATGGGTTGTTTTCCTCTCTTGCCACCTGAGGTTCCACACATGCTTTCAATGATATCCACCATCTCAAATGGCTCTATCGATCAGTGGATCCTACCGATGCCTTCAGAAATTGATTCCTACAAAGATCAAGTGTCAATAGCACTGGCTGAGTTGGCTTATCAAGCCATCTAATTAGCATCTGAACCCTCCACTACTTTGGTCTTGACCAATGTTACCACCCTTTCACCCACCATAGTTCCTTCTAAGGATCTCCTCGATGAAGTCCTACCTAAAGATGAAGTTATCCAAGAGATCATGTCTCTAGAGGAACGACCTTGGGGATATTTTCATCATCACGATTCGATGTCTGATTCAGATGCGACCATTATTCAAATCTTGTATTTTGACCCACCTGAGATCATTCCCTTTGATAACACGACTATTCAAACTATCGATGTGGAAGGGAACATGGGAAATATTTCCAAGACCATGCTCATAGATTTCTCGATCAAAATGGGTATCATGGAAAATATACATATTGGAGTGGATTGCAGTCCGGAGGAAATTGCACACATCACATCCCTTTTTAAGGAGTTCCACGATGTTTTTTCTTATTCTTACAAAGAAATTCCTGGCATAGATCCTTCTATAGTCGAGCATGAAATCAAGAGTTATGACAATGCCAAGCCTGTCCGGCAAAGGCTCCGACCTGTCCACTCTTGCAAAGCAGAAGCTATCAAGATAGAAGTTGAAAAACTCTTACACGTTGGTTTCATTTATCCTCTTCCTCTGACAGAATGGATATCCAATCTAGCTCCTGTAGATAAGAAACAAGGCACCATCTGAGTCTGTGTTGACTATCATGATATGAATGTCGCTTGTCCAAAATAAAATTATCCTACTCTATTTATAGATTATATTATTGATGATTGTGCCAGATACGAATCTTTCTCCTTCATGGATGTCTTTTCAGGATATAACTAGATAGCGATTAAAAAATATGACCAACATAAAACTACCTTCATTTGTCCTTGGAGCACATTTGCGTATAACTCCCATTCGGTCTGAAGAATGCGGGAGAAACTTTTTAAAGGGCCATGGAATATGCATTTCACAATATTAGACACATTATACAAGCATATTTGCATGACCTTTCGGCTCACTCTAAGAAATGAGCCCATCACCTTGCGCATCTTAAGGAAATATTTTCTCAGTGTAGGTTCTACAACATACGTCTTGTTATCAAAAAATTTCTTCTGATAGGCTACTAATAAGAGAATATCATGTAACTATTTCAAACCAATCTTGTGACTGAGGTTTAGCCTCCTCAGTCTGAGAAGGCTCTCTCAAGGCTTAATGATATTGAATAAATATGTAGATGGCTAACTCTATTTAGGAAAAAAAAAAATTATTATGAAGGGTATAGGTTGAAAATAATATCAATAAGTAAACATTGGGCTTATGGAGTCAAAATTTTAGTGAGTCAGTGAGTTCACTTGACATGGAAGCTGAGGCAGATCAGATTTTTTAGTAGTGGGACACACACACATGAAACAGGAAAATACATAGTCAATTCATCTATAAAGGAAGTCAGAGCATCACATGAATGAATTCTAAGTATTATAAATGAAAACCACTGCAAATGAAATACATAAAAGGTATAGATAAGATAGGAAAGCACTAAAAACTCATTGAGAATCTCAGGTTGGTCAAGTAACAAATCTTTGTATTGTTGAAATAATCAATTTACAATAAGATGCAATTTTGCCATAAATCTCAACCCTTAACAAATTAGACCCAATGGCCTTTAATAGACTTGTTACATCATGAGATGATCTACCTCCTGGCAAGATTCATCGAATTTTTTTCTAATGACACCTTGCATAACAATAAAACATCAACTTAATGACAAACAAACACCTATCCTACTTGACAGGCCTTTTCCTAATAGGACTCAAACTACTCATTATTGCCGTTAACAACCTTATCTACTAAAGAAATTACATTCTTTGAAAAGTATTCTTTCCAATGTTTGAATTTAGATGATGGGATTTATCACTTTATGACCACTTAACTGACCTCCTCAAAACTAGGACACAAAACCCTGTTTTTAGGCAAATGGTATTCTTCTTCCACAAATACGTTGGCTATTAGTTTTTCTTTAATTCGTTGTCCCTGAGTGCTGAATAAATTATTTTCATGGTATTTAACCCTTAAATAATCTCCATATTTCAAAATATGCTCCAAAACTTGCTAAAAAGCTTGAAATACAATATGCTACGAAAGTAAGGCAGTTTCATAGCGTACTTTCATAGTGCTGCAAAACATGCCATTTGCCTTCAAATTTGTTGATTCTTTCCTTTTGCATAGTCGTTATCACCATTAGACATATCTCCCACACCAATTTCACCTTTTTTTAGTAGTAAAAAATGGTTCAAAAATTTAAAAGAACATCTATAGTATTTTTGTAGCGTTTTGCTGCCGTTCAAGCCCAAGCACGCTACAAAACTACTGAAAAGTGCTGAAAAAAAAGTTTTGGTGTAATTTTGAAAATTGAACCCTGTAAGTATGAAAATATTGTCTCTAACATTTCATTAACATTTAAAACCCATAAACCAACTCACCTTATGATCCTTGAGGCATTTCTTCCTCATTTACAATTGGTTGAGCTATTGGCTCTTCAAGCACTGTCATTGTAAGACCTTTTTTCTCTAACTCTTCATGAATTAGTTCAAGTTGCTCCTGAAGATATTTAACCTGGTATTTCAATCTTATATTTGTGGCTTTCAACTGTGTGTTCATCTGTCTGACATGTTTGGCCTCTTTCCTTGTTGGAATGGTCCATTTGATGAGTTGTTGTGTGTTATCCAAAGTCTTGGAAACAATGTCAACCTGTTCTTCCCAAATTTCCTTCATTTTTTCAAATTGAGTCTTCTCTACACTACGTTTCCTTGGTTCCCTTTTCATAACAACAATTTCATGATTAGCCACTTTCAATTTTTCTTTAAGGAGCTGCA
This sequence comes from Pinus albicaulis, assembly GCA_034641835.2. NCBI lineage: Eukaryota > Viridiplantae > Streptophyta > Pinopsida > Pinales > Pinaceae > Pinus > Pinus albicaulis. The sequence continues at coordinate 307,777,072 of CM076574.1, forward strand.
ACTTTTTTTTTTTCCATCACCTTCCCTTTTCCTTTCTTTGATTTGTTGACTGTATCCTTCTCTGGAGGTGACGAAAGGTCAATAATCTCTTGAGGTGGTTGAGTTGTGTCAGTGGGTCGTTTAACTTCTTTACTACTCTCTAATAGCTTCCTCGCATGCCTTGTCATAGGATTTCTTTCTTGGAACATGAAACCTGTATCTTCTCCCTCAAATTCGAATTTCTTTGCAAATTTAGCCTTCTTTAACTTCTTCCCACCTTCCTCTATAATCTTAGCTCAGACAATAGGAGTTTCCTCTATGTCAATGGCATGTAAAATATCTTCTAGATTTCCATTAGATTCTACTCTGTCTTCTACAACCACTTTTTTCTGTTCTAAAACCACTTTTTGACTTCTTGTCATCCTTTTGGTTCCTTGTTTACTAACAGTTTGTTTTTGTTTTGCAGGTTTGACCACCTTTGACTTCTGTTTTGTAGGTGGGACACTTGGTGTGTCAAGAATCTACATTTTCTCTGGCTCCTCCATAATTTTCTCACTTGGTTCTATTCTTGTAGGTTCAGTTGGTTCTGCTACCAATGGTTCCCTCTGTTCTGCTGCTAATGGTGATGGAATTCTCCTAGGTTTAGGAGTTCTTGAAGGAGTAAGAGAATCCAACTCAAAACCACTAACAAATAAGAATGAGGAACAATCTCTACCTAACCTTTGAAGTTCATCTAAGACCAATAATTTCATTAAACCATGATGAAATAAAAAATTCTCACTCCCCTCAGACTTTTCTTGAACCTTATCTGCCATTTTTGATAAACTTCTATGCAAATAAAAAGGCAGGTCAAGGGAAATCTTACTAGTAAAGTGCAGAATTAATTTGAAATGATATGAATACACTTTGTGGTATCTCCCTTCAAAAGTAAAGTACTTTTGGAGATGAGCAGTAATTTTGAATAGTTATCTTTTATATAACTTCTTGGAATGGCATTGGTGAGATCCATTTCAGTATGCTCAGGCTTCATGAACTATTTGCATTGCTCCATATTAAAATTGAAACTTTTGAACCAGTTCTCCTAACCTCTTGAAATCTTTGTAGTCATAGAAATAACCTCTGGTGTGATGGAAAAATTGAGAATTCCCACTTTAGTGGTTGTTCCATTGAAATTCAAAGCAAACTCCTTGGACACCTTTGTATGAAAACCTTGTAATTTCTCACAAAACTGTAAGCAACCTGCTCTTCTGAATGCTTCTACTATTGTTGTGTCTTCATTAATGAAATTAATGTCTGTAGGTTTATATATCAGGCATTGGTCACCCTTGTTAGTCCTCCTTTTCTTTGCCATGGTTTCTTCAATGTCTTCACAACCTCACTTGATGATTTGCTGCCTCACTTAATGAACTGTAGCCACGCTTGATGATGCTCACTGTAATACTTTGAAAACGCCAGCCACAGCTTTGGCTTAGTGCACTATCTCTCCAAAGCTCATTATCATGCAAGAAAGCATGAGAAATAAGAAATCACTGAATTAGGAAAGGATTTGAAGTTTTGATTTCTCTTCATGACCTTATGATGACTCATACATACCTAAACTGATAATGATGACTGTGGACCTAAGCATGTACCATGGATTTATCCCTCCATGACTTGAATGGCATCTAACCTACTCATTCCCAACAATTTTCTGACACCTAACAGCTAGACTGACAAGACAGACAGAAAATCATGCTTTCGTAGCGTTTTTTGTGTAAATTTGATTGTTTTTGCTATGAAACTATCAACAGTTTCGTAGCAAAAAGTGACTTTTCACTTTGTATTTCGCTACAAAATTGTGGTTTCTTTGCTAATTTGACACTTTGGGTACAAAAAACCTTGGAAATTATAATAAGTCAGAAAGTGATGAATGATGTGACATGAGGGAGTTTAAAAATGAGTGGGTTTAGACCTTAGGGTAAACTTAAACAATAAAAATTTAATATCTCCCTTGACCAAACTTAAAAATGAATATTACAACCCTATTTTTGACACATGGACCTATTTACCTTGTCAAAATATTGTTTGATTTTTTTTTGTGTGATAACACGTCTGAATCCACATAAGTGAGTATTTTTTGTCGAGTGTGGACATCTTCTTGGATTCATTGTCTCCAAGCACAGGGTTAGATTTGATCCCGATAAGTTACAGGAAATTGTTGAATTACCTATGCCACAATCCATTCTACAACTCCAATGTTTGCAAGGGAAGACAAAATTCTTATGTCGCTTCATCATAAACTATGCCGAGATGAAGAAAGGCTTCACACACTTACTCAAGAAAGGGGTATCATATTTGTGGGATGATAAAGCTCAATTTTTGTTTGACACCCTGTTGAAGCCTAGAAAATCTCTGCTTCAAACATTAGGGAAAACCACCCGGTCGGGACCTTAGGACAGCTCCTTTTCCATTTGGTATGGTGGCTCCGACTGGATTTAAAGGACCAGTTTCCTTATAACTAAATGGATTGGTTTGGATGGGTGGAAATGGGACTAAATTAACTGAAATAAAACTATCTAATTTAAACTAAATATTGATAAAGAAATTCTAACACTAACCCGGGTAATTATATGTGAATACAACTTAAGATTGTTCCAATTTAACAATAACCATGAAAATGTATTATTATTTAAATTGAAATATGCAGAAACAAATAAAGATAAATCTGTTTAAGAAATTAAACAGAGTTGTATTAGCATATTGCATTCATCATTGTATACCATCTATATATACTTATGAAAGATAGCGTTTCAATTATACTCAGAAATGATATATAAAAGGAAGCGATGTGAAAACAAATATATATAAATGATAGCAATCTTTAGAGCGAATATCATAAGACAAAAGAAATCAACAGTGAACATATAGAAATACCTTATTCATCTGGAAGACTTTCAAATGAAATATGATACTCTAATCCAGTAACTCTGATGCAAAATCAAATTCCAGGGTACAGAAATGCAACACTTCAAAGATAATTCCGCATAAAAATCACCAGATGTGATCCTTTTTAAAAATATATAAGACAATGGAGTACAGAAATGCAATCTCCAAGTCAAAAAATATTAAGATCCAGGACCCTTCTCTAAATGCATGAGAAGGGTTTAAATACTACTTAGTTAAATCTAAAAATAGTCTTATTACAAAAATTAAGGATTCGGTTCAATGACCGTCCTTTTCCTAGGCTAAAATACAGTAAAATTAAAACTAAATCTAACTATATATGAACTTGATCTTTAAACTTGCAGGCATCTAGCATAGTTTTGAGAAGACGCGGTTGACCGAATTCAGAATTCAACTGTCCTGAAAAGACAAAGTTGGCAAGCGTAGGAGCAATATTCTCTGTAGCATTGATGATACAATTAAGCGCACTGTGCTGACTGTGTGGCTTCACCAAGTACATCCAGTATGAGTCCCAATTCAATCTTGTCAGCCCTTGGATAGATTTTGCTCTTTCTTCTGCCTTTTGCCTCCATTCTGTTTGCAGTTGATGTGCCTATGGGAGATATCCTAGAACAGTTTCTGGAATCAAATTAGCTTTGTGTAAATTGTCATTTACACAATCAGTAAGAGTGTTTGCCGTTGTAGCTACCTCTTCTGCTGCCTTCTCTTTGTGCATTTCCTTTTATTGGATCTTTTTGCTCTGTTATCAATTTTGCAATTTCATCTTGATTTTGATTCACCATTTTCTCATATCATACTTTTAGCCAAAGTAGTTTCTTTTTATCGATTTGTCCTTTCGCAGTAGTTTTTCTCTGTGCCGAACACGCTCCACATCTTTTTCCTTGCTCAGCATTAAGTGCCTTGAATTTGGTCAATGTTTCCTCATTTTGTCTTATAGTTATTTCAAGTCTCTTCGACTCTCGACGTTTCTCAAGAAGAGCTTTATGTTTCTCTGAGAACTCCTGACCTCCACAGCTTCTTCAGTAACTTCTAAAAGCTCTATAGAAGCTAATTTTGGCAAACTTACATACCTTATCTTGTGGTAGAAACTGTGTCAATTTTCCCACTTGGATATCTGAACTTGTGAACAGCGTCTAAAACATCCTTTTTTAGTACTGTCCACTCGTGTTTGATTTTCTTCAATGGTTCATCTCTTTTGGTCCATTGCTGTGTGCATTCTGACAAATTCGCATGTTCTCTGGCAAATTCTTCCATAAATTGCTTATTATAAGGCGCATGAGGATCTGGCAATTTATACATCAGCTTCACATCTTCCGTGTTGAATGACCCGATTAGCTCTTCAAATGGAGTTCTAAATTGCCTGTCTGAAATATCGGTGCTGTCTAGCACCCATTTCACCATGTCCGTATACGGGATAATCCTCGGCCTTGCCGCTATCTTATGGAGAAATGAACAAGCCAATTCTTTGAGGGTTGCTTCAGATGTATTACTAGAACCTGTTGTAGCCACAACTTTCATTACCACATGATTTTCTTCTTCTAACAGATTATACATTCCTTCTCAAGTGGATATACCGGCATCCTTATTACAAGCGGTGTCTACATACAGCGAAGCCATTTCTCTGTTTTTATAATTTGAGCTCTTCTCCTTCTTACCCATAGTGTTTACTGAAAGCTTTGTATAGACGTTTGCTCCTTCGTGCTTGCGTTTTACGAGTAAATGAGAGTAGTGGAATAATAAAGGTGATGAGACTGTTTTAAATGTGAAGGCGGATGAAATATAATATTTTAATCGTAAAACGACTTTCAATTAAACAAAATCTCATTTACCATTAATTGTCAATCCAATCATTTAATTTAATCATTAAGGCGCATAACAGATTTGATATATGGGAAGATTGCCTTTGGAAAACGCTCCTACATGAAACTGCGACATTGCGATCTGCGATTTGCTGTGCAATATCGCAATATCGCAATGTCGCAATATCGCAATATCACAAGATGAAGCCATCATAGTTATGTAAAATAGCGCAAAAGTGGAAATTGCGCAATAGCGCAAAAGCGCATATCGCAAATCTCGCAAAAGCGCAAAATGGTAAACAGCGCAAAAGATATTTGTTTAACATTTTTGTTTTCTGCACTATGCGATCTGCGACCAATATGTTTATTGTATAGGCTTTTTGGGATCGTATTATCGCAAAAGCACAAAATTGCATTTTCAGTTTTATAAAAGATATATATCATTTTGCGATGGATGCACTATTTTGTTTAAAGAACAACTTTATTGTAATCTATCATAATCTTAAGTGTTTCTTAATATTCTTTCTAAGGGATTTCTCTATGTTTATGATAGAAAGTTTTATTTGAAAAGGAAAACAAATCCTAATTGACTTTTTGGATTTTTTAACTAAGGGTTCCCATTTATTTAGTATTATTACTAATATTAAATAAAAAGGGGGTTGTTGCTGGTCACAACAATTGGCGATTCACTGAAAGAAACAGTTATCTCTGAAAAAATAAAATGAACACTATATCTTTAGTAAGTAAAGATTTTTAAAGATAATGAAAACTATCTTAGGATAATTCAAATAAAATGTAACTATGAAAAAAGAAAAAAAAAATCATTTCATAATTTCTTTCTAATTCCTTAAGAATAAAAACATTTTGGGTTATCTCAAGCTTTGATTGGTGTTAATAATGAAGTAAGTGGATTTCTCTAAGTTTTGGTTTTATAATATACTCTATTGCCATAGGTATTGCCTCTACTGCCAGCAAACGTTCATAGTCTCGACAGGGTTACCTTTAAACCATTAACCATTCATTGTCCCATCCAACTAAATTTATGACTTTTTAAAAGATAAATTCATAAGACTTATTATCTCATGTTTTTGTCTTTTACTTATTTTTTGTTTTAAGAGCCATTGTTCTGGTTTGGTAACCAGTTAATAACAATGCCATTCACTAGTTATAATTAAACTGAACAAGCTAGCTCGTGATGAGACCCCTTGTCTTATATTTATAAGCCATTACCCTGTTTTGGTATGCAGTATTGGTAATGTCAGTTTTATTACTCCTTATGAACATGGTAAGTCGACTCATAATGAGACCTCTTATCTCTTAAATTTTCAACTTTCTTAGAATTACATTCTAAAAAATCACAACTTAAATGGAAGGGGTGAAATAGTTTTATCCTTAAGAATCAATGGATGACAATTTTCAGAGTTTTTTGGGTTCCAAAACTTTGAAAAATCTTTACTTTGATAGATAACCTTTCTCTTCTTAATAAACTTATGATGATTTACATTCTTCTCAAGTTTTCAAAATATCATACAAATGATTGAAATAATATTTCAAAGTTTAACATCTTATTTTAAACTATTCAAAAACTGTGATCATTACTTTAAAAATTCTTATTTACACAAAATAAATATTTATAATATTCTCCCGAAGAAATTTTCTTAAATAGTAAACAGTCAATTGGAGACTCATTATCAACCTTTATTTGCAAAAACAATCAAAAACTCTACAGAAAGGAATATGTACAGTTTAAGAAGGGGTTACCTCCTTATGAAAATAATTTCTTCAAGATAAGCCCATTTACAGGAAGAGATTCTATCTTACCTGTTAGATCTTGGAGTATGAATGTATTTGAGCCTATCTTCTCAACGATCTGAAATGGTCCTAGCCACATTTTCTGAAATTTGGTATGTTTACCTTTTTCTTCGTGTGCTTTATCCCATTTCAGAACAAGATCACCAATTGACAAAAAATTTGAGCCAGTAGAACTTGCATCAAAAGAAGATTTTACAAGCTGTTGATGTTTTTCAAGAATAATATTTTCTTTATTTCTATCTTCTTCTAGTTTAAGGATTTTATCATATCTCAATTGAATGGATGAAGAAGGATTTTCTTCAATAAATTGCACTAGGGCTGGTGATGGAAGAGTTAAATTTGATGGTATCACAGCTTCTTTTCCATAAACCAAATTGAAAGGTGAAGTCGCTATTGAAGCTTTTTCAGTGATACGATCAGCCCATAATGCAAAGATTAAAGTTTTGTGCCAATTATTTTGATTTTGATCAACGGTCCTTTTAATGATTTTGATAAGGTTTTTGTTAGTGGATTCAGCCAAACCATTACCTTGTGGATAATAATTTGCTGAATATTTTAATTTAAAACCTCTTTTGACTGCAAATTATATTAAACTATTTCCAGAGAAGTAAGATGCATTATCAAAGACTAGAGCATTAGGTACACCAAACCTGGTTATGATGAATTGATCTATGAAATCAATAATTGCATCAGAATTGGCTACCTTCAACGGGATTGCCTCTACCCATTTTGTAAAGTAATCAGTTACAGTAAGGATGTACTTGTGCTATTTGGAAGAATGAGGTACTATCTCACCAATAATGTCAAGCCCCCATTGTTCGAATGGTTGCTCAATAGTCACTGGTTGCAAAGGAAAAGCTGGTTTCCTTTGTCTTCCACTTGTAGTTTGACAAATTCGGCACTTCCTTACGTAATCATGCATATCTTTGAAAAGGGTAGGCTAGTAATAACCAGCACGAATTATTTTGTGAGCTGTGGTATCACCTCCAAAATGAACTCCTGCTGGTCCATCATGCAACTCATGCAAAACCTTTTCAGCTTCAGTTTTTCAAGACATCTTAATAAAATTGAATCATAATTTTTCCTAAATAACACATTATCAACGATCTCATATTTAATAGCCTTTAACTTTAAAGCGCATTTACTCTTATAGCTGAGATTAGAAGGAGCATACCCATTCTTCAAGTAATAGATAAGATCAGCATACTGAGATTCAGAATCTGTAACACTTATCTGACTTACTTGAATATCTTGATTTGAATTTTGATTTTCTGGTATGTTATGAGCTCCTGCCAATAATCTGCAAAAACCTTGTCCTCTAACAATCTTAGCTGGTTTAATATCAATATCATATTCTTGCAAGGATGTTACCCAGTTAGCTCTCTTTTCTCCTACTTCTTTTTGAATTAATAATTGCCTTACTACAGAGAATGGGACAATTATTTTTGTATGTGTTTTCAAGAGAAAAGGTCTGAAATGTTTGATTGATTTAAACACAACAAAGGCTTGTTTTTCAACATCGGAATAATTAAGCTCAGCTCCTTGCAGATTTGAGCTAAAGAAAGAAATTGGTGCTTCGATTTCTTGATCATTAAGTTGTGTTAAAACGGCTGCATAGGATGTTTCAGTGGCCAGAGTATACAAAGTAAAATCTTTAGAAAAATTCGGGGTATTCAATACTGGTGCATTAATGATTTCTTGTTTGATTGCTTCAAAAGCTTCTTTCTCTTTATGCGCCCATTTGAATATTGAATTCTTCTTGATCATATTTTGCATAGGTAAAACAATTAAGGAAAAATCAGGAATGAATCTTTTAACAAAATTGATCTGTCCAAGAAATGATTGCATGGATTTTTTGTTATGAGGTAAAGAAATATCAAAAATTTCTTTCACTCTATCTGGATCAATATATATACCATCTTTTGACACAACAAATCCCAAGAGTTTTCCTTCACCCAAAGCAAAGAAAGATTTATTTGGATTTAAGGAAATACCAAATCTTCTACATCTTTCAAATATTTGCTTTAAATCATGTAGATGATTGGCTCTCTTTTTTGAAAATACTGTTATGTCATCAAGATAAAAAACAACTGATTTATTGATCAGACCTTTAAATGCTATGTCCATGGCTCTTTGAAAAGTTTCTCCTCCATTTATTAGACCAAAAGGCATTTTCTGATAAGCATAAATTCTCCATTTTGTTCTAAAAGTTGTTTTCAATCTGTCATCTGGATGAACTAAAACTTGATTATAGCCTAAAAATCCATCAAGAAAGGACATAAGTTCAGAACCAGCTACCTTTTGAAGTATATGTTCCATGGTTGGCAATGGGAAATTGTCTTTTAAACATGCCTTGTTCAAATTTCTGAAATCAATATAGATTCTTATATCACCATTCTTCTTCCTTACAGGTACCATATTGGAAACCCAATTGGAGTGCCTGACCAGAAAAATGATTTTGGCTTTTAAAATTTTATTAAGTTCTGATTTGATTTGACTTTCGAGATTTGGATGAATCTTTCTCAACTTCTGTTGAACAGGTTTAATATCAGGAAGCATTGGAATTGTGTGTTGAATAACCGAAGTATCTTATGTTTTTAAATCATCATAATTCCAAGAAAAAATGTTTTTATATTTGTTCAGAAGCTTAATGAATGCATCCCTTTCTTCTGGTGTTAAATTGAGTCCTAAGTTAACGTTTTGAGGTTTAGAATCAGAACCAAGATGTACTAATTCAAACTTCAAAGTGGAACTTTGAAGTTTAGCATTAGTGAATTTCTTGAATCTGTCTTTAATGTCATATAAATCCTCTAATTTAACAGCAGATTTTGGAATGGTGTTTTCATTACCTTTTGAAGCAATTTGTAAATCACGATCATCTTCGTCAATAATTTATTCATCATATGATTTCTCTGAAGTCATGAAATTTAAAATATCTTGATCATGATATAATACTCTCCAATTTGTAACATTATCTGGGACAGATGGACGAAAAATCAATTCTACAGAAAACCTATCAGGACTGCAATCTTCAGCAGGTAGGAGTTTAGATGCAACATTAGCCAACAAGCCACCTGATGTATTCTGATTCCTAGGAATAGGAGAAATATTGAATGCTAAAAAATGAGTGGTGAGATCTTGTACTAAGGTTTGATAGTGTTTAAGATGTCCTGAAAGGCAATGAATAGTATTCCTAACTTGTTTTATGACAATTTCGGAATCACCAAAGACTTTCAAGTATTTAACATCTAACCCTATAGCTTTATAAAATCCTTGAACCAAGGCTTCATATTCCGCGGTATTCTTAGTACACTCAAATTCTAACCTACATGACAACATAGTTTTCTCACCATCTGGATCAATTAAGATGCATCCAGCTCCAGCTCCATCACTAGACTTTGATCCATCAAAATATAAAGACCAAAATAAAGATTTATCTATTGGCTTATCTATAATTACATTAGAAATATTTACAATTCTGGAAGGATCAGATTGTGAAAAATTTTCTATTTGAGAAACAAAAGTATTTAGAGAAAAAGGTGATTGAGGTGCTTCGAAGTTTCCCAGAAATGATTCATCAGAATAACCTCCAAGAATATTGTTGTTGAATGCTACAGATTCATTAGGTTGTTCAAATTCAGTGACAGTGTGTGTCATATATTTTTCTCGTTCGATTTTGATTTGATTTGGTTTCCCTTTGTAGGGAAGCCACATATATGAATAATCAGTTGAGATATAACCATTAAGTTTCGCAGACCAGTCCCTGCTTAAAATTAATCCATAGAATTCAGGAATATCAGCAATCAAAATATCAATTCTTTGGACAATTCTAGGATCGGAAGCTAATATGATAGAAACTGAATTAATTTCTCCTACAACTTGAACTTTAGAGCGATCTAATTGAACAATATGAACTGCCGATTTCTGTGGTTCGATATTCAAAATGGCACAAACAGAAGTAGGCATTATATTGGAGGAGGCTCCAGAATCAATCAAACAATTGTGCAGATTTTTATTGTACATTTCATAAGTCAGAATAAAAGGAGGAGTTTGAGAATTTGACTTCTCTCTAATGAGCACTATATCAGTAGCATCTACCTTATCTGGTGGCTTACCATCTCCTCTAGCTTCTTTTGCAACTACACCACTTGGTAAAGGAGCAATTGGTGTAGCGTTTAATTCTTTCAATAGCAACTTTTGCTGGTGTTTTAGTTTGTTGAGTTCATGTAATGAAATGTTGGCTTTGATCTTTTTCATGTCTTCAACAATATTGTATTCCATAGGATCTAACACTACTAAATTATTTGTTGTTGATGTGGGAGGATTAGAAGAAGATGGCTGATTTTGAGTAGGTAATGGAGAAGTTTTCTTTACAGGAGATTTGTCTTTGGTACTTGAAGTTGAAATTTTCTTTTTAGGAACTGTTTGCACTGGTTCCGATATAGATTTACTCCTAGTACTTACAGGCATAGCTTCTTCACTATCAGAATTAGGGAGAATAAAATCCCACATTCCATTCAATTCAGCTGTTTCTTCCTTCTCATCTTCCTCGTCTGATACTAGAGATGTGTCTTCTTCTTCTTCCTCTTCTTCTGATTCTGCATTAGAGATTGCATTAGGAGGTTGAGATTCAACTTGGTTTCTTCTAAAATTTCGGAATGGTTTCTTGGTAGAAGTTTCAGCTACTTGTTTTTTAATTTCAACCATTTCATTTGACATGGTTTTAAGAACTTTTCGCAAACCTTCCATGTCGTATGGGTCTTCAGCCTTTTTCTTTGAATCATCTTTGAAGCTGACATTCTTGGATTTCCTTTCCTCGATAGCATTTTTCTTTTCTAGAGAGAGAATTTTTTTTTCTACTGCAATAGCCTCTTTCATATTCTCAGCTAACGTAGGTTTTGCAGCTCTATCTACAAAAATTGCTATGTTTGAAGGTAAGGCAGTTATGTACCATTCAATCCTGACTTGTTCACTGGGCTGTGAATCTGTGTGGATTTTGTTCAAAAGTTTGTTGATTCTAGCGTTGAATTATTTAATGGGTTCTTTGGGTTCTATCTTCAAATTTGAGAGGTCATTGAGTAAATTTTCTATTGATCAGTCGTCTCCAAATTTGGTTAAAAAATGATCTGCAAAAATGGCCCAACTTGTTATGGATCCTGGTGGTAATGAAAAGTACCATGATCCAGCTACTCCTTGAAGAGTATAAGGGAATAATCTAACTACAACATCTTCATGTGTGACTCTGTTCAAATTAATAACCAGCATAAAGTTATTGATATGTTCTTCAGCTTGAATGTTAAGATCTGGGCTAAAATTTGGGAGCCATTTTCCAGGATTGTCTGGTAAATCATGTAAAGGTGCAGCCATGTTGACTGCCCCTGGAGTAGCCCATGGTCTAGCCATTATTGGAACAAATATTGGAGAATTAGTAGAAACTGGTGGTGTTTGAATATAAGTTGTTGGAATAGATGATGTTGAGATTGATGAGAATTGAGCAGATGATGATTGAGGAGATGATGTGGGAACAACTGTACTTTCTTGAGATGGGATTTCAGAAACAGGTATTTGAATATTAGATGTTGAACTTATATCACTTACTGATTCCAATTGAGTTTTTCTTGTCTTGACTCTACTAGGTAAAGGGAATTCTTTTGGAGAAATACCAAGTTTTTCACTTTGAAGCCTAGTAAGAGGTTTGGAAGAAACAAATTTTGAAGTTACACTACCTTCAGATATTTCAGACTCTTCTAGAGATAATGAGAATCCTTTCAATTTATGAATTAAATCTTGTACTTCAGGAGACTCGGGATTTTGATTGTCTGAATGTTTTGAGATTTTGGTAGTGGGTGTATGAATATTCTTCGCAATTTCTTCTATAGGATTTTATATTTCAGAAGAAATTGAAGAAGTTAATGAGGGTGTTTTGCTCTCAGAATGGCTTGTGGATAAAGATTTACTTGCCATTCATAGCTCAGGCCCTCCTTCTAGTGCCAAAAATGTTGAAGCCTAGAAAATATCTGCTTCAAAAATTGGGGAAAACCTCCCGGTTGAGACCTTAGGACAGCTCCTTTTCCGTTTGGTATGGTGGATCCGAATGGATTTAAAGGACCAGTTTCATTATAACTAAATGGATTGGTTTGGATGGTGGAAATGGGACTAAATTAACTGAAATAAAACTGTCTAATTTAAACTAAATACTGATAAAGAAATTCTAACACTAACCCGGGTAATTATATGTGAATACAACTTAAGATTGTTCCAATTTAACAATAACCATAAAAATGTATTATTATATAAATTGAAATGTGCAGAAACAAATAAAGATAACTCTGTTTAAGAAATTAAACAGAGTTGTATTAACATATTGCATTCATCATTGTATACCATCTATATACACTTATGAAAGATAACGTTTCAATTATACTCAGAAATGATATATAAAAGGAAGCGTTGTGAAAACAAATATATATAAATGATAGCAATTTTTAGAGCGAATATCATAAGACAAAAGAAATCAACAGTGAACAGATAGAAATACCTTATTCATCTTGAAGACTTTCAAATGAAATCTGATACTCTAATCGAGTAACTCTGATGCAAAATCAAATTCCAAGGTACAGAAATGCAACACTTCAAAAGTTAATTCCGCAAAAAAATCACCAGATGTGATACTTTTTAAAAATATATAAGACAATGGAGTACAGAAATGCAATCTCCAAGTCAAAAAATATTAAGATCCAGGACCCCTCTCTAAATGCATGAGAAGGGTTTAAATACTACTTAGCTAAATCTAAAAATAGTCTTATTACAAAAATTAAGGATTCGATTCAATGACCGTCCTTTTCCTAGGCTAAAATACAGTAAAATTAAAACTAAATCTAACTATCTATGAACTTGTTCTTTAAACTTGTAGGCATCTAGCATAGTTTTGAGAAGATGCGGTTGACCGACTTCAGAATTCAACTGTCCTGAAAAGACAGAGTCGGCAAGCATAGGAGAAATCTTCTCTGTAGCATTGATTATACAATTAAGCACACTGTGCTGACTGTGTGGCTTCACCAAGTACGTCCAGTATGAGTCCCAATTCAATCTTGTCAGCCCTTGGATAGATTTTGCTCTTTCTTCTGCCTTTTGCCTCCATTCTGTTTGCAGTTGATTTGCCTGTGGGAGATATCCTGGAACAGTTTCAGGAATCAAATTAGCTTTGTGTAAATTGTCATTTACACAATCTGTAAGAGTGTTTGCTGCTGTAGCCGCCTCCTCTGCTGCCTTTTCTGCCTTTTGCTCTGTTATCAATTTTGCAATTTCATCTTGATTTTGCTTCACCATTTTCTCATATCATACTTTTAGCCAAAGTAGTTTATTTTTATCGATTTGTCCTTCCGCAGTATTTTTTCTCTGCACCGAACACGCTCCACATATTTTTCCTTGCTCAGCATTAAGTGCCTTGAATTTGGTCTATGTTTCCTCATTTTGTCTTATAGTTATTTCAAGTCTCTTCGACTCCCGACTTTTCTCAAGAAGAGCTTTATGTTTCTCTGAGAACTCCTGACCTCCACAACTTCTTCAGTAACTTCTAAAAGCTCTATAGAAGCTAATTTTGGCAAACTTACATACCTTATCTTGTGATAGAAACTGTGTCAATTTGCCCACTTGGATATCTGAACTTGTGAACAACATCTAAAACATCATTTTTTAGTATTGTCCACTCGTGTTTGATTTTCTTCAATGGTTCATCTCTTTTGGTCCATTCCTGTGTGCATTATGACAAATTCGCATGTTCTCTAGCAAATTCTTCCATAAATTGCTTATTATAAGGTGCATGAGGATCCGACAATTTATACATCAGCTTCACGTCTTCCGTGTTGAATGACCCGATTAGCTCTTCAGATGGAGTTCTAAATTGCCTGTCTGAAATATCGGTGTTGTCCAGCACCCATTTCACCATGTCCATATACGGGAGAATCCTCGGCCTTGCCGCTATCTTATGGAGAAATGAACAAGCCAGTTCTTTGAGGGTTGCTTCAGATGTATTACTAGAACCTGTTGTAGCCACAACTTTCATTACCACAGGATTTTCTTCTTCTAACAGATTATACATTCCTTCGCAAGAGGATATACCAGCATCCTTTTACAAGCGGTGTCTGCATACAGCGAAGCCATTTCTCTGTTTTCAGAATTTGAGCTCTTCTCCTTCTTACCCATAGTGTTTAGTGAAAGCTTTGTATAGATGTTTGCTCCTTCGTGCCTGTGTTTTACGAGTAATTGAGAGTAATGGCATAAGAAAGGTGATGAGACTGTTTTAAATGTGAAGGCAGATGAAATATAATATTTTAATCATGAAACGACTTTCAATCAAACAAAATCTCATTTACCATTAATTGTCAATCCAATCATTTAATTTAATCATTAAGGCGCATAACAGATTTGATATATGGGAAGATTGCCTTTGGAAAACGCGCCTACATGAAACTATGACATTGCGATCTATGATTTTCTGCGCAATATCGCAATATCGCAATGTCGCAATATCGCAATATCGCAATATGAAGCCATCGCAGTTATGTAAAATAGCGCAAAAGCGGAAATTGCGCAATAGCGCAAAAGCGCATATCGCAAATCTCGCAAAAGCGCAAAATGGTAAACAGTGCAAAAGATATTCGTTTAACATTTCTATTTTCTGCGCTATGCGATCTGCGACCAATATGTTTATTGTATAGGCTTTTTGGGATCACATTATCGCAAAAGTGCAAAATCGCATTTTCAGTTTTATAAAAGATATATAAAAATTTTGCGATGGATGCACTATTTTGTTTAAAGAACAACTTTATTGTAATCTATCATAAACTTAAGCATTTCTTAATGTTCCTTCTAAGGGTTTTCTCTAAGTTTATGATAGAAATTTTTATTTGAAAAGGAAAACAAATCCTAATTGATTTTTTGGATTTTTTAACTAAGGGTCCCAATTTATTTAGTATTATTACAAATATTAAATAAAAAGGGGGGTTGTTGATGGTCACAACACACCCTCAAACGAGCACTCATTTTTTCCCCACTTCTTAGTGCGCCAACTATTCACGTGAATTTCTCCTCTACCTGGTAGCCTCACCATCCTCGCTAGGTATGGCTTCGATTCAAGTTCACGATGACAATAGTGAGAATGTGATTTATTATCTATCAAAAGGTCTCATCGAACTTGAATTACAATATTCACATGTGGAGAAAATATCTCTCACAATGGTCTTCGCTGTCACCCGACTCCGACACTATATAATACTACGGAAGACTACCGTAATTGCTTTGGATAGTCCCATCAGATAATTGGAGGAAAATATTCAAAATGGATTTTAATCCTCCAACAGTTTGATTTGGTTTTTGCTACTGCCAAATGTAAGAAATATCTAGTATTCGCTGAATTACTATCGTATCTTCAGAGAATTGATCCAAAGGAAGTATCTCATGATGCATTTCATGATGAATCCATATATCTGGTCGATTCTACTGATCCTTCATACCGGGAAATTCTTGTCTACCTCCAAACTCAACAGTTCCGCCCAACTCTCACGTAAGACGACCATCATCGCATTCGTCACCAAGCGAAACTCTATCTCATGATGAACGATACTCTCTATCATCGTGGTGTCGATACAGTTCTTTGATGTTGTCTCACTCTTAATGAGGTAGAACATGTTTTAAATGACTGCCATGCAGGGGCATGCGGTGGTCATCTTTCTGGCATAGCTACTACCCTAAAAGTATTGCATGCAAGATATTATTGGCCCACTTTCTTTAAAGATCATGCACAATGGTCCAGAAGTTCCATCCATGCCAAATTTTTACAAAAAAAATGCACGCCCATCCTGCCCATTTGCATCCAGTTATCTCCGTCGGTCCTTTCGCTAAATGGGGAATAGATTTCGTCACATGAAATCCCACTTCTGCAAATGGACACAGCTACATCATAGTTGCAGTCAACTACTTCACAAAATGGGCTAAAGCCATTCCCACTTTTTGGGCTGATGGAGAAACTGCTGCTCTCTTCTTGTTCAATCAGGTCATTTACCATTTCGGTGTACCCCGCTCGATTTTCAAAGATCATGGTTCACACTTTCAGAACCAAATGATGATAGAGTTAGCTTCCATGCTAGGTGTTCAACAAGATCAGTATTCGTCCTACTATCCACAAGCTAACGGTCAAGTAGAAGCCGTAAATGGCATCCTCAAGGTTATGATTCGTCAGTTAGTCAGCAATCATAAAAGCACATGGCATCAGAAGCTATACTCTGCGTTGTGGGTGTTATCGTTCTATAATTTTAAGATTGGTAAGAATAATTATATAGGATAACATCAAAACCACTTTGGAGCCTAGGATCTAGCCATCCTAGACTTAGAGAGGGATATCTCTTTAATATTTAGCTTTGTTTAATGATTTTGATATTAGGTTAGTGTTAATGATTTTAGGGGTTTGTTTTTTATTTGGTTGGATTAGTAGATCCGCTTAAACTAATTCCATTGGGCTATGGAGACATAAAATTTTGGTTGTTGCATCAAATTTTCAAAAGCATTCACAAGGAAAGCTAACTACACTTACTAGATCTTTAAAAGATGAATTATGAAATGAAAGAAAGAGTGATTTTAGTAGTGGTTAAAAATAAAATAAGTATTTCTTAACCAAAATTTAGAGGAAAAACATTTATATTGTAAACAAATCCAAAATTAAGGTGCTCTAGTAGCAAATCTCATTCTTCATATTTATGTTTTACAATTAGAATTAAATGATGCACTGAGAGAAATAATAGTGGAAAACATTAAACAAAACAAAGAAATAACATCACCAGATAAATATAGCTCATGAATCTTGCAAAATGTCTTTTATTAATAATGCTCCAGCTCCAAAAATACAATGCTCCAATAGAAAAGTTATACAATCTAGGGTCCAACCCTTGATACTAAAAAGGAATGCGGTATTTAACTAACTCTACAGTGATTGTCGTATCTACATGAGAAATCTGTTATTAAGTGCAATAATAATTAAAATTTGACTATTTTGACCACGAAGTGGGAACGATGGAATAACTCTGACATATAGTCCTATTCTCTAGAAGGTCGTTGCTGCTTGATTTGATATAGTATGTGCTGGAAGATTTGGATGATCTGATACTGATATTTTGAGTTTGTTGATACGCTGGCTATGCTGATTTGATGATGCACTAGATTTCACCCTTCTTGGTAGTCACACAATTTTTCCCGTTGTTGCTCATTTGGGATCTTGATCCTCATCAACTTTCTGTATATCTTATATGTCTCTATGAATTTGACAAAAATCGGCCTTAACACAAAAATGTGTTTTATTTCATGATGTATGAATCAATCATTATCCATGGCTTCAAGGAAAGATCTTCCATCATTGATCCTTTAATCCCTGCAAACTTAGTTGTGTCCTTGGAAATCTCTTTCAACTTCTTCACATATCTTTCCTGGGCATAATATTATCATTGATTACAAACAGTGATGGTAACCCTCTTTTGGTCAGTGCCTTGATTATGTTGAAGAATCTACTAACACCAACTTCTAAATTGTGGCACTTTTCCTCTAACTATGTGACCAAAATTTTCTTATTAATAACCTTCTTGACTTCAAGAATTGTTGATGTTCTGTCCTCAACTCCAAATGCCTCCAATTCAAACTTGTTCTTGGAATTTAAAAATCTGATAATCTTGTTTGTTGTCTCAAGCATCCCTGCAATATCCTTGGTTTCTTTATCTATAACATCATTTACTTGTTCAATTGGCTCTTTCTGTTAAAATATTATTTGAATAGAAGGCCATATTTCATTCATAGAATCTATTATGTTGGTCCAAATGATCTCCTTTTTCTTGGCCAATGGTATGACCAATGGAAGCTTTGATCTCTGCCTTTATCAATTTTTCAATCTGCTTTTGGGCTCTCTTTATTTCCATTTCATGGGCATTGTCTGGCCTTGTCTTTAGGTCCTTCAAAGTATTTATTTATGCTTCTAGCTTTTTGATATCCTATGATTTTATAGTCATGTTCTCCATGGATTTGGCCAGCTGTTCTGCACCACCTGATGTGCTTTTAGTTGTTGGTGTAGCTGTAGGGATGATTGAAATAGGAACAACATCCAAAGGAACAATGGCCATTTCTGCTGCGTTTTCTTTTTCCTTGACCAATTTCTCCATCTCTTTCTCCATTTTCTTCAGTTGTGTTGACTGATCCATTATTAGCTTCATCATCTCTACTTTTTTTGCTTCATTTTCCTCTATGTTCTTTGTTAAAGGTTCTTCATTAGCTGAAATTTTAAGTTGATTTATTAGGGCTACTATCTTAGTGCTATTCTTCTTCATAATCTCTTCCACTGCCTCTACATTTATTGGATCATATCCAATCTTCACAACTAAATCCTCCAGGGATTTGATTCTAGTATCCTTGGCAAGAGAAGAAATATTCTCCATTTTGAGTTGAGATTGAATGTTAGCTAGTGATACCTACAATTTAGATAGGCTCATTGTAGTGCTTGTCAATGTGGAGGAGATCATTTCTCCAGTTTTCTTATGCATCTCCATTTTATCTATTGGATGGATGTCCTTGAAATTGAATTCGAAGGTAGTATGCTTGAAATATGCAGGTGATTTAGGCTAGGAAATCTGGGCTTCCAAGAAATCCATTCTCATATTTCCTTTCTCTGAGTCAAAGGCTAATAAAAGCCTACTTTGTGAACTGTTGGTCTGCTTCCAAAATTGGTTGTAAGTGTTGGTTTTCAATATCTCATTCTTCCTTTTAATTTCCCTGAAGGTGTCATAAATATTTTCCTCCTTTTCCCCTATAGCAGTAGTAGATGTAGGTGTTTGAAGACGTGGCTGCTGAAATGGAATTGTAGTTGAATATGTAGAGAATATAGTTTGGCCACCTGTTAGAGAAGAACTAGGAGAATCCCTGATGGTTATAACTATTTTCTACTCTGTTTCCTTATTCTGATCAATGTCCATATGGATTCTTGCTCTCTTTTTGTACCATTTTGAATTCTTTGCTAGATGTATCAGTCTTCAAAATAGATTGATCATCTCTTGGTCTCTTTCTTGTTGCCTCTTTCTCCTACTATTTTCCTTTATCTTGCTTGTCTTATGTAGTCTTCTTTTCTTGTGGAGTAGGGGTTTGTATGCTTGAGGATGAAATCACCTGCTCTTCAGACTCCTACAATGTATTTACTGCCCACTTTTTTTGGTTCATGAACTGCTCAATTTCAGGCTTGTGGGTGTGAATATATGGAGTTGATTTATTCTCTGCCATTTTCTTGGAGATGATTCACAATGGGTTATAAGACCAAGTGAAACTATGATTAAAATTCATCTCCCTCAGTATTCCGTCAGCCTCCTCTCCTGTTGCTCTACTATTGCAAGTGAAAAGACCCATTTGGGACTTGATCCTAAATTGAGACTTCTTTTTGGCAGATATAAAGTGTACCTCATTTGCATTGATCATCTGCGTGATGTACTCCAGGGAAAATATTCTCATGGGGAGGAACTTTAGTAGCTTGTAAGGGGCTAACTGACACACATAAATTCTGAGCTCTATGTAGTTCTGGTACAAGTACCAGTCTCTAGTTCTTACTTGGTTTGATAGCTGCATGATCTTCTTAATCTCATCACTAATCCTTAGTTCCACTGTATTGCTGAGGATGTTTATTGTTAGATGCACAAAGGCTTCAAAAAATATTCTGTAGGTGTATTCCTTTTGTTCTTTCAGTAGCATGGTTTTCCAAAAGATGATTGATTTAGGTTGGGAGTTTTCATTAAATTTTCTCATTGTAAACTGGAACCTGCTGGCCTGAAAATATACAAACATGTAAACCAAGACTGAAGCGTATTTAAACAATTCCTCTCTTTTAAATTTTAACAAACTAGTCGTGGATAGCATCAACTAATAATTTACTAAAGTTAAACATAATTGAAGCCTTGGACTCTGATGAAAGTATGGACAAAAAATGTATCATTGCTTCATCTATCTACTGATCTGAATGATACCCTAACAAGTATGAAAGGACAATGACAATGTCTTGGGTCCTATCAGGTAAAGTAGAAGAGAGATATGGGAGATTCTATTTTGTTAATGGAGTTTTTGTAGCCATGAATAACTCTAGAATTTTGGCTCTGGTGGTAAAATCCAGTTTTTGGTATAGCTCTCTGAGGGCTTCATAGGAAAATGACATTGTTTCTTCTACAACAAGGGCTTCTATTATTTGCATGATTGACTGGGCATTGATGGTAAAAAGGACTTCCCCTGTGGGGGCTACTACAAATCTCTTATTAATATCATAACAATCATGGCATTTTCTAACATACTCAAGGCACCTATGGGTTTTTGGGAATATGTTGGTGAGTGGCCTGTGATGCGGTAGAAATATCGCATCGGTGTTCAAAAGCAGTAAGTGTTGAAGGAAAAAAAGGAAACGATTGTGGTGAGTGGTTGTGATGGTGACATGGCTGTGGGACCGGTGGCGGAACACAATCACAATATTGTGATCAATGTTTGAAAGCGGTAAGTCCTAAAGAAAAAGGTAAATGGTGGGATTTTCGATTTGTGATTTTGCAATATCGCAATCAATGGAAACAAGTGGTAATTCTTGAAGAAAAAGGGAAAACATTGCAATTTCCAATTTGCGATTTCAAAATACTGCAATCAGAAAAAATAATCGGTAAGTGTTAAGGGAAAAGGAAAAGTCACGGTGAGCGATCTATGAAGTATGGTAGTGGGGATTTCGAGGAGGAAAGGTGGAGGTCACGTTTCAGTGGGTTTTGAATGATTTTTTTTACATGTTTTGCATTAAAAAGGGTAAGGTAACCGTGAATGGAAAAAAAAAAGGAATAAGGTGAGCTGAAGGGCTTAAGTGCATTTAGGGGAAAATATAGGGTGCAACATTAAAAGGAAGCAAAAAATAGGAGGGAATGGAGGTGCACTAGTAGTGCTCAGAAGTGTAACACACCTGCATATTCATGCACGGAAAGTAGACACAAATTTGTGATAAAACAATGAAAGAGAGACTCATACTTGGTAATTCAATTTCTTCCCTAAACTAAAACAGAAAGAAATTTTTGGCTTGCGTGAAGGTCTACCCTTCTCGAACTCTATTGACATAGATGAGAGGGGGAGGCTTGACCACAGATTTTGGATTTTTTCCTCTATTCTACTACTCACAAGAAAATGTACTATAGCAACACACTAGAAGTAAAAATAAACAACAAGGAAACTATTAAAAGAAAAATCAATTGAATGACAGAAATAAATCTAGATTACTGGCAGAAATGAAAAGATAGTAACAACAGAGAAGTTACGGCACATGGATTGGGCTCTAACCCATGAGCCTAGCTCTCTGAAACTTAAATCAGTCGAATGAAATCATTCTACTCATTTCATAAAAGAATAACCTCATACATATCTAAAATTTTAATCATTGAGTAAAAGAAAAATCTCAATAGCTTGCAACAAAATTCCAACTAAAATCGATTCACTGACTAACTCTTCCTAGCTCTAGCTCTGCTCTATTTATTCTACAGGGAAGCTACCAACATCTCCCTAGAAAATAGTGATTGAGTCCACTTGTCTCCAAGTAAACAAATATTTAGTGCTTGACTACACCCGGAATTCGAATTGTTGGAGAGAATCCTTGGGGATCCTTTGGCTTCCATTGGAATCAGAATTGCTGGAGAGAATCTTTGGGATCCTTTAACTACCTTTGAGAGTTAAGGAGGGTGGACAATCCTCCAATAATTTCTGCTTGTTATCTCCTCCAATTCTTTATGATAAAATCCTTATAAAAATGCTTAATAAATCATGCTTTTGTACACTAAACCTCATATTAGGCACTCAAAGTATGTTTAGCCTTAATCGCCACCTATACTAGCATCATAAAACAAAATAATAATAACAATTCAAGAAAAAGAGATCTAATAAGGAAAAAAGGTGACCATTAACCCCTCCAAATATGTCTAATGATGGATCTCATCATATGCAATAGGGAAATTTAGTCTCCCATAATCCTATATCATCGACCTCATCGATCAGCTTATCCTCTAGCCAATAGTAGACATCAAAGAAGTCAAATTCTGAATCATTTTCATGTATTTTAAAGTCTTTATTAGCTAGGGCCACATGATCTAGGTTCACATGAGGGTGAGCCATTGGGTTAAATGGCTACGACTCTTTATTTGGAGGAATAATTGTTCACTAAAAAGAAAATTATTGCAAAAGTATAGAAAGGTATTTGAATAGGAGCAGAATAAAGAAACGGAGCTCTGCTAATAAGAATTGGAAATGGGGAGAAGAGGGGAGTGAAGAAGGGGAATTCTAGTTGATCTGCAAAGAATTTGAAATTTTTTCTGCGCCTTTATTTTTCTCTGCAAGTCCTTGAATTTGATCACCTGTAACCATAGAGCGCATGAAAACACAGTAACCTTTGATTAGTTGATGAAGAGTGATTTTGTAGGGTGATGGGTTACAGTTTACATGGCGCAGGTCTGTTGGGTAACATCCCAAGCCATGAAATGTTTAATGGGCTTTAGGCGGGAGCATAGGCGACTGGATGGAGGTGACAAGAGTGGTTGTTGTGGTGCAACGGTAATGGAGGGGATACAAAAGTTAATGGCACAGTTTAGCAATGGAGGAAAATAGCTTTTCGTGGGGGTTGTAGGCCAGTAAGTCGGAATGGAGAGGATTGGGGGTGCAAAATGATCAACGCCCGACACGTAGCAAATGGGACGGTTTTAAAAACTACCCATTTCATATCCCCCGCCCCCGTTATCTTTCGGTGGATGAGGGGGGGCAGAAAGGATAGTGGGTCATCGGATGAGATGGAGGGGGCAGAGATGGGACGGGAGGTGAGAGGATTTTAACACCGATGTGATGTGAGTGGATGGTGGGGTTGGGTGAATGAATGTAGAGTGGGGGTATAGTTTGAGGCTTTAGGATATTAGGATATGATATGAAATATATAAAAATATATGGGATAAAATATTAATTCCCAAAATTTAGGACAAAACACATATTTTTGACTTTTTTTCTTTTTAACCATGAAATACTTGAAATCCTTTGAATGAACTTTGGAATAAATTTCATGTTATTTCAGCTTTAGTTTTCTTCTTTCACTCCTACTTACCCATTTCACTATTCTAACATTTTTCATTCTTTTGTGGGGTGCATTTAGGCTTGCAGACCCAGACCCAAATCACTTTTTTTTTAATAAAACTCTAAGATACTCTATCCCTTATTCCTTCCATTGACTCAATTTAAACTATTGAGTCAATCTTATTTCTACTTAACTACTGATATGCCAAGGTTAAACAGTTTGGAAAATCCTTATTTTCTAACCTATCTAAGAGAAATTTAAAATTTTCCAATCTTGCTTAGACTGTATGATTGAACAAACTAATCTAATCAACAGTGGCATTTTGATTTGCAACACTTTCAGTATTATTCTTTTTTGGGATTTTTTTATCTTTTTTCAATATACCCTCTTTTATTTTCATTTTCATATTTTTTTGGAAATCATTTGAATATTAAAAATCATACTCATTATGAAATTGAAACCTATGAAATAATCAATCACCTTGAGATCTTATAATTTATAGGACCCTAACAATGGCTCCAGCTGACTATGGCACTTCTCTAAGTGAAGTGTCAAGAACCTAAGACCAGTAGCCTTGAATGCTCCATTTTCTAAAAAATATCAATCTAATTTCTTTTTCTGTTTTATGACATCTCATCAATCCAGGCTTAGGGCCTTCTCCACAGGCTTCAACCTTTGTTAATGAATTATTCAAATTAGAAACTATAAAACTGTGGTATTTACAATCATGAAAAACCAACCTATATTCTTAAGATAAATAATGTTTCAGCATCCTGCCATTGACAGGACCTCCAGGTATCTTTGTTCCATCCAACTCCTTAAGGAAATATGCATTGTTTCCTCTAAAAGCATCGACAATGTAAGGCCCTTGCCAAAGATTGTCAAATTTTCCATGTTTAACTTCATATTCTCTTCTGGAATCCCATTTCAAAACTTTTTCTCTTAAATTAAAATCATCAGCCTTTGTTCTTTTATCAAAAGTATTCTTGATATTTTCTTAACCACATGGGTTTTTTTATAAACTTCCTCCCTGGACTATTGCAACTAAATATTTTGATTGATTCTTCTCTGTATATCATTTGGTTCAGATTGTATCTCCTGAATGATCTTCATGATTGGAACTCCTAATGAGGAAGGAAAAACTACATCCATGTTGTTAGCACTAAAAATGTTAATGGTGTAATCGCTATTTTGTCACTATTTTCAATTTTGATTATTGTGTCCTAGTCCATGTCCAAATTTTGAGTCATTTCCAATAAAATTTAAAAATAGTCCCAAAATCAAGGTATTTTTTAAGTGAATAGGTGTCATAGTGTTTTAAAGTCCTAAAATAAGTTAAAATCTCTATTTTGACTTACGTTAGTGTTGAAGGTTATTCATTTCTTGGGTAATAAAGTTGCAATCATCTAGTATAGAATAATAGCTAACTTTGTTGCAAATTCATTGTCAAAATAGTAATACAGTAAAGGGAAGTTATTTCTCAGAAAAGTGAGTCATATATTCCACACAGTGAAAAGCGGAGCTATTTCACTGAGATTTTTGTTATCTCAATAAAGAGGCTATCGGTAAACAGGTAATCAGTTTTTAAAGCAATAAAATTAAGGCTTTATAGACAGTATTGCAACCAAAGTTCTTTAAAATTAAAGCGACGCCTGAAGAAAACAGATTGACCATCAGAGTGGGAGATCTGGAGAAGAACCACGTGGAGGATGAGTGAACAGACATGATCCAATCACAGAAAATGAAGAGGAAGAGACTGATGGATGAGATGACATCACAAACTAAACAATGTAAGTTGTGATGTGCCTAAGGGCAAGAAGTGAACACCGTTAGATCTGGGTGCAGATCAATGACGGAGATTAAAGTGCAAATGGAGCGATTTCGCAAAATGCAGTTTTTAGAGTTTTCCACTAAGGAAATTGCGTGGTATGTTAATTGATTTGTGATGCAATTAGGCAAAGGGGCACATGTCAGCATAGCATGCGAGTGCATATCATACATCACATAGTTTACGGTTTAGCTGTTAGTAGTGTAGAGTTAAAATTGCAGGCGATCGATTTGTGATAAGATGGGAAGTTGCGATTTACGATTGCTTCTGATTGGTCACCAGGTTGTGGGGCCCAAGATCCATAGTTTCATATGTAATGGATGTTAAAATGTATTTTTGTGCTGCATCAAGATTTATACAAGGAATAAATCATGGTACGAGGAATCTGACATGTAATGATAAGGTGGAAGTGTGAAGCTTAGTGGGATGACTCGACGTTGGTTTTTGAATCACTTCAAAAATATGTCATTACTCCTTGTCATAATTGCAGGCACAAAATTATAGAAGAGAGCTCAGTGATCACTTAACCCGAGGCCTCTATGTATGATACAGGTAAACAAAAACCAATCCTCTAGCAAGCAGTCTCAGGTTTTGTAGACAAAATTGCAACTAGAGTTCAATAGTTGTATTTGTGAGTAGTTTACGTTTCAGAAAATGGGGAAAGGAGGAAATGTAAATAGGTCAGATCCTACTAACACAAGATTTGTGGATGCAAGGGAAAAATCACAATTCAAATCTGTAGGTTGGTATAAATTCCTCGAAAAGTTTTCTTCGAAGACCGTGCCACTGGCTCAAGCTTTCGCCGAGTCTTTCAATGGATAAAAGGTCAAGTTAGGCATCAAAACATTCAAAATTTTCGAGGCTATTGGTGAACATTGGCTTAAAAGAAAAGTGCTTTCTGAAGAAGTAATTTCTTACATTAAGCTTGAATATGCTCATATGAAATGGAATTCAACTGCTTATATTTCTTGTTTTAAAGCTAAGTGGCAACATTTTATTACGTCAGTCCAGAAATACATCACATGCGAAGCGAGGTTTTCTTATGTTCATTGTTATCAGTTGAGATTCCTGGCCCACATATCAAGAGAAAAACCTCTGAACCTACCCTATTTTTTGTATAAATCTCTTCTTAAAATGTCCCTCAAGCTACAAAAAATTCCAAACTACTCCTTGCATAATTTTTATCACAGAGGGTCGATTAAAATTTTAATTGTCTATCATCTCAGAAAGAAGAAAATTACTTAGGATGGGTTTGTAAGAGAGGAAGTGTTTGGCATTATTAATTCTAGAAGAAAGGTAGGGAGGCCAAAGAAGAAATACAGGTAGGGAGGCCAAAGAAGAAATACATCCATGAGAAAACCAATGCTGCGCCTACTTCACATAATTTTCCACCTTCTCCTAAGAATCTAATGTCAAAGAATAAAGAACAAATTGCCTCCTCTTCACGAAACCAGCCTAAGAAGAAACTTTTCCATGGAAGAAGAACCAGTGGAAGTCAACATTGATCTTCTTGCACCTAAACCTATTTTCTCACCAGTGGAAGTGAACCCTGGTATGAAAATTTCAAGCCATATTCCTGAGTCATCTCATCAAGTGCAGCCAAAAAGTGGCACATCTCTCATTGATTCCACCCTGTCACAAGTTTTTCTTTCTCTCAAGAAAGGAAAACAAAAAATGACAAAGCCTACCATAGAAGAAGATCCTACCTTGGCTAAATTAGTATCGTCCATTTTTTCTTCGATCAAGAAGAGGAAGAAAAATGATATACATTCCTATTCCTCATTTGAAGACAGTAGCGATCCTAAGTACACATAGTCAAAAGATGAGGAGGTAGAGTCTAGTAAATTTATACATGGAGGAAAGAGGTCCAAATTCATCCCTAATCCATATGTCAAAAGACCTCATACTAAACCAAGAAACAAACTTAGGCTACACAACAAGTTGATTTCCAATCCTAAACAGAGGGATGAAATTATCAGCATTGAAGAAAGCCGAGAAGACAAAATTGAAAGGAAGAAGAAAGCTCAGTTAAAGAGCCAAGAATAGAAAAATAGGTCTGATAAAACGGTAACTAAAGAAAAATCCATAATAATTTTTGCTTCTATTCTGGGCCTTTGATGAATGAAGAACAGGGTTGACTTGGAGAATTTTTGTGGGTAAATTTCCATGTTTTTCGATTATTGCTACCTTTTCTACGAAAGTAGCAATTATTTTGAAATATCAACATGTGATGCAAATGGGCTAATTTTTGTTTTGAATCATGATGGTGACATTAAACAGATGAAGTGGAGAGGCTATTCAGTTGCAATGGATGCTTCCAGGTGTCTTATATAAAGACTTCTTCGAAATATCATGTTTTATGTTTTTCACATTTAATAGGAGACAACCACATTTCATTCCCATTGTTTTTACACTTTTTTCTAAAGATTGGTTGCACTAAAATAGAAGAGTGGCCTTTGAATAGGCTGCCACCTCACACAACCATTTCAGAGTGAGAGCCTTCATGATGCCTTCATGATTTTTATCTTGTTTTTAATATAGCACTTTGTAATTAAGATTAAGGGATAAGCCTCACCTACTGCATAAGGTTGTAATGACTTTTGAAACATATTTTCCTTTTTTTGTGGAAGATGACAATATCATATTTTGCATATATATGCCAAACTGATATGAAGTCAGGGTTGGTTGATGGTTTCAGAATTTAACTCATATGATCTGTAATATTTTGTGAATGAAATCGAATGATACTACTCAGGACTTATTACCAAATTTTTGTGTGTACTATCTACTTTATTTGTGTTTCCATATCTACCCTCTTTCAGTTTCATTTTGAAAACCAATATGTTGTTATGAATATTTATCAGTCTCTTAAACATGCTATGTGTTTTATCAGTTTTTGAAAGTCTCACACAGTGAGCATTCCTGGTAAATATATATTTTAATAGTGGAAGAACATCATTCATGAAATTTATTCTTCGTGATATTTCAATGAGAATATTGTCAGATTAGAAATAGATTTCTCTCAATGGAATATTGTCAAACTACTACTTTTGTGAATTTATACTAAATTTAGTAGATTTATGTTTCACAGAACTGCTATTTCCTGATATCTCAAAATTTCCTCTCTTCATAGGCTACAAACTTGCACTCTGGTACCACATAAGATTCCAATACCCTCTTTAGTAGAACTATGGATTTTACTGAAATCTCTCTTCGACGAATTATATTTTATACCATCTTTCAATCCCATGAAACAAAACATTAAAATTTTCTTAGAGTTTAAGATGTGTTTGGTCAGGTGTTTTCCATTTTAGCTTCCATTCCATCTAATATAGATGGCATGGAAGATGGCATGGAATCTAAGATGGATGACATGGAAGCTAAAATGGAAAACATGAAAAATGATCTAAAAGCAGACATGGAACATTTTACAAAGTTGATACAAGAAATGTTTCCTAATGGTGAAAAGATAGTAGAGGAAACTCATGATGAGAAAAAAAAATAATTTTAATCGTGATTTCATAAACTCTAATGTTGGCAGGAAGAACCACCATATTCCAAAAATGGATATGAGGAATTTTGATGGAAAGATCCTGTAACATGGATACTATAGATGGAGCAATATTTTGATCTACATAATGTGCAAAACACACAAAAGGTACGCATTGCAACTTTACATTTAGAAAAAAATACATTTGTATGGCATCGATGGCTTTGCTCCCGTAAGAAAATTGTCACTTTGTCAATTTTTACAGAGGAAATGATAGCACATTATGAGGATACAAAGAGAAACACCTTCTTTAGCCAATTGATAAATCTCAAACAAAATGGTTTAATAAGGAAGCACATTGAGGACTTCCAAAAAATGAATTTAAGGGTAATTGATATTCCAGATGAACACAAGATTGATCTCTTCATAGGTACTTTAAAGGATAACATCCAACATGAAGTTCGTGTTTTGGAACCTAATTCATTGGAGAAGGCATTCAGGTTGGCAAGAAAAACTGAATGTAAAATTATGGCGACAAGGAAGCCTACCACTCACTTCTATAAAGAAGGAAGTGTTTCTACGCCTAGATTTCCATAACCTACAAGGTTGACACCACAAAAATTGGAAGAAAAAGGAGAAAAATGGATTTTCTACAATTGTGATATCAAATACAGTAAAGGTCATAAGTGTGCTGAGAAGAAATTATTTTACATAGATTGTGAAGAGGAAGAAAAAAATGAACAAGAAGAGCATATACACTAGGAACTAGCCCTAGAAGAGGAAGAAATGAGTCCAACCATATCATGTAATGCATTGGCAGGAATTACCACTCCTCAAACTCTCAATATAGAAGGATATATCAAGAAGAAAAAGGTAATAGTGTTGATTGATTCAGGTAGCACCCATAATTTTATTCATTGTAAGGTATCCAAGGAATTGAATTGTTTCCTATACCCGGCACCGGAATGTCAAGTGATGGTTGCAAATGGAGGAACTATAAATTTTTCTAGAAAATGCCACAATATCAAGCTAACCATGGGGGAATATGTATTGAATAGTCCAATTCTTTCCATTCCTATGGGAGGTGCTGATGTTGTACTAGGAGTACAATGGTTACAATATTTTGGTACGGTAGCTTTTAATTTTCAAGAATTCTTCTTGAATTTTTTTTCAGAAGGAAAGGAATTCGAATTACGTGGTATTGTAGGGAAGCCTGGAAATATAATAAGCTCTAATGTCATGAAAAATCTTCTAAATAAATAACAACGAGGTGTAATTGCACAATTATTCTCACTAGAAGTTCCAACATCAAAATCATCTATTTCTGCAGATCTCCAACAAGTCTTGGACAATCATTCCAAGGTGTTTGAAACTCCCAAAGGACTCCCACCTATTCGTGATTATGATCATGCTATTCATTTGATTCCAGGAAGTGTTCCTCCAAACATCAGGCCTTATAGATATCCTTATGTCCAAAAGAGCGAAATTGAACGTATGATTGCAGAAATGTTAGAGGCAGGTATAATTCAAACTAGCCAAATTTATTTCTCTGCTCCTGTAGTATTCGTACACAAGAAGGATGGATCATGGCGCATGTGTTCGGATTATAGGGAGCTCAATAAGATCACCATTAAAGATAAATTTCCCATTCCTGTGATTGATGAATTATTGGATGAATTACATGGAGCAATTTATTTTACCAAGTTGGATCTTCGTTCAGGATATCATCAAATTAGAATGAAGACTGAAGACATTCCAAAAACAATATTTCAAACTCATGAGGGTGATTATGAATTTTTTTCATGCCTTTTGGCCTTACCAATTCACCTTCTACATTTCAAGGGTTGATGAATTCCATTTTCAAACCCTTCCTTAGAAAATTTGTGCTAGTATTTTTTGATGATATACTAATCTATAACAGGTCTTGGAAGGATCATGTTGAACATGTTGACAGGGTGCTCAAACTATTGTAGGAGAAACAATTATATGCAAAAACATCCAAATGTTTCTTTGGAGTACAAGAGGTGGAATATCTGGGTCATATTATATCTCACGAGGGTGTGAAAGTAGACCTTAACAAAATTAAAGCCATTAAGGAATGGAAAGTCCCCAAGACAATAAAGCAGTTGCGAGGATTTCTCGGGTTAACAGGCTATTATCGCAAGTTTGTTAAGAATTATGGGAGAATAGCAGCACCTCTAACAACATTATTGAAGAAAGATGCATTTTCATGGACTCCTGAAGCAACTAAGGCCTTTGAACATCTTAAAGAGGCAATGTGCCTAGCACCGGTCTTAGTTACGCCAGACTTCACAAAAACCTTTATTGTGGAATGTGATGCCTCACGAAATGGAATTGGTGCTGTTTTAATGCAGGAAGGAAGACCCATTGATTTTGAAAGTCGTCCAATCAAAGGAAAGTATTTACAGAAACCTATTTATGAGAAGGAAATGTTAGCAATACTGCATGCACTAAAGAAATGGCGAACTTACATAATGGGAAGACACTTCAAGGTAAAAACCGATCATGATAGTCTTAAACACTTTTTGGAACAAAGACTATCGTCAGAAGAGCAGCAAAAATGGGTCACAAAGATGTTGGGTTATGACTTTGAAATAATCTACAAAAAAAGAAAGCTTAATGTTGTTGCGGATGCACTCTCAAGAAAGAATGAAGAGGTGGAAGCATTGCTTTGTGCCATTTCTATTATCCAACCAGATTGGATAACCGAAGCAAGAGATGAATGGAAGAAGGACAAAGATGTATGGACACTCATTCAAAAGTTGCGGCAAGATCCTAGTACATCTGATACATTTAGTTGGAAAAATGATTCCTTATGGTACAAAGATCGCTTATATCTTTGTAAGAATTCCCAACTAAAACAAAAGATTCTTCTGGAATTGCAAACTTCTCCTTTAGGAGGACACTCAGGATTTTTAAAAACTTACCACAGGGTGAAGAAATAATTTTTTTGGGATGGCCTTAAATCTGATATTCAAAATTTTGTGGCGAAATGTTTGGTTTTCCAGCAGAATAAAGTTGAGACAATTAAGACCCCGGGACTTCTACAACCTTTATCCATTCCAAGTCAACGTTGGGAGGATATTTCAATGGATTTTATCACAGGTTTACCTAAGTCCGAAGGAAAGAGTCTCATCATGGTGGTAGTTGATAGACTTACCAAGTATGCACACTTTTGTGCATTATCTCATCCATTTAAAGCAAGTACAATTGCTACTACATTTATGGACACATTTCAAAAGCTACATGGAAACCCAAGGGTTATTGTGAGTGACAGAGATCCCATTTTTACTGGAAATTTTTGGACGGAGTTATTTTCTTGTTTGGGTACTCAATTAGCTCATAGCTCATCTTATCATCCTCAATGCGATGGTCAAGCTGAGATAGTGAATAAATTTTTGGAAGGATATCTTCCTTTTTTGTATCTGATAAACAAACACAATGGGTCAAGTGGTTACCTCTCATTGAATGGTGGTATAACACTTCCTTCAATACTGCAGCAAAAATGACCCCATTTATGGCACTTTATGGATATCATCCACCATCCATCACATCATCTTTAGGGGAAAATTCGAAGGTTCAAGCAGTGGAAGATCACATCGAGCATCAGCAAGAAGTTCTCCAACTCTTAAAGGATAACCTGAATTTGGCACAAAATCGAATGAAACAACAGGCAGATCAACATCACAGTGAGAGAAGTTTTGATGTAGGAGATTGGGTATTTTTATGACTACAACCATACAAACAAATGTCCCTCAAGCAAGCTAAGAAGGATAATAAATTATCGCCAAAGTACTATGTTCCTTACAAGGTGTTGCAAAAGATTGGTACTATGGCATACAAATTGGAGCTTCCTGCTTCTTCACAAGTGCATCCAATTTTCCATGTTTCATGCTTAAAGAAGGTTATAGGTGAAAATCTTCCAGTTCAAACAATATTTCCCGAACTTGATGAGGAAGGAAAAATCATATTGGAACCTGAAGCAGTCACAGAAAAAAGAATTCGACAGCTACGAAATTGATCAATTTCAGAGTATCTCACCAAGTGGAAGAACTTACCCACTAAAGATTCTACATGGGAGGATGAGAATTTTATACAGAAGCACCCAGAGCTACTCAAGCATTGAGGACAACACTTTTTTGAAGGAGAGGGGCATGTTAGGTCCCTATATTACTAGTATAGTCCCTTATTGTTGTTAGTGTAACCACCTTATTGTTATTATTGTACCCCTGTAACCCCCATATTGTTATTATTGTGCCCTTAAATTATTATTGTTAGGTCGGCTAGGATTACATTGTGGCTCCATGGACTCCTATATATAGAAAGGAGGTTTTGTAATTTGTATCATCCAAGATTTTTTCATTCATGTAATGTATTGGAGGTTTCCCCCTAGAAGTGGCTTATTTCTAAGGCGTTGATATCTCTTTTCTTCTATTTTTGAAGTTGGTTTTACAAAAATTGATTTGCGATGTGATGAGGTGAAGGGGCATGTGTCAGCGTAGCGCACCAACGCATATCACACATTGTATATTTTAATGTTTATACGTTATCAGTGTAGAGTTAAAATTATGGGCAACTGATTTACGATAAGACGAGAAGTTGCGATGTGCGATTGATTTCGATTGGTCACCACGTTGTGGGGTCCAAAAACCATAGTTTTGTATGTAATACATGTTAAACTGTAGTTTCGTGATGCATCAAGATTTATATAAGGAAGAAATCATGGTACGAGGAATATGACATGTAATGATAAGGTGGAAGTGTGAAGATTAGTGGGATGACTCGGTGCTGGTTTTTGAATCACTTCAAAAATATGTCATTAATCCTTATCATAATTGCAGGAAAAAAATTATAGAAGAGATCTCAGTGATCACTCAACCTAAGGCCTCTGTGTATGATACAGGTAAACAAAAACCAATCGTCCAGCAAGCAGTCTCAGGTTTCAAAGCAAGCAGTCTCAGGTTTCGTGGACAACATTGCAACTAGAGTTCAATAGTTGTATTTGTGAGAATTTTAGCTATTGAAAAATGGGAAAAGGAGGAAATTTAAATAGGTTAGAGCCTACTAACAAAATATTTGTGGATGCAAGGGAAAAATCACAATTCAAATCTACAGGTTGGTATAAATTCCTCTAGAATTTTTCTAGGGAGAACGTGGCACTAGCTCAAGCTTTCGGTGAGTCTTTCGATGGAAAAAAGGTCTGGTTAGGAAAAAAAACATTTAACATTTCTAAGGCTAACATAACTTGTGCAACCTAGTCTTCTACAACCGGTGAAAGTTGGTTTAAAAGAAAAGTGCGACCTAAAGAAGTAAGTTCTTACCTTAAGCCTGAATATGCTCATATGAAATGGAAATCAAATGCTCATATTTCTTGTTTTAAAGCTGAGTGGCAGCATGTTATTACCTCAGTCCATAAATACATCACATGCGAAGGGAGGTTTTCTTCTATTCATTGTTATCATTTTAGATTCCTGGCCCACATCTCAGGAGAAAAACCTCTGAACCTACCCTATTTTCTATATAAATCTCTTCTTAAAATGTCCCTCAATCTATAGACAATTCCAAAATACTCCTTTCATAATTTGTATCACAGAGGGCTGATTAAAATTTTAGTTGTTTATCATCTCATAAAGAAGAAAATTACTTGGGATAGGTTTTTAAGAGAGGAAGGGTTTGGTAGTATGAATTCCATAAGAAAGGTAGGGAGGCCAAAGAAGAAAGACATCCATGAGAAAACCAGTGCTTCCCATGTTTCACATAGTTCACCATCTTCTCCTAAGAAGCCTATGTCAAAGAATAAAGAAAAATTTTCCTCCTCTTCCCAAAGCCAGCCTAAGAAGAAAATTTTCATGGCAGAATAACCATTGGAAGTCAACCCTGGTCTTCTTGCACCTAAGACTATTTTCTCACTAGTGGAATTCAACCTTGGTATGAAAAGTTCAAGACAGATTCTTGAGTCATCTCATCAAGTGCAGCCAAACGGTGGCACATCTCTCACAAGTTTTTATTTCTCTCAAGAAAGACAAATAGAAAATGATAGAGCCTACCATAGAAGAAGAGCCTACCTTGGCTAAATTAGTATCCTCCATTTTTTATTCGATCAAGAAGAGGAAGAAAAATGAGATACATTCATATTCCTCATTTGAAGACAGTAGTGATCCTGAGTACACAGAGTCAGAAGATGAAGAGGCAGAGTCTAGTAAATTTATACATGGAGGAAAGAGGCCCAAATTCATCCCTAATCCCTATGTCAAAAAACCTCATACTATACCAAGAAACAAACTCAGGCTAAACAAAAAGCTGATTTCCAATCCTAAACTAAGGGATGAAATTATCAACATTGAAGAAAGGCCAAAAGACAAAATTAAAAGGAAGAAGAAAGCTCAGTCAAAGAGCTAAGCACAGAAAAAGAGGTCTGATAAAAGGGTAATTAAAGCAGAATCCATAAGAATATTTTCTTCTATTCTGGACCTTTGATGAATGAAGAACAAGGGTGACTTGGAGAAATTTTTTTGGGTAAATGTTCCATGTTTTCCGGTTATTGCTACCTTTTTTGCGAAAGTAGCAATTATTTTGAAATATCAGCATGTGATGGAAATGGGCTAATTTTTGTTTTGAATCATGATGGTGACATTAAAAAGATGAAGTGGAGAGGTTATTCAGTTGTAATGGATGCTTTCAGGTGTTTTATATCTAGCCTTCTCTAAAATATCATGTTTTCTGTTTTGCACATTTAATAGGAGAAAACCACATGTCATTTCCACTATTTTTACACCTTTTGTTGAAGATTGGTTGCACTAAAACAAAAGAGTGGTCTTTGAATAGCATGCCACCTCACACAACCATTTAAGAGTGACAACCTTCATGATGCCTTCATGATGTTTATCTTGTTTTTAATATAGCACTTTGTAATTAAGATTAAGGGATAAGCCTCACCTCTTGCATGAGGTTGAATGAATTTTGAAATAGATTTACCCTTTTTTGTGGAAGATGACAGTATCATATTTTGTATATATATATTCCAAACTGATATGAAGTCAGGGTTGGTTGATGGTTTCAGAATTTGACTCATACAATCTTTAATCTTTTGTGAATGAAATGGAATGATACTACTGAGGACTTACTACCAATTTGTTGTGTATTGTCTACTTTACTTGTGTTTCCATATATACCCTCTTCCAGTTTCAGTTTACAAACCAATATGTTGTTATGAATATTTATCGGTCTCTTAAACATGCTATGTGTTTTATCAGTTTTTGTTAGTATCACACAATGAGAATTCCTGGTAAATATATATTGCAATAGTAGAAGAGAATCATTCATGATAGTTATTCTTCATGATATTTCAATGAGAATATTGTTAACTAGAAATAGCTTTCTCTCAATGGAATATTTTCAAACTGCTACTTTTGTGAATTTCTACTAAATACAATAGATTTATGTTTCACGGACCTACTGTTTCCTCATATCTCACAATTTCCTCTCTTCATAGGCTACAAACTTGCACTTTGCTACAACATAAGATTCCAATACCCTCTTTAGTAGAACTGTGGATTTGACCAAAATTTGTCTTCGGTGAATCAGAGTTTATACCATCTTCCAATCCCATTAAACAAAACAGTAAAAGTTCCTTAGAGTTTAAGATGTGTCTAGTCAGGCACTTGCTGCAGTCAAAGTGTTGATTCCAATGCCAACACATGCGATAGACCAATTGTTATGGAGACATGCCAATTTATTTTTTGGTAGTAAGTCTATCAGCCCAAAGTGCATTGACCAACTTGTTGTACCATGAATTTTTGTTATCTTCCAAGAGCTTTTTCATGATATTCACCAAAATTTTGTTCGAAGATTCAACCAATCCATTACCCTCACGGTAATAGGCTATTGAGTGCCCAAAAATTATGGTGTACATATGACAAAAATCAACCATTTTTTGGACTTGAAGGCTGCAACATTATCAGTGATGAGTTTTGTAGGACAACCAAATCTAGAAAGGATACTGGTTTCAAGGACTTTAATAATGACAGAATCAATGGAATTTCTAGAAGGAATTCCTTCTATCCATTTGGTAAATTATTCTGTGGCAGTAAGAATCCATTTATGCTGGGAGAAGGATGGGGGATGAATTTATCCAAT
Organism: Pinus albicaulis; assembly: GCA_034641835.2. Classification (NCBI taxonomy): domain Eukaryota; kingdom Viridiplantae; phylum Streptophyta; class Pinopsida; order Pinales; family Pinaceae; genus Pinus; species Pinus albicaulis. The sequence goes on from CM076574.1 coordinate 307,814,220, forward strand.
GAAATCTAATCCCCATTGTTGGAAAGGGATCTCAACAGATATGGGCTTGAAGAGCAAGGGCAACGATTTTCTCTTTCCTTCAAAAATTTAGCATTTGTGACAGGAAGTTACCATATTATGGATGTCAGGAAAAAGGGCAGGCCAGTATAAACCAGCCCTTAGGATATTATTAGCAGTGGTTTTCCAATAAATATGGCCACCATAGTCACCTTCATGGAATTCCTACATAAATTTATCTGCATCATCTTTTAGCAAACATTTGAGTAAAATAACTCCAACATTTTTCCATTATACAACATTTTCTAGAATTCAGAATTTGACTGCTTTTAATTTTATAAATCTTGCTTTAGTTTTGGAAAAACTAGGAGGAGCATTAAAATTAAACAAAACATATAAGATATCTGCATACTAGGGAGAACTTAGGAATGCTTCATCAATTTTTTGAGTCTCCAGTTCCTCTTTATCATCCAATGAATAAACCATGTTGATCTCTAGTGCATGAAAAATTGATTCAACCATCAATTTTGATAATCTTTTCCCTTTAATCAATTTGGTAGGTTTGATTTACACATCATATTCCAAAATAACAACAATCCATTTCCCTCTTTTTCCATCAGGACCATTCCATGTTAAAATATATTTGACTATTGCATTGGTCACATAAGCAATAATATGTGAATGTATAATGTAAACTATGAAATCCTTTAATGCTTTAACCAAAGAAAAATAATGTTTTTGCATGATGTTGTATTTTAAAGATGCATCTCTCAAGGATTTTCTAAAAAATGCTATTGGTTGTTCATGTCCTTCACTATTTTTATGTAATAACACAGTAGCAAGAGTATGTTCAGATGCAAGAAAATAAACTATAAAGTCTTTGGTAAAATCTGGGCTAATTAGGATTGAAGCTTTTGTTAATTATTGCTTGACTAAATCAAAATATTGTTTAGCTTCAATGTTCCATTTAATTTCTGAATGCTTTTTAAGCATGTTGTTTATATTTCTCAAAAGTTCTGCGAGATTGGGTATAAATCTCCTTAAAAATTTGATTTTACCAATGAAATATTGAATTTCTTAGAGATCCTAGGATGACTGATTTTTAGTACCCCTTCAATCCCGCTAGGATCAATTCTGATTCCATCTTGAGAAATGATGTGACCCAAAAACTTTCCTTCTTCAAGACCAAATAATGTTTTCTTGGGGTTTAATGAAATTCCAAACTTTCTACATTTTTCGAAAACTCTTCTTAGATGTGCCAAATGTTCTTCATCAGTCTTTGAATATAGAGTAATGTCATCAAGATAGATCACAATAAAATGGCCAATTTCATCTGCAAAAGCTATGTCCCTTGCCCTTTGAAAAGTAGCACCAACATTCATTAATCCAAAGGGAATTTTCACATACATGAAAGTCCCCCAAGGAAGAGTAAAGGTTGTTTTGTCTTGATCATCAGGATGCACTAAAACTTGATTATAATCATAAAATCCATCTAACAAAGAGATCCTACTGGATCCCACTACCCTCTGCAATATGTGGTCCATTTTGGTAAGGGGTAGTTGTCCTTAAGAGATACTTTGTTCATATTCCTAAATTCAATGCAAAGACTGATTTCACCTCTTTTATTTCTTGTAGGCACAATTTTAGATACCCATTTAGAATATCTAAGTCGAACTATGATTTTGGATTCATACATTTTCTTGATTTCTTTCTCAACCAAAGGCATTAAGACAAGATTTATTCTACGTAGTTTTTGTTTAAAAGGTTTTTGACCCTCCTTGATTGGAATTTTGTGTTGTATGATGCTAGTATAATAAGATTTTAAGTCCTCATATCTCCAAGAAAATACATCTATGAATTTGTTAAAAATAGCTATAAACCTTTGTTTTGTAACTATATGTAGTGATTTTGACAATTTTATGATTTTGGGATTTTTTCAATGTCTATGTTACACTCTTCAATTTTTTCTCTTGTTGGTTCCTGTTGTAAATATTTACCCCTGCACGTAAATTTTTGGTCTGCCACCTTTTGAATATCCTTCGGACCTCTGCCGTGACATAAAATCCTGATGCTCCCGCTTGATTTTACTATCTCCGCCTAAAATGCATTATTCAAAGGTTTAAAACCTGCTTTTAAAACTATATTGAGTCAAAGCCCCAGGGCCTTAGCCCCTTTCCTGTCACCATCACATGACCAGAGCCCGAAAAACACAAGCTAAAAGGAGAAGGGCTTATCGTTTTATATTTCGGGTGCAATGGTGGCCGTTTGATCGAAGTCAAATCAACGGAGCGGCAATCGCCCTGTGTGGAGGGCCCCGAGCACAGAAAACTGGTGGTAACTCCCACATCACTGTCATCGAAATGGCGGTATTTACCGCGGGGGCAGCGATTCCATAGAAAAAGCACCGCGTGTCCTTAGTACGGGCCATGAAACCGCTTTCCCTACGCGTTAAAGTCTACAAAATCGCCGGGCAGCGGAATTCGTCTGAACCGTCAGATCTGGCGATGTCAATCCGACGGTGGATATTCTCTAGAGTTGCTCACCCGTTATCTCGTGTCCGCTACATCATATGGCCCACCATCGTGCTGCCCCCATCAATTATCATCCGTTGATCTATGTTTGCAATCCGACGGCTCAGGATACAGTCTCTCCTATCCATTGACTCCACCGCCACATCACCTTCCCATCTGTCCATCGTACATCCACGTGTCCTCCTCTCGTACATCCGTAATATTCCTCGGTGCTATATATATATATAAATATATATATGTGTTTATATGTGTTTTCATTCGCATTTTTCGTTCTTCAGCCACCACCTCCACACTGTGTTATGTAGAGAATCCGCATTTCGTCTGTTTGTCAGAGTCCCATTGTGTTTCCTCCACCACTCTTCGTATTCCTATCATTGGTTCATGTCCACGATGTCATCATCATCTCCACCTTCATGCTCCTTACCCCTGAGTCTGTTTCCTCTAATATTTTGTGGGTTTTGTAGGTTCCAAGATGATAAGAGGCCTCATAATTTATTGCCTCTATTGCATAAGTTAAAAAGCATATTAAAGGACGACATTCTGCTGGTAAAATTTAAAGAAGAAGCCGAGGGTAGGTGCGTGAAATGACCATCATTAAAGAAAATGAAGATATGGACCTACAGAACCCTCCAGAGAAATTCGCCCTACATTAAAGATCCAGGATTCAAATCCAAAGTTAAGGGCTGATAGTACAGTACAGAATTGCAGACTATCTCAGGGTTCTTACAGCAGCAGATCCTACTTTCAGCAGAAGGCAGAACACTGTATATATTTTATTATTTGTGTCTTTTATATAAGGAGATTTTCATCTCCCAGCATTTATTTCTATAGACAGATTGTAAAGTATATTCATTTATAGTTAGTCATTCATAGAGTGGGCGTGATTGTTTTCCGCCATTTTATTCAAATTGAGTCATTAAATGTGCTTCATCTACCTCCTTCTCTAGAATTCTCTATCTTTCCTATAAAGGCCCGAAAAGAAGACATTGTAAGGGTTCCAGATTTCTATCAGCAAACTATGCAGTGAAAAGGCTTTTGTATACATTTTTTTAATACTTCTCTATGAAGGTTCAGAGCCCGTAGGGTCTCAGTGAGGAGGAGTTATAACTGTAATGAGGATTCTGGTCTTTGGTATCTCACAATATGTAATTTCTCTTATGTGTTAATACAATATCTCCTTTCATGCTATTTATCTTCTTGTATCATGTTCTAGAATCAAGGTAGCTCTTTAAGTTTGCGATGAAGTTCATCCTTGTTGATGCTGCCCTTCAAAATTAGTCAAGCGCCTAAATAGGCTAATCAAGATATGCTTGTTCCCGTATTCACCTCATCCATATTTTCTGCTATTAGTTGCTTGGGGAGGTGATTTTAAAATGCCATTGTCATATAAGGATTCATAGATTGATATGCCCTTATGTGGTTCTGTTGTGTATCTGGGTATCAGTCTCATGTTAACTAATATCTTCTCTATGTTTCCTCACTGCACTCACTTCCTGATATTTGATTTCTGTGATATATTATTTGAACTGGCCCTCTTTACAGTAAGCTGTCTCTTAACTGTCTGATGCCTTTGTATTGGAGTTTTATATGATGTCCCTACACTACTCTTATCTTTGTATCAGCTTCTGAGAGAGATTGGTCCCATTCAAAACTAATTTCCTTGTTCAAACAAGAGATAGCAAGTGAGCTTTTAGATTGAAAACCCAAGCTATACGAAGAGCTCCTTGCTATATTAAGATGTCCTAGGCACTGGTCTATGGCAACTCTGGACTGTCTCTAGGAGGTGACGAAATCGTCCACAACATCTTTCTGGCGCCGTTGCCGGGGATCGAATTCAAGAATATCAGTTTCCCTGGGTCTCGACAAATTGTTTTCACTCTCTAATCAGGTGAGCACAGAGAGTTGAAGAGTTGCGTATCTCTCACCTTAGCGACTCCACTAGTCTTCATTTGATAAATTTATTGGTAGTCCTGGCTCCTCGTAGGCCGCATTTGAGGTCAAATACATCTCACCTGAAAACACCCTACGTGTCTGACCCAGAGAAGATCATTCATAAAAGAGTTTGGAAAGAGAGGAAGTCGGTTCGTGCTGAAAACCCTGAATATTCCATTGAATATTATCCGCCCTCTTCTTCTCAAGAAGTTAGAACAGAAAATCCTGAGTTTTACTCAGAAACTCCACGTAGAGGAAGTTCCTGGATTGAAGAAGATTCTCATCCTGCCTTCGAGGCTGAAGAAATTAAAGAGGTCACAGAAGTAGTTGCTGTTAACCATGAGTTATTCCCATCCACACCTCAGGCTTATGTGCAATATATTCCCATTGTTATTCATACTCCACTTCCTCCTACTCCTCTCCCTTCATTTGTTTCTCAGACTGTTGCTCAGCCCCCACCTCTCCCAATGGCCAATGTTCCTGCTTTTCTATTGAACAAATATGCTCCACTGGCCTTACCCCAAGTGCTAAATGATATGCCACAGGATTATCTGAAAATTCTGCCAAGATTTAATGGTGAAAATGAAATCGATGCTCAGAAGCATCTTGAGACTTTCTATTCCTTTGCAGAAAACTTAAATGTTGAACATTTGGATGTGGTCTTGAGATTATTTGGACAGTCTTTGGAAGGGGAAGCCAGAAAATGGTTCAAGACATTGGGAAATCATTCTGTGACCACCTGGGATGTCATGGAGAATGTTTTCCTCAGGAAATGGGGAGAGAAGAGAGATCATGGTCAAAGTCTTACTGAGTTTAATACTATGAAGAAGAAACAGAATGAAGGAGTGGCAGAATTTATTAAAAGATTCAACAATTTATATCTGAGCCTACCTCCTGAAATGAAGCCCCATGAAGCTACTGCCAAGATAATTTTCATAGCAGCCTTCGATTTTGACTTTGGATTCTCCTTGAGAGAAAGAAAACCTGCCACTTTAGACGATGCACAGTCAGATGCTCTGGAATTGGAAGCAAACTTTGCCTCCACTGGCAAATTAAAGGGAAAAGCTGAACAGGATACTAGGAGAAGAGGCAAAGAAGAAGTTTCCTCCTCTAATCAGGAAAAGGATTCAGATAAAATGGATGAAATAAGAAAAATGATAAAGAAGATGGTCAAGCTTGAACTGGAAGCTAAAAATGCAACTCCCAAGAATTTCTACAATGCTCCAAACAGAGGATACAATCCTCAGTATAGAAGGCCACCATTGCAGATATTGCCAAGAGAAACAAAGGAACAACAAGACCAGGTACCTCATCCCTTGTACCTGGAAGGACCAGTAGATGACTCCACTGGAGATGCAGCTTATGGATTAGAAGATTCAAATCTGGCCTTTTCAAATATTGATGATATGGATTGCCCATTGCAAGACGAAGACGAAGAAGCAGAGATTGATCATTATTGTAAGCAATTTGCTGATTTCATGCAAGCACAATTCAATGTCAAATATGATCTAAGATCTTCAAGAAAGAGGACCAGAACTCAAGAGCAAGAAGAGGAGCCACCTCAGAAAGAAGCATCTGCTCAGAAGGAATCAGCAGCAAAGAGAAACATAGAAAAAGGTAAGAATCTTCTAAATACTCCTTTGCAGTCTAATGATCAGATTCCTTCTTCTTCAAAAATAGTCAGTCCTCCTAATGTTGAGCCAGCGTCAAAAGAAGTCAAGTCTTCAGTTGAAAATAAGGAGTCAAAATAAGTTGTGATAGAAAAGCCCCCATCTGCTTTTAATTTGCAAAAAGAACTTGGGAAGATTAAGATTCCAGTCCCCTTAACAGAATTATTAAAACATCATGTATACCAGTCTCAAGTTACTTCCTTTATACTTCCTCCTGAAATACCAATTGCACCTGATAGCTTAAATCTTCAAGAAGAAAGACCCATGGTAGTCTTTGGCCCACATGTCGAGGATGTAGACCCTTCTACTCCTCCTTTCTACATGTCCCTAGTGATTCATGACCTGCTGTTACACAATTGTATGTTAGATTCCGGGGATTCCCACAATCTTATGCCTCTGTCTGTCATGGAACAACTAGGACTGCAAATTACAAGGCCATACAAAGACTTATATTCATTTGATTCTAAAAGAGTTAAATGCCTGGGAATGATTAAAGATTTAGTGGTCAATTTGGCCCAAATTCCGGCAAAGAGTGTGGTCATGGAAATTGTGGTCGCTGATATCCCAGCCCGCTTTGGCATGCTGCTGTCAAGATCCTGGGGTACAAATATTGGGGGATCAATTAAATTGGATTTAACATATGCTACTGTCCCAGTCTTTGGAGGACAGGAAAGGAGGTTGTACCGGGAGACTAGATTTGTTAAAATGGTAACTAAGGCTGACTGCTCAGAGAATTCTCTAGTTTATAACAAAGAGGGATATTTCTCATGTTTGATGCTAGAAGAAAATCAAAATTATGCTCATGAGCCCCTTTGTGGTCAAATTCAAGCTGAGCAGCCTAAAGGAGATCAGGAATCAGAAATTTGGACTTTGCATTTTGATGGAGCAAATTCAAGGGAAGGCAATGGAGCTGGGGTATTATTAATCTCTCCCATAGGGAAATGGGTGCCACTATCCTTTAAACTGGAGTATGAGGCTACCAAAAATGTAGCTGAATATGAAGCACTATTATTGGGACTACAAACAACTAGAAACATGGGCATCCAATGTTTAAAAGTCTTGGGAGACTCTGAGTTGGTGGTAAGACAGATCAAAAACGAATGTCAAACTAAACACCCACGGTTGAGAGCATATAGAAATGAAGTATGGGACATGATAGAAAATTTCTTCTCAGCATTTAACATACAGTTCATGCCCCGGGAGAAAAACAGAATAGCAGATTCTCTTGTTGTTGCTGCCAGTACATTTCGTCCTCCCCAAAATCCACTCTTAAAATATGAAGTGGAGGTACGTTACAGACCATCCATTCCAGATAATATAAAGCATTGGCAGGTATTTAAAGATGATGAACAGATGAAGAGATTCATGGAGACAGTGGGAGAATTATCTAACATAGAGATTGATGATGAGAGGGAAGAGGAAGTTGAAAACGTTGTAGAAAATAAATGGGAAGAAAGAATAGCAGGTAATAAAGTGCTGCAGCTGAAAGGTAATGTTATACCTAGAGGTCTGGTGCCTCTAGAAAGATTATTTAACAAATATGATATTCCATTGCAGCCAAACAAAATGACAGAAGAAGATCAAGTGGGAGAGTTGAATCTGGGTACTTATGTTGATCCCAAAATTGTAAAATTATCGAAAAGAGTCCCAGAAGAATATAAAGAAAAGTATTTCAAGTTATTTCAATCTTATAAAGATGTTTTTGCATGGTCTTATCAGGACCTAAAAACTTTTGATGTTAATATAATGCAGCATAAGATTCCATTGAGGGAGGATGCAAAGCCTTATAAGCATAAGCTCAGACAGATCAATCCTCTGCTGCTTCCCTCCATTGAAAAAGAAGTTAAGAAGCTATTGAAAGCCAAGATAATTGTGCCATTGAGATACTCGGAATGGATAGCGAACCTTGTTCCTGTTCGAAAAAAGAATGGAGAAATAATGCTGTGTGTGGATTTCAGGAATTTAAATAGAGCTTCATTGAAAGATAACTATCCACTGCCTAAGATGGACCACATCCTACAGAAAGTGGTGGGAGCATCCAGAATGTCGATGATGGATGGATTTTATGGTTAGAATCAAGTAGTTTTATTTCTAGAAGAACAGAAGAAAACTGCATTTACTACACCATGGGGAACTTTTATGTATGCCAGGATGCCATTCGGATTAATTAATGCAGGAGCTACTTTTCAGAGAGCAATGGACATAGCCTTTGTTGGAGAACAGGACAAGTTTTTGGTGGTTTATCTTGATGATATCACAGTGTTTTCAAATAATGATGATGAACATATTGAGCATTTAAGAAGAACTTTTGAAAAATGTAGAAGGTATGGCCTATCCCTCAATCCTCAAAAATCTTTATTTGCATTAGATGAGGGAAAAATCTTAGGGCACATTGTAACAAAAGACGGTGTGAAAATAGACCCTAAGAGAGTTGAAGTAATAAACAACATTCCTTTGCCTAGGAATAAAAAGGAATTACAGTTGTTTTTGGGCCGAATTAATTTCCTAAGAAGGTTTATTCCTAACTATGCTGAGATAGTTAGGCATATAACCAATATGTTGAAAAAGGATAGTGAAGTAAAATGGTCCCAGGAGTCTAGAGATGCATTCACAAGGATAAAATAGGCATTTGCTGAAGCTCCTGTGTTAGCTGGACCCGATTACAAAAAGCCATTTATGATATTCTCATTTGCTTCACCCCATACAATTGCCGGAGTATTATTGCAGAAAAATGAGGAGGGATATGAACAGCCTATAGCTTTCTTCAGTCAAGTGCTTTATGATGCTGAACTAAAATATAATATATTGGAGAAGCAGGCATATGCCCTGGTAAAGTCCCTTAAATATTTTAGAACATATTTTTTGCAATCTCATATTACTGCATATGTACCCACAACAGCTGTCAAAGACATTCTGGTTCAGGGAGACAGTGAAGGTAGAAGGGGAAGATGGATTGCAAAGATTCAGGAGTATGACTTGGACATAAAGCCTACTAAGTTGATCAAAGGACAGGGACTTGCCAAGATGTTGTCTGAATCAAATCATCAAGCCCTGGGCATTAATTTATCCATGATAGCAAATGAAGAATCTAAAAAGGAAGAAGAGCAGCAAGGACTAGAGATGGCCACTCAAAAGGTACATATGAAATACCTAACTAGTCCTTGGTATAAGGAAATAGTTGAATATATTTTAACACTCAGCTGTCCTCCAAGTTGTGATAAGATAAAATACAGAGCTGTGAGAATGAAATCCCATAAATACATGATCGCCAATGGACAACTATATTGGAGAGACCCTTCAGGTATATTACTGTTATGCCTCACAGAAAATGAAGTAGAGAATATGTTGACAGAATTCCATGATGGAATATGTGGAGGGCATTATAGCTGGAGGGCTACAGCGCATAAAATCCTGAAGGCTGGTTTTTATTGGAAAAAATTGTATACAGACACTTTTTCTTGGGTCAGAGCGTGTGACAAGTGCCAAAGATTTGCGAAAAGATAGAAACTAGCAGCTTTGCCCTTGATTCCTATTCATGTAAATGAACCTTTTCAAAAATGGGGATTAGATTTTATAGGAGAAATACATCCCCCATCAAGTGGCCAATATAAATGGATACTAACAGCCACAGATTACTTCACGAAATGGGTGGAAGCCATACCTACAAGAAATGCTACAGATGCTGTGATAATGAAGTTTACGGAGGAAAATATCATATCTAGGTTTGGCTGTCCTGCTAGAATTGTAAATGATAATGCACAAGATTTTAAATCTACCAGATTTTTGAATTTCTGTCAAAGGTATAACATGATCCTGACTCATTCCATAGCATACTATCCACAGGGAAATGGTTTAGCAGAATCTTCTAATAAAACCTTGGTGAGAACCCTGAAGAAAACAATAAGTGAGAATCAAAAGAACTGGGACTCTCAGTTAAAATTTGCTCTATGGGCGAATAGAATAACCAGCAAAAGAGCAACAGGGAAGTCACCCTATGAGCTGGTCTATGGGAGAGCGGTTGTGTTTCCTATGAAATTGGCTTTTCCAGTGGCACGTTTCATGCAGGAAAGTCAGGAAGAGCCAGATGACATGATCAGAAGGATTAATCAGTTGGTAGAACTGGAGGAAACAAGGAACCAGGTAGATCAGAGATTGATAGAATATCAGGAGAAAATGAAGAATGTATTTGATCAGCATGCAAAGGATAGGAACTTCCAAATTGGTGACCTGGTTCTCAGATGGGATGTTCGCAGAGCAGAGAAGGGCAAGCATGCTAAGTTTTATCCGCTGTGGTTTGGACCATTCAAAATAGTGAAGCTACGAAGAAACAACACTTTTTCTCTAGAAAACCTATAGGGTGATTTATTGGATGCCCCTGTGAATGGCCAATTTCTCAAGCCATACTTCCAATTCTGATCCAGGCAAGGGTGCCCGATTGTATTATATTGTATATAAGTTGTTTTGGCCCTAATGTTTATAAAGAAAAGAATGCGGGTAATTACCTGAGGAAGAAGCGCAGGGGAATTGAAGAAACAAATTGAAGTATTTAGAGGTCTGCGTGTTCTCGACATGCCCGAGTACGAACATGTCGTCCCCAGATGGAGCCGATGTTGTACATATTTACCCCTGCACGTAAATTTTTGGTCTGCCACCTTTTGAATATCCTTCGGACCTCTGCCGTGACATAAAATCCGGATGCTCCCGCTTGATTTTACTATCTCCGCCTAAAATGCATTATTCAAAGGTTTAAAACCTGCTTTTAAAACTATATTGAGTCAAAGCCCCAGGGCCTTAGCCCCTTTCCTATCACCATCACATGACCGGAGCCCGAAAACTACAAGCTAAAAGGAGAAGGGATTATCGTTTTATATTTCGGGTGCAATGGTGGCCGTTCGATCGAAGTCAAATCAACGGAGCGGCAATCGCCCTGTGTGGACGGCCCCGAGTGCAGAAAAATGGTGGTAACTCCCACACCACTGTCATTGAAACGGCGGTATTTACCACGGGGGCAGCGATTCCATAGAAAAATCACCGCGTGTCCTTGGTATGGGCCATGAAACCGCTTTCCCTGCGCGTTAAAGTCTACACAATCACCGGGCAACGGAATTTGTCTGAAACGTCAGATCTAGCGATGTCAATCCAACGGTGGATATTCTCCAGAGTTGCTCACCCGTTATCTCGTGTCCGCTACGTCATATGGCCCGCCATCGTGCTACCCCCATCGATTATCAGCCGTTTATCTATGTTTGCAATTCGACGGCTCAGGATACAGTCTCTCCTGTCCATTGACTCCACCGCCACATCACCTTCCCATCTGTCCATTGTACATCCACGTGTCCTCGTCTCGTACATCCGTAATATTCCTCCGCGCTATATATATATATATATGCGTTTATATGTGTTTTCATTCGCATTTGTCGTTCTTCAGCCACCACCTCCACACTGTGTTACGTAGAGAATCCGCATTTCGTCTGTTTGTCAGAGTTCCATTGTGTTTCCTCGGCCACTCTTCGTATTCCTATCATCGGTTCATGTTCACGATGTCATCATCATCTCCACCTCCACGCTCCTTACCCCCGAGTCTGTTTCCTCTAATATTTTGTGGGTTTTGCAGGTTCCGAGATGATAAGAGGCCTCATAATTTATTGCCTCTATTGCAGAAGTTAAAAAGCATATTGAAGGGCGGCATTTTGCTGGTTGAATTTAAAGAAGAAGCCGAGGGTAGGTGTGTGAAGTGACCATCATTAAAGAAAACGAAGATATGGACCTACAGAACCCTCCAGAGAATTTCGCCCTACATTAAAGATCCAGGATTCAAATCCGAAGTTATGGGCCGAAAGTACAGTACAGAATTGCAGATTATCTCAGGGTTGTTACGGCAGCAGATCCTACTTCCAGTAGAAGGCAGAACACTGTATATATTTTATTATTTGTGTCTTTTATATATGGAGATTTTCATCCCCCAGCATTTATTTCTGTAGACAGATTGTACAGTATAGACATTTATAGTTAGTCATTCATTGAGTGGGCGCGAATACTTTCCGCCATTTTATTCAAATTGAGTCATTAAATGTCCTCCATCTACCTTCTCCTCTAGAATTCTCTATCTTTCCTATAAATGCTTGAAAAGAAGACATTGTAAGGGTTCCAGATTTCTATTAGCAAACTGTGCAGCGACAGGGCTTTTGTATACATTTTGTGATATTTCGGTATGAAGGTTCAGAGCCCGTAGGGTCTCAGTGAGGAGGAGTTATAACTGTATTGAGGATTCTGGTCTTTGGTATCTCACAGTATGTAATTTTCTCTTATGTGTTAATACAATATCTCATTTCATGTTATTTATCTTCTTGTATCATGTTCTAGAATGCGAGTGGCTCACTAGTTTGCAGTAAGGATTCATCCTTGTTGATGCCCTTTCTAGAATTAGTCAAGCGCTTTAAATAGGCCTAGTCATGATATATTGTTCCATGTTCACCTCATCCATATTTTCTGCTATATTAGTTGCTTGAGGACGGTGCTTTTAAAACGCCATTGTCATATAAGGATTCATCAATTAATATGCCCTTATGTGGTTCTGTTGTGTATCTGGGTATCAGTCTCATGTTAACTAATATCTTCTCTATGTTTCCTCACTGCACTCACTTCCTGATATTTGATTTCTGTGATATATTATTTTAACTGGCCCTCTTTACAGTAAGTTGTCTCTTAACTATATGATGCCTTTGTATTGGAGTTTTATATGATGTCCCTACACTACTCTTATCTTTGTATCAGCTTCTGAGAGAGATTGGTCCCATTCAAAACTAATTTCCTTGTTCAAACAAGAGATAGTAAGTGAGATTTTGGATTGACAACCCAAGCTATACGAAGAGCTCCTTGCTATATTAAGATGTCCTAGGCACTGGTCTATGGCAACTCTGGACTATCTCTAGGAGGTGACGAAATCGTCCACAACAGTTCCATTTTGGGTTGCTTGGCCACGTCATTAAAGTCAAATAGCTCTTCTAAATGCACCAGCCCTCTAGGCAGGATATTATCCTTGAGTTTAAGTACTTCGAATTCATATTTTTCTGGGTCTTTATGTATCTATGTTTTATGAATAGTTTTATTCGCTAAAGTATTTACATCAAAAACATCATATTTTTTTTCTACACTAATTTTTGCATCAAAGTGACTGTCTTCTTCACAATCTAAGTCTATATTGCTATCCTCAAATTCATCCTTTGATTGCATAAAAATTTCAATTTGTTTTCCACTACCAAATACTTGCCAATATCTCATGTTATCAAGCACATATGGATGATGTTTAACTTCTACTGTGTATTGTCTGTTTGGGTGAGGTAATTGACATGTCCTTGCTGAAAAGGCTAAATCGTTTGCTGTGAAATTTTGATTTCTTGGAATAACTGCTAGATCATACTCTTCAAATTTTCTTAAAAAATCAAGTACAACATTTCTGTATGCTCTCAACCTAGGATGTTTTGCAGCATATTGTCCTTTTATTTATTTTATGACTAATTCAGAATCACTATGGATAGAAATCCTCTTAGCTCCTGATCTTTTCAATAATTATAGCCCTAAGAGTAGGGCTTCATACTCTTCTATGTTGTTGGTGCACTAAAAATTTAGCTTGTATGAGTGACCTTATGCACTATTGTTCCTTGAATTATACACCCAAATACCTTCTCCTGAGCCTTCTTTGCCACATGAGCCACCAAAACTCATATTCCACATAGCTTCATTTTCAGGGTCTTGTTGTATTATTTTTATTCGGCTGTTATCTTTTTCTTTAAGATCATTTTCTGCATGGGTAACCTTTGAATGAATGTCTCCATCATTATAAAGAATGAAGGAGTCAAGTTCAGTATGAACAAAGTAAAAAGGATAGTTGTGTGGCTTTTCTTGACTACTTATCATGTACTTCATTAAGGTTTCCCTATACAGCCTTCTTGGTTGACTAAACACAGGTATTGTAGCATAAGTCATATCCATTTGAAGGGTCCCTTGTAAATTTTCTGCCCATGAGCATGATAAAAGCATGCCATACTTAGGAGGCATGTCAGCTACTACTATATCCATCACTAGACTTTTTGCGGGTATTTGATCTAAAGTGACACAAAGATCTTTGATAAGACCTAGACATCTTACTTTGCTAGAATAAAATAAGTACAAATATTTGTAAGGCTTAGTAATTTCAAGACCAAGCTTCTCCATAACAACCTTTGGCATAAGATTATGTGATGCACTTGAATCCGACATGACATTATGGAAAAAAATTTCATGAACATTAAGACTGACATAAAAAGGAGGGACACCTCCTTCTTGGGATTTACCATCAACTTCTAGCCCAAACAAAAGTTGAGGCTGATCATTACTTAAATTAATAGTATCAGTAATCTCCCCTATGCTTAGTACCTTTAGGACCTGAAACCTATACACATTATTTTTTATCAATTTAGTGAGAGGAATAGATATTTTCAGTTTAGCAAGTTCGTTCTCAATGTTGAATGGTGTTGGAACTTTGAGCAGATTTTAAAAATTAGTTCTTTCAGCCACTACTTTTTGGGTAATTTCAATTTGTTTACCTGTACTAGGAACATCAATTTGAGCAATTTTGGCAAGGATATCAACTGTTCTCCTAGTAATGTTTTCGGTGTTCTTCTTTTCGGTATTTTTCACATTTTTCTTCGAATTTTCTGTTGTTTTGTTGAGATCAGGTTTGAAGACCTTTTTGGCAGTATTTTCTGAATTCTTTTTATTGGAATTGTCAAAGTTTTTCTTTCTTCTAAGGTTATATTGTATATGAAACTCCATGATAGCATTCTCAAATAGTTGTTTATAATCATCAAATTCTTTAGATTCTAACTCTATCTGAGTTAATGAAGATAATTCTTGCTCTTCTTGAGTGAGAAAGATAGAGTCGTCTTCATTAATTCCCATCAAATTTATCTGATTGTATTCTACTTATTCAACTACTCCTTCATCCTCATAAACATAATTCTCTTGGAATGGAGGCCTAATCTGCTGATCATGACCTCTTTTCTCTCTCTATCTTATCCGAGGAGTGTTTCTTCTAGGATTTTGATTTTTTTTTTGAGGAGTTGGTTGATTTTTCCTAGGAATAGTTCTCTCATTTATATTTATTCTCTCCAACATTCTCTCCATAGTTATAATCAATTATTCAATTTTAGCATCATATGTGGAAGTTGAAGGTTCTTCTCTTATGGTAACTCTTCTTTTATTTCTCTTTCTAGCTCTTTTTGCTAATGGGTTGGCTTCCACACTCACCGCATCTCTCTGCATTTTCTCTAATGTGGCTGAGTTTCTTTCCCTTAGTTGATAAGAAATTTTCGGTTCAAAACCATATGGGAATTTAACCAAGGCTAAACCTTGTGGTGGTTTTATATGAGTGGGTATTGAATTATATAACTGTTGAATCTGATGCAATAATCCTGAATACTTTCAACTGGGACCCTTCTAATATTTTCATATTCAGATAAAATTTGAAGAGGGTTCTTTTTAACTTCCCACCTATTTAGGAATGTTTGATGAAAGGCAAGGATATCATTTATATTGTTTGCAGGTAAATATTTGAACCATTTTATAACTTCTCCACTAAGACTCTGAGCAAACATCCTTAACTTAAAAATTTATTCATCTACCTCTTGAAGGTCAAAAAAATCATTCATTTTTTCAACATGTTGTTGGGAAATTACAAGACCAGTTCCATCATACAATGTAATTTTAGACTATTAATCTTGTGGCATAGCTGCCAAAGGTGATGGCAATACCAATGAGACATATATGGCTTCCATGATTAGTGGAGGTGGTGGAGGAAGGTGGACAGCGGATGAAGTAGGATGGATGATGGGAGGGGATGTATGTGTGGAGGTTTGAATGCTCTTATGAGGAAGGATAAAATAAGTGGTGGGGATTGTGGAAGTAGTAGGACCAGTTGACATAAGATGGGTAGTTTGCGAAGTAAAAGAAGAATTTTTTATAGTCAATGTAGTTAATTATATATATTTTTGAAGGCAAGCATCATGAAAAGTTGAAGTAAACTCTATTACCAAATCTTGGAGACTGTAGAAATCTTGGAGAAGCTGAAGAGTATATTGAATTTGTGAATAATATTCTCTCACCAGACTTTGTTACAAAATAGATGGATCAAATATTGTTTGGTCTGTCCAATTCTCAGATTTAGTCCTAAATAAACCTTGTTCAAATTTTAAATCAAACTAAATGTCCTGTAAGGTGACAAAATTTTCAGGAAGGGAATTTTCTCTGTGAAGAAATATGTTACTTGTTTGGCTCTCAGTTCTAGGATTATTTCTTAAAATATTATCAGGATTTTCAACATTGAAGTAGAATTGGTTGATGCCAAACTCAACTATAATCTTCTACTGGTCGTAGATGGACCCACGGCATGCTATGCATTCTGTCCACCCTCTTTTGGCTTTTGAAATTTCCTCATGAAGGGAAAATTATTACTGTTGATCAGTTGCCTTTATTTACCTCATCCTCGGAGAACAACGTGCCATACGTGGATCAAATTCAAAATCCCCCCGATAGTGTGGGACCTGGTCTTTTCAAGGAACATGTTCTCATGGGTATTTTTCCCATGCCACCACCAAACATCGTTCAAGTCAACATGATCTCTAGGTCGAATGACCCGTGGATCATCCCTTCTCCTGAAAAGGTGACCTCCTTTGGAGAATCGATGCCTCTGACCCTAGTTGAAATCAATTATTGTGAGATCGTTGCTGCGTCAGATCCTCCTCCTACTAAAAATGCTCCTTTGAGCATGGCTCTTGATGTTTATTCCCAATCCCCTTGGCTCGGTGACGTAGATTCGCTCGATCCTTTGAGAGAAGTCTTTCCGTCTGACGAAGCTATCATGGAGAATATTTCTCTTGAAGATATTCCATGGAGTGATGGACATCATCGTTCCTCGTTCATGCCCAGCCTGGGGAAAATGTGTAATTATCTCGAGGATTTTGCATCTCAGGTTCCCTCTCCGCCTCTCCAAACACCAATATTGACTCATGAGGTTCTTTCGGAAGGATATTTAAGTAATATTACCCAAACAATGCCTATTGACATCTCCATTAAACCAGGGTAGTCGAGAACGTTCACGTGGGAGTCACTTGTTCTCTCGAAGAGATCCAAGTGTACACTAGCCTTTTTCGCGAATTCTGAGATGTTTTCGCATGGTCTTATGAAGAGATGCCTGGGATCGATCCCAGTATAGTTGTGCACGAAATTCTCACATATTCGAGTGCGAAGCCCGTGCGTCAGCGTCTACACCCAGTGCATCCTCGAAAAGCTGTTGTGATAAAAGAAGAAGTTTAGAAACTTCTTAACACGGGCTTCATATATCCAATCCCCCTCACAGAATGGGTTTCCAATATTGTCCCTGTAGATAAGAAGTAGGACACAATTCGAGTTTGTGTTGAATATAGAGACATCAATCGCACTTGTCCTAAGGAAAACTATCCCACTCCCTTTATAGATCAGAACATTGATGATTGTGAGGGGAGTGAGATCTATTCCCTTATGGACGGCTTCTCAAGTTATAATCAAATTAATATTTTACCCTCAGATCAACATAAGACCACCTTCATCTGTCCGTGGGGCACATTTGCCTATAATAAGCTCCCGTTCGGCTTGAAAAACGTTGGAGCCACCTTCCAACGTGACATGTCCTACACCTTTCATGACATATGTCACATTGTTCAGCCATATCTGGATGACCTTCCGGCTCATTCAGCTTGGCGTGAAGACCATCCCGAACACCTCCACCAGATTTTTCTCTGTTGCTGATGTTACAATATCAGGGTCAATCCTCACAAGTGCGTCTTCTGCATTGACTCTAGTCATATTTTGGGATTCATTGTCTCTAAAGACGGAATTCACCTTGACCCGCTCAAGGTCAAGGCTATTGTTAATATCCCATCCCCATCCTCGTTGCATCAACTTTAGAGTCTTCAGGGGAAAGCAATTTTTTTACGTCACTTTATCCCAAACTATGCATAAGTGGCCAACGGGTTTACGCGACTTCTAAAGCAGGGTGTTCCCTTCCATTGGGAAAAGATTGCTCAGCAGTCCTTTGATAAACTTAAAATGTTTCTTGTCAACGCTCCGTTAATACATCCTCTTAACTATCATCGTGACTTTACACTCTATTTGGCTGCCTCATTTAGCACAATTTCCATTGTTTTGGTACAGGATGACGATGACGAAAATGAACACGTGGTTTAATATCTGTCTTGGAGTCTCCTCAACACTGAAACGCATTATGCCCACGTTGAGAAGTTGGTGATTTTCGTGGTCTAGGTCATTCAGCGGTTTCGCCATTACATCCTGTTGTGCATGGTAACCGTGATTTCCGACTGCAACACCATGACTTCCATCTTGTCTCAAAAATTGCTAGGGGGCAAGTACTCCAAATGAATTGTGATCCTTCAGGAGTTCGATTTGGATTTCAATACTACAAAATTGAAGAAGTCACTGGTTTTTTTTTATCTCATCTGCTCCCTCCCCACTAACTCTGTTCCATCTCAATCTGAGGATCATATCTTGGATGAAAATCTCTTTCTAATCAGCACTCACGATCCATGGTACAGTGACATCATTGTGTACCTTTAGACATCTACCTTCCGGTCTGAGTTGACGAAGGATGCTCGATGTCGCGTTCGGCATCAATTGCAACCATATCGCATTATCGGAGATGCCTTATATCGTGTTGGAGTCAATTCTATGCTCCGCCAATGTTTGAATTTGGAAGAGGGTGAGAAAGTCCTGAATTAATGTCATAATGTTGCTTGTGGCGGTCACATGTCCAGTTATGCTATTGCCCATAAGATTCTGCGTGCACGTTACTTTTGGCCGTCTATATTTAAAGACTGTATTGTTGCAGTAAGAAAATGTCATGCATGCTAGATATTTCAACACAAGATGCGTGCGCCACCCCTCCCTTTACATCCTGTTATTACCGTAGGCCCTTTCACCAAATTAGGCATTGATTTTATGACATTTAACCCTCACTCGACCGGGGGGCATTCTTATATCATTGTTGCCGTAGACTACTTCACTAAGTGGGCCGAGGCGATGTCTACATTAGCTACTGATGGTAAGAGAGCTACTCAATTCATTTTCAACCATGTGATCAGGCGTTTCGGCATTCTTCAAGCCATCATCATCGATCATGGCCCTCATTTTCAGGATTACACGATGGCAGAGCTAACATCGAAGTTGGCCTTGCGTCATGACAGCTCAACGCCATACTACCCTCAGGCAAATGGCTACATTGAGGTCGTGAACAAACTGCTTGTCACAATGCTTCAACGAACAATTGATATTCACAAATCCAACTAGCATCTCCAATTTTTCTCAGCTCTTTGGGCCTACCGAACATTAGTGAAGAGCATGACCGGATTCACATCTTTCCAGTTGGTGTATGGTTTGGAAGCTACTCTTTCGGTTGAATGTGAGATCCCTTCTCTGAAGTTGGCTGTGGAATTACTGCCCGACACTTCCCCGGAGGAAGAAAATCTTCCATATCTAGGAAGACTGGACAAAACTCGCCGCTTGGCTGATTTGGTTATTGAGGCACAGAAAAAGCGGGTTAAAGCTCATTTTGATCAAAGGGTTTCTCCACATTATTTTATAGAAGGGCACCTCGTCCTCTTGTATGATCAGGCACATGATAAACTTGTGGCAGGAAAATTCCAGCCCATGTGGCATGGGCCCTATATCATTAAATGTGTATTGAAAAATGGGGCCTATGAACTTATTCGTTATGAAGGTCTTCCTTTGGCGCAGCCTAGAAATGGGTTGTACCTGAAGAAGTATTACGCTTGAATCATTCTTGTGTAGTGTGTGTACATAAGTGAGTGATTTCATTTTTGTGCATGTGTGGTGTGGTGTGCTTTGTAAGCATCTTTCTGCTGATTGGGTCTTCCTGATTGTGCAGATGTCTATTACTTCTTTTGTTGGTTTCATGGATGGTGCCTCCCGTAGTACCAGGAATTTGTCTTCGAAGCCTGGGTAATCTACAATCCTGCTGGTGAGTTAGTTAATTTACAAGTTGTTTGTCTACGGCCTGTTACAAATAATGTCGCGGAATATAATGTCTTTTTGGAGTTATTTAACGAGGCTGATAACCTCGGTATTCAGGCATTACTTGTATATCTGGACTCACAACTTGTAGTGTTACAGCTCAATGGTCATTATTCAGTTAGGAACCCATCCATTTTAAGAATGTATCTACGTATTCATTTACTAGAAAGAAATTTTGATTACATCACATATCAACATATACCCAGAAGAATGAATGCGTTAATAGATGCAGTTGCTAACATGGTATTAGATAGACATTTATGCAACTTGTAAAAAACATCATATGTGAGAAAGATCCATGTAGAAATAGATATATATATATATATATATATATATATATATATATATATATATATATATATATATATATATATATATATATATATATGTCGAATGTTTGCAGTTTGTGTGCATCACATAAAATCCAAAAATATACTTGTCTATTTTAATAATATCCGGAGACAACATGTCTCTCAAAAATATGCAAATGAAAATCCTAGGCGACTAATCAGCATGGTGCTCATGGTAGCATATTCTTGTCACTTTGTCGCCTTAGTAAACAATGAAAGCGACTAGGCACCCCCACGGTGTGCCTATGATAAGCCATAGGGATATCTACTAGGCGAGCATAATCAGGAATCCCATGGGCGATTCCCTCTAAGTTCTGAACCAGCTCATTCCCCTCGCCCCCCTCACCTTGAGGGTCATAGGCGAGAGGGGTCCTCTGCGCAATCGGTGACATCCCGATGGGCCTCTCTAGGCCAACATCTGCATACATATAGGAGCGGTTGTTAGAACATGCATGTATACCAAAAAAAAATCATAAAATTCATAAAATCAAAAAAGTCTTACCTAGCTCCTCATCCCAGTCCTCTCCTTTTGGAGTGGAAGTTCTGGGTCTCCTGTGAAATTAGTACCGGCATAGGGCTAGTCCTCTACGATGATCAATTATCGCCGAAGCCATCCGAAGAACTCGGGCCACCATGACATTTTCTGGCCCCCTTTTTCTCTAGGCATCACTGCTACCCATCGAGCCATTCATGGCTCTCTCAAAGGTGGATCTGCGACTATCGCCCCATGGCCCTAGAAAATAGGTAGTCGTTCTAGGATGAACGATACCAAGATTGACCCGTACCCAAACTACTTCAGTTTGGAATTTTTACACTTAGTAAATTGTCGTTTGATATTCATGGTTACAGTTGTAGCCCAATCAAATAACGTCAGGTTCATACATTCTAATGCTAAGAGGAGCTGTGTTTTGGTAGCCTCATGCGGTGCCCGTGACCTCGAGGCCCACGTAATGGTATGGAGCACCACTCTGAGTGCCAGATTGAGAATAATGTGAATGTCCACTTTACCACTACCTGATCCTGTTTGTGCCCCTAGGCACACTCTTTTCATAACCATTGACATGTTTTTGCCAGAAGTCTTGGTACCTATCATGATCGAAACTAGACCTATGTGAGACAATCAAGTGATGAAGTAAACATCGGACACTTCGAGTTCTAGCACTTGATCTCAAAGCCTAAACTTCTCCTCATTCTCATCCCAGATACTGATCAAGTATTGTAATAATTTAGGTTGTGCCCTGAGACATGGTGTCAAGAAGAATTTCTTTAAACTGCAATCCCGGAGAGAATTCATTCATTTCTCATTCGCCATTTCCATTTCGTCCTCTTCACTGTGCTCCCTTTCTTTCCATTCGATCAACATTGTGGCTTTATACCTACATCAAAATGGTCATAAGCACATCATAGGATCCCTTGGGCATTCAAAAATCCAATTGATTGGTTCATTTTTTGTAAAATTTGAGTGAAAAATGAGGTTGCGCAGTTGGCATGACTGTTTTGCTGACAGTCGCGCCAGCTGGCACAACCCCTTTACAAAAAGAGCTCGATTGGCGCGGGTCCATGCCCCATACCTGCGCCAACTGTGGAAGCCCTAAATTTGCAAATCGTCCCCTAAGGGATGCCAAATCACAATGGAAAGCTATGAAATATGAATTAAAATGTAGCTAATGGAAGCGCCTCTTACCTGGAAAAGACAAGATCTAAAATGATGCACTGGATCATCCACAATCGTCACCGCAAGATCGCAAAGAAAAAACTCACTTTCACTTTGCACAAGAGGTAAAAAGTAAAAAGTAAATATGTCTTTACCATTTGGTCATATTTATAAATTTTCAAAATCAAATTAGGTTTTGGAGCTTATTTTTCTAAATATTTTGTCATATTTTGTCGAAAAATGGGTTTTACACTTTCTTTTTGTGCAACAACAGGTTTTTGCACGACTGGGATGACGATACGGGTTGTATTTTATACTTTTTCGGAGTCAGTAAAAACACGAAAATGTCACTACTGGAGTCATCTTTCAGCTCTTTGCTGACTCTCTAAAAATGAAAAGATTGCTGAGTCGCTTGTCATTTTGATCTCATTAAATTGGCTGCAAAATGACATATATCTAGTATACGTTTACCCATTTTTCGGGCTGGGATAGATTATTTATGAAAAAGGAATACCCTAGCCTATCGCGACTAGGAGGTTTTCTCAGACACAGTTTTCTACCTTTATGGATCTGAGGAACTATCTATGAAAAGGGACTATTGGAGTTTTTTTTTCCATGTCTTTTCAAACTCTCTAAACATGAAAAGATGCCAAGTTCTTCCATTGTCAGACTCGTTAAAAGCTGATGACATCGGACTCTGTCGTAATGACGTTACTTGATTTCCTCTTTCCTAGGGCTTGTTAAATGTACTAGGTTGGATTTTTCCGAAGGAAAAACTTATATCGCGAGCATATGCTATCCCCTTCAAGCTTGTTTCCAAAAATAATTGGGGTACTCATGAGAAATGGCAGGGAAAAATGGAACCGGTATCACCGTGGTGTCGGCAGTATGTCACTCTTGAACATGGAACCTATATGCATTCATGTTGGGTTGGGGACATCTCATCTCGTTCTCTACTTGCCTCTGTGGGTTTGGGTAATCCTTTTTGACCACTCATCTGCTCTTTTCCACATCATCATAACCTCAGATCCTTTGATGTCAAATACTTCCAAATCTAGTGTCGTGTTGTCGATATGTTCAAGAGAAGTTGGCCTCTGCAGTTTTCAACCTCCCTCTGATTCTCCACTAATCTTGATTCACAAACATCATGTTCCTCTATCTCGCGTTGATGATGTGGGAAACACTATGGCCCACCTTCGATCAAGGTCAATTCCTATCGACTTCAGCTCATTATCCAGGAAGCTGTTCTAGAGACTCCCTTCTGGTACCTTAGAGCCTGCCTGCATCAATGGTAGGTTCTTTGCATTCGACACAAGGTTTTCATTATTGGCCTTCGATCGGATGATTCTGCGAGTGTTCGACGTCAGCTCACTGTTCACATTCTGTGGATTGTACCTATAGTACCTTGAGGGCCATCCTCATTATTGGTGGTACCTCTCATGTCTGTTAACGACTTCCATTATTGGCTGGTAATCTGACGATGTTCTTGCATGTTCGACTTCAGCTCACTTATTCACATGCTAGGACTTGTACTCTATTCGGGTCCAGATGGAGCGCAAGACCCTGGGTTTTGTCTGATAAAATCCAGGCTGCAGATTTTGTAGATTTTTATGATTAGCAACATGACTCATTTGATTGGCTGGCTGTGACCATACCTGAGTCTATTTGTTGATCCTTCTTACTAGATGGTTGCGTCCATACCTTGGATCTCGGTTATTGTATACTCTATTATGGATGGTTGCACCCATACCACATATCATGTATCAGAGATATCAGTTGTACTTGTATGCAGGTCTTCCGACGACAGTGTTTTCAGTTGGGCACATTTTCATAAATCATTTCACCCCTCCCTCTCTCTCGGGCCTCATGCCTTAGGGGGCATATGTTGCACAAAATTTTGTCACCGTCCCTACAATCCCCTGTCCCGCACATTGAAGGGTTATTACTATGACCTGTGAGCAGTGACATGACCTGAAACCACTTTCATGGCATCCCCTTGCATAAGGACAAACATTCCTCTGAAGAAATTTTCCTCTAAAAAACCTTAAAAACAGATCTTTTTGCCTTGGAATGGCTAACCAGTTCAACCCTCGCGTCAATGGGGGAAATCCACCATAGAGGGCGCGCCAGCTGGCGCTCTGTCTCTATGTCTCACTCATGCCAAAGTTAATAAGGGATGTTTTTTTAAAATAAATGGTAGAAGTTTGATTCCAACAAACTCCTAAACGAGTCACCAAAAGGAGTTGGGTGGTTTGGCTCCAGATGTCCATGTATGGGGAGTGGTTTTCCACCTATCATGGAAGCTTCCTTAGGGATAGGGCCAATCCCATGATTATAGGGATACCAACTCCCATTCCTCCATATATAAAAGCTTGCCTTCTCCCTTAGCAAGATAGCTGAACTTGTAAGAAGGAAACTATAGCTAGAAATCTATTGAGAGCCAAGCCAAAGAGAGAGAGCTTCGTCCTATTTCCAACAGGCTTTATTGAGATGTTCTATGCTGTCAGCCCCGACGAAGGAAGATCAAGCTTCAGAGATTTGGGTTGTAATATTTACTTTGTTATTTTAATATAAGTGAATTTGATTATGGTTCCATTCATGTGTTTATTTCTTTATGAAATGAATTATATCCTCTCTGACTGATGCATGGTTACATGCTTTAGATTTTGTGTTGTACATCATTGTTTCCTTGCATGTGTACAGGTGTTTGGATGTGTTGAGTGGAAGTATTTTGATCTGCCAAGCGAGGGACGGGAAGTTTCATCCTTTCTTCAATGACCACTGCATGGGATTTGAGGTAGGCAATTCATTATGATTTTTGTCGTTTTGTAACTAGGAACCTGCGTCACTGCATGACTTGATTGTTGCTAGACCCGATCTGGGCTAGTACGGATCGCCTCTGTCCACAGAGGGGATTTACCTCCTCAACAAACCCTTAAACACATTCTTCATCTATCCGGTCTCATGGATTGTCATCCAGGGACTCTGCCACTAAAATGACTGTGGGATGGATTTTTAAACATAAGCTGTCATTAAACCTTCAACCATAAACAAACATATTAAATAAAACCTGCGTTTTTGGTTAAAACTGCATTTCAGAGGCTTGGTGAGGAGTTGGAGCGATATTCAGAGGAGAGGGAGAGTGCAGGGGAGGGGTTCCATGGGCAGAACTAGGAGAAACAGTGAAATTTTTTAATATTGGCGTGAATGGAAGGAGGGTGGTTTTCACGCGACTCATAGGTGGTAAGTGGTTTAGAGGCATATGGATGCGATACCATAGAACGACTGCCACATGTCCAGGGAAATACTGCCTTTTTGATGTGTAAATGGGCCATTAAATCCTTGGAACAGATTGCGCGCGATATTGAATCTGTGCCATCAGATCTCAAGGAGTGAGATCAACGTCGCGGGTGGAGCCCGAAGGCTAGGTGCAAATTTGGTGGATGGGAATAGTGGAAGACAGGTGGCGGAAAAGGATTGGACAGTGGTGGAGTAGTGGGAGATGGACCAGCAGGGTGACAAAAACTCCTTTTTCAGGGTAGTGGAAAGGTTGGGAGCGGGATGGAATGACGGGAATAAATGATAGTCGTCGGATTGGGATGATCGACGGTGGAGATCTCTCCAAGGAAAAAGTGGGTGAAGGGATGGTTGGGTAGATAGATGAGGTGCGGGAGGTGTGATAACCATTAGACCTATATGATCAATGGTGGGGATCACTTTAGAGAAAAACAAATTGCGCGGGATAAGAATATAGGTGAAGGGGGATTAAAGTAAAAGTGGGGAGGTGGTCCCGTGGGGAGTAAATGGGACTGGGGTTAGGATGGGAAAGGTTTCAGGCTTAGTGAATGATCACGGTCCTCAGATCACATGAGGGAGGAGCAGAGGGCCTATGCCCAAAGGGGCTTAAGGCTTTATGTTACAAATAATCAAATTTAGCCATAAAATGGGGGTTTTTAACCCTTTTTGAGGATTTCGATAGGGTGAAAAAGGGTTTTTTTTAACCAAATAAAAGAGGTTTTTATGGTTTAAAAAGGGGTTTTAAGGGAATGGAGGGTATAATAAGGGAAAATGGGTATTTTTAGAGGGGAAATGACTGTTTAGAATAAGAGTAAAAATGGGTGAAAGAAGGGAATATTTATGAAGGGGAAAATGGTGAAAATATCCTGAAATCAGTTTCCTTTGAATCAGGAGGTGATCTTTTAGGAGGAATAGATGAAGATTTTAGTGAATTGATAGATGAAGGCAGTGAGATTTCTAAAACTCACAAGATTTTTTCATAAAATATTTTTTTTGAAAATCTAAGAAAATATTTAGCCATCCTATATAAAATTTTTTTACTGATGGCTAACAGTGGCTCCACTTAGGGAGGAAAACTCCTTGGAGGTGTCAAGAACCTCAGAGAATAGTTCTCTAGAAAGTAGACTAGTGCCTTGTCTTTGCACCTTGACAATCCTCTTTTGACCTGATGATTTTGCTGCTTAGAGATGATTTGTAGTATCATAACAAGACTGAGTTTACCCAAAATTCTACATACACAACCTATTTTCCTAACATTTTTTCTTCTTCAGTGTGTGCATTTAGACTTGCAAACCCTTGTAACATCAATTTTTTCTTTTAGTTGAAAGCAGAAGACTACCTAATTCTACCCTTATATCATCCATGAGTTCAGATTAAATATATGAACTCATTATTTCGGTACCTATTCTAACTATCTGTCAAGATTACACTATTTGACAGATTTCATTCTCTAGTTCTAAAACTGGAAATTTAAAACATAATCAAATTAGGATTAGATAGTCTGATTTGTTATGGGGCTATGGTATTTTGTACAAGCTTCACATAGAATTTATTTTCAGAAATTTAAAACAAAACTGTGAAGGCTTAGGATCTGAAATTGAAAAGCATCCTTGTTTCTTTCTTTTTTCAGATTTTGATCTTTTTAGAACCGTTTCTCTCTTCTCCTAATCTATTCTAATGATAAGCCAAGTTTACATTGTTTAGAAGATCTTCAATCACTAACCTATCAGCAATAAATTTAAACTTATTCAATCATGATTTGGCTATATGATTGAATAACATTTCTTCTTTCAAAGTAGTGGCATTTGGACATGCACACTTTCAGATTTTTCTCTTTTTTGGTATGGGGCTGTACCTATTCTTTTATCTACCCTCTTTTCTCTTTTTCTTTTGTTTTTAGTGTTTATTCCTTCAAGTCTTTTTCTTCAAACAATTTTATTTACAATGGACAAAGCTTTGAACTGATTTTTTATCAAAAATAATGTTTGAGCATCCTGCCATTGACAAGACCTCCAAAAAGTTCTGTTCCATCTATCTCTTGAAGGAAAAATGCATTATTACCTATAGCATACTAAATGAGATAAGGGCCTTTCCATAAATTTTCAAACTTTCCATGTTTTCCCTTATCTTCCCTCCTAGAATCCCATTTTAGTACCTTGTCACCAATTTTAAAATCATTTGCCTTTGTTCTTTTTTCAAACAGTTTCTTGATGTTTTCTTGTACTTGTGCTCTATTGTATACCTCCTCTCTGGTTTGCTACAACTGGACAGTCTGATTAATTATTCTTGCCATTTCATCTTCTTCAAACTGTACTTCTTGGATCCGCTTCATGACTGACATTCCTAAACTGGTTGGAAATATTGCATCTGTTCCATAAACTAGATGATAAGGGGACATTCCAATTTACTTTTTAGTGGTCAATCTATCTGCCCAAAGTGCATGTACCAGCTTGTTGTGCTATGATTTCTTGTTTTCTTCCAGCAACTTCTTGATGATGCTCACCAAACTCTTGTTTGAGTGTTCTGCCAACACATTACCTTGAGGGTAATAAGTTATGGAATGACCCAATGTAACCTGATATTTGTGGCAAAAATCAAACATCTTTTTGGACCCAAAGGTAGAAGCATTGTTAGTGATAATCTTCCTATGGCAGCCAAATCTGGACAGGATATGATCTTCAAGGAATTTAATGATGACCGAGTCTGTGGCATTCGTAGAAGGGATGGACCCTATCCATTTGGTGAAGTAATATGTTGTTGTGAGGATCCATTTGTGTTGGGAAGATGAAGTAGGATGGATTTCCCCAATGAAGTCTAGACCCCACTATTGAAAAGGAGCTTCAAAAATGATTGGATGCAGATGTAAGGGTAGCAATTTTCTTTTTCCTTCAAATATTTGACATTTGTGATAGACAATTATCATTTTATGGACATCTTGAAACAGGGTGGGCAAATGATAACCAGCTCTAAGGATTTTGTTGATAGTAGTTTTCAAATAGATGTGGCCTCCACATTCTCCTTCATGTAACTCATGCTTGATTTAACTGCATCATTCTCAGGAAAACATTTAAGCAATAATCCACTAGCATTTTTCCAATATAAACATTTATCTAAAATGCAGTAATTAACAACTTTCAACTTTAGAAATGGTGCCTTTGTTTTAGACAAACCAGGAGGGACATTAAGATTAAGAAGCACATACAAAATATCATCATACCAAGATGAATTCAGAAAATAATCTTCAATGAGTGGAATTTCGAACTCCTCCTATTCATCTAATGCATCAAACATGTTTATATCAAGTGCTTGTAAGTTGCTTTCAGCCATATTTTTTGCTAGTCCTTTACCTTTGATGAGCTTAGTGGGCTTAATTTCTAAATCATATTCTAATATTATAGCAATCCACTCTCTTCTGTTGCCATCAAGATCTTGTGTCAAAATACCTTGATGTTTCTAGGATGATTGATTTGCAATATACCTTTAATCCTCTTTGGGTCTATCTTTATCTTCTCTTTAGATATGATATGACCAAGAAGTTTACCTTCTTGGAGACCAAACAATGTTTTCTTTGGGTTTAAGGATAAACCATATTTTTTTCATTTCTCAAAGACTTTTCTTAGGTGTATTAGGTGTTCTTCATCTGTTTTGGAATAGACTATTATGTCATCTAAGTAAATGACAATGAAGTAACCTATTTCTTCTGAAAAAACAATATCCATGGCTCTCTGGAATGTGGCACCAACATTCATTAAACCAAAAGGCATTTTCACATACATGAAAGTGCCCCAAGGTGTGGTAAAAGCTGTTTTAAGTTGATCATTAGGGTGTACCAATACTTGGTTGTATCCTGATAAGCCATCTAGCAAAGAAATTATTTTTGAACCTACTACCCTTTGTAAGATGTGATCCATTTTGGGCAAGGGATATTTGTCCTTTAATGAGGCCTTGTTTAAGTTTCTGAAGTCTATACAAAGGCTTATTTCTCCTATTTTATTTCTTACAGATACAATATTGGATACCCATTCTGAGTATCTTACAAGGACAATAATTTCAGCATCATACATTTTTTTGATTTCTTTCTCAACCAGGGGTAGTTGCACATGGTTTATTCTGTGAAATTTTTGTCTAAAATGTTTATGGTTTTCTTTGAGGGGTATCTTATGCTAAATTATTTCTATATCATATGATTTTAAATATTCATAACTCCAAGCAAACACATCGGAAAATTCTCTAAATAGCTCCAGATATTTCAGTTTGATGTTAGCTAGCAGTGTTTTGGATAGTTTGATCATTTTAGGATTTTCTTCACTGCCTATATTACATTCTTCAACATTAGTTTCAGTGGGTTCTATTTTTGGCTTTTTGGCAACATCATTAAAGTCAAACAATTCCTCTAGTGGCACTAGTCCCTTTGGCAAGTCTTCAGTGTTAGACTACAACACTTCTAGATCTTATTTTTCTAAATCAATGCATATCTTTGTTTTATTTTTAAATCTTTTGGTTAACAAATTTATATCAACAGTATTAGGAGGTTCTTGCTTGTAAGATCATTCCTCAGTAGGGCAGTCTTATTCATATTCTGAATTTGAATTTGGCACTTCAAACTCATTTATGGACTGCGGGAAGTCATCTATTTGTTTATCTCCTTCAAAAAATTTCCAGTATCTTTCATTATCTGGGATTGCTGGCCTATATTTGTTTGTATTGCGTGTTTTTTGCTTTCATAAGGTTTTATACATGTACTAGCAGCAAAGGCTAAACCATTGGCAAGAATGTTTTGGTTTCTCAGGACAAAAGTGAGTTCAAATTCTGCAAATGATTTCAAGAGATCCATGGAATCATCTCTATAGGCTCTTAGTCTTGGATGTTTAGTAGTGTATTCTCCATTTACTTGCCTAATTATCAGTTCTAAATATCCATGGACAGTTATCCTCTTGGCTCTTAATTTCTTCATTAAATGTAGTCCTAAGAGGAGTGCTTCATACTCTCCTATGTTATTAGTGCATTGGAAATTTAGTCTATATGAATGGTCTTCAACATGGTTATTCTCTGTATTATGCACCAATATGCCTACTCCTACACCAGTCTTGCTACAAGACCCATCAAAACTCATACTCCAAAGAGGACTAGCTTCAAATTTTTTATTAATTTCTTCTCTGTCCTCTCTGTTTTGTTTATCTGGATTGTCACTATGTTGTTTTTGAGGGTCTGTACTATGTCTATTTTTGTCTTGTTCCTCAAGGTTTTCAGTGTGTTGAGGATTGTTTCTTTGATTCTCATTATTAGCACTAAATAGGTGGTTGTTTTTTGGCTTAGGATCTTTAATTTGTTTGCTGGGATTTTCTGAATTAGCAAACTGTTTGGTTGATTCCTCCTTCTTTTACCTTTCTTCTGTGGTTGGTTTCTTATCTTCTGATCCTTGATCATTTAAATTTTCATCATTGTGAAGAATGAATGAGTCCAGATCTGTATGAATAGAATAGAGAGGGGAGTTATCTGGTCTTTCTTGACTATTCACCATGTACTTCATGTGGGTTTCCCTATATAGTCTCCTAGGTTGACTGAAGGCAAGGATGGTGGCATAAGTCATATCCATTTGCACAGTGCCTTGAAGTTTAGCACCCCAAGATCTTGAAAGGAGTATGCCATATTTTGGAGGTATATCAGCCACTACAATGTCCATCACTAAGCTTTTGGCTAGTGTTTGTGCTAAGTTGACACAAAAATATTTTATTAGGCCTAGGCATTTGACTTTGCTGGAGTCAAAGGATTATAAATCTTTGTAGGGCCTAGTTACCTCAAGGCCTAATCTCTCCATTATTACTTTGGGCATGAGGTTATGTGATGCTCCTGAATCAAGCATGGCATTGTGAAAAATGTTATCATGGATGTTTAGACTAACATAAAATGGAGGAACCCCTCCTTCTTGAAATTTTCCTTCAATTTTTGGTCCGAACAGAAGCTCAGGTTTATCATCACTTAAATTAACAGAATCATTGTTATCTCCTATGTTTAAAGCTCTTAAAAATTGAGATTTATATACATATTGGGTGACTAACTCAGTGAGGGGAATAAAGATTTTTATTTTGGAAATTTCACTCTCTATGCTAAAAGGAGTTTGATTCTTGGAAATGTTTATTTCAACCTTTTTAGTCACTGTTTTCTCAGCAAAATTATCTTGTTGGTTTTTATTATGGACAAAATTTAAAATGGTTTTATCAGGAGCAGTAGCTAAGGTGCTAGTGCTGCTAGGGCCACCACTATGTTTGCTAGAATTTTCGGTGTTTTTTCCTTTTCTTTTATCAGAACTTTCAATCACTTTTTTATGGTTTTCTGTTGTATTTTTGGGAGTGTTTACGGGGCTGATTTTTGTAGAGATTTTAGAGATATTTTTATTGGGAAATTCTTGGTTCTTTTTACTCCTTAAGTCATATTATTTATGCACTTTTATTATGGCATTTTAAAATCCTTTTTGGTAGTCTGCAGACTCTAAGCTCTCTTCTTCATAAGTTGTATATGTGACTTGTTCTTTCCTAGTGAGGAAAACAGTATCCTCATCATTTGTTCCCAACATATTTATGTGATTTTTCTCTACTTATTCTACTATTCCTTCCTCCTCATTAGCATAATTTTCTTGAAAGGGAGGTCTGATCTGCTAATCAGGACCTCTGTGTCTTATTTGAGGGGGGTTTCTCCTAAAATTCCGATTTTGATTTTGGGCTGGGTTCCTGTTTTGAGGAGCTATTTTATCTTCTCTAGGATAAGCTATCTCATTTACATTCATCCTTTCCATCATCCTTTCCATGGTTTTCACTAAGTTATAAATTTTTGAATTAGATGTGGAAGGTGCAACCTCATCTCTATATGTCACCCTTTTCTCACTTTTCATCCTAGCTCTTTTGGCAAGCAGATTTGCCTCAACACTTACTGCCCCTCTTTGCATATCTTATAAGGTAAGGGGTTCTTTTTCTCTCAATTGGTAGGCCATTTCAGGGTCAAACCCATCAGGAAATTTCATTAAAGCTAGGCCTTGTGGTGGTTTCATATGGATAGGTAGGGCATTGTACACACTATTAAATCTAGTGCAGTACTCTTGTACACCTTCTTCAGCATTCCTTTTAATGTTCTCATATTCTGATAAAATTTGGAGAGGGTTCTTCTTGACTTCCCATTTGTTTAAGAATAACTGATGAAAAGCAGGGAGGTCATTTATACTATTAAGGGTTAAGCCTTTAAACCATTTTCTTTCTTCTCCCCCTAAGATTTGAAAAAACATCCTAAGTTTAATGGTTTCATCATTTCTTTCTTGTCTGTCAAAGTAGTCATTCATTTTGTCCACATGTTGTTGAGCAGTAGTAGAACTAATAGCATCATATAAAGGAATTTTGGACTAATAATATTGTGGTATAATGGCTAAAGGTAAAGGAAGGACTAAGGGAGCATACCATGTTGCCATGATGTGGATTTGTGGAAACAATGGGGTGTTTACAAGTGGAGGGTTTGTGATAGGAGGTGGATGATTTGAATAGTGGGTGTATGTATGGATGTAGGTAAAGTAATTGGAACAGCTAAATGATGCTAAGAATATCTAGGATGAGAGAAGCCAAAGTTATGGAGAAAATGGAGATCAGGAGGAGTGGAAGGAGAGGCTTCCCTACTGCTACTTTGTTGTGAGACTACAAGCTCAAGGTTTTTCAGGTCTATACCACTTTGTGACTTGCTTATAGATAAAAATTTTATATGAGGTAAGTCAACATGGGTATTTTGCAAGTTTATAAGGTTTTCAGGAATTGAACTTTCTCTTAAGATGGGTCTGACAATAGTTGGGTTCTTAGATGTAGGATATTTCCTAAGAATGCTTTCAGGATTATCAACTATTGCAAGAGGATTTGGGTCAGGATGGGATCTAGTGTGGATTCTTTTGGAAGCCAGGATGTAGACCCAAAGGCAAGAAAATTTGGCCAGGTATGACAGTCTTTATAGGAAAACTAATCTGTGTAAGAAAACTTAATCCACAAAGTTTTCTTAACTGGGTTTTATGATGTTCTAATGATAAAATAAGTTTCCCAGTGCAGTCTTTGGACCACCAATGGGGTCAACAGGCCTACTGAAATCCAATCGAGTCACCAGGTGGAAGATGTTTACTTGTTTTCTAGGACTGGTTGTTGTCCACCATCAACAATCATGAACCAATATTGTCTGACACTTGATTCATTGTTAGATTAATGAGGTTTTCTGGGTTTTGAGTGAATTTGAAATGTTTATTACTCAATAGTTCCCTAGTATGGTCGCCACTATGTTGGCTCCCTATGATTTACAAGAATGGCAAGAATAAACACTACTGGGGGCCACCTCAAAACCACTTTTGAATCCTAGGACCTAGCCTTCCTAGATTCAGAGAGGGATCTCTCTATATAAGTGTTTAAAAGATATATCTTTATTCTTTTATTAATATATTAGGCTAGTTATGAAGCTCTTGAGAACTTTTTTTTGGTTTTGGTTGATTGAAAAGGTACTTGAAGGATTATATGTTGGAGAATATTGAGGGAATGTTTCAGCTGGAAGGATAGACTATGAGACAAAATTAACCCATTGGGATATGGAGTCATAAATGGGTTTAATTTTTCAACAAATTTTCAAGGGTTTTCATAGGGAAAGTTATCTAGATTAAATGGATCTTTTAGATTAGGTTGTGATATGAAACATTAAGGTGTTGTGAAGGTAGTAAAGCTATAGTCAGTTAAGAATATTTAGCTCTTCTTAAACAAGAAAAACCTTTCAAAGTAACTATTTGAAGAAAGCCAAAGGATAGGGCAAACCATAGACTTCTTTGGGAAAACTTTTATTAAAGCAACTTTTAAGACAACAATACAGTAATCCTAAGACTACTTTCAAATAAAGAAAACATGCAAGATAACAATGAGAATAGCCTAAGATCAAACAAAAATAATATAATCTACTTTTGACACACTCTCTAGGGATCTTTCCAAACAACCTTTAAAGATTGACTAGAGGACAGGGCAAACCATAGACTTCCCTGGTTTAGACTCTACTTAGCATACTTTGGAAAATATCATTTAAAAAACAATATCTCAAGTTT
Organism: Pinus albicaulis; assembly: GCA_034641835.2. NCBI lineage: Eukaryota > Viridiplantae > Streptophyta > Pinopsida > Pinales > Pinaceae > Pinus > Pinus albicaulis. The sequence continues at coordinate 307,848,872 of CM076574.1, forward strand.
TACTCAGAATAATATGAGCTCACCAACACTTCCCTGGTTATACACTATTCAATCATTATTAAAACAACAAGTTAGACATAATTAAAGGGCAACTAAGAATCCTTCAATCAAACCTTGCAAAATAAAACATAAAGATAAAGCTTGCAGATAGAAATAGGGTACCTTTGACTGTAAATCCTAATCTAAATTTTATGTTCTTTATCAGAGAAAATGGACAGAATGAAAACATGAGGAGAAAACAAAAACAGAGAGAAAAAACATAACCATTAACATAGACCAGGATCCTGTGAATCAGCTTGTTTTATTGATGTTCAAACTAGTTACATACTCTAGCACAATGGGTCTTTACAGCTCGAAGCTTTCTCAATATAGCTTAGTACTCCTCAACTAGCTCAGCAACACTCTAAACAACTAACAGTAATAGCCTTCTACAACCAACCAAGAACCCTTTCTAATGAAGTCCTCATACTATATTTATAGGCAAGTGAGGAGGTGAAATGAAAAGTAGGGTTAATATGTTCATTTATGACTGAGATAATGATTTTTGACCTTCAAGGCTATGCAAGGCCCAAGGAAAAATTTATTAAAGAGTCTAACTCTGCATAATGAATGTTACATTAACTTTTTGAACTACTTTGTTGCAATTTTTGACTTTAGGCTTAATTGGTAGGTTGGCAATAGCTTTTGAGCTGTCTCTTTGAAATATCTCTGACTTTAATAACTTCTATATGTTTTCGAGGAAAATATGTGCTTATAGGTGGCATCTTTAGCCTTTCATGAAGTAAATGTTTCGATGATTTGGCATTCAGAGCATGCTTGGGGCTGATTTGTCTTGATCTGTTTCTTTAAACTCTATTTTGAGGCTTGATCTGCATTTGGCCTTCATAATCTGTCCTACTACCTTTAGCTTTATGATTTTATTTTTAATATTTAATCTTTGTACTTAAATATTTTTCTTTATCCTTTAATCTGCAATTAAACTTTAATCTTCTGATTATGCTTCTAACCTTCTGTCTTCAATCTTCACTGTTATTATTTTGTTTTTGTGTGCAAGTATCTTCTTCGCTACGCTAGAGGGTTTCCTTGATTGATTCGATGGTCATGAATCATCAACTCAAACCCTTAAATCCATTCCTTGTCTATCCGGTCTCATGGATCGTCATCCAGAGACTCTGCCACTAAAATAACTGTGGGATGGATTTTTAAACTTAAGCTACCATTAAACTTGCAACCATAAACAAACATATTAAATAAAACCTGCGTTATTGGTTAAAACTACGTTTCAGAGGCTTGGTGAGGCATTGGAGCGATATTCAGAGGAGAGGGAGAGTGCAGGGGAGGGGTTCCATCGGCGGAACTAGGAGAAATAGTGAAATTTTTGAATATTGGCGCGAATGGAAGGAGGGTGGTTTCTACGGAAAACCAGTGGTTTTCGAGTGGCTCATAGGTTGTAAGAGGTTTAGAGGCATATGGATGCGATACCATAGAACCACTGCCACGCGCCTAGGCAAATACCACCTTTTTCGCGTGGAAATGGGCCATTAAATCCCGGGAACATATTGCGCACGATATTGAATCTGTGCCGTCAGATCTCAAGGAGTGAGATCGACGTTGCGAGTCGAGCTCGAAGGCTGGGTGCAAGTTTGGTGGATGGGAATAGTGGAAGACAGGTGGCGCAAAAGGATTGGACGGTGGTGGATTAGTGGGCGATGGGCCAATAGGGTGACGTAAACTCATTTTTCAGGGTAGCGGAAAGCTTGGGAGCGGGATGGAACAATGGGGATAAATGATAGTCGTCAGATTGGGATGACCAATGGTGGAGATCTCTCCAAGGAAAAAGCAGGTGAAGGGATGGTCGGGCGGATAGATGAGGTGCGGGAGGTGCGATAACTGTTAGACCTATATGATCAATGGTGGGGATCGCTTTAGAGAAAAACAAATGGTGCAGGATAAGAATATAGGTGAAGGGGGGTTAAAGTAAAAGCGAGGAGGTGGTCCCCTGGGAAGTAAATGGGACCGGGGTTAGGATGGGAAAGATTTCAGGCTTAGCGAATGATCGCGCGCCTCGGATCACATGAGGAAGGAGCGGAGGGCTTAAGCCAAAAGGGGCTTAAGGCCTTATGTTACAAATAATCAGATTTAGCCATAAAATAGGGGTTTTTAAGCCTTTTTGAGGATTTGGATAGGGTGAAAAAGGGTATTTTTAAACCAAATAAAAGAGGTTTTTATGGTTTAAAAAGGGCTTTTAAGGGAATGGAGGGTATAACAAGGGAAAATGGGTATTTTTATAGGGGAAATGGCTATTTAGAATAGGATTAAAAATGGGTGAATGAAGGGAAGATTGATGCAGGGGAAAATGGTGGAAATAGCCTGAAATCAGTTTCCTTTGAATTAGCAGTTGATCTTTTAGGAGGCATAGATGAAGATTTTAGTGAAATGATAAATGAAGTCAGTGAGATTTCCAAAACTCACAAGCTTTTCTCATAAAATATTGTTTTTGAAAATCTAAGAAAATATTTAGCCATCCTATATAAATTTTTTTTACTAATGGATAACATAGTCTAGTGATAGATATAGTTGTAGCTGACATCCCTCCTAAGTATGGCATGATTTTGTCATGCTCATGGGGATGTTAAGTCCCTATATTAATAGTATAGCCCCTTATTATGTTAGTGTAGCCCCCCTTATTGTTATTATTGTACCCCTGCAACCCCCATATTGTTATTATTGTGCCCTTAAATTATTATTGTTAGGTCGGCTAGGATTACATTGTGGCCCACTAGGATTACATTATGGCCCCATGGACTCCTATATATAGAAAGGAGGTTTTGTAAAATGTATCATCCAAGAATTGTTCATTTATGTAATGTATTGGAGGTTGCCCCCTCGAAGTGGCTTATTTCTAAGGCGTTCATATCTCTTTTCTTCTATTTTTGGAGCTGGTTACACAACATTTGGTATCAGAGGCTTTGGATTCTAGGGTTTCGCTGCTCCAAACAGGTCATCGTGGCATTTTCGCTATAAATTTTTTTCTACGAAGCTTCAGAAGCTGAAATTTTTAGGGTGCGAAGCTGAAATCTTGAGGAAGATTTTCTAAAAATTTCAGATCTTGGTTCGCAATATTTGAGGAGATATCATCGTTGGAAGTTAGGTATTTTTTCAGGCTCATAAACAGGTCATCGTGGCATTTGCACTATAAATTTTTTTGTACGAAGGGTCAGAGTCTGAAATTCATATGGTGCGAAGCTGAAATCCTGAGGAAATTCGTCAAAAAATTTCAGAACTTGGTTCACAATATTTTTGGAGATATGATATGTGGAAGGTAGTGCTTTTTCAGGCTCCTGAATTTCATCTCAAAGAGGTGATCGTGGGAAAAGTTCAATAACTCTCTCTCTGAAGATTGGATTGGAGTGCCGTCAAAATCGGTCTCAAGTACACGGCCTGTAGTTTATTGGCTATCAATTTCAGAGACAAAGGACAAAACAGTGACACGTGGCAAGTCGTACAAGTTCGCTCTACTGAACCAGTCCAGAATTAGGTCATTGTGGGAGATTGGACACAACTTTGTCTTGGAGAATAAAAATCAGGTCAGACCTATGGCATTTGAAAGAAGCTTCAGAGGGCTACCACAGGGCTGAGTTTTAGATATTTAATATTTTCAATTACATAGATGATTCAATTTCAATATCGAGCTCCTCAAAGAAAGAAAAAGGTGTGTGTTTTTTTCCGAATTGCATAAGTCTTGTTTGAAGAATCAAGTGGAATTGATTCCAAGGGAATATTGAAGAATATTTATCAGTAATGGGTTCTATTATGCATCCAAAAAATAATTCCATACCCATTAATCCCTCAAAAAGCTATTCTATGACGCATGAAGAGGAAGAGTTGCAGTATGAGATATCAAAATTACGATACCAAGTGCAACAAGTTTCAATATTACGAAGAGCAATTGAAGATGAAATAGATGGTTTAAAAGCAGAAATGGAGGCTAAGTTGGATGGTTTGAAGGATCAAATAATAGAAAATATGGATGATAAATTAGTGGAAGATCACATCGAGCATCAACAACAAGTTTTCCAACTCTCAAAGGATAACCCAACTTTGTTGCAGAATCTAATGAAACAACAGGAAGATCAACATGACATCGAAAGAAGTTATGAAGCAGTCATAGAAACAAGAACTCAAAAAGTGCGATCAATTTCAGAGTATCTCAGCAAGTGGAAGAACTTTCCTGTAAAATATTTCACATGGGAGGATGAGAATTTTATACAGAAGCATCAAGAAATAATCAAGCGTTGAGGACAACACTTGTTTGAAGGAGAGGGGCATGTTAAGGCCCTATATTAATAGTATAGCCCCTTATTATGTTAGTGTAGCCCCCCTTATTGTTATTATTGTACCCCTGTAACCCCCATATTGTTATTATTGTGCCCTTAAATTATTATTGTTAGGTCGGCTAGGATTACATTGTGGCCCACTAGGATTACATTATGGCCCCATGGACTCCTATATATAGAAAGGAGGTTTTGTAAATTGTATCATCTAATAATTGTTCATTTATGTAATGTATTGGAGGTTTCCCCCTCGAAGTGGCTTATTTCTAAGGCGTTCATATCTCTTTTCTTCTATTTTTGGAGTTGGTTACACAACAGGGGAGAAGAATTACAAGGACCCTGAAAATGGACATGACTTATGCTACAATACCAGTGTTTGGTCAACCAAGAAAACTATATATGGAACCTTAATGAAGTACATGGTGAGTAGTAAAAAAAAACCGCACAATTACCCTCTATACTTTGTCCATATTGATCTAGACTCCTTCATTATTTATAATGATGGAGACATTTATTCATAGGTTACCCATTCATAAAATGACCTTAAAGAAAAACATGACAGTCAAACAAAAAATATACAACAAGATCCCTAATATGAACCTCTTTGAAATATGATTTTTGATGTCTCATGTGGCAAAGAAGGCTCAGCAGTAGGTATTTGGTTGTATAATGCAAGGAAAAATTTTGCACAACATCACTCATATAAGCTAAATTATTAGTGCACAAAAAACATAGAAGAATATGAATCCCTACTCTTAGGATTACAATTGTTGAAAATTTTAGGATCTAAGAGGATTTTTGTTCATGGTGATTATGAATTAGTCATAAAACAAATAAAAGGAAAATACACTGCAAAACATACTAGCTTGAGAGAATACATAAATGATGTACTCGATTTCTTAAGAACATTTAATGAATATGATTTAGTAGTTATTCCGAGAAATCAAAATGTCCTAGCAAATGGTTTAGCCTTTTCAGCAAGTACATGTCAATTGCCTCACCCAAACAAACAATGCACAATAGAGGTTAAACATCGTCATTATGTACCAGATAACATGAGATATTGGCAAGTACTTAGTAGTGAAAAACAAATTGAAAGTTTATTACAATATAAAGATGAATTTAAGATAGTAATATAGACCTAGATTGTGAAGAAGACACTCACTCTAATGCACAAAATAGAAAAACAATTTATTACTTCTGATGTAAATATTTCAACAAATAAAACTGTACATAAAACATATATACATAAAGACCCAAGAAAAGAGGAATTCGAAGTACTACAACTCAAAGATAATACCCTACCTAGAGGGATGGTCCCTTTAGAAGAACTTACTGACTTTAATGATGTAGCCAAGAAATCTAAAATGGAACCAACAGGGGCAAATATTGAAGAGTGTAACATATGCACTGAAAAAAACCCAAAAATAATAAAACTGTCAAAATCACTACCTATCATTACAAAATGAAGATATATAGCTCTGTTTAAGGAATTCATTAATGTATTTTATTGGAGCTATGAGGACTTAAAAGCTTATGATACTAGCATCACACAACACAAAATAGCAATCAAGGAGGATAAAAAACCGTTTAAACAAAAAACTGCGTAGGATCAACCATGTCTTAATGCCTTTGGTTGAGAGAGAAATAAAGAAAATGTATGAGTCCAAAATCATATTTCCACTCAAATATTCTAGTTGGGTATCCAATATTGTGCCTACAAGAAAGAAAACAAGTGAAATCAGACTTTGTATTGATTTTAGGAATCTGAACAAATTATCTCTTAAGGACAACTACCCTTTACCAAAAATGGACCACATATTGCAGAAGGTAGTAGGTTCTAGTAGGATCTCTTTTTTAGATGGATTTTCAGGTTATAATCAAGTTTTATTACATCTTGATGATCAAGACAAAACACCCTTTACCACTACTTGGGGGAATTTTATGTATGTGAAACTTCCCTTTGGATTAATGAATGTTGGATCTACTTTTAAAAGAGCCATGGACATTTATGTTGCAGATGAAATTAGCCATTTCATTGTGATCTATCTTGATGATATTATTGTATATTAAAAAACTAATGAAAATCACTTAGCACATTTAAGAAGAGTTTTTGAAAAATGTATAAGGTTTGGAATTTCCATGAATCCCAAGAAAACATTGTTGGGTCTTGAAGAAGGAAATTTTTTGGGTCATATTATTTCTCAAGATGGAATAAGAATTGATCCTAGCAGGATTTAAGGAATACTCAAAATTAGTCATCCCAGGAATCTCAAAGAAATTCAATCTTTCATAGGTGAAATCAATTTTTTATGGAGATTTATACCCAATCTTGTAGAACTTTTGAGAAATATAACCAAAATTCTTAAAAAATATTCAGAAATTAAATGGAACATTAAAGCTAAACAATATTTTGATCTATTCAAGTAAGCATTGACAAAAGCTCCAGTCCTAATTAGCACATATTTTACCAAAGACTTAATAGTTTTTTCTTTTTCTTCTGAACATACTATTGGTGTTGTTTTATTGCAGAAAAAAAATGAAGGACATGAATAGAAAATAGCATTTTTTAGTAAGGAATTAAGAGATGCATCATTGAAATACAATATCATGGAAAAATAGGATTTTTCTTTGGTCAAAGCATTATGTACCCAATGCAGTAGTCAAATACATCTTAACACAGAATGGTCCTGATGGAAAGAGGCAAATGGATTTCTATTATTTTGGAATATGATGTGGAAATAAAACCTACCAAATTGATTAAAGGGAAATGATTAGCCAAATTGATGGATGAATAAAATTTTCATGCATTAAACATTAACATGGTCCATTCATTAGATGATCAAGAGGAACTGGCGACTCCAAAGATTGATGAAGAATTCATAAATTATCCCTGGTATGAAGATATCTTTTATGTTTTTTTTAATTTGAATGCTCCTCCTAGTTTTTCCAAAACTAAAGCAAGATTTATAAAGTTGAAAGTTGTCAAATTTTGCATTTTGGAAAATGTCTTGTATTGGAAAGATATTGGAGGTATTTTAACCAAATGTTTGGTAAAATATGATGCAAATAAAGTTATGCAGGAATTCCATGGAGGTGACTATGGTGGCCATATTTATTGGAAAACCATTGCTAACAATATCATGAGGGTGGGTTTCTACTGGCCTTCCATTTTTCCTGATATCCACAAGATGGTCACTGCCTGTCACAAATGCAAAAATTTTAAAGGAAAGAGAAAATTATTGCCCTTGCCCTTGAAGCCTATTTCTGTTGAGAGCCCTTTCCAACAATGGGTATTATATTTCATTGAAGAAATTCATCCCCCATCCTCTGCCCAACATACATGGATTTTTACTGCCAGAAACTACTTTACCAAATGGATAGAAGCCACTCCTTCTAAAAATGCCATTAATTCTATCATTATAAAATTCTTTGAAACCAATATCTTTCTAGATTTGGTTGTCCTAGAAAAATCATCGCTGAAAATGATGTTGCCTTCAAGTTTAAGAAAATGGTGGATTTTTGTCATAGGTATCATATATCTTTGGGGAATTCAACAACCTATTACCCACAGGGAAATGGATTCGCTGAATATTCAAACAAAATTCTTGTGAATATCATCAAAAAGCTATTGGAAGATAACAAGAAATCGTCTCATAAAAATCTGATTAATGCTCTTTGGGCTGATAGACTTACTACCAAAAATTCAATTGGCATGTCTCCATATCAATTGGTTTATGGAATGGATGCAATTTTTCCTTCCTCCTTAGGAGTTTGTAATATTCCCAAATGGGAAAGCAAGAATATATAAACATAAAGCTGGAAATAGCAGTGTCAATATACAAATCAACAATGGAAACTGATATGGAGCCATAACATTATGTATAATAACAACAAATCAGTACAAAATAGTGAGGCATAAATCATATGAAATGAGGAAACAAGCCTCCCATAAACAATCACTCCCAAATATGAGTTGCTACTACAATAAAAAATGCTGGAGAGTTGCTACAACATAGTCATATTAGGCATAAATATAGCTGGAGATCATACAATGATATAAAAAAACTAATATAGGCCACAATAGATACTATAGAGATAGATCAGGGCACTAGATCATATTTCCAAGACAACCCAAGAGGGTTTTCGGAAAATGCACACAATGTGCCAATGTAAGCTACATCCCTAGGGCTGAAGCTATGTTGCAACAGAATAAATGAGAAGATATGGCTAAAGCTGATGTATAAACCTACAACTCTTCTCCAATATATCCTCTGGATGAAAGTATGGCTCCTCCACTGAAGAAATCACCTCTCAAAACAACTACTGCAACCACCCTTGCAACTCCTCCCTAAAATAATGTAGATCTCGATTGAAACTGCGCTGTAGGGGATAAATAATCCTTGGCCTAGTGCCAAATATGTAAATAAATCCCAAGTGGATTCTTTTCAAACCTTCCAATGGATGTAAACCTTCCTCCACAGCAAAACTAGCTCTGAGGTCACCCAATATAATTCTCCACTGCAGGACCTTATAACACAGCACAACTCTAAGAAGAAACTACACTGATGAAGAAATATGTAGCTTGGCCTTAATCCTGAGTGTGGAAATGTATTGCAATACTCCTCCAAGAGGCCTCTCAAGTAAAGAGGTGGGATTCCTGCTCGAGAACACCCTGTGCTAAACAACACTGCAATCTTAGCTAAACAACTAAAGAGAGCAACAAGTCTAAATAGACCATATCAAAATAATAATCCAAAACATAATCCCATATGGCTGCCATCCTCTTCCTTATATAACTTATGAGCTTCATCACCCTTGGCCCCACTCAATTAGGTCACTACCTCCGTGCATTCAACCTCCCTCCAAAACTGCATTGTCCCACCATAAATGCCACTCCTCCATAACAACGTTGTTTGATTTGGTCAAAGTTGACCAAGTCTTCATGCTCTAGCCCCTTTTCACACCTAAGGGTATTCAATCCAGCTTTTATATGACCTCCATTCACACTAGGAGTGTCTTTTATTCCTACTAAATATATTTATGGTCTCCATACCCTCTTATTCCTCTATCTAAGAGAAAAATCAAAATTTAACATTCCAATTAGCTGTGTGCTAATTTAGGAATATTACAGTCCTCCCCTCCCAAAATTTTCTTTTCCTCAAGGAACTGTAAGTATAAAACTGAAGATCCTTTCCTCTTCCTGTAGCATCCTCATATGATAAACTCCCACAAGGAACAAGATGTTGTCTCATCAATAAATCTCCAAGTTGCTCCTCCCAAGTATGCAAGTAAGCTTTTGGTGACCATCCCAAATAGCTATTATCATGAAGAAGTAAAATATCCATGGAGAAAAAAATGTGTTTTCTAGAGGGCTTCTTGAGGCATGTAATCTGAAATATATTGGGAACTATCATTCCTGTGTGAAGCCTCAATTGCCAAGCTATCATCCATACAAAATGAATCACCCTCCAACATGGAAAATCATGAAATATCTCCTCCACCTTGAGCTCCTGAAAATTAGGTGGGTTGTATAGCTGAACATGATGGATCATATTGTACATCCCATGTTGTCTCCCTCTCCACTTATGATAAGGGTAGAGCTGTTGCTGAATTTGGGCTGCAATAATGTTTCCTTCATGAAGCAATTGGACCCTTAAATACCCACTCTTTGGTTCTTGCCCAGATCACCCCATATAAAATGAATATGGAATTATCATCATATGGGACTAAAATGAGAAAATAACTGAAGGTTTCATGTAGTTTTGGAAGGTACCAATAGTTTCCCAAGTGGTCACAATGCAGTTTTTCTAACTGCTATTTCAAAACATAATATGGAAAGTTGTCACCCAACAAGTTGCTAGTTGTGCATGTCATCTCATCCACTAGTAGATACTAAATGGAATTTTTTATCAACTGAGCATAAAAAAATAGTACAACACTTTCCCAGAGCCATATAAGAGATGGCTATCCCTATGAATGATGTTGGTCCCAAACTGACCATGAAGCACAAATAGAGGCTTGCCTTCTTGTGGAGCAATGCACTGAATAGAAATGGAAAAAGAATGAAAATATTGTGTTAGACAATAAATAAGTGCAAAAATACAACTCTTACCATGTAATGAGAGTAGGTTGATAATAATATCCATAAATGAGTCCCCCATAGTGGTATGACATATCTCCATGAAAATAAATGAACTATGTGTTGCATGCAAAACCTTCTCCTTATGCTTGGAGATCCAAGTCAAGAAGATCATATCATGGTAATAGATGTCTACATCCACTACTCCATCACACTAATATCCTAATTTTCCATCAAGTGCATCATATGTGAAGTGATCCTGGGAACACTCCATCAACAAATCCAAGCTCCCAAGTGACAACGTTGTTGGCCTTCATAATAAGGCTCTTGTCATCTGATATCTCCATTCTTTGACATGCCAAATGCCAAAGTCATCTACCATAATGCTGCTATATATGGGAGATTTCTTCCATGGTGTAAGTAATTTTTGATCCTCCAAAGCTAAGGATTAGCCCCTTGGCACCATGATTGGGCCACCACCACCTACTCCTACAACATCATGTAAATTATGGGAGAAAATCAGCCCATACTCTCCCAAGAGTATCCAAAGCAACAACAACTTGTGTTGCCTTCTCACACCATCACCATATAAAATATGGAGCAACAACATGATGGCTGACATGAGAGATATCAAACCACCCCAATACACCCAAACTGCTTGTTGCCATATGTTGCAAGTTCCATGCCAAGTCCCAACCAATAACCTACTCTTTGAAATAGAATGTGTCACATGATGACCAAACTCTTTCAAGAGTAGTCAACACAGCCTTGCCTCCTACTGCCCTATGTCATAGATTTGAAATTATCTTTCCAACCTATTGCTCATCAACATCACCCATCCAACCAATGGTGAGTGTCTATCATCATGCTCAAAATTGGTATCCCTCCAATGGAGAATACCATCCTCCCAAATCAGATTTATGTCTTTGCATTTCATGGGATGTTGAAATGCAGTCTCCTAGAGATCTCCAAATGAATACCACTCATCAATGACCAAGTTGATCCCATAAGGATCCAAATATACTGAATCATCAAGAAAGATCCATCATAAAAATGGAAGATAAGATGTCTCTCATACACCATCTTCATATCCCCTGCTATACATATAGAAAGGTCATTGGAATGCTCCAATAATGGTTGGGCCTCCAAATCATCACCGCTACTCAATGACATCAATTTTTATCTCCATGATGGTGCATCTATTGTCTCATGATCATGCACAATGCTGAACATACAATTCTGCATTGGATTTCCTCGCATAATGTTCATCCCATCCTCCAAAATTATACACTCCAAACCCAAGAGTTGTGTGTAGCTCAACAATGATATACTAGGATGAATATATATCTCCTCCTTGTAAAAATCAAGTTTCCTCAGTGCAGTGATAGTCTGCTGCTCCAAATCAGCAATGTGCTTTGACCCTAGGTCATGCATGTTCCCTGATAGCATGTTTCCACAATCCTCCATATGGTGTGCTAAAATAATTGGAAATGGAAATATGTGCATACCTTGGTAAAGCTTGGGAACTTCTTGTACTACTACAAGTCTCCAGTGTGACGAATTCCCTAACTAATAATGATGAAGGCTACTCCTCTATGACTGCATCAGTGCTGGTATAAGTCTCCTTCTCCTCATGCATCTCCAGAATAGTGCATGGGACTCTTTATGTCAAGAGATAAAGACCACTTTGCAAAGGTGTAATTGTTCTATCTCCTGATGCAAGTGCCCCTGTAGCAAGTGGTGGTGGAATTTCCTTCTCCTCTATTTTTCTTCTATCAAACTTCTTGATCAACCTTTGAGTAAAATATGCATATGTAGTCACTTGTACATGACTCAAATGGTTGAACCACCAAATTTTTGCTTCACCCTCAAGGTGCGGTGCTACAATATCAACAACTTCTCTCTCTACTACTATATGTAGCAGAAAAAATGCATCTAACTTCATTCCCCAAGCTCTTGTTGTGCACTTATATGACACATCAAATGTAGATAGTAAAAAACTATTGCTGCAAGGTCTTCTTTCTTCTTTGAGCTGGATGAACTGTGGGAGAGTTAGATTCTCCTTTAGAGCTCTAGGTTGAGACTTATATTCTACAAGATACTCAGAATCTCATGATCTAAGTGCCCTCAATCACCATGCCTCTTGTATTATTCTTCAAAAGGAAAGGGCATAATATGTTTCTGTGGAGTTCTATGCAATACCAGATCTTTCTTTTGCTAATAGGAAGTACATGGACCTTCCTCATCTTGAAACCCTAATGTGGTTTCATTGCTCCTCTCCACTTTTCTTTACTTGACCTCCTTGGTGAGGTCCCTCTTAGATCTAAAAAGAGATGAGATAAAACTCATTATTTCCATCATTATGATCTCCTTCTCCTTCTTCTTATTCTCCTGATAGCATAATGGCTGAGATCCACAGGCTGAGCCAAGATTATGCTCTGATACCACTATAATATTACCAAATGGGAAAGAGACAATATATGAACATAAAATTGGAAATAGAAGTGTCAATAAACACATCAAAAATGGAAACTGATATGGAGCCATAAAAGAATTTATAGGAACATCAAATCAATACAAAATAGTGAGGCATAAATCATATGAAATGAGGAAACAAGCCTCCCATAAACAATCATTCCCAAATATGAGTTGTTGCTACAATAAAAAAATGTTGGAGAGCTGCTACAACGCAGTAATATTAAACATAACTATATCTGGAGATCATATAATGATATAAAAAGACTGATATAGGCCACAATAGATACTATACATACATATCTGGGCACTAGAGCATATTTCCAAGACAACCCAAGACGGTTTCTGGAAAATGCACACAATGTGCCAATGTAAGCTGCAACCCTAGGGCTGAAGGTATGTTGCAACAACAGAAATGAGAAGATATGGCTGAAGCTGATATAGAAACATAAAAATCTACTCCAATATATCCTCCGGATGAAAGTATGGCTCCTCCACTGAAGAAATAATCTCTCAAAACAACTACTGCAACCACCCCTGCAACTCCTCCCTAAAATAACGCAGTTCTCAACTGAAACTGTGATGTAGGGGATAAATAATCCTTTTCCTGGTGAAAAATATGTCAATAAATCCCAAGGGGCTTCTTTATTGGCCTTCTAATGTATGGAAACCTTCCTCCACTGCAAAACTAGCTCTGAAGTCACCCAATATTATTCTCCACTGCTGCGCCCTGCAACACAACACAACTCTAAGAAGAAACTACACTGATGAAGAAAGATGTAGCTTGGAATTAAGCCTAAGTGTGAAAATGTAGTTAAATACTCCTCTAAGAGGCCTCTCAAGGAAAGAGGTGGGATTCCCTCTCGATAACACCCTGTGCTAAAAAACACTGCAATCTTAGCTAAACTGATGAAGAGAGCAACAAGTCTAAACATACCATATCAAAATAATAATCCAAAACATAACCCCATATGGCTGCCATCCTCTTCCTTATATAATTGATGAGCTTCCTCACCCTTGTCCCCACTCAATTAGGTCACTAAATCCATGCATTCAATCTCCCTCCAAAACTGCATTGTCCCACCATGAATGCCACTCATCCATAACAACGTTGTTTGATTTGGTCAAAGTTGACCCAGTCTTCATGCTCCAGCCCCTTTTCACACCTAAGGGTCTTCAATCCAACTTTTATATGACCTCCATTCACACTAGGAGTGTCTTATATTCCTACTAAAGATACTTATGGGTCTCCATACCCTCTTATTCCTCTATCTAAGAGAAAAATCAAAATTTAATATTCCAATTAGTTTTGTGATAATTTAGGAACATTACAGAGTTCCAGTCATGAAGATCATTTAGGAAATTCAAGCTGAACCAAATGAAATACAAAGAAAGATAAATCAAAATATTCAGTTGTATTAGTACATAGAGGAATTTTATAACAAAACTCAAGTAATTCAAGAAATATCAAGAAGATTTTGATAAAAGAACAAAGGCCAATGATTTTAATCTAGGAGATAAAGTTTTAAAATCAGATTCTAGAAGAGAAGAAAAAGGAAAACATGGAAAATTTTACAATATTTGGAAGCAACCATACATCATTGATGCTTTCAGAGTAAATAATGCATATTTTCTTAAAGAGTTAGATGGAACACAGATACCTGGAGGTCCTATCAATGACAGGATGCTGAAACTTTATTTCTCTTGAAAATTTAGGCTGGCCTTTCATCATTGTAAATACCACAGTTTTATAGTTTTTGATTTGAACAATTCATAAACCAAGATTGAAGCCCATGGAGAAGGCCCTAATCCTAGTTTGATGAGCTATCATAGAATAGAAAAAAGCAATCAGATGAATATTTTTTAGAAGATGCAGAATTCGAGGCTACTGGTCTTAGGTTCTTAACACTTCATTTAGAGAAGTGCCATCCCCAGCTGGAGCCACTGTTAGTATCCTCTAAATCATAGGATCTCAAGGTGATTGAGTATTTCATGACTTGAAATTTCATATTGATTATGATTTTCAATATTCAAGAGATTTCCAAAAAAATATCAAAAAAGAAAAGAGAAGAGGGTTTATAGAAAAAAATAAAAAAGAGAAAAAGAAAAAGAAAGAGAAACCCCAAAAAGAATAATATTGAAAGCGTTGCATGTCAAAAGTCCACTACTGATTAGATTAGTTTGTTCAATCATAGAGTTTAAGCATGATTGTACAATTTTAAATTTCTGTTGATAGGTTAGAAAATAAGGATTTTCAAAACTATTTAACATTGGCAGATCAACAATGAGGTAGAAATAAAATTGACTCAACAACTTAATTTGAGTCAATGGAAGAAATAAAGATAGAGGTAGGTTAGAGTTTTAAAGAAAAAATGAACTAAGTCTGCCAGTCTAAGTGCACCCTGCAAATAACAAAAATTTTTAGATTAGTGACATGGGTAGGTAGAGATGAAAAGAATAAAGTATGGATGAAATATAAAATTCATCCTAAAATTTCAGTCAAAGGATTTCATTTGTTCCTGATTAAAAAGGGGAAAATCAAAGGATAAAGGAGTATTTATTCTAATGTTCGGGGATTAATATTTATTCAAAAACAAATTTGACACGTTACATGTCATATCCCCTATATCCTAAGTTATGAAACTATATGTTTTCCCCCACTATTCATTAACACTCCCCAGCCCCACCTTCCACTTAGTTGTCACATCACTACTAAACTCCCTCCATCTCCCTCCCCATCTCCGCTCACTCCATTTCATCTGACGGTCCATAATTTTTTTTGACCCTCCCTCACCCTTCGAAAATTGACATCAGAGGGTGGGGGAGGGGGTCTGAAATGGATGGTTATCCAAACCACCTCACCTGCTACATGTTGAGTGCCATTTATTTCGCACCCCCCCACACCATACCACTTATCGTCCATGCACACCTGCGAAAAGTTGTTTTCATTGTGCCAAAACCACGCCACTTATTGTTGTGCTCGTTGGCACTGGAATCAACATTTTGACTGTAGCAAGCGCCTGACCAGACAGATCTTAAACTCTAAGGCAATTTTAATGCTTTTTTTTATGGTATTGGAAGATGGTATAAAATCTGATTCACTAAAGAGAGATTTCGGTCAAATCCACAGATCTAGTAAAGAGGTTATTGTAACTTTATGTGGTAGCAAGGTGCAAGATTGTAGTCTATGATAAGGGGAAATTGAAAGATAAGAGGAGAATCAATAGTTCTGTAACGCAAAAATCTACTGATTTAGTAGAAATTGAAAAAATTAGCAGTTTGACAATATTCTATTGAGAGAAAGATATTTCTAGTCTAATAAGATTCTCATTGAAATATCATGAAGAATAACTATCATGAGTGATGCTCTTCCACTGTTATAACATATATTTTATCAGGAATTATCACTGTGTGAGACTAAAAAAAATTGATAAAACACATAACATGCTTAAGAGACCAATAAAAACACATAACAGTATGATGAATTGCAAACTGGAACTGGAAGAAAGGAGATATGGAAACACAAGTAAAGTAGAAAATACACACAGAAAATTGGTAATAAGTCCTCAGTAGTATTAATCCATTTCATTCACAAAAAAAATTACAGTTCATATAAGTCAAAGTTCAATAACCACCAACCCACCCTGACTTCATATAAGTTTGGAATATATATACAAAATATTATACTATCCTCTTCCACATAAAAGGGTAAATATGTTTCAATAGTCATTACAACCTTGTGCCAGAGGTGAGCCTTATCCCTTAGTCTTAATTACAAAGTGCTATATTAAAAACAAGATAAACATCATGAAGGCATCATGAAGTATGTCACTCCGAAATGGTTGTGTAAGGTGGTAGTCTATTCAAAGACCGCTCTTTTTTTTTTATTGCAACCAATCTTTAGCAAGAAGTGTAAAAACAGTGGGAATGACATGTGGCTATCTCCTATTAATATGTGAAAAAAAACATTTAAAATGGTGTGTAGATGTTAGTTGAATGTTGCTCGGTGCCTGGTGAAAAACGTGCTAATACTGAGATTAGTGGTAGAAAATTGTTTGAGAGAAACTCTACCATTGTTTCACTGTTCCTTTCCCTTTTTTTTTTTGAAAATCCTTTATAATGGCGAAAAACCCAAAAAATTTGGATATAACGGAGGAGGTTCATTTTATGAGAAATTACAAAGAAACCCTTTAAAAAAGGTTTAAATGATAGGGGATACATGGAGCGGAATGAATGGTAAGTGAGGGGGGTGATTAGAGGTGAGGTGATGTGGCACATAGGTGGGACCAACCATATCACAAATCGCAACCTTAAATTTTTGTTATAAGCACGGAGGTTGTAAAATTTAAAAACTACGAAGTATGATGCATGGGGGAGGAGGTGAAATGACGTGGTAGGGAAGATGTGAGATCAGATCACAGGCACACATTGCAACCTTTAGCTGTTAGTTATAAGTCAAGGGGTTTACCCCTAAAATTTGCGAAGTGCGGGGAAGAGGGACCCACTGGCAATCGGCGAAGTGTTATGAATCAGTGAAAGGTTTTAAGTGGTAAGTGTTATGAAGTTTATATGATATATGTATGTATTGCAACGACTGTGCAATGGAGGTAGAGCTGCTGAGGTGGGGCTGAACTACCGCATCGTAATTAAAATCAATATGTTGTGGGTGCTCAGAAAGTAAAAAAAATGCAATGCGATGTATTCGCAATCTCAAATCGAAAATCGTGTTTTTAAAGTTTAGTTCCAATGCGAAACACATATAATCTGTGAAATACAATGAGGGCCCCACTTTGATCATGATTAGGGAATGAAAAGCGATGAAATGTAAAGGTGGAAGGGTAAACTAGAAAGACGAAAAAAAAATGGTATGTCTAATGTTTTTCAAAGAAAAATCAAATGGAAGGGAAGCATGGCAAGGAATGGGTCCCACTTCATATCGCATCATCGATTTATAAGTTTAGTATTAATAATATAACAGTTAATTGTTATGATTTGTGATGGCCGATATGTGATGAACGTACGGGGTCCTACCAAAGGTTTTAGTGGCTTTTTGTTATATATATATATATATATATATATATATATATATATATATATATATATATATATATAATGGTAAGTTTTATGGTTTTTATCACACGATTGTTCAGGTTTTGGGGGTTTGAATGGGATTCAGAGCATGGGAGTGTCAGAATTTGGGAAAATGAAAGGTAAGAAGAGGGTAGATGGAATGAATGAGGGTGGTATGGATTTCACTCACCATCACACTTAATCAGAAACACTCTTCTCTTTCAACTGAATTAAAAGGCATATAGATTCATTTGATGCTCTTAACAGTCAGGGTCTCCCACTTTGTTGGTTAAGTTGTTTTCTTCTGGCTGTGCGTTTATTTTAAATTACTTTGGTTTCCATGAAGCCTTAATTTTCCTTCTTTGAAAATTGAGTACATGTTTACCCGTAGCCTCTTTTCTGAGGTAACAAAAATCTGAGTGAAATAGCTATTTTTTTCACTTTGTGGAATATATGACTTCGATTTCTGAGAAATAGTTGTCCTTTACTGTTTTGGTTGTTTTGACAATGAATTTGCAAGAAAGGTAGCTATTATTCCAGACTAGATGACTGCAATTTTATTACCCAAACATCGAATAACTTTCAACACTAAAAATAAGCCAAAACAAATATTTTAACTTATTTCAGGACTATAGAACACTATGACACCTATTCACTTAAAAATACCTTGATGTTGGGACTTTTTTTTAACTTTTATTGGCAATGACTCAAACTTTGGACATGGACTAATACACGATAAAATTTTAGAACAGTGACACAATGGTGATTACACCACTAAAGTTTTCAGTGCTAACAGTGTCTCCTATTGGGGATGAAGTCCTCCCTATGAGGCTTCAAGGATTGTAGACTTAGTGCCTCGAAAGCTCTTGAAACTTATAATACTTCTTAAAAATAGAGACTAGGATTGACCATTGACATACTGGACTCAAGGCTAACCATATATATAGAAATAAGTACCATTGGGCATGGAGTTTATTGACACATGACACCGGATATTTACAATGGAGTGACTTAACTGACTTTACTAAATAAAGAACCTTTTAAGAAAATGACCATTGACTAGGCCTCCAATCAACTAATCATCATCCAAATGTTTGAGCAAAAAAGTATTATTCTCCAAAACTTTAGCAATTTTAAATGGCCCAAACCACAAATTGTCGAACTTACCATGGTATTTTCTCCTAGCATCCCAACGAAGAACAAAATCATTTTCCTGAAACAACTTTTTATTTGCTCTTTTATCAAAAACTGATTTGACTTTAGCATGATACTTCTGAAATTTTTCTAGCAATGATTCTCAGATTTAGTGTGCCTCTATCAAATTGTAGCATTCTCCTTTGGAATGGGTTTTCATGATCAAATTCATCTTGTAGGAACTTCATCATAGGAAGAGCCAATTGCAAAGGAATTACAACATTAGTACCATATACAAGCTGAGATGGAGACATTCTAATTGATTTTTTACCACTTACTCTATCTGCCCACAGAGCATGTATCAGCTGAGTGTCCCAATTCCTCTTATTTTCAGGCATCATTTTCTTAATAATCCTTACCAAAATTTTATTGGATGACTCAGCTAATCCATTACCTCAATGGTAATAAGGCATGGAATGAGTCAATTCAATCCCATATTGTTGACAGAAGTTGTACATCTTAGCAGACTTAAAGGCCATTGCATTATCTGTTACTAATTTTTGTGGACAACCAAATTTTGACATAATATTTTTTGGAAATTTAATAATTACCATATAAGTAGAATTTTTGGTTGATACAACTTCAATAAATGTAGTGAAATAGTTTGTAGTTGTAAGAATCCATCTATGTTGTCCTGATGAAGGTGGATGAATTTCACCGATGAAATCTAGCCCCCACTGCTAGAAAGGAAAATATGTTGAAATATGAATGAGAGGTAATGGTAGAAATTTTTGTTTACCAACAAATTTATGACATTTGACACAACTTCTGACTTTGGCATAGACATCAAAGAAAAGAGTTGGCCAATATTAGGCAGCTCTTAAGATTTTTTTTGTAGTAGATCTCCAATATAAATGCCCTCCACACACTCCTGCATGTATCTTTGTCATGATCTCCTGAGATTTTGTTTCATCTACACATCTTAACAAGACTCCAACAAGATATTTCTAGTAAATATGGTCTTCCAAAATGCAATACTTCACAGATCTCAGGTTAAAATCTCTTCTTTATACTTGTCTATTTCGGGTGGACAATTGAAATTTAATAAGAAGAAAACTATATCCTTGCACCAATCTGAATTAAATATTTCAGGATAATTAACATTACCTTCTCCATCTTCTTCTTTAGCTGCCTCTACATTCAGATTTAAATATTTACAGTTATATTCAACCATCAAGCAAGCCAAGCACTGACCCTTTATCAATTTAGTTGTTTTGACTTCAACATCAAATTCTAGAATCTTGTTCAACCATTGTCCTCTCCTTCCATCTATATCTAGTTGCAGCAACACATCTTTAACAGTGATATCAGGCACAAAAGAAATTATTTTTGAATGCAGCACATTAAATCGAAAAGAATAGAAGGCCTTAACTAGTGAATATGCTTGTTTTTTAGTCAATTTGTACTTCAATTTAGCATCCCTTAAAGAGCGACTGAAAAAATAAATTGGCTGCTCCAAACCCCCCTATTTCTTTTGTAATAAGACAACTGCAATTGTTTCTTCTAAAGCATATGAAAAGATCAGAAAATACTTTTCAAAGTTAGCACTAATCAAAACTGGTGCTTCATTCAAAGCATATTTAATTGCTGAAAAAGAATCTTTAGCTTCATCTCGCCACTTAAATTCTGCATCTTTT
The DNA here is from genome assembly GCA_034641835.2 of Pinus albicaulis. Taxonomy (NCBI): domain Eukaryota; kingdom Viridiplantae; phylum Streptophyta; class Pinopsida; order Pinales; family Pinaceae; genus Pinus; species Pinus albicaulis. The sequence continues at coordinate 307,869,664 of CM076574.1, forward strand.
TTCAACAAAACAATTATATGTTTGATCAGCTCTGCAAATTTAGGAACAAAACACCTTATAAAATTGATTTTTCCTAAAAATGACTACAATTCCTTTTTATTTCTTGGAAAACCAATCTTTTGAATAGCTTCTACTCTTCCCAGATCAATACAGATGCCACTTTGTGTTACAATATGTCCTAATAACTTACATTCTTGGACAAAAAAATATGAATTTTTGGGGTTTAAGGACAAACCAAAGTTTCTGCATTTGTCAGAAACTTGCTTAAGATGTTTCAAGTGGTCTTCATCAGATTTTGAATATACTGTGATGCCATCCAAATAGATGACCAAAAATTTGTCCTTTTCTCTCGCAAAGGAAATATCCATTGCCATTTTAAAGGTTGCACCTACATTCATCAAACCAAATGGCATTTTTTTGTACATGAATGTGCCCCAGGGTGTGGTAAATGTTGTGTTTTCTATGTCTTGCCTATCAATTGAAATCTGATTATAGCCTGAAAAGCGATCAATCATTGACAGCCTTTTGGATCCTACAACCTTATGCAAGATGTAACCCATCTTGGGCAGTGGATAGTTATCTTTCAAGGAGCACCGGTTCAGGTGGCGAAAATCAAAACAAATCCTTATTTCTCCATTATTTTTCACACTGGCACTATATTAGCTACCCAATTAGAAAATCTCAAAGGAAGAATAATCTTTTCCTCCCATAAGTTTTTGATTTCTTTCTCAATGATTGGAAGCAGCATGGGATTGATGTGTCTGATTTTTTGTGCTATAGGCTTTGCATCTATTTTCAAAGGGATATTTTGCTCCATTATGCACTTATCATAATTTTTCAACTCACTATAATACCATGCAAAAATATCAGCAAATTCCTTCAGCAGTTTGAAATATTTTGTTCTGGTTTCCAAAGGAAGGAATCTGTATCTTGGCTGATCTTCTATACCAATATTACATTCTATTGTACTCTATCCATCAACCTTGATTCCAGGCTTGATAAAAACATAATTATTATCAAACAATCTTTCTAAAGGAAATAAACCCTTAGTAATAAAGTTAGTTTTCAGATCTATAATGTTTTTCCCGACCACAGTTTTCTTAAAAGGGCTGCTATTTTGGTTTTCAACAATTTCTTGCTCATCATCAATTTGTATCTCTACAAAATCTTCTACACACTACAAAAATTTCTGAATCTCCCTATCATATTCAAATACTTTCCAGTACTTTATGTTATCAAGAATTGAAGGTCTTTTTTTTATTTGAACATCATATACTTCCTTGACATCTAGAGGAACTTTGAAATTACTAGCAACAATAGCTAGTGAATCAACAATTGGATTTTCTTCTCTAGTGACAAAATTTATATTAAATGCTGAAAATTAGTGTTCAATAAAATCTCAAACTTCATTCCTATAATTCTTCAATTTGGATTTTTTCACTTGGTAATTATTTCTCACCTTCTTAATCACCAAATCTGAATCACCAAAGGAATTAGTTGTTTTTCTCCCAAATATTTCTCTGCCTTTATACCCATCACAAGTGCTTCATAATCAGTAGTGTTGTTAGTTCTAGCAAATTTTAGTTTGTATGATATGGTAACCTTCTGCCAAGTAGGATAAATGAGGACTACACCGGCTCTTGATCCTTCTCTTGAAGAGGCTCCATCAAAGTACAATTTCCAGATCTCTCCTCCTTGTGAATGCTTCTCATTTTCACTTTGAAAGTGTTGTTTTTCACTTAATTCAGGTTGGAAATCATTGTCATCAGTAGCAAGGTGCAGAATTGATGACCCCATTTCTTTTTATTCAACATATATGGGATGGTTTGATGGATTGTCCTAATCACTAATGATGTAGGCCATTTGAGTTTCCCTATATAGCCTTCTGATTTCCCCTCCAAATACTGGGATGGTAGCATATGAAATGTCCATCTGAAGGTTACCTCCCAATTTCTTAGACCAATATTTGGAAAGTAACATCCCAAATCTAGAAGGAATTTCGGCAACTACGATGTCCATCACTAAGCTCTTCTTATGGTAGTTGTGTAAGGGAAACAACCAAATCCTTAATCACTCCTAAACACTAGACTCTTTTGGAGTCAAATGTGTAAAGGTCGTGATACTGCTTGGTGATCTCTAATCCCAATTCATTCATTACTTTCTTTGGCATGAGATTGTGGTAAGCTCTAGAATCTAACAGACAATTATATCGAAATTTGTCATATATATTGACTGACAGGTAGAAAGGAGGTGAGTTATCATCATTTTTGTCTTGGACATGGTGGCCTAGATAAATGGTGGGATGCTTATCTTCAAGTTTGACTGAATCATGGGTGAGAGGAGGCTACGGCAGACTCTTAAAAGACTCTTTATATGCTGGATTTTCAATAATTCCAGGAGTGTAACTAGAATTTTGATTTTATTCAATTCAGATTTGAAGCTAAAATAAATTGGAACTAATTCCTTATTTTCTGTTGTAATTTTAACAATTGGGGCAAAATTTGGAGGTGGAGGAACCCCATTTACCTTGGCCTTCTATTTAGCAGCTTATTTATTTGAATCTAATTTTTGTTGAGGCTGCTGAATAGGACCCTTTGACCTCAAAGGGTAATTTTTGTTTTGAACTTCTTGTTGTTTTCTATCATTTTGTGCATAAATTTGAGCATTCATATCATTATAAAACAAACAAATTCTTGATCTATCTTCATATTTCTGCAATGTCAAACATGTTGACTGTGAAGTTTCTCCCACATGGTTTATTTCTTCATTTTCTTCCTCATTTCCTTGTTGTTATTCTTCAGAAAAATTATTCAGAGGTTGAACATTTTGATCATCAACATTCCTCCTTGGGTGCTATAGGATTTGTTGAGGTTGAAAAAGCCTCCTAAAGGGAGCCCAATTTCTATTAGCTTCTTTTTGATTGGCTCTAGCAGCTAGTTTATTTTCTACGTCTAATTTTGACATCTTAGAGGAAAGTTCCTTGATCAAATTGGACATATGATTGATATTTTCTTCTGCTGAAAGAGATTTAGAAGAAAAAAGCTTTTCTTCTTTCTTCTTCTTTTTGTAATTTGTTGCCTTTTCTTCCTCCATTTTTAATTTGTTAGAAGCCGTGAGATTAGATTGCACTCCAATTGCAACCTCTTGCATAGTTTTCAGTGTCTATGATTTTTCAACTCTCAACCATAAGGAAAAATCATAATCTAAATCATTTTCAAAATTTATCATAATTGTGGTTTCAGTGGATTTAATCTCTTCAGGAATATTTTGATAAATCTTATTAAACCTCTTAGTAACATCAGGTAATGACTCATTGCCTTCTTCTTTAGAGTTCCAAATATGTAAGGTAACAGACATAGTCTTTCCTATCACCCCAATGCTTCACAAATATCTCTTATAATTCATCAATTCCTATAATTGAATTTGGATCCAAACTTCTAAACCATTTTTCGAGCTTCACCATCCAAGCTCTGAACAAAGAGTCTTAACAAGAAATCTTCATGTTTAATATTCTGATTGTTAGCATAACTATAGAAAGCCACTAAATTTTCTTGAGGAGAAACTCCTTCTCCATCCCTAGTGTATTTTGGAAGATATTTCAAGTAATCTCCTTGGGGAAGTGCATGCATGTGTTGAGGGAGAAAAAGTGGCGCATATCTCATAGCAACTCTGTTGCATCCTTGTAAGGGCAGGTTGAGCCATATTTTTCTAATGTACAATTGATTTAGTTGTTTGAGAAATAGGAATAACAATTGGCGAATTTTGATTCTGATTTAGGATAACAGAAAATTGGGGACCTTGAGCGGATTTTTTAGGCTTTGGAACTGAGAAGAGTGGGTTTTCAAAAATATGAACAAAGGATGTCTTGAATTCTCCTTTAGTAGAAGAATTAGAATATAAAGTTGTCTCTTAAGGGGATAGAGTTAATTCAACTTTATTTTGTTGAGCAAGGAAATCAGATAGATTAAAAGTAAGACCTTCAGGTACAGTCTCTTCAAGTGGATGAGAGGAAGATGACCCAACATTTGGATTTGGAGAGAAAGGAAAATATTATTGCTGAGGGGTGACAAGAGACTGGTATTTAGAATGATTCTGAAGGAAATTTGAAATAGCCTTGAAGTCTTCTTCAGTCAAAATATCCCTATCAAGAAAAGGTGAAATAGCCAATAATTGTTCTAATTCCCCTTCAGTCAGCACAAACTTTTCTGATTTCTTATCAATACTTAGAAATTAACTTTCTCCTTCTTTGACTAGAACAATATTTATTTCAGATTTACAAGGTGATGAATAAGAAAAACCTTTAGTTGAGCCTAGGTTAACAACATTCATTTTATTTTCTAGAGGAGTAGCTTCAACTTGAGATTTTTCAACAAAATCTTTTGAAACTAAAACCTTATTAGATTATAATGTAGATAGAGGTACCTTTTTATTTGGAACACACTTTTTTTGTACCTTGTTCACTGACTGAGATGTGGCTTAAATTGATATTTGTTTTCCCTTAGAATTTTTAATGATTTTCTCTGGGTCAGCAACTGGAGTAACAGTTGGAGATCTCTGAATCCTCCTTGTAGAAGTGTTACACAGTAATTTTTCACTATCCCTGCAATCCCCATCTCGCACATTGGAGGGTCATTTCTGTGATCAATAAGCAGTGTCATGCCTTGCTAATACCATCATTGCATCCCTTGCCATGAGGAAAACATTCCCTCTGTTGACCATTTCCTGAGCAGACCACTAAAAACACTTGTTTTTTCCTTGGCACTAGTAGCCCATTATGCCCCTGCACCAATGAGGAAAATTAACACTGAGCCCGTGCTAGTTGGCGCTCTATCCCAGTTAAGCACCCGCACAAATTTTTTTATGGAATTTTTTTTAAAAAAGAGGCGAATTTTTTATCACAACAAGTTCGTGGATGAGTCATAGGGAGTGGTTCGACTGAATAACCACGGCCTTCCTCCTTTGGCCTCTTGTTTCCACCTTATGGGGAAACCTCCCAAGTGATAAGGCCTTCCTTCCACTATTGTAGGGATCCCAACCACCTCCTCTCCTCTATAAATATAGCCATCTTCCATTGATGTGCTGATTGAACACGTTCTAGTCGAATAGATAGCTGAGAAAGTTAGCATAGGAGAAGCAATCATAGCTTTGGGAGAATAGTGGAGAGTGTGATTGTTTGTGTGTGTTGAGAACATAGTGGGATCTTGGACCGTTTTTCATGAGGGTGTGACAAACATGCTTGGATACATACCTGTCGAAGGAGAGCCTCAACATCAAGGCTTGGTTGTAAACTCCCCTTGTCTTTATCATAATAAAATGAATCTGATGTTTATCTTCCACTCTTGTTTACGTTTATAATGATATTTATAGCATTCCTTGATTAGTTAGATAGGTTGTAATTGTTTTATGTTTTTCATGGTTTTACGCTTGTTGTGTTGTCTTGACTGTCTGCACAGGTAATCGAATGTTGGTAGCAGCGTGCATTGAGCTTGGGAAGAGCGACAGATCAAGAAGCTTCGACGGAAGATGACAACATAGCATTAGAACGAGGTAGGTCATCTTCCTTGCTCTGAATTTCATTTACAATCTAGGAAGTTAGATGTTAGTATGTTCCCGAAGTTGCTAGACCCACCCTAGGGCTAGAGGGATCGCCTCTGTCCGCAGAGGGGATTTACCTGGACAACAGATTGGTGACTCCACTGGGGAGTTTCCTTTGAGTTTGTCACTCTTTGAGGTGTTAGTTATTTGATGGATTTAGTCGAACGACCATTTCCCTATTTGTTCCTATGTTTTTCATCAATTACGATCTTTTAGTTTTTTCTTGAAGTGGTGAGTTTGGTCTTGGTTGGGATAAATTATTTGTTTTTTCCTGTTCAGGCATTGGCACTTTTATTTTTCTGATATTCATGCCGATTGGCACTAGTTTTCAGTTAGCAAGCCATGCCAGTTTGCGCTAGTTTCACCCCCCAAAGTCGTGCCAATTTCAAGGTGAGTGAAAAATTGAGGTTTTTTCCCTAATTCCTCCACCAGTGTGTCTTTCCTTTCTGGTGTTTTTCTCTGTATGATTTACTCATTTTCCCCTCTACTTTTTCACTTATGATCATATATTACATTTCTCTTTGTTCAACTGAAAAGTCTTCTTTCTATGATTGATTAATGTAAAAAGGAATGAATGCCTTGTTTTGAGCTCATGCTTTGGAAGTCCTTTTTGTACTTGACCTCATATGTCTTGTATCCTTTTGAGGGATTTCGTTACATAGTGTTTAAAACAACGATTGCATTCTTAGTGTTTTTTTGCATCCTTTTTTCATTCATCCATCCATTAAGGAGATTTCCGTTCTTTTAGTTTTTGTCTCAAAGTTTTCTTTTCATTAAGTGCATTAGATCACATTGCATTGAAAAGTAATTGTTGAGATTTTTCATTGAACTTATATTACATTGTTTAATGATTGAAAACTAAAGGTCGCATTGAGTGCATTCTCCTTCATTAAAATCATGCATTAAGTAGATTCTCATTTCATCGAAAAATGAATTGAGTGCATTCTTATTTTTTCAAAAAAAAAAAGGAAATTATGCATAGATTACAACTGCATAGTTTTTAAAAAGAGGATTTTTCATAGATTACATTCCATTATTCGCATCTTTGAATGTTTTATATTACTTTTGGATAGTGAAAGTCATCCAGTTTGGAAAAATTTTGTTTGCAGTGTTGTTGTATGTTGCATCATTGTTTGAGACTCTTCCCTTAACTAGATAGCATTCATCGAATTGAAAGATTTCTTTTCTCATGTAGCTTGCATTTAGGGATTCGTGAGATTCAACATTCAGTAGGACCATGGAATTGAAACATAAATGCAAGATCAACTTAAAATTTATTTCAATTAACCTAAGGCAACATTGAAACTTAACGCAATATTTAGTGGTCTAAGTTAGAGACGTGTTTCGGCGTCTTTAAGCCTAGCAGTTTTCACTCGTCATATGGCTTTAGACAGCGCTAGGACGGACTTGTGCTCCCCATACCGTCGATTATATAAAGGGAGACCCCTCTAGGTTGCAATCCTTTTATCCATAGGAAGCCGAGTCTGTCGCCATGTAACCATGATACACCGAACACAGCATTCGGGGAGACTACCTGCACGTACATCAAGTCCTTGGTCATTTCTTCTTTCATTTGATCACCAAGGTGTATATGGCAGTTCATAGAAACTTGGTACACCCTTCTACCTAGACTACCTGAGCAGTCATTTTCGATCTTTATTGACTCCATAAATTTGAAAAGATCATTGAGCACTTGTCCTTTCATGCTCGTTTCAACCTGAAAGTGATAGAGTCACCTTTTTCCTATTTCTCAACTCTTAAAATATGAAACATCAGAGTTTTGTTTCAATGTTTTAAAAAATTAACTGTCCACAAAATATTCCTGGTTAAAGTTAGTTTTCTTAGGGTGTTGTTCTAAAGTTTTTTCTGATGGCAATGTTTGTTGAGTTCACTAACCCAGGAATCCCTTCCGAAGGGAATCCTTGTCCTTTTCCTACTTTTGGGAATGTTGGTGTTCCTTATATGGTAACATTGTCCCTTCCCGTGTTAACTGTTGGTTTTCCTATTTGGTTATTCTCGACCTATGTGGTCTCGAGTGTTCCGTCCACTGCACAACCATCTCCTCCACCAGAACAACATCATGTTCCTTCCAAGGTGGACCTCTCCCCTTATTCACCTATTTATTCGTCCTCCTCTTCTACTTCGCTTGGTGAAATTTTGGATTCTGGTAACGAGGTGGCTAAGAATAAGAAGAATAAGACAAAGAAGAAGAAGTTAGATAAGCAAGAGGCTAATGCTATAGCTATTATGCCTCAGAAACCTCCCCTTGATAAACCATCCAAGCTTCCATGGAAGGTCAAATTCCCTTGCATGTTGTGCAAAGGTGACCACCTTCTTCGAGACTGCCCTGGCATTCCCAAGGTACCTAAAGTATGGTCCGATGGTCATCCGTCGTTGCCTTTGGCTTTAGGAAGTCATGTTGGTGGCACATCTTCAACTAGTGCTCATAAGACTCATAAGAAACAGGTTAAGATTACCAATCCCTGTAATTTGTGTGAAGGGAATCATCCTATTCACCTTTGTCCATACATGGATGAAGCCAAGAGAGTGTTGGAAAATTCTACTGCTTCTGCACCCTGCCTTCCAGTTGGTTACCAAAAAATTTCCTTGAGTCCTCCACTAGTTGATTCCATGATTGGTCAAGAGTCATCCTTGGTCGATCTCGCTCCCCTAGAAATTCAAATTTAGGAATCTTTTCCCAACCAACCATTGGACATGGAATCGGTCAAATTGACCCTGCTTATGGTTCATCAAGTGTTTTCCATTGAGAGTGGATCTCATCCCCCTCACATTCCTCTTGTTTCTTCAGATTCTTTGGACTTGAAGAAAGATTCTTCCATCCCTGTAGTTCAGGAAGTTTCTCCCCCTACTCCCAAAATGGAGATCAAGGAAGATGCTCCTCTTGCTCCAGTAACACCGGAGGAAAACCATCTCAGTCCGATGGTATCCCCCCCAAATAGTTTGGTCGCTTCCTTTGATTGGAGTCAATTTTCAGGATACCACCTTCCGCCTTATGTGCCTTTTGAGATAACGGTACAGACCTTTGATCTGGTCATACCCAGCACCATAATAGATGAAGGCATGTCTGTTAGTATTCTGTCTTCCACTACTTGGCAAGCTTTTGGTTCTCCACCACTCATGCCTGTTACGCAGAATCTATTGGCTTTTAACAGAGGAACCAGTCAACCATTAGGGATCCATCCGAAGTTTCCTGTTACTTTGGGAAGGAAAAATATCTATATAGACGTGATGGTTGTTCCAAGCCCCTTGGATTTCAATTTACTCTTAGGGCGCGACTATACTTATGTCATGGGAGCGCTTGTCTCTTCCCTCTTTCGTGTGATCTGTTTCCCACAAAAAGGTCGGATTGTGACCATTGATCTGCTTTCATTCGTTGGTACTCACATGACATCTAGTCCACCATCTTCATTTCCACATCTTTATCCATCGATTTTATCTTCCCCGCTGTAGGTTAATCATGTGGCTACCTGTCCTGTGCCTACATTCAATGATAGTGCCATTGTGCATCGTGTGCTGGAGGCATTGGGTCCCGATTTCCAAGATGTTTTTCTCCCATCAGATGTGAACCTCTTAGAATCCATGACTTCTTATTCGTCATGATGAAAGGTGTTCAGAGCATAGTTCATTTTTATTGTGTCAAGCTTCCTAAAAAATGAAACAAGGTTGTCGGAGCAGAGTTCCTTTTCTTGTGTCAAGCTCCTTAAAAAATGAAACAAGGTTGTTGGAGCAGAGTTCCTTTTCTTGTGTCTAGCTCCTTAAAAAATGAAACAAGGTTGTTGGAGTAGAGTTCCTTGTCTTGTGTCAAGCTCCTTAAAAAAGGAAACAAGGCGTTCAGAGCATATTTCGTTTTCTTGTGTCAAGCTCCTTAAAAATGAAACAAGGCTGTCGGAGCAGAGTTCATTTTCTTGTGTCAAGCTCCTTTAAAAATGAAACAAGCTCATCCGAGGATATTTCGTCTTCTATGTCAACCTCATTAAAATATGAATTAGGTCTTGAGGATAGTTCTTTTAATGTGTCAACCTCATTAAAACAATGAAACACATTCCCGTTCAATTCGAGTCTTTGATAAGATCTCATAAAATCCCAGTCGAATCTTTCTCTTGATCTCGTAATTTGAACCTTCACTCCATCTATCGTCCATATGGACTGAAGCTTGGTGGCCATGTACCTCGAATTGAGTCACCATGCTGGGGGCATGATTACTTTTTCAAGCATAGTCTGTTTCCATTTCAAGCTTGTGTAAAAATGAAACCGGTTTCATGCATAGTTTATCTTTGGTTCAAGCTTGTGTAAAAATGAAACCATTCTTATTTTACCTCTTGTGATTGCCATTTTATCAGCTTGTTTTTTCCAGATGAGCCTTGGTTTTCTCACTCCATCGTCACTATCTTCTTGTCCGATCATATGCCTTCACTTGGTTGTTTTACCCATTCCCAAGGAACCGCTATGATGAGTGGTCTTGTTAGCTAGCCTTTTGAACTTTACTTGTTCTGAGTAGTTACACCATCACCGGAACTAGTTTCTACCCTTTATACCACTTGTTCCTCTAGGAGGAGTCACCTTTCAGCTCTTTTCTGACTCTCTAAAATTGAAAATATTGCTGAGACTCTTGTCGTTTTGAACTCGTTAAATGGCTAAGAAACGATATCTACCTAGTATACGTTTAACCCTTTTTCGGGTTGGGATGCATTATTTATGAAAAATGAATACCTTAGCCTATCGCAACTAAGAGGTTCTCTCAGACATAGTTTTCTACCTTTTCGGATCTGTGATACTACCTACGAAAAGAGACTGCTAGAGTTTTATTTTCTGCCTTCTTTTCAAATTCTCTAAACATGAAAAGATGTCGGGTTCTTCCTTTGTCATACTCATTAAAATTTGATGACATCGGACCTCGTCACCATGACTTTAATCGAGTTCCTCCTTCTTAGGGATCATAAAATGTACTAGGATGGATTTTTTCAAAGGAAAAACCGATATGATAAGCATATGGTATCCTCTTCAAGATTGTGTAAAAATAAAGAGGTACTTGCTAGAAATGGTGGGGAAAAATGGAAGTTATTCGTCAGTTGTGTCAGCAGTATGTCACTCTTGAACATGAAACTTGTCTAAAGTTCATGTCAGGTTGGGATATCTTCATTATGTCACTTTCCATCCATGGGTTTGGGAAATCCATTTGCCTCTCATTCGATTACAAATTTTGTCAACATGACCTCTGATCCTATTTGAGTCAAATGCTGCCAAATTCCAGAGTCGTGTCGCTGATATTTTCAAGAGAAAATCCTTCTGCAGTTTGTACATTCCTTGAACCTTTGTTTCAATCTTGATTCAAACTCATATTACCTTCTCTGTTTCACGTCGATGATATGGGATTCATTATGACCCTCCTTCGACACATCACTTCCTGTCGACTTCAGCTCATTATCCAGGAAGTCGATCTAGAGCTTCTTTCTGGTACCTTAGATATTTCATGCCCTAATGGAAAGTTCTTCGCATTCAACGATAGGCTCACATCATTGGCCTTTGATCGGGTGATTTCACGGGTGTTAGACTTCATATCACTGTTCACATTCTGTGGATTGTAATAGTAGTACCTTGAGATCCATTGACATTATGGGTGGTTTCTCTCGCACTTGTTAACGATTCACATCATTGACCGGTAATCAAGTGATTTTCTGTTCGACTTCAACACATTTATTCACATGTTGGAATTTTTACTTTGATTGGGTGGTGTTGGAGCGCAAGAACCTTGGTTTTGATCACAAAAGTCCAGGTTGTGAGGAGTGATGAGTCATTCATGATTATATACATGATTCTTTATATGGATGGCTGCGCCCATACTGTGGATCTATTTCATATGATCCCTTTATTTGGATGGTTGCGTCCATGCTGAGGATCCATGCACATGATTCTCCACTTGATGGATAGTTGTGCCTATACCATGGATTCATGTATTTTCAACACTCTGATGCAAGCAGTAGCTGCATCTTTGTGGCCTCGTGCAGCACCTGTGATCACGTAGCCCGTGCAATGGTGTGTAGCACTACTTTTAGTGCTAGATCGAGGACGGTATGAATGTCTACCTTCCCGCTCCCTGTTCCTTTGCATGCCCCTGGGCACACCCTATTCATGACCATTTCCATGTTTTCTCCTAAAGGCCTGGTGCCAGTTAGGATAGGGACTGGACCCCTCCGTGACAGTCCAGTGATGAAGTACACACCTGAGACTTTGAGCTCAAGTTCTTGGTCTCGAAGTTTGAATTTATCATTATTCTCATCCCAAATACTGATGATATACTGCAGTAGTTTGGGCTGAGCCTGGAGATATGGTGTTAGGAAGAATTTTTTCAGCTCACAATTTCGGAGAGCATTCATACAATGCTCGTTTCCCATTTCCAATTAATCCTCTTCTCCATGCTCTCTTTCTTTCCATTCAATAACCATCCCTTTTGCTGAATACTTGCATCAATCAAACATAGGAACATTATAAAACATCCTTGGATATTCAAAATTAAATTTCATTGGTTAATTTTTGAGAATTTTTGGCCGGATTTTGTGTTGCACCGTTGGAGCGGCTGTTCAGCTAACAGTCACGCTAACTGGCATGGCCTCTGTGTCAAAAAGATAGGATTGGTGTGGGTTCATGCCCAGAACCTGTGCCAACTGCGGCGCCCTAAAATTTGAAAATCCTTCCCTAAAGGACCTCAAACAATGATGAAATATAGTGAAATATAACTTAAAATATGGAAAAAGAGGTTGGATCTTACCTAAACCAGATGGAATTCGATTTGGTCCACTGGATTGGTTGCACTCGTCAGTTGAAGATCTAAGCACAAATGGGTCACTGTCGCTCTGCAAAGAGGTAAAAAGGTGAAAAGAAAATAAGTTCTTACTATTGGTAATATTTATAAATTTTCAAATCAAAATTTGGTTTTAAAATACTTGTTTTTCATATTTTATTATATTTTTATCGAAAAATGGGTTTTACGCTTGCTTTTTATGCAATGACATGTTTTCGTGTGATTAGGACGAAGACACGAGTTGTATTTTATACTTTTTCGGACTCGGTAAAAACACAAAAAAGTCACTACTGGAGTCACCTTTCAGCTCTTTTCTGACTCTCTAAAAATGAAAAGATTGCTGAGTCACTTGTCATTTTGAGATTGTTAAAATTGGCTGTGAAACGACATCTACCCAGTATATGTTTACCCCTTCTTTGGGCTGGGATAGAGTATTTACGAAAAAGGAATACCCTAGCCTATCGCGACTAGGAGGTTCTCTCAGACATAGTTTTCTACCTTTTTGGATTTGTGGGGCTACCTATGAAAACAGACTCCTGGAGTTTTCTTTTCCGCTGTATTTTCAAACTCTCTAAACATGAAAATATGTTGAGTTCTTCCTTTGTCGGACTCGTTAAAAATTGACGACATCGGACTCCGTTGTAGTGACATTACTCGAGTTCCTCCTTCCTAGGGCTCGTTAAATGTACTAGGTTGGATTTTTCCGAAGGATGAACTTACATTGCAAGAATATGCTATCCCCTTCGAGCTTGTTTTAAAAAATAATTGGGGTACTCGCTAGAAATGGTGGGGGAAAATGGAACCAGTATTGTAGCCATGTTGGTAGTATGTCGCTCTTAAACATGGCACTTGTCTGCATTCGTGTCGGGTTGGGGACATCTCATCTCGTTGTGTGCTTGCCTTCATGGGTTTGGGTAATCTCTTTTGACCGCTCATCTGCTCTTTTCCACATCACCATGGCCTTAGATCCTTTGATGTCAAATACTACCAAATCCAGTGTCGTGTCGTCAATATGTTCAAAAGAAGTTTGCCTCTGCATTTTTCAACCTACCTCTAATTCTCTGTTAATCTTTATTCACAAAAATCATATTCCTCTGTCTCATGTCGATGATGTGGGAAACATTATGGCCCACCTTTAATAAAAGCCACTTCTCGTCGACTTCAGCTCATTAGCCAAGAAATTGTTCTAGAGACTCCCTTCAAGTACCTTGGAGCCTGCATGCCTCGATGGCAGGTTCTTCGCATTTGACGTCGTGTTTTCATTATTAACCTTCAATCAGATGATTCTATGAGTGTTCAATGCTATATCACTATTCAAATTCCGTGGATTTTACCTCTTGTACCTTGAGATACATTGTCCTTATTGGTGGTTTCTCTCACGTCTGTTAATAGTCTTCATCATTGGCTGGAAATCAGACGATGTTCTTACATGTTTGACTTCAACTCACATATTCACATGCTCGAACTTGTACTCTGTTCGAGTCAAGATGGAGCGCAAGACCCTAGATCTCATCTCATGAAATCCAGGCTGCAAGTTATTTGTGTATTATTATGATTTATTACATGACTCTTTTGATTGGATGGTTGTGACCATACCTGAGTCTAATTGACAATCCTAATTTTGCTAGATGGTTGCGTCCATACCCTGGATCTAATTTTGTACACTTTATTATGGATGGCTATGCCCATACCACATATCATGTATCAGAGATATCAATTGTATTTGTACTCACAGATCTTCTGACAGCAGTGTTTTTAGTTGAACACATTCTCATAAATTATTTTTCCCCTCCCTCTCTCGGAACTTGTGCTTTAGGGGGCATCTGTTACACAACATTTTGTCTCCGTCCCTGCAATCCCTCATTCCGTACATTGGAGGACTATTCCCATGACTTGTGAAAAACAAAATGTCCTGAAAACACCTTGATGGCATCCTTCTGCATAAGGGCAAGAATTCTCCTACAAGACATTTCCTCTAAAAAACCCTAAAAACATATGTTTTGGCCTTGGTATGAGTATCCAGTTCATCACTCGCGTCAACTTGGAAAAGTTACACTAGACCCACACCACTTAGCACTTTTTCCCTGCGTCTCACACGTGCCAAACATATTAAGGAATGTTTTTTAACAATAGAAGGCGGAATTTTGATTCTAACAACTTTAGGATGAATCTTTAGAAAGAAGTTGGGTTGCTTGACTCTGGATCTCCTTGTTTAGGAAGTTGTTTTCCATTTCTCATGGAACCTTCCTAAGAGATAGCACTCTATCCCATGACTATAGGGATCCTAACTTCCCTTCCTCCCTCTATAAAAGCCTTCCCTCTCCATTTGCTAGCTAGCTAAACATTTGGGAAGGAAATTATAGCTGACTGAAAATAAAAAACAGAGCTAAGGAGAACCCTGTGTGAGAGAGAGTTTTGTCAAATCCTTGACAAGCTTTGTGAGACACGTCCTGCTGGAATCCTATCGAAGGAGGATCACGACATCAAAGCACCGGCTGTAATCGTCCTCTCGTATCTTAATATACATGACTTTGCTATTGGTTCCATGATTGTGTTTGTCCATTATATAATGAAATTTCATTCATTCCTCTCTGACTGATTGATAGTTATTAAGTGTGGAATGTTACGTCGCATGTTTTCTCTCTTCTTTGCATGTGCACAGGTATCTAGATGCAACAAGCTCATGGATTGTGACCTGTCCAGCTAGGAACGGAAGCGCCACTTCTTCTTCGACAACAACAGGGAAGGAATCACGATAAGTGATCTATCGCGATTCTATATTTTGTAACTAGGAATCAATAGCTTTGCATGTTTCGATTGTTGCTAGACCCACCCTAGGGCTAGTGGGATCACCTCTGTCCATAGAGGGGATTTACCTCCACAACAAGAAGGAGGTCTTGAAACCCCTCTTCCTCTTCGTGGAGTCGACAGGTGAACAAATTTGCAATCTTCTGCAGGTCACCAATTCTTGTTCACCATCAAGAAATGATTATCAACAATTCATAACAATAGACTTGGGAGAATACTTCGTTACAAGGCCTTCGTCTCCTAGCATATGCAACAAAAGATGTTGGTGCTGGAATCAGCACTTGGACTGCAACAAGCACCTGACCAAACACATCTTAAAATCTAAGGAAATTTAATGTTTTTTTTTATTGGATTGGAAGATGGTATAAACTCTGATTCACTAAAGAGAGATTTCGGTCAAATCCACAGTTCTACTAAAGAGGGTATTGTAACTTGATGTGGTAGCAAGGTGCAATTTTGTAGTCCATGATGAGAGGAAATTGAAAGATAAGAGGAGAATAAATAGGTCTGTGACACAGAAATCTACTGATTCAGTGGAAATTGACATAAGTATCATTTTGAAAATATTCCATTGAGAGAAAGCTATTTCTAGTCTGACAAGATTCTCACTGAAATATCATCAAGAATAAATATCATGAGTGATTCTCTTCCACTGTTATACCATTTATTTTATCAGGAACTATCACTGTGTGAGACTAACAAAAATTGATAAAACACATGACATGCTAAATAGACTAATAAAAACACATAACAATATGATGAATTGAAAACTGGAACTGGAAGAAAGGAGATATGGAAACACAAGTAAAATAGACAATACACACAAAAAACTGGTAATAAGTCCTCAATAGTATTATTCCATTTCATTCACAAAAAATATTACAGTTCATATAGGTCAAAGTTCAATAACCACCAACCCACCCTGACTTCATATCAGTTTGGCATATATATACAAAATATGATACTATCCTCTACAACAAAAAAGGTAAATATGTTTCGACAGTCATTACAATCTCATGCAAGAGGTGAGGCTTATCCCTTAGTCTTAATTACAATGTGCTATAATAAAAACAAGATAAACATCACGAAAGCATCATGAATTCTGTCACTCTAAAATGGTTGTGTAAGGTGGCAGTCTATTCAAATGCCACTCTTTTGTTTTAGTGCAACCAATATTTAGCAAAAAACATAAAAACAATGGGAATGACATATGGCTATGTCCTATTAATATGTGAAAAAAAACATTGAAAATTGTGTGTAGTTGTTCCTTGAATGATTCCTGGTGCCTTGTGAAAAATGTGTTGATACTGAGAGTAGTGGTAGAAAACTGTTTGAGAGAAACTCTTCCACTTTTATGTTGTTAGTTTCCCTTTTTTGGTTGAAAACCCTTTATAATGGTGGAAAACCTGAAACTTTTGAATATAACGGAGGAGGTTCATTTTATGAGAAATTTCAAAGAAACCCTTTGAAAAAGGTTTAATTGATAGGGATACATGGATCAGAATGAATGGTAAGCGAGGGGGGTGATTATAGGCGGGATGATGTGGCACATAGGTGGGACCAACCATATCGCTGTTAAAACCTCACAATGTACCATTTTTACCATACATATTGACACAACCTTACCCTTTATAACTATATTTAAAAAGGGTTCCATCATCATTTTCATTCACTTTATCCAAAGGTATATGAAATCCTCCTCTTTAATATATATTTAATATGTTTACATATAATTCCATATTACTCTTATATTTCATCATTAATCGAAGGTAGATTGTTGCTAACACAAGTCTAAAAGATCACAGATAATTTATTTGCTGTGCTGAAACAATCGGTCGTTGCTGAAACAGTCAGCAGGCACACATATTCCGTCACTACTCGTAATTTGCGATTCTGGAAGAGTATTTTGGGAACAATGGCAACAAGATGAAGACAAGCAAGGAAGTGGTTACATGGATTATTCTGAAGCCAGTACTTTTTCTGTATCTGTTGTAACAATATTTTTCTATGGAAGAATAGAAGGGCCCTGTTTTAAGAAAGACGAACAGATTTGGATAAAGATAGATTTGTTCTGATGTAACTGTAATAGATGTCTCCTCTTTAAAAAGAGGAGACATCATCATTAGAAGGGGGAGTAAGAGACTACAGGAGAATGTTGTTTTGAGCAGAAAGGAGCTAGACTCCATTGTAATGTATCATTCATTTTTGACAGATGAATAAAGGTTTCTTTTGAGCGCTCCAATTTAACTCTTTCCCTGGGGAATATTGTGAGAAGGAAAGGGCCCGCCTTCATCACAAGATTCACCCGACTGTTCCTTTAGTTTGTTGAGTTTCTTTATGATATTCACACCTTAATTTAATTCTGTTTGCTGAAACATCAGTTGCATGGTTCTGTAGTTCTTTAAGCATTATGTTTCCTTTAATGCTGCATGAGTTTGGTAACATTCATTCTTAAAGAAGCCAAGAGATATTTTTCTGTTATCTATTTGAATGTATGATTGATGTTGGGAAATAGGTGCTGAAGATTCCTGTGCAAAGGAATAGGGTCCTGTTTCCATTAATTGACTTTCTTTTTCTTGCAGTGTGATTAGAAACAGGAGACAGGTGCTGAAGGTTCCTGTTCATGGGAATAGGGTCCTGTTTTCTTGAATTTATCTTTTCTACAGTGTGATTAGTGTCAGGAAGCAGGTGCTGAAGTTCCTATTTGAAGGAATAGGGTCCTGTTCCCTATTATGGTTGATTGGTTTCCTTTCCTGCAGAGTGATTTCCTTTCATTAGGATTCTTAAAAGACTGCAATAGAGGAATTGCTTCTACTATAACATAAGTAGACTTCAGCTTTGTTAAAATAGGGTGTGAATAATTAGATTTGTATGATTAATAATTGTGTGACTTTTACTACAACATTATTTTTCTTTTGGAATTGAGCATATCCAGTGCGTGGTTGTCTTTGGAATAAACAAACCTTCTCGGGTTGACAATTTATGTGGAGCTTGAATTGTTAAAACAATTAAAGCGACCAACATTTTGGCGCCGTTGCCGGGGAAGGAAATTATAGATTTCAAAAGCATTAATATTTTCTTTCTAGATGTGCAGATTGTATGAGAGGACGCGGAACCCAGAAGAAAACTAATCCTACAGGTGGCAAGGGCAAAGGAAGGGGAGGAAGAAAGACTTTCATTGACAAGATTGTATCAAAGGCTGAATCATCACAGAGATTAAGTTCTCGAAGACCAAAACTTCAGCACTCCCCTCAATCGGATTACAAAACAGAGGAAGTTGTGGGCCCTGAAAACATAGAGGAGTCGGTAATTAAAGGACCAACAATCAGTGCTGGAGAGTCAGAAGAAAGTGCTAGCAAATCAGCAGAGCACGTTGAGGAACTAATGGAGAGTGTTGGATGACCAATGGAAAACATTAAGGAGCCAGTAGAAGATCTTGACGATCGAGAAAGTGTAGTAGGAGAGTAGCCAATGGAAGGAAACAATGAAGAATTCTTTGGTGGAGGACCTGTAGATCCTGAAGGAGAAGGAAGGGATGAAAATTCTCTTTCTACCTTGGGATTTCCTATCAGTGATCTCCCTAGAGGAACAACTCCTATGAAGAATATTCCATTGTTAGCTTTACCTAACTTCCATGGTTTATCCTCTGAAGATCCGGATGAATTTCTTTTTGAATTTGATATATTATGCAGAAGTTATGATTATGTTACTAATGCTCAAAAGTTGAAATTGTTTCCAGCAACATTAAAAGGAAATGCTTTAATATGGTTCATGAGCCTTGGAAGTCAGGTAATCACAACATGGGAACAGATGAAACAAGAATTTCTGCTTAAACATCAAGACTACTGTCGGACGAGAGAAAAGAGGGACGAACTATTCAATATGGCACAAAAGCTAGATGAGAATCTGGAGGACTATGTAGAAAGGCTGCAGTATAATCTACAGAGATCTGATCATCCAAATATAAGTAAGGAAATTCGAAAAACAATATTACTTGGAGGACTAAGGGATGATTTTTTAGACATGTTAAACATGCTTGGCAAGGGAGATATATCTAAAGAATCATATGATGAGATTGTTGAACTTTGTAAAAGATGTTCAAGGGGAGCTGTAAAGAACATAGTAAGTAATAGAGATCCCACCTATTCAAGACTGCAGAAATCAGCCAGTGGGGGAGCAACAAGAGCTGAAATAGGTAATTTACTTGAAGAATTTAAAACTGAGATGTTAAGTTCTTTTGCTTCACAAATTGACACTTTGCAGGTTAAAAAGAAGCAGGTTGAAGCAGAAGCAACTCTGGCTGTCTTTTGCCCGAAGTGCAGAGACAAACATCCACTAAGGGAGTGCCCATTGGAAAAAATACCAATCTGCACCCTTTGTGAGAAAGATCATGAAACACAAAAATGTCCTTCTCTACCAGGAATAAAGGCAGCATTGCAGCCAACGGAAGAAGAAGCTGAAGCAGTTTACCTGCTAACTCAAAGAAGACAATGGAAACCAAAAGGACAAGGTATGAATTCTAGTATGCCATTTAATCGTTGGAATAACTATTCTACGTTCAGTCAAACAAATTACCCTCCCTTTAATCAAATGCAATACCCACCCTTTAATCAAATGAATTTCCCACCCATGCAACAATCAAACCCTCCCTTTGTTGATCCTGCAATGTGGACTCCTTGGCCCCCACAACAACCATCTTCCTTTAACCCTTGGAATTCAAATTGGAGAAGCCAACAACTCCTGTATCCAAATCAATTTCATCAATTCCAACAACCACTTCCTCTGCCATCAAATGCTCCACCAAATAATAAAATGAGACTCCAACTACCTGTGCAACCAAATCTTAACCCCAATAATAAATTTGTGCAAGTCATTGATATTCAGAATCAGCCTATATTTCCTACTATGCAATGTAATGATATTCATTTGAGATCTGGGAAAATATTAGAGCCTATTATTGATGACATAACCTCTTCTGATTCTGATAAAGAGGAAACTGAGAAACATAAGAAATCACAACCACCCTCTAACAAGGGTATTGAAATAACTGAACCACCATTCTCCGAGCGTTTAGTTTTAACTAGAACGCCTGAAACACCTGCTTTTAATCTTTTAGGGGAATTGCAAAATGTGTATGTTAAAATTCCACTTTTATAGGCACTGAGAGATGTACCAATTTATGCCAGAACCATAAGGGATATTTGTGTTAAGAAACCTAGTAGGAAAACTAAAGATCCCCTAACAGTGCATGTGATGGGTGATTTATCTGCATTAATGTCCGGAAAAACCCCTCCTGTAAAATATGGTGACCCCGGCCATCCTACCGTGACAGTTCAAATTGGTAAAACAATGATTCCTCAAGTTCTGGTAGATCTAGGTGCTGCAATAAACATAATGACTCTTGAAACTTCACAGTTGTTACAGCTGAATAACACAATCAGAGATACACCTACTATTCTAGAGTTTGCTAACCGTTCTACAATTAAACTAGAAGGAGTTGTTGAAGATCTAGTTATCTGAGTTGAATCTTAGAATTACCCAGCTAATTTTGTCGTATTGAAAACTAAAACTAAGCTGGGGGGACATCCTTTAATTCTGGGGAGGCCATGGCTGGCCACAGCTGATGCCTTTATCAGTTGCAGATCTGGTTCAATGAAAATTTCTAATGGTTATGAAACCAAACAACTTACTCTTTATCCTCATGCTACACCTATAAGTAATAATGAAGATTCTATGTGGATGGATTATGATGATAATGCTATTCAACCCATTTTAACTATCGGACAAGCCTTAACTCTTAAAGACAATACAAAGGATGAAATAATTAATAATTTTATTTGTGAACCTTCCTTTGTAATTGCTGAAACACACAATCAATTGACTGCAATTTTTGAAACAGATACCTAGGAAAAGATTGAATCTGAAGACTTATCTCAGACATTAACCACCATCTCATCTAAAAGCATAACAGTCGAAATCGAACCTGGCAAGACATTAAACATAAATCCTGATCTAACAGTTGCTGAAACACAGCAGTTAATGAAGTTATTACATGAAAATAAGGAAGCATTTGCATGGGATTACACGGATATGAAAGGAATCTCTTCTGAAATATGTACTCACTGAATTTATATTAAATAAGGATGTCGACTAGTCTGTCAACCCCAAAGACGAATGAACCCTAATTTACGGGAAATTTTTAAAGAAGAACTTCAGAAATTGCTTAATGCAGGATTTATATACCCCATATCTGACAGTGAATGGGTTTCCCCATTGGTAATTGTCCCTAAGAAAAACGGGAAATGGAGAGTATGTGTTGATTACAGAGCCTTAAACAAAGCTACTCAAAAGGATCACTTTCCTTTACCTTTCATTGATCAGGTGTTGGATAGTCTTTCAGGGAAGAAATTATTTTCTTTTCTAGATGGATTAAGTGGGTATAACCAAATTAGAATTGCACCCCAAGACCAGGACAAGACCACTTTCACTAGTCCTTGGGGAAATTTTGCTTATAGAGTTCTTTCATTTGGGCTATGTAATGCACCAGCAATGTTTCAGAGGGCTGTTATAGGAATCTTTTCTGATATGCTGAATGACTCTATGGAAATATTTATGGATGATTTTACTCCTTATGGTGTGTCTTTTGAAGATGCATTACAAAATCTTGAGAAGGTACTTAAACGTTGTATACAGGCTCACCTCTCCCTAAGTACTGAAAAATGTCATATGATGATGAGTGAAGGAGTAGTGCTTGGACATTTTATTTCATCTCAAGGTATTCAGGTAGACCCATCTAAAATATTGGTCATTTAGAATCTTCCTGTTCCTAAAACACAAACTGATGTGAGAAGTTTTCTAGGACATGCTGGATATTACAGAAGATTTATTAAAGATTTTTCTAAGATAGCTTCTCCATTATTTGTGTTTCTTATGAAAAATGTTGAATTTAAGTGGACTAATCCTTGTCAGAAAGCCTTTGTAGAACTCAAGCATCAATTTTCTATCGCTCCTATTTTGAGGGGACCTGATTGGGCCCTCCCTTTTCATATATCTTCTAATGCTTCAGACACTGCAATTGGAGCTATCTTGGGACAAGAGGAGAATCATATTCCTTATGCTATCTACTTTATCAGTAAGAACATGACCCTTGCTGAGCTTAATTATACAGTTACTGAAAAAGAGTTTCTTGCAGTAATTTATGCCATTAATAATTTTCGACATTTTATCACTGGTTATTCTACTTTTGTCCACACTAACCACTCGGCTATTAAGTATTTAATGAACAAATCTGTCACAAATGCTCAAGTTACTAGATGGCTATTATTACTGCAGGAGTTTGATATCACAATTGTAGATCAGCCTGGTAAATAAAATATGGTGGCTGATTTCCTTTCACGGTTAAAAACTGATAATAATATTCCAGTAGATGATTCTTTTCCTGATGAGTATTTATTTGCAGTTTCTGCTCACTCTCCGTGGTATGCGGATATTGCCAATTATTTGGTTGCAGGAAAATTACCATCACACATGTCATACAGAGAAAAGAGAATAATTGTTCAACAGAGTGCCAGGTATAGCTGGATAAGTGGGTGTCTTTTCTACAGAGGGCTTGATCAGGAAATCCGAAGATGCATTAGGGAAGATGAAGTGTATGACATACTAAAAGCTTGTCATGATGGCCCTTGTGGAGGGAATTTTGCTGATAAAAGAACAGCACACAAAATTTTGAGGATGGGTTACTATTGGCCCTCATTATTTAAGGATGCAAAGAAATATGTGAGGGCTTGTGACAGCTGTCAGCGAATGGGTCAACCCAATCATAGAGATCAAATGCCATTAAACCCCGAGGTAGTATCCGGACCATTTGAAAGATGGGCCTTGGATTTCATAGGACCCATTAATCCTCCATCCAATCAAAGAACTTATATATTAGTCTCTACAGACTATATGACTAAATGGGTGGAGGCCAAAGCACTTATTAGAGCCAATGAAGAAGCTTTCCTAGCTTTCTTATTTGAAGAAATCTTCACTAGATTTGGAATTCCTAGAGAGCTAGTTACATATGGAGGACCTCCATTCAATTCTCATGGTTTTAAATCTACCCTTCAGAAATATCATATTCATCATAGAATTACTACACCATACCACCCCCAGGCCAATGGGCAGGTGGAAAGTAAAAATAAAGTATTAGAAGCCATTCTAACTAAAACAGTGAAGGATAACCGGAAGGATTGGTCTCAAAGGCTCCCTGAAGCACTATGGGCTTACAGAACTACTTGGAGAAACACTACAGGTTTTTCTCCCTATGAATTGGTTTATGGTAAAAATGTTCTTTTTCCTGTGGAATTTGAAATTAAAAATCTAAGAACTGCTTTAGCTGTTAATCTTGATTTGACTAATGTGCAGACAGCTAGGTTGCAATAGCTTCTTGAATTGGATGAAAAGAGATTAGATTTCATTCACCAAACAACCATGATTCAACAACAAAGAATGAAGTGGCATGATAAAATTATCAAACACAAGCAGTTCCAAAAAGGTAATTGGGCCTTATTGTATGACTCTCGGTTTGAAAATTTTCAGGGTAAGCTACGTACACGTTGGCTTGGACCATATGAAGTAGATGCTGTTTTTCCTAATGGAACAATAAGACTTCTAACAATTGATGATTCTAAAACACCTCTACTAGTCAATGGTCATAGGCTTCGTTTGTACCAGCGCCCTGTTTCTAAAGAGGATTTCAAGACTGCTTGCATGACTGATACACATTATCTTTTTCTAGGGGAGTCTTCTGCTCCTCACAGCATTTAATTTTTTGCACTGTATTTCTAGCATTAGATTAGATTTAAAACTAATAATCCCTGTCAAGGGTTGGCATGTTACAATTGAATTTTTCAGATTATGGAAGAACTCATTAAGGAGGACAGATTCATCACAAGATTCACCCTACTGTTCCTTTAGTTTGTTGAGTTTCTTTATGATATTCGCACCTTAATTTAATTCTGTTTGCTGAAACATCAGTTGCATAGTTCTATAGTTCTTTAAGCATTCTGTTTCCTTTAACGCTGCATGATTTTGGTAACATTAATTCTTAAAGAAGCCCAAAGATATTTTTCTGTTATCTGTTTGAATGTATGATTGATGTTGGGAAACAGGTGCTGAAGATTCCTGTGCAAAGGAATAGGGTCCTGTTTCCATTAATTGACTTTCTTTTTCCTGCAGTGTGATTAGAAACAGGAGACAGGTGCTGAAGGTTCATGTTCATGGGAATAGGGTCCTGTTTTCTTGAATTTATCTTTTCTATAGTGTGATTAGTGTCAGGCAGCAGGTGCTGAAGTTCCTATTTGAAGGAATAGGGTCCTGTTCCCTATTATGGTTGATTGGTTTCCTTTCCTGCAGAGTGATTTCGTTTCATTAGGATTCTTAAAAGACTGCAATAGAGGAATTGCTTCTACTATAACATAAGTAGACTTCAGCTTTGTTAAAACAGGGTGTGAATAATTAGATTTGTATGATTAATAATTGTGTGACTTTTACTACAACATTATTTTTGCTTTTGGAATTGAGCATATCCAGTGCGTGGTTGTCTTTGGAATAAACAGACCTTCTCGAGTTGACAATTTATGTGGAGCTTGAATTGTTAAAACAATTAAAGTGACCAACAATCACAAATCGTAACCTTAGTGTTTTGTTATAAGCTCTGAGGTTGTAAAATTTAAAACTGCGAAGTGCGATCCGCAGGGGAGGAGGTGAAATGACGTGGCAGGGAAGAAGTGAGACTTGATCGCAGGCACACATCAAAACCTTTAACTGTTAGTTATAAGTTGTGGGGTTAACACCTAAACTTTGAGAAGTGCGGGGAAGAGCGACCCACTGGCAATTGGCAAAGTGTTACGAATTGGTGAAATGTTTTAAGCAGTAAGTGTTATGAATTTTATATGATATATGTCTGTATTGCAACGACTGTGCGATGGTGGCAGAGTTGCTGAGGTCAGGCCAACCTACCACATCACATTTAAAATAAATATGTTGTGGGCGCTCACAAAGGTAAAAAAAATTGCGATGCGATGTATTCGTAGTCGCAAATTGGTGATCGTATTTTTTAAAGTTTAGTTCCAATGCGAAACACATATAATCTACGAAATGTGATGAGGGCTCCACTTTGATCAGGATCGGGGAATGAAAAGTGATGAAACGGTAAAGCTGAAAGCGTTAAGAGGAAAGAAAAAAAGAAGGTAATTTTAATGTTTTTTCAAAGGAATATAAAATGGAATGGAAGTGTGGCAGTGAATGGGTCCTACTTCATATTACATTGGCAATTTATAAGTTTAGTATTAAGAAAATACAAGTTAATTGTTATGATTTTCAATGGCTGATATGCAATGAAGGTACGGGGTCATACCAAAGGTTTTAGCAGCTTTTTGTTATATATGTGATATGTAATATATATAATGGTAAGGTTTATGGTTTATATCACATGACTGTTCGGGTTTTGGGGGTTTGAATGGGATTCAGAGCATGGGAGTGTTAGAATTTTGGAAAATGAAAGGTAAGAAGAGGGTTGATGGAATGAATGAGGGTAGTATGGATTTCACTCACCATCACACTTAATGAACAACACTTTTCTCTTTCAACTGAATTAAAATGTAGATAGATTCATTTGATGCTCTTGATAGTCAGGGTCTCCCACTTTGCTAGTTAAGTTGTTTTCTTCCGACTGCACTCTGATTTTAAAGAAACCTGGTTACCACGAAGCCTTAATTTTCTTGCTTCGAAAACTGATTACCTGTTTACCCATAGGCTCTTTTCTAAGATAACCAAAATATTACTGAAATAGATGCGCTTTTCACTGTGTGGAATATATGACTTCCATTTTTGAGAAATAGATGCCATTTACTATTTTAACTGTTTTGAAAATGAATTTGCAAGAAAGATAGCTATTATTCCAGACCAGATGAATGCAATTTTATTACCCAAAAATCGACTAAATTTCAACACTAGAAATAAGCCAAAACAAATATTTTAACTTATTTTAGGATTGTAGAACACTATGACACCTATTCACTTAAAAATACCTTGATGTTGGGACTCTTTTATAACTTTTATTGGAAATGACTCAAACTTTGGACATGGACTAAGACATGATAAAATTTTAGAACAATGACACAATGGTGATTACACCATCAACTTTTTCAGTTCTAACAATGCCAATGACCATTGCATCCACTACCATTGCACCATGACAACTCCCTCCCGAAATCTCCATCCAATTGCCTGCGCTCGCGCCTTAAGCCCATTAGACATTTAATGGCTTAGGCCGTTACCCAACGGGCCCACACCATGTCAACGGTCACCCAATCACTCTACAAAACCAATTCTCCTCACCTGTTTTGAGTTTTACCACTGCTCCCATAATCTTATTATTGTAGGTGATCGATTTTTAAAGGTTTTATAGCAAAAGACAAGCACAAAAAGGTTTTTAGTTCTCTAACAGTTCTATCAGAATTCCCTTTCTACTATTTCTCCTCCCCATTTTGATCAGCAGAGTCCCTTTCTATATTCCCATATTCTTTTAATACCATTCTTCTCTGAAACAGTGAAAAACACAGTTAGTTAATTTTTCAAGTACAACAATGCCTCCAAAGAAACAACGAAAACCCTTTAATCCAATGGTTTACCCAAAAATAGACTTGGATCATGTGGCTCTGGCTGATAGAGACCACAAAATACACAAGACAGAGTCTGAATTTGATCTATTCAGTGTCTATTGTTGGCTAGAAGACAAAATGAATGATGAAGTTGATGATATAGGGTTATGGGAGACCAAATTACCCTATTTCATCTTCTCAAAGACACACATTTGCCCTGAATTTGTGAGGAAATTTCATGCATGTTATGATATCAATTAGATAGTTGTAGTAGCCCCCATAGGATAAGTCCTTTTTTCTGTCAGTGCCCAGTCAATATTGCAAATGATGCAAGCCCCTACTGTTGAAGAAACCATTCCATTTTCCTATGATGCCCTTAGATAATTATACCAAAAACTAGATTTTTCCAACAGTGTCAAAACATTATAATTATTCATGGCTACTGATGCCCCACTACCCAAAAATAATCCTCCATATCCCTCTTCCACTTTCCCGGATAGAACCCAACATATTGTCACTGTCCTTTCATATTTACTAGGGTATCATTTAGATAAGTGGATAGATGAGGCCATGATAGGTTTCTTGTCCATTATTTCATCAGATTCTAAGCCTTCCATCATGTTTAAATTTATCCAATTTTTAGCTGATGCCATCCATGATCAATTTGTAAAGTTTCACACAGAGGAAGTGTTCAAATACACTTCAGTTTTAGTCTATATGTTTTTCTATTTTCAGGCCAGTAGATTCCAATTTACAATGAGGAAGGTTAATGATGACTCTCAGCCTCAATCAATCATCTTTTGGACAACCATGCTAATGAAGGAACAAAAGGAATATACCTACAAGATATTTTTTGATGCCTTTGTACATCCAGAAACGAGTATACTTAGTAGTTCAGTGGAACCAAGGATTAATATGGAAATGAAGAAAATCATGCAGTTATCAGACCAAATTATAACTAGATATTGGTAATTGTACCAAAACTATACTGAGATCATAATTTATGGGTGTGAGCTAGCCCCTTACAAGCTTCAAAAGTTACTCCTCGTGAGGATCTTTTCCTTGGAATACATAAGGCAAATGATCAATGCAGATAAAGTACACTTTGTTCCTGCCAAAAATAAGTCTCAATTTAGGATCAAGTCCCAAATTGGTACTTTTATTGGAAATAGTAGGGTAGTAGGAGAAGAGGATGATAAGATGTTGAGGGAGATGAAATTTAATCACAGCTTCACTTGGTCATATGACCCACTTGGTATTATTTCGAGGAAAAGGATGGAGAACAAATCAACCCCTTATATCCACACCCACAGGCGTGAGATTGAATAGTTTATGAATCAAGTAGAGTGGGAAGCAAATAAACTACAGGAGGCTAAATAATAGGTGATCGCAACCTCAAGTATTCAAATCCCTACTCCACGAGAAAAGTAGACTATGGAAGGCAAAGAAGACAGAGGAAAAGAAACAGAGAAAGAGACAATAAGAAAGAGGCCTAGAGATGATCAGTTTTCTATGGAGACTGATACATCTAGCAGGTAATTCAAAATGAATTATAGAAATATAGCTATAATCCACATTAACGTTGATCAAAGCAGTGAAAAATAGCAACAGACAATCATCACAATCAGGGATTCTCCAAGTTCATCTCCAGCAAGTGGCCAAACCATATTTTCCACATCTTCAGCCACCATTCCATTCCAACAGTAAAACCTACAAACTCCCACATCTACTTCTACTATAGGGGGAAAGGAGGAAAACATCTATGATAATTTTTGAGAAATTAAGAGGAAAAATGGAATCCTAAAAACCAACACCTACAACCTATTTTGGAAGCATACCAATAGTTCACAGAGCATTCTTTTATCAGCCTTTGAATCAGAGAAAGGAAAGATGAGAATGGCTTTCCTAGAAGCTTAGACTTCTCAGGTTAAAACACCTACAGACTTCAAGCACACTTCTTTTGAATTTGATGTTAAGGACATCCATCCAATAGACCAAATGGAGATGCATAAGTAGACCAGAGAGATGATTTCCTCCACATTGACAAGAAATACAATGAGATTATCTAAACTATAGGTATCATTAGCCAATTTTCAATCTCAGCTTAAGATGGAGAAGAATTATTCTCTTGCCAAGGATTCTAGAATCAAATCCCTATAGGACTTAGTGGTAAATATTTGGTATGACCCAACCAATGTAGAGGTTGTGGAAGAGATATTGAAGAAGAAGAATGTTGATATAGTAGCCCTCAGAAAAAAAATAAAAATGTCAACAACTGAAGACCCTTTAATAAAGGACATTGATGAAAATGAAGAAGAGAAAGCATAAATGATGAAGCTAATAATGGAGCAGTCTACACACCTAAAGAAAATGGAGACAGAGATGGAAAAATTGGTTAAAGAAAAGGAGAAAGAAAAAGAAATGGCCATTGTTCCTTTGGAGGCTTTTCCTATTTCTTCCATCCCTAGAGCTACTGTTATAGGTCAATTTGGGCACCATTCCCAATGACCTGGTTAACTGGGCATCATCTCCAGGACCAATGATCAAGGGTCTATCATTCCCTATCATTTCAGTTGCTACATGCCCTAAGACAAGAAACAAGACAAATCAAACAAGACTTTCATCAAGAAAATGTTTCCATGGTTTGAAGCTTATTATATAGCATATGAGAGCTCACCAACTTAGGCTCTAAGGGGCCTAAGTAAATTTCATATGTAGGTAGCCCCATGCAAAACTACTTTGCAAAGCACTTCTCGACATTCACAGGTGCGTTGGTCACATTGGGAGAAAAATTCTCATTGTTTCGGAATCTGCACTTGGCCAGTGCCTTCTAGAAGAGTTCACATGTGTCAAGCTTCAGATCCAAGTTTCCACTTGACATCTACATGAATGGAAACATGTCTTACCTATTTTTGTAAAGTTATTGATTGCAAAACAACCTATAGTTCATCTATAAATTGAACACAGATCTAAGTGTTTGAGAAGGAAGAATTTGAGTAGAGAAATGTTGGAGGATTTTCAATCAAGAGTTTGATTTGTGGAGCTACTGCTGGAGAGATTTATGTTGTGATGAGTCTTGGAAACTTTGCTGGAAGGTCACTTAAAATCATTCACTAGATTGTAACCTCTCCTTCTATCATCAATAAAGAGTACTTTTTTTTTTTTCCCTACATGCATTTATGTTAACTTTGATTTTCCATATTGCAAGATCTTGGTTGATGAATGTAGTTTATGCTTTACTTATTTAGCTAACTAGCTTGAATATATATCTATATTATTGCATCTTCAGTTGTTTTAGTGTTATTTCTTGCAGGAAGAATTCAACTCACAAACCGCTTCAATTTGAAGCTGCAACAGAAGTGACAGAAGGAGCCATTTGGAAGCAACTGAACAAGTAAGCCTCCAATCCTCTCTGTGTATCTATTCTGAGTTAGGATAAATGGTAGTATAGTCTTTCACCTGTTGTTCTAGAGAAACACCTATCTAGGGAAGCGTAATTTATTTGTAGATTACAATTCTGGCCCAACAAACTGGCGACTCCGCTGGGAAGAATTTCTCTTAGTTTTAGGTGTTTTATTCTCTCATTTTCTTTTTAAATCCACCCAATAGATGTTACACATAAATATTAGACTATTTAATAGCTTAATTTGAAAATACAGTGAGTTAAACAGTAGCATTTTTCCTTTTCTACTGCGCCCAATGCACCCTTAGTCTGGACACAGTGCTTTGCAGAGCACTGCCTCTCTTCCAAGCCTACGTTGCAGAGCACTGTCTCCCTTTGGAGACTGCGTTGACTCCTGAAAGTGACCAAATTCCCTTGAATTTGACTTTGCAACTTGCTTCAGTTTTGTTTGTTGCTGTGTTCTAAAAATTTTGATGCTCAATTGACCAGTGACTCTATATACTTCTTCCTCCTTTGGCTGAAAATTTGTTCAATGCTTGTTTAGAGAAGTTTCTCTTTATCATTGACAAGTTGATTTCAAAGTATTTTTTATGGTTGCATTAAGAATCATTTTCTTTCGAAATAGGAAATTGTCGTAAAATCTTCATTTCCTTGATAGGAGAAATTGTTGTTGAAATCCTCGTTTTTCCTTCAAAAGAGAAATTGTTGTTTCTATTCTTCATTTCTCGAAAGTAAAAAGAATTTGAATTATTGATCTAGTGCACCTAGTTTCTTTTATGCATTCATAACATTAAGGAAAATGAAAAGAAAAACTTTCATTTGCATGTAGGATTGTGTGTTTTTTGTAAAAGGAACATTAGGAAATCTGCATTTAGTTTGTGATTCATTGATTTTGTTTTTGTTCATTTATTTGTTTGCTCACAAATTATTTGCTCTCTTCCCTTAGTAGCTAGGTTCTTCATTGAAAAAGATGAAAGTGAAAGTTTGTTTATCATTATTAGCTTGCATTTTAGGATTCATATACATCATCATGGTGAACCTGAAAGGTAAATTATTAAGCAATATCAACATAAAATAAATCTCAATTTACTTAACAACGCTTTGGAACTATAACGATAACATTTAGAAGGTCTAGGGTAGAGACGTGTTATAATGTCGTAAAACATTGCAGTTGTTGTTAACTTGTCTACAATACATTTCAAGTGTGACACCTCACTCCATGTACGTAAATATATTGTAGCTCATCCACGTACTTTCGGGTATATCGGGCGGTGTTACAGTACGATAAGTATAAAGGGGTGCTCCCACTGTGCGGTTTCACATCAGATAGCGCTAATACGGACTTGGGCCTCCATGTACCTTCAGGTATATTTGGGAGGACAAATTTTAGGTGCTATCCATCCATAGTGAACCGAGTCGACCACCTTGAAATTGTGATACACCGAACACAGCATTCGTGGAGATTACCTGCCCATACTTCTTGGTTCACCAAAAGGTATTCTGTAGTTCACAGTTTCTTGGTAAACCCTTTTGCCTAGCATTACCCTATTTTTTATTTTTTTTTGGTTAAAATAAATCAGTGATCATGGAAGAACAAAATCTATCCCCCGTCGTTCACATAGATTAGCTTTAAAACCACCTTTACCATCGGCAGTTACTTCTGGTAGGTGAAGGTGATCATGATCTACCGAATCAAGTACAATTCATACCTCTGGTGAAACGTCATCATTTAAACCAAAGTTAACTCAAATTGTTTCCACACATCTTGGTTCATTTACTATTGTCGAAACAGAGTCTTCACAACTACCCGTGGTCACAATCCATTCAATCGTTGAGACCATACCTCCTGGACCCGACGTTATTCAATCAAAAATTAATCCAGATGTTGTCTCTTCTTTGATAGAAAATATGAATCTTGAATTCGAACATCTGGAAGTTTTTCCTACCTTGGTCACTCCACAAATTTCTGTAGCCACTGAAACTCCTATTTCACACAGTCAACCATTTGAAATATATTTTATGCCTGACAGTGAATTTCTTTCTCTTGGTTTAATTGCGATTGAAGAAATCCCACAAGATGATACACGTTTAAGTCCAACCCATTTTGGGGGAGACCTTTACCTGTACAAGTATTTTCCTCAATCTTTTCCATCTGATTTTGTTGATCCTATTGCCATTCATTCTCTTGTTGATTTTGGAGAGTATACATTTGGTCATACAACCATGTCTAAACCAAAATCTTTGGTTGGGTCTGCTGTTCCAATTACGTAAAATCCTACCCTCACTACTCCGTCGATGTTCACAACCTCACCAAAATCATATTTTCACAGTGGCCCTTCAGTCCCAACAGGTTACAAATAATTATCTGGAACTTTCTCTAGTACATATTCAAGACGATGGTATTTACCAATGTCATCATCTTGTGCTTTATCTGGTATTCCTATAGTTAGTACTGAACGACTTGATTCATTACATACATCATCAGGGCAATATCAAGTCGGTCCTTTTGGGTCATTTCCTTTAAGTACCATATCAACTGGACTCCCAAAATTTGGAGAAACTTATTTTCCATCTTATTATCCTCCTTATGCCGGTGGGAAACCTTTGGTCACCCAATATGATAGTACTCAGTCACATTTTGGTCAAACTAATGTTGACATGAATGTTTGTCAATGGTAGCCCACTCTGCCTATCCAACCACAAATGATTGTACACTCGTATCAACCAGTTCAACCTGTTAGACCCACTTCATTACCACCTATTAATACATCAATACCCCTGTTACAGAATCAAAATATTGTAAATCAACCTTATTAGGCAGGTTTTTCAACTCAATATCATCAAATGTTGGGTCCACAGACTCAAAATCCTTTGGTTAATTTACAACAACCTGTATCAAGGATCATTTATTCACAAGTTGGTGTACCATTTTATACATATCAACCGAATCTAACTTACACTAATTTGGGTTATACCATTGGTCGACAAACCCCTTGGCAGCCACAGGTGCAAATGCCTCAAACTTCATTTCAACAAGTATCATATCTAGGTTTTGGGCAACATAATTCTCAATCGTTTGCTATGCAAACCAACCCCTATCTAGGTTACCAGCATCAAATTCCGTATGCTGGTGCTCAAAGACCTATTTCCCAAGAAATTCCATCTTATCCTGGCTATGCTCAACCTGACCTTAATCGACAGTTGCCTTTTGTTGCATCCTTGGAATTACCAAATTTAAACCGGTTAACCAATGCTCCTATCAATTATGCTCCTTGGTGGCTGGTGATACCTCATAAATTACCCTCTAACATTCCTAAATTCAATGCAAACCCTGGAGAAGATCCATCAACTCATGTTATGACTTATCATTTATGGTGTTCATCAAATTCCGTAAATGATGATTCTGTTCGATTATGTATTTTCTAGCGTATGCTCACAGGTCTGGAAGCTAAATGGTACATTGACTTACCTAGAGCTTCTTTTGACAATTTCACTGCCTTAGCTACTATCTTTTTGACCCATTTCGAGTTACTGATTAGATACGAAACTGGAACAGAACTCTTGACCAACCTCAAGCAGACTAATGCTACTCACATTTCCGATCATATTCATGAGTGGCATTGTTGTCGATGAATGGTTAATACATTTTTTCCATATCATCTCTTTGCTGAATGGTTCATTAATTCCCTGTTAACATCTATAACTAAGGATGTGGCTAAAGGTGGCGTCGTCACAGAAGAGAAATTTATCGCTCGTGCCTAATATTTAGATTTGATTTATACTTAGTCTGGCATGCTCTATGAAAAAATCCCAAATGCACCGAGATCTAATTTCAATTTTCCTCCTCAAATAAAGGACTCTCATGCTAGAGATGGCTTGATAGGCACTGCAAACACACACCACACTACTGCATCTAATCCTGCTCCTAATTCCCAAAATTAATGCTGTGTCATTTGACAAAGGAAAAAGTGACAAGCAACTAGGAGGTAAAAAAAAGGGGAAATCAAATAAAAAGAAAACTTCTAACCCATAGGAACGATCATCTGATCAACCGTCTGGACCACAGAAACCTCGTTATCCATGCATAATCTGTAACAAGGAACACTTTTTTAGGGATTATCCTCACCATTTTGAAGTCTCAAAAATTATCAAGACTTCTCATGCATCAGTTGTGTTGACAAACCCATTTCCAAATCTGGACACAAATTTAGCTGTTATGGATCTAGCTCCTAGTTCCCAAGTGTTAATGTTATCCACCACAAAACCTTCAAAATATATTTTGGTGTCAATGCGGAATAAATACTATGGTAGTCCGACCACTGATCAACCTACTACCTCAGCAACAAATCCATCTAATGAATCAGTACCACCTCCTGTTATTCCTGAATTGAAAATTAAGCCACCAAAGGGATTAATTCATAAATCGACATATAATCCTCAAGCAATAGCTGCACAAAATTATAATATAGTTGAAGATTTGGCTCAATCTCCTTTGGCTATGTCTACTCTTGAGGTATTACAAAATTGTCTCTCCCAGAAATAGGCTTTATTGTTGGCCATTGGTGGAATTGATCCGAATGATTCTAATCTTGTCGTCTTTAATCATACGGGTTGTTACACCATTTTTTGGTCATCTAACTTATTATCATTAGATGGACCCAAGTACACCATGTAAGACCAGTTCTACCCTAAGTAAAACTGCTTTCACTATGTTAAAACAGGAAACCCCAAAAGGAAATATTAAACAAACCCATATTTGTTTGGTTTTCCTCATGGAATAATTAATTAAACCATAATTTAATTATTATTCCCAGTCATGTTTAACCCAAAATCAAAGAAATTAATTAGATTAAACCTTTATTTATCTTATTGTTTTCTAGGAATAATCATTTAAACCTTATTTAGATGATATTCCTTGTTAAATATGACCAAATCACCCACAAATAATTAAATAAATCACTATTTATTTAATTATCTTTCAACCACCTCCTTAAATAATTAAATAAATCATTATTTATTTGATTATCTTCTAACCACTTCCTTAAAAAGATAAATAAATCATTTATTTATTTATTTTTAACAAATTAAGGGATTTGACCCAAGTCAAATACCTTTTCCCTCCAACAAATATAATAAAATATTCCATAAAAAGTGGATCTAGATCTGGTTAACCCAGGCACCAAGATCTAGAATGACCCAATATTTTGTTATAAATAGGAGGGTTTTTCCTACCATTCTTCACCTTTTGTTTCCTATTAGATCACTCTGGATCTATACACTTGGTCACCATTTTCTGCCATTTTGCTCCCATTGAGCTCTACTCTTTGCATTGGGTTTTCTACATCAACTAGAGAGAAAAATCTTAGATTTGAAGTGTTGAGGACTTCCAAGAACCCATCCCACTGAGGGGAATTGGATACTCCTTCTGTGTTTCCTCACAGGTGCCCCATTAATACAAAAATTCTTTCAAAAATTGTTCTTATCTTGTCTATTGGTATATGGAACAAACCCTTGTTTTTACTTCTTAATGTCTTTCCAAACATAGATCTGGTATTTTGCAGCTATTTTCTTGTCTAACTAATCGCAGATCTGAAGATATTGGCAACCACTTTTGTTGTTAGGGCTATTAGTTATGCGTAGCTAAAGTGGTCCTTTTTCGTACACTTTGACAAAGGATTCATACTAACAAATGGCGACTCCACACGGGTTTTAAATTACGACCGCTGTCGTTTTTCATATTCCTGCATATCCAGCTACTTCAGACCCTAGGGCTTCTTTTCAGCTATTTATTTTTCCTATTTTTAGGTTGTTTTTCTCACATAAAACCCTAAAACATTAAAATTTCTAACTTCCGTGTGTTTCTGGCCCTATTGCGCAGGTAAGCGACACCAGCCGCAACTGAGACGGCAACTTTTCTGAAAATCTGCCGCCGAGACAACCGGAACGGGGGGTCGCACTTTTTGGCCCCAAACCTACGACCTGGACCTCCAGGTCGCACTTTTCAGCCTGTTTCCTGCGACCTGCACTGAAATCACGTCAGAAATTGCGACCTGCCATTTTTTCAGCAAATTTTCTACAATTTTTCTGGGTTTTGCTGCAACTTCTGTCAGGGTCCTCCAGCCTCTGTCTCAACCTTTTTTGACCAAGTTCTGATCTGTTTTTACTCATCTAAGTGGAAATATAGCCCCTTAGGGCTTTAGTACCCTCCACTTTTTGTGGAAGAGTTTTAAGCTGTTTCAGCCGTCTGTTTTTCAGAGCTTTAGCCTCCTTTTTTCCAGATCTGTTACCTCCCTTTCAGATCCTTTGAAATCAACCTTTCTTCCTTTCAAATCACCTCCTGTCATTTTGTTTGGACCTACTTTCTGGGCCTCCCCCTTGCCCCCTCCATTTTGCTGATTTCCTTCCTTTTTCCAGCCACCTTGCCTCTGTCTCTTGGCTGTGATCTGCACCTCTTTTCAGTAGCTTTATCCTCTAGATCCCTGTCCCTTTCGACCTTAGATCTATTGGCCTCTTTTCCGTGTGTTTTGCCTAGATTTTTCCCTTTCTTTTCAGATTAGTTTTGAGAGACCCACCTTCTTGGGTTAGATAGATGCACAAGTAGCTGTTATTTTTCTGTTATTTCAGCATTATATACTGTTCTCTGTAGGTTTATTTTCAGCTACGCAGCACACTTTTTTCTTGCTCTCAAAATGGAAAGGGTTTAAAAATTAAAATTAACACACACCACACACTGACCCTAAGCGAAGAAGCGCTTGGTTAACACCGCCTGGCAAAGACTCTAAAATCAATTGTCACTGCACCTTTTCTGCCCTTGACCTTAATTGATTCTGTCCCTTTCTGCCCCTGTCGGTTTCCTTCTTCCTGTCATCATTGCGCCCCCACGGCGCCTTTCTCGGAGACTTCTTGGCCTTCATCCTCAGTTTCTGGTCAATCGACCTGCTTCTCCCTGCCATCGTCGAGCCAGTCCACCTTCGAGTCCACACTCCGACTCCTCTCCTGATTCATCGGGTCCTCCTTCTCCGCCTAGTTCTCCCCCTGTCACCTTCACTATGTCTGGTCTAGGGCCTAACGCTAGCGGTTCTCTCGGCCCTAATGTCGACCCTACTACTAGCGGAACCGCCACAGGAACTACCTCGGCCACCCCTGTGCTGCTGTACATTGAAGGCCTCAGCCTCCCCGATTTCCATCAGTTGATCAATGAACCCATTCACCACAATGCTAATTGGCCTGCTATGCCAACCAAGCTCCCCTCCGACATCCCTAAGTTCGAGGGCCTTAATGGCGAATATCCAACCAATCATGTATGATCTTTCCACATGTGGTGTTCCTCCAATTCCATTACCGATGACTCCATCCGTCTTCGTTTGTTCCAACGCACGCTCACCGGCGAAGCTTCTAAATGGTATGTCGAACAAGCCACCTCTACCCATACCACCTTTGAGAGTCTTGCCCAAGCCTTTTTGTCGTACTTCCAGCTCCCTCTCCGATACGATACTGGCACAGAGCTCTTGAATTCCTTCAAGCAATCCTCTTCAACATGCCTTTCCGCCCATATTCAGGAATAGCGAAGAAGACAGAGCTTATGTCGAGCCCCTCCCTTCGAAGATCGGGTTTACATGGACTGGTTCCTTCGCACCCTTCCCGCTCCCATCGGCAAAGATGTCGCCTCTCATTTTCCTCAAACTGAAGAAGCTGACCTCCAAATAGCCTTGCAATATGACCTGATCTATGCTCAATCTCGTTATGTTTATACCGTTCTTCCTGACCTCCCCAGGCCCGGTGGCGCTAACGCCCCGGGGGCATCTCATTCCGCCGACGGTATCGTTGGAGCCCTTTCCCATCCATACGCTCAACCTCCTATGGTCTATGGTCTCCCTCAGGGAGGGGCCAGCTCCTCCAGCACTCTCCCCCCTCCCGGTAGCATGTATCCAGGATACGGCATGCCTCCTCCTTTTTCCCAACCTCCTGCTTACCTCAATGTTGCCCAACCTACCCATTACCCTTATCCGCAGCCTGGTGCGCCATCTCCTCCAGCATATGCGCTTCCTCCTCCCTTTCCTCCTCAACCCCAGCACCAACACCTACAGCCCCCTCCAGGGCAAGTATTTGCATAGCAGGGCGCGACCAATCCCCCTTCTTCTCAAAGAAGGTGGAGAGGCAATCCAAACCAATCTTCCCCTGGTACCCGTGGACCCAATCCTGGTATGGACCCTAACACTGCCAACCAGCAACAGCGCACTCAGCCCAAGCCGGACAGGCCGCTTCGCACAAGTAAGCCTTGTTAGTGTTGCGGTGTTTATGGTCATTACACCCACGATTGTCCCCTATTACCCCATATGCGGCAGATGTGGGAGTCTCAAGCCACATTGCGCGGATAGCATGCCTCCCCTCATGCTCCTCCTAATGTGGCCACTACCCAGCCAACTGTTTTTACTGATCCTTTCCCTCAACAAGGATTCATGGCTACCCAACCGCCCGACAGCCAGGTAGCCACCCCCCCTTCCCTTTCTGGTTCCTCTGATTACCAGATCCTTATGATGCACTCCGATCCTAACCCGTCCGTCGATCTTCACCTTCAAACTTGGTCTCGCCAGTACTCCAAGCCTCCTGCTCAGTCTTCTCCCGAGCCTCCTTCTTCAGGTTCTCCAGAGCCTCTTTCATCACCCAGTGGACCCTTACATATCCCTCAACCAAAAGTTGAGGTTCATACCAAGATACCTAAGGGCCCACTACGTCGAAACGCTGCTCCCAGTCGAGTTGCCCATTCGTATAGCATAGTAGATGATTTGGCGCAATCTCCTGCCGCCATTTCCACACTGGAACTCCTCCAGTCATGCCCTTCCCAAAAGAAGGCTCTACTATCTGCCGTGGGCAATGTAGATCCTGCTGACGACCAAATGATTGTTTTCGACGCCACTCAATTGGACCATCCTCCTCTCCCTCCTTCCGTCGCCTTCCAAATCCCAGTCAAAATCCGGAACGCCAACGTGTCCCGGTGTATCATTGATGAGGGGGCATCCACCTGCGTGATGTCCGCTTCGGTTTGGAAGCAACTCAGATCCCCTGAGCTGGCCCCCTCCACGATCACC
The DNA here is from genome assembly GCA_034641835.2 of Pinus albicaulis. Lineage (NCBI taxonomy): Eukaryota > Viridiplantae > Streptophyta > Pinopsida > Pinales > Pinaceae > Pinus > Pinus albicaulis. Next base: position 307,909,024 of record CM076574.1, read on the forward strand.
CTTCGTGCGTGGGACGGTCATGCCTCCTAGCCCATTGGCCTGTTTCGTAATTGTCCTATCACCCTCGCCGGTAAGACTGTTTGCATTGACGTCGAAGTCATCGACGCCCCGCTAGATTACAACATTCTCTTGGGGTGAAGCTACACCTATGCTATGTCTGCTGTCCCATCGCGGTCTTTCGCAAGATGTCTTTCCCCCATAATGGAAAGATAGTCACCATTGACCAGTTGACATATCATGAGCCGAAATCTCAGACCTCCCCTGAGACGACCATCTCTTCCGTAGCCAACAAGCAAACCGTTGATTCCTTGACCAGTGTCTCCCATGGTGTTTACAAATATTCCTCCCTGCTTGGAACTTTCCCTAACCTTCCCCCCCCTCCGGTCACCGATCCCAGCTCATCGAATGTTTGCATGATGCAATCGTCTCAGGCTGCTGGCAAGTGGCCTGCCTCGGCTAGTCAGCAACCTCCTCCTCGCCCTCCGCAACCCGCTCCTAACCATTCATCTCAGCCAGCCGGACCCCCTCCTTCTGGCCCTACCCCTCTAGCTGGTATCCCTGAACCCCTCTATCCTCCTGGATCAGTTCCTCCTAGCCTTAACCATCTCGAAGCCGTTCCTCCTGGTCATTACCCTGCTGGGCAAATCCCTTTCTTAGCTCCCCCTCCCAGAGTATATTCTGTCCCCGTCATGGCCACCCTCTCTCTCCCTAACTTGACGTTGGGCATACCAGTCTGGTACCTTGATCCCCCAACCGCCACCCCTCCTGGTCATCCCAAGCCCTATATGGCTTTGACACCGGTTCAACCGGTCCCCCTAGCTTCCTCCGTTGCCTCTGTGCCCCCAGCACCTCCACAGGACCCTTCTCCTGTCGTGACGGCACCCAGGAAGAAAGGCAAAGCCCGCAAGGGGGCACCCAAAGACAAGACTACCACGACTGACCCGGCCCCTCCGCCGCCCGCGAAGCCTTGCGCTTTATGTGATGTCACCGTTCATGCCACCCATGCTTGTCCCAAGTTGCCCCGTATTCAGCCCATGGTTAAAGTCGCGTTCCCTGAGTCTACGGTCCCTGAAACCCCCATTCCTTCTCCGTCCGTAACCAAGAACCCCAAGACTCTCCGCACCAACAAGCCCTGTGCTTTGTGCGGCGTTCATGGCCATTACTCCCACCATTTTCCTCACCTGACGCACTACCGCGCCTCTTTAGAGGTAATCCGAGAGTATGAGGTTGAAAAAAATCAATCCGCCTCTCCTATCCTCGCGCAGTACACTTCAGGTCAGCCTGAGGATCCCCCCGCTCCCATCGACATTCCCCCCCCTGATGTTCAGATGACGGAGTCTACCGTAACCATTATTTACCTATCCTCCTCTGCGCGACACTCGGAGCCTAGCCCATCTGCATCCTCCCCTGTTGTGTCCCTTGACCACCCTTTTCCTACCCATACACGAGATCACTCCACCCGTGTCTCTGTTGACCTCCGCAGCCCGAGTCCTCACCATGCTTCCGATAGCCCTCATATACCACCCTGTATGCATCATGGTCATCCTGCCCCTTGCACTCCCTCCTGCGGTTGCCGCCCGATGACTTCTGTACACTCACGCTACCGTCATTACCTTTCCTCCCCTCATTTGTTGTCTTGTCACACCATTCTGCAGGACCCCCCGTCCACACCCTTTATCGGTTACGCCGATGGTGCAAGTCGCTACTCCAGGAATCTAGCCTCGGCAGGTTGGGCCATCTTCACCCCCTTGCATGCCCTTGTTCTTTCTAATGGGGTATGCATTGGTTCTGCCACCAACAATCAGGCCGAATATGATGCAGTGCGTGGTCTCTTAGCTGATGCCCTCTTTCATCGCATCCTCCATCTGCACGTTCGTTTGGATTCCCTGCTTCTTGTAATGCAACTAAATGGTGTTTATCGTGTGCATAATCCTGTGCTGTTTAGACGCTATTTACGAGTGAAAATCTTAATACGTGCGTTTGAAGCCATAAATTTCAACCATGTACCTCGAGAACAGAATCACTATGTAGATAGTATTGCAAACCATGTTCTAGATTGGCATTTATCACACACATTTCACACAAGACAATAAATCAACCATCAAAAGACGATGCATATCCATAATATGTGTCGCAAAACATATTTTTAGAGTCCATCTACTCTGATACATACGACATGCCCATAGCATGTTACAAACAAAACCCAAAACTGGGGGCACCACCTGCCCCTACATACATCATAGGGGGCACCACATGCCCCACCCCTAATCACTATCTGGAGGCTCCCGGGCCAATGGCTCTGCCCCTGCAGCATGTAGATCGCGCATAGCCTGACCGGCCATCGCCATGCACCGCATGACACCTCGCCACTCCGAGGGTAGACCAACACATGGCTCTATGAACTGGTCGTCTAAGTCCTGCCACCCGCGCTCTGATACTCCGGTCAACAACCTTTCACATCTACGGCGGATATCCTCCAGCAGGGCGGCTGCATCCTCATTCTGCGCCGCTCTCGACCCACTTGGACCTGTAGCTCCAGACGCTGCCGGTCGTCCCATATATCCGGCCGGTTTTACCGGTGCTATATCTGCATACCAAAAGTACATGAATCAGTACCATCAATTACTATTCAAAAACTTTAACATGCCCACACAAGAATAGCAATTTGTCACTTACCATCGGGCCCCCAGACTCGACCAGGCGGAAGTGGCAGATCCGGATCCCCACAGTAGCTCATCCCACTATAGGGATAGTCGTCTATGTACAAAGGCATCTGATCCCAATGGGAAAAAAACTCTGGTCGAAACACTCGCCCGACCGCCCCTCCTCCTCCTCTGCACAGTAGCCGTCCCCAACGGCGCATCCTGGGCTCTCTCGGGCCCCCATCTGGAAGCTGTACACGAGGCCTCAAGGTCGGGATCTTCTCAAAGAAGAAGGCACACAACAAAAGTCCCATATGAGCAGTCATGGTTCACCTACCGCCTGCATAGTGACAATTGTCGCTTTAGCGACACCAACAACATCTGGGCCCACCCATAGTAGGTCCCACTCAACACACTTTCCACTATCATCATCTGCCCCCCAGTGATGTGATGGAATGCCTGGATGCCCAGGATTCGCAGCACAACTGCGGCCACTGCACGGGTTTCTAGCCTCTCTAGATCCCCGATCGGTATTCGAGTCCCCTTGACTTGGATACCCGGTCGACAATGGCTGCCTCCCACGAACCTCATGACAGCGCTCGCGCACGACCGTCGTGTGTTTCCCACCATCCCTGCGATGGAGACTAGTCGCAAGTACACGTCCCGGGACCGCGCCCCGATGTCGTGCCTCGTACTCATAAAGATCTCCGATCCGGGATCCCGGAATCGATAATCTAGCAAGAATAGCTCGTCTTCATCAACGGTTCTCTCTAAAACTTGAGAACTCCCAACTGCCAATACACCTGGCCGTGACGCCTGACCGTCTTGACCGTCCCAGAGGTTCCGCATCTCTCTCTCTCCAGTTCACCCGTAACTCTACCATACTCCGCACAAACACATCATTTTTGTCAACAGACAGACGGAAAACCATAACCAAACACCAAACCCAACTTCCAGCCATAAAACAGCACCAAAACCCCCTCATCTCCCAGGTCGCAGTTTTCTGCCCATTTCTGGGACAGGTCGCACTTTTCTGCCTGAAACCTACTTCCCAGGTCGCACTTTTTGGCCCAAAAAGTGCGACCTGGCCGTAGAGATGAAGGAGGGGCTGTTTCTAGATTTCTGGGCCCTAAACTGAAAACTTAATCCATCAAAATGCAAGAGAAAGGTTAGGCCTCCTACCTGCAACTGACGAATCTCGATTCCAATGGTCGATTTGTCCGCTACGTTCGCCGCAAGATTTAGGGCCTTCTCTCCTCTCCACATTCACCACAGCAACAATAGCAAATGAGTGATTTTGGAGGGAAAACTGCCTTATTAAAAGAGAACCCCTGTTTCTTCTTTCGACTGCTGCGACCACACCGTAGCCCCATTTGATGAACCATCTGCACCGTTGGAAAGCTCTCACCGAGCCCTCAAATGGGTATCTGTTAGTTTTTTGTGATCTAATACTTCACCAAGACACATTTTGTCCAAGAAGGGTCACTTCACCTCTCCTTAAAATCGAATTTCCTCACTTACGACACTTGTACTTGGGGCACCATCTTGCCTCCTTACTTGTCTTCGTTCGTGTCGATTTTCGTCATGAGTTCCCATCATGTACTCATGTTTCCACGGTCCCCCATTGGGGCCTTTACTGTGTGGCAGCACCATCGAGTCGCCCTTGTTTAGAGCATCGAAGTTGAGTCATCATTCCCTCCATGGAGTCTATACCAGGTCCCTCTGTACCCCACTATAGCCCTCCATCCGTCATTTCTTGGTCTCTCTCTTGTGTCGCACATTATGACCCTCAGTTCCACTATCCCCCATCCCTGATGATGTTGTGTCAGTCGCTGCCATGTCATTCATGCCCTTTATGCTCTAGCAAGGGAATTCGTCCATTAGCTACTCAGTCCTTTCCACTTCACTATCATCATTAGTGTCAGTCTGTCCGTCGCTCTATTGTTTTCTCTCGTGCCTTAGTCGAGGGTCTCTCATTGCCTCAACTATGGCGGACCTCCTTCTGTTGACATCAGCTCATTCATTCCAGAAGCCAGGTCTAGAGGGCGGTGTACCTTGGTTCCAGCTTCCACTCTTGTTCGGTGCCTCGGATCAGGCAAAGGGATATCTCCTTTCCCTTTGGCTTGATTGTTTCTCCAGCTCCTTCAGCATGATTGAGATTCGTATACTTGATGGTCCAGTGATCCAGCAGCAGCTCTTGATGATTCCCGGGTGTGTGTGAGATGTTTCAACCCTCATGAGGGGGTGGCCCTGCAGGTAGCCCCCCACATGCCCGGATGACCTCTTCTTTGCAGCCTTCGATGCAGCTCCAGATATTTGATGATGTTGGCCATAGCCACTTGTAGCGCCTCTTCGATTTGCATGTATCAGTCAGATTTTGTGATCCCTTCCCCATTTGCAGGGGGAATTTGGGTTGTATTTGTATCTCATGTACTCAGATATTATTGTACAAGTCCTGGCTGTTATCCCAGGCACAGCATGTATGTGGGATTCCTCATTGTATTTTTATCTGGCTCATGATTATGCCAGTTGTACTTTATGGTTCGGTCCCTTGTTTACTGGACACACTATTCTTTTGTACTTTGTCTCTGCGGGCATAGGTATGCCTCCCCCGCCGCCTTCAGCACAGGTACCCTCTCATAAAAAGAGACTTGTTGCACCTGCGAGTCTCGTCTCCTCAGGGTCTAGTCCTTCAGCACACTATCTACCTCACATTTCTTTCTCTGACATCCCCTTTTGTTGTCTAGTGATTGTATTCTTACAACGTACTTCGGTCATACGATTTGCTCCTGACACTCGCACGCTGGGGGGCAATCTGTTACACCATTTTTTGGTCATCTAACCTATTATCATTAGATGGACCTAAGTACACCATGTAAGACCAATTTTACCCTAAGTAAAATTGCCTTCACTATGTTAAAACAGGAAACCCCAAAAGGAAATATTAAACAAACCTATATTTGTTTGATTTTCCTTATGGAATAATTAATTAAACCATAATTTAATTATTATTCCCAATCATGTTTAACCCAAAATCAAAGAAATTAATTAGATAAACCTTTATTTATCTTATTATTTTCTAGGAATAATCATTTAAACCTTATTTAGATGATATTCCTTGTTAAATATGACTAAATCACCCACAAATAATTAAATAAATCACTATTTATTTAATTATCTTTCAACCACCTCCTTAAATAATTAAATAAATCATTATTTATTTGATTATCTTCTAACCTCTTCCTTAAAAAGATAAATAAATCATTTATTTATTTATTCTTGACAAATTAATGGATTTGACCCAAGTCAAATACCTTTTCCCTCCAACAAATATAATAAAATATTCCATAAAAAGTGGATCTAGATCTGGTTAACCCAGGCACCAAGATCTAGAATGACCCAATATTTTTTTATAAATAGGAGGGTTTTTCCTACCATTCTTCACCTTTTGTTGCCTATTAGATGACTCTGGATCTATACACTTGGTCACCATTTTCTGCCATTTTTCTCCCATTGAACTCTACTCTTTGCATTGGGTTTTCTACATCAACTAGAGAGAAGAATCTTAGATCTGAAGTGCTGAGGACTTCCAAGAACCCATCCCACTGAGGGGAATTGGATACTCCTTCTGGTTTTCCTCACAGGTGCCCCATTAATTTAAAAATTCTTTCAAAAATTGTTCTTGTCTTGTCTATTGGTAGATGGAACAAACCCTTGTTTTTACTGCTTAATGTCTTTCCATACATAGATCTGGTATTTTGCAGCTATTTTCTTGTCTAACTAATCGCAGATCTGAAGATATTGGCAGCCACTTTTTTTGTTAGGGCTATTAGTTATGCGTAGCTAAAGTGGTCCTTTTTCATACACTTCGACAAAGGATTCATACTAACACGGGCTATGTGCCGCAATTACCAGCAGAATTGGCATTATCCATCCAAGTAAATTTTCTCAATCACCTTGTTCATTGCACTATTATTGATGAGGGAGCATCTACATGCATTATGTCTCTAAATTGTAGGAAGTCACTTGGTTTGCCGCAATTATTACAATCATCAATGACATTGAAGGCTTTTGATGGAAGAACATATAAACTGTGGTATTATCAATAACCTGCATGTTAAATTAGGGGGAAAAACAGTAAGTATTGATGTTGAGATTGTTGACGGACCCCTTGACTATAATATTTTACTTGGAATACCATGGGTATATGAAATGATTGCCATTGTTTCTACATACTTTAGAATGATTACCTTTCCACATAAAGGTACAATCACAGTCATTAATCAATTATCCTTTTTTACCTCCACTTCGCAGGTAACCGGAAGCGTTCCATATATTCACTTACCCCAACTAGAAATCTAGAACATTGGTGTAGGACTCTTAAAGGATTCCACTCTTATAGGAAACTTTGCATTAACACCGCCCGTGAAGTCGGCATAAATTGCAAGCATAGAGACCTGCTACATGATCTCTTCCACTCTATTTGGCTTAAGAAAGAGTATGGGTGATTCTGATTTTTCTATGTTAGATGATGTTTTACTGCCCAACCCTATTGAGCTACAATAGAAATCAATCTATTTGGATTGGGCGACAAATCCGAAATCAACGTCACTGAGTGTTTGGGTTGATCGTTCATTAGATTTTGGTACTCCATCTGATCCATTTTTCTCAAAAATTTTGACAAATGAAAATATTTTGGAAGCTATGATGTCAGAAGGAGAACCATGTGAAGATTATCATCATCGTTTGCATCTTCCTGATTATGAAGAAAATAATCTCAGTGAACTATATCACCCATCCATCAAAACTTTCTTTTCGAATTCTTTACCGATTAATGCAATTGAATCTGAGTAAAATTTATCTAATATTGAAGAAACAATTTCTATCAATATTTCGACTAAACCTGGCATTGTAGAAAATATTCATGTTGGTGTATCTTGTTCTCCATTATAACTTGATTCATTTCGCTCTCTTTTTCATGAATTTCATGACGTATTCGCTTGGTATTACAAGGAAATTCTAGGCATAGATACTAGTATAGTTGAACACACTATTAATATGTATCCTGATGTCAAATTGGTACATCAACGGCTTTGTACTGTTCATCCAAAGAAATCCGCTGCCATCAAAGAAGAAGTTGAAAAAAATTTGCGTGCTGGTTTCATTTACCCTGTTTCGCTAACTGAGTGGGTTTCCAATAGTGTTCCTATTATGAAAAAAAAAGGAACCATTAGAGTGTGCGTTGATTATCGGGATGTCAATCAGGCTTGTCCAAAAGACAACTATCCTACTCCCTTTATCGACCAGATTATTGATGATTGTGCTGGATGCGAAATTTTTTCGTTCATGGATGAATTTTCTGGCTAAAATAAAATCAATATCCACCCAGATGACCAACATAAGACATCATTCATCTGTCCCTGGGGCACATTCGAATATAGGAAACTTCTGTTTGGTTTAAAGAACATTGGGGAAAATTTCCAGAGAGCCATGGATTATGCTTTCAATGACATAAAGCACATTGTTCAACCGTATCTAGACGATTTACCAGCATATTCACGAAATCAGACTGATCACCCGATGCATTTGAGAGCCATTTTCTTACGCTGTCGACACTACAAGATACGCCTCAATCCACACAAATGTGTGTTTTGTGTTGGCTCTGGTCAATTGCTTGGATTCGTAGTCTCAAAAGAATGAATTTGAATAAACCCACTGAAGGTACATGCCATTCTTGATTTTCCTGCACCATCAAACTTACTTCAGATACAGAAACTTCAAGGAAAGGCTAACTTCCTGAGAAGGTTCATTCCAAACTACACCAAAATGGCTAGAATTTACTTGATTATTGAAAAATGGGGTTCCCTTCCATTGGGACCAAGTTGTGCAAGATTATTTTGATTTTTTCAAGGACCATCTTGTCCGAGCGTCATTAATGTATCCTCCTAATTATCAAAATGATTATTTCCTATATATCGTCACAACTGAAACAACCATCGCTATGGTTTTGGTCCAAGTAGAAAATGGAATTGAACATCTGATCTATTATTTGACTCATAATCTCAATGATACGGAATTTAAGTGCTCATACATGGAAAAGTTTTCCTTGGCAGCTGTTCAAGTTGTCCAAAGATTTCGCCATTATATCCTACTTCGAAAAACAAAAATAGTTTTAGATTGCAACCCCATGAATTACATCTTATCACGTCAATTTATAGGGGGAAAATATTCAAAATGGATTGTCATTTTGCAGGAATTTGATTTGAAATTCATCAAATCCAAGTCAAATAAGTCTTTAGTTTTGGCTGAGCTTCTCTGTGACCTTCCCTCTAATAGTACTGCTACTACATCAAAACCATCTATTCCAGACGAGTCTCTGTTTCTGATCGGATCATCTAATCCCTGGTATGGATATTTCATCATTTATCTCCAAACCAAAAGTTTTTGACCTAATACCTCTTGCTCTGATTAGCGATGTATTCAATACCAAGCCAAATATTATCTGATCGTCGACGATGCAATTTATTGTCATGGTGTTGATACCATTTTAAGGAGGTGCCTCACTCATGAGGAGGCCAAAAAAGTCTTAAATGATTGTCATGCTGGGGCTTGTGGTGGAAATATATTTGGATATGGTACCGCGTAGAAGATACTCCATGCTGCTTACTTTTGGCCTACTTTCGATATTGTATCTCCGCAGTCAGAAGTTGTCATGCATGCTAGATTTTTTACCGTAAAATCTACAAACTGCCAGCGCCAATGCATCCTGTTGTCTCTGATTGACCATTTACGAAATGGGGTATTGACTTCATGTCCTGTAACCCTCCTTCGTCTGGGGGGCATGGTTATATTATTGTCGCAGTCGACTATTTTACCAAATGGGCCGAAGTGATGCCTACATTCAACAACACAGGACAAACAACTGCATTATTTTTCTTCAACGATGTTATTGCAAGGTTTGGGGTCCCACAGGCTATAGTTACTAATCATGGGAATAATTTTCACAACCATATGATGTCTGAATTGACAACCAAGTTAGGATTGTCACATGATAATTCTACTCCTTATTATCCACAAACAAATGGAAAATTTGAGGCTATTAACAAAATTATTAAACGAATGCTTCAATGAATGATAGGAGTCTATAAAAGGAACTGGCACTTGATCTTGTACTCCACCTTGTGGGCGTATCGAACCTCGGTGAGAAAGGCGACTGGATTTACTCCTTTTCAATTGGTGTATGGTCTGGAAGCTATCTTACCAATCCAATGTGAAATATCATCATTAAAACTCGCGATAGACTTGTTACCTGACACCTCAGAAGAAGAAGCATGTCCCCTTAACCTCATCCATCTAGATGAAATGCATCGTGAAGCCCAATTGGCCAACGAAGCGCATAAGAGACGTATAAAGGTGCAATATGACAAAAGTGTCCAGCCTCGCATCTTCTTAGAGGGCGACTTGGTCCTTCTTTATGATCAAGAAGCTGATGTAATAGGTACAGGGAAATTTGAACCATTATAGCATGGCCCCTATATTTTCAAAAGCGTTCTTGCTAAGGGTGCCTATGAGTTAGTTGATTACGATGGGATTCCATTGGAACAGCCTATAAATGGGTTGTATTTGAAACGTTACTATGTTTAATCATGAGCGTAGTAATTTTTGTATTATATTGTTTATATGCTGTTGATTTGCATTCACTTTCTTAATTTGTTTTTGAGAGTTTTCTTGATGTTAGTAATCCGCTTTACATTTCATCGTAGACGACTGAATCTTCGGAACCATTTGTTGGATATGCTGATGGTGCTAGTCGTAGTACACAGAATCTATCCTCTCCAGCATGGGCCATTTTTGCTCCAAACGGCGAGTTAGTGAGTTTTCAAGGGATTTTATCGATAGATCGATGGATAATATCGCTGAGTATACTGCATTGATTGAACTTATCTCTGATGCCCTTTCATTTGGTATTAACCATATAATCATAAGGTTAGACTCACAACTTGTGGTACTACAACTTACTAGTATTTATTCTATTAGAAATCCAACACTTCTTAGATTTTTCCTAAGAGTTCGACTTTTCGAAAGAAATTTTGATTTCATTCAATATCAACACATTTCCAAAAATCTGAACACTTTAACTGATTCATTAGCTAATCAAGTTTTAGACAAAAATTTGTGACATAGGTAAGGAAAACATTCACATCATTGAATAGGATTGTGCATTAAACATAGGAAAAAATATGAAAACACATAGATAGATAGTTATAGGTTTTTACAAAATTTGTGCCCAAGACACGTTTGTCATCTAACCTCAAAATGTATGAAAAAATTCACAAGTAAACTAGTGGTGCTCATGGTAACATGCTATAGATATAGCAATCCTATGGAGCAACCGCATCCACAATTAGGAACCCCAATAGTGTGTCGTTGCAGCTGCATGGGTAACTCTTCAAGCCGGTAATTAGAATACCAAAGGTTAATCCCTCTATGTTCTACTGAAGCTCAACTAGAGTCTCAGCCATATCAAGGTCCTAAAGGACTGCTCTCCCGACAGCCCTCTCTGCTGGCGCATCTGCTTCGCGCTCTAGTTCCTCTACTGGTTGAACGCGACCAATATTTGCATTACATTAAACATTTAGTTCAGTCTTGGAAATAAATAAAAACACAAAAACATTGTATAAACCTTATAAAAATAAAAATAAAACATGGTCGAATCATTCTTACCCATTACACCCCACTGAGCGCCTTCTGGTAATACTAGATCTGGATCTCCTTGGAAGTTGATGCCTACATATGCATATTCATCGATGGTGACGATTTGTCGCCGAAACTAGGCGAAGAATGCAGTTGAGAACACAACAGTCAATTGGCCTAAATGCCAACCCATAAGTTTTACCCATCTCTACATTCGAGGATCTCTAGGACTAGATATATCCAATGTTACATGTTGTGGCTGCATCAGTGGAATCCGTTCCAAAGCGAAGGAGATAAGGATGGAACCATAACTGAAATTTTTCTTCCTTCCTCCGTTTGCTTTATTCAGTTGTTCCTTTATCTAAGATAGAACAACTTCAGACTAGTTGAACACTGTTGGATCTAAGCACTCTAGCACATACTGCATATATGATCTATTCGCTACATGGAGTGTAACGGTGCTAGCAAGTTTAGCGATTCTGAAAAGGATGGTTCTCAAAGGAAAATCCCTGACATCCGGGATGTTTATTTTTCCATCTTTTCTAGCTTTTGACCTCGGATAGCAATACTGCATAACATAATCCCTCACTGTCTCTCGTCCAATGATAGACCTTGTGAGAGAAATGGGCAAACCTCTCCTCGACAAACCCGTAAGAAAATACACATCCTCAACTGTTATGGACAACACTTGATTTTTTATGGGAAATGCCTCTATCGCCAGATCCCATGCTCAAACTAAGAACTCCAAGAGTTCTATTTTTTGCCTCATTCCCGACAATTTGAGGTACTTAAGTAGTCCACAATCTCTTAAGGGTATTACAGTACCCAGATCATTCAAGGAAATCATATATTTTTCTTCATGTTCTCTTTCTCTCCATGTAATCATCATTATAATCCGATGGAAACCTAAAAATCAACCATAAGATCCATTAGATACCATTCATTGCAAAAAAATAGGAAAATTTTGGATATAGCATGAAAATAAAAAACTTCAACTGCACCCAATGCATTCCCTATGCTGAGACAGTGCGTTGCACATGTAGGTACCCTTCACTGTACCTGCTATGCAATGCAGGTTTCGACATTCAAGGGTGTGTTGCCCTCATTTTGGGTAGAATTTACACTAGGGGCCTCAAAACCCTAAAAACCTACAAGGAATGGGAATTAAATGAATACTGAAAGAAAGAGGAGGTTCATGGGAATAACCTAGATCAAATAGTGATGAAATATATCCACAGAAATGACCGCAATCAATGACTAAAGTTCGGGGGAAAAATCAGGTTTAGAGCTCCAAAATGCAAATGGTAACTATGGAATGGTAAAAATGAATAGTGAAAATGCTTTTTATAGTCATTTAATTGTTTGCAAGTTAAATTTATTGCTATGACTATAGTTTTATTGTTTTTTTATCATGAAACAAGTATTTTTAATCCATTTGATGTTGTTTTGAATAGGAAATACAACTGATGAACAGATTAGTCATGCAGACTTATTCAAAGAATGACTTGACCACAAAGTATAATTTTTCTCCTTATTTTTTGAGCTTTTTTAAAAATGAAAAAGGATTTGAAGCACACTTTTATCTCTTTTTCGAGCTTTGATAACAACGAAAAAGGAACCCATGGAGTCTTCTTTCAGATATTTTTAGACTCTGATAATATGAAAAGATTGCCAAGCACTTGTCATTTCGAGCTCATTAAAGAAAATGAATTGATATCTATTCAGTATAAGTTTAACCCTTTTTCAGAATGAGATAGATTATTTACGAAAAAGGAATACCTTGGTTAAACATGACCAAAGAGGTTCTTTCAGATATTATTTTACACTTTTTCAGATCTGAGAGACAAATTTACGAAAAAGTACTTATGGAGTTCTCTTTTGTCCTCTTTTTTAGACTCTCTAAATATAAAAAAGGACCAGGCTATCACAGTCGTTAAGCTCGTTAAAACATAAAATAGCGACGCGCTTGTCAATCATGGCAAGAATCGAGTTTCATTCATCACTAGAATTGTTAAATTATTAAATAGTGATACTTTATTTGCCTGAAGGGTTGAATTATATATCAAGAAAATTTTATCCTCCTCAAGCTTGTTAAAAAATAAAGAGGTACTGGTTGACAAATGATTGGGGAAAATTTGGGAAAAGTAAGTAAAGTTTCTTTTTGGTAGCAAGTCGCTCTTGAACATGACACTTCTTTCACTCCATGTCCGTGACTGTTAGGGTTGGGTATCATCTTGACGGTTCATTCACACCTATGGTTCATCATACCTTCACTTAGTTTTTGGGTCAATGATGCCAACTTATCACAGTGTCACCGATATGTTCAAGAGAAATCATCCAGTAATTAAAAACTCATCCATCTACAATACTTGTAAGCCTTCATTTTCATAATCATCATCCTTGAAAATTGATATATCAATTCATACCCTTGTCTCCGAAATCAATAACTCCTATTTTGCAATAAGGTGACTTCCTGTCGACAACAAATCAATATCCAGGAAGTTCACTTAGAAACATCAAATTCCAGTACGATGAGGCTTGTTATAGCATCGAAAAGATCCTCACTTCCGGACCATTGACCTAAAGATTTTGTTTTGCGTTCGACATCAGATCATCCATTCATGCCTTACGAAATGTACTGCAGTACCTTGAGGGACATTGACATTAATGGTGGTTCTCTCACATTTGTTAACAACTCACATTATTGGCTGGTAATCAAACGATGTCTTTCCATTTTCGACAACAAATCATATATTCGCATGGCTAGACTTGTACCTGAATGATCGAGTGAACAAGATAAGAAGACCCCGGATCTTGTTTCATCCATCCAAGCTACGATTTTAGGATTGTTGTACACATCATTTGTATGGTGACCTTACATATATATTTTCATCGAAACATGGGCCTATATCTATAGGCATGTCTGCATTTGGGCAACATTCCAATGTAGACGACTTTCTAAATTATGTACATGTTATTAGATTGTTTTATGTGCTAACTATGGGAATGCCTACCCTCAGCAATTATGATCAATAGAGGATATATCAGGATGAAATGTATTGTAATATTGATGCAGGTGACCATTCTGCTTCCTTTCCAAGCTCATCACAGTGTGAAGCATCTCAATGAAATGTTCTTATTATTTGGATCTCAAGCGTTAGGGGGCAATTGTTATAGGTCAATTTGGGCACCATTCCCAATGACCTAGTTAACTGGGCATTATTTCTAGGACCAATGATCAAGGGTCTATCATTCCCTATCATTTCAGTTGCTACATGCGCTAAGACAAGAAACAAGACAAATCAAACAAGACTTTCATCAAGAAAAGGTTTCCATGGTTTGAAGCTTATTATATAGCATATGACAGCTCACCAACGTAGGCTCTAAGGGGCATAAGTGCATTTCATATGAAGGTATCCCCATGCAAGGTTGCTCTTCAAAACACTTCTTGACATTCACAGGTGCGTTGGTCACATTGGGAGCGAAATTCTCATTGTTCCGGAATCTCCACTTGGCCAGTGCCTTCTAGAAGACTTCACATGTGTCAAGCTTTGGATCCAAGTGTCCATTTGACATCTACATGAATGGAAACATGTCTTGCCTACTTTTGGAAAGCTATTGATTTCAAAAAAAACTACAGTTCATCTATAAATTGAACACAGATCTAAGTGTTTGAGAAAGAATAATTTGAGTAGAGAAATGTTGGAGGATTTTGAATCGAGAGTTTGATTTGTGGAGCTACTATTGGAGAGATTTATGCTGTGATGAGACTTGGAAGCTTTGTTGGAAGGTCACTTCAAATCAGTCACTAGGTTGTAACCTCTCCTTCTATCATCAATAAAGAGTACTTCTTGTTTTTCCCTACATGCATCTATGTTAACGTTGATTTTCCATATTGCAAGATCTTGGTTGAAGAATGTAGTTTATGCTTTAATGATTTAGCTAACTAGCTTGAATAGATATCTATATTATTTCATCTTCTGCTGTTTCATTGTTCTTTCTTGCAGGAAGCATTCAACTCACAAATCGCTTGAATTTGAAGCTGCAACAGAAGGAGCCATTTTCAAGCGACTGAACAAGTAAGCCTCCAATCCTCTTTGTGTATCTTGTTGGGAAAAATACTGAGAGGGGTGGGGGTGAATCAGTATTTAGTGCTTAATAATTTTTTTTTTAACTTTTGCTAGCTTTTAAAACCATATGCTACTTTAAAGAACACAACTCATGTATATACGCGGATCTCCTTAAGTAAACTCGCGTATGCTCAGAGATCTAAATATGAATTTAATTCTTAACTTAGGTCATTGCATCATTCATTCATCAGATGTTTAGTAAGTAGTAAACATGTGCAGTAAGAATAGAATAAATCACCACACATAAGCAACACACATGAACACCAATATTTAAGGTGGAAACCCAATTCGGGAGAAAACCACCGTTGTCATCGTCTCAGTCTTCAATATTTATTATATAAAGAAAACTTCTTACAATCATGTACTGGCGCAGAATCATACCAGCATGCAGGCACTGACCTGCAGAAGGATACAACCTTCTATCATTTACCAGCCTCTCTTGGAAGGGAGCTACAACCCCCTGCTCTCATTTACCATCCTCTCCTGGAAGGGAGCTACTACCCCCTGCTCTCGTTTACTAGCTACCATTGGAAGGGAGCTACTACCCCCTCACTGAAGGCTTCGACCCTCAACACCACTGCAGACCACGTTTCATCAGTTTTCAAACTGGATCAAACAGCTTCAACATAACCCTTCACTTATCAACAAATATACTTCGCCCAATGCTTCAAACATAACAGTGAAACCAATGTAACCAGAATATCAGAGATAACCCAGACTTCAAAATGGATATGCAGAAACACATACAACCTTGAACAATCATTAGTTCAGATACCATATGTGCTTTTATTTAATCAGACATGCATATACATGCGCTTTTCATGAAACGAACCCGCGTATACATCTGTGCATTTCTCAGAAAACCCTAACTTCCCATACACACTTTTATTTCATCAGATCCGTGTATACACGCGCTTTTCATGAAATGAACCCGCGTATAGATCTATAAAAGATAAACTTTTCAGAACATATCAGATCTATGAACTTACCCAGATTTTTCAATTTCTTCATCAGATTTGTGCCAGGTCTTCATCACTTCTTTTCAGATCATCCTAGAGATTCATCATTTCTAGATCTAGAGATCTTGAACCTTCATCACATTCATAGGTGCATCATAGATTCATATCAATTAAGAACAAATTTCAACCATGCAGATATACTTCAGTGTGAATTATTCATTAAAGCCCAGACACTTGCTCACACTTGCAAGTTATGATTTCCTTCTCCTTAAATAGAATTAGCCTTTGTCAATACCATGAGTCAAAACCACACCACTTCCGATGGTATTCCTGAATGGGATCAAATAGATAATCTAGCGCTCAATACAATGGGTCAATACCATGGTAATGCCCCCTGGTTTTATAAGAATAGAGTGCAAATTGGCATACGCGACTTGGCACGTACTTTTCCGCGTGCATATGCTACTTCACCTTAACAAACCCGCGTATGCTTTGTAGCATAACTTATTTATCAGTATTCTGGCACTTTCTGAATTCCTTTCTTCTGCTACTGTAGATACATCAGATTTACATTATTAACAACTGATCAAGTCAGTTTCCATCAAGAACAACTTCATTAAGCAGGTTCCATCAAAGTCAACACATTGTATCACATTTCCAAAAATATCCCCTTTAAATCATCAAGTAGGTTGCCATCAAGGACAACACTCTGCATCATATTGCCAACAATCTTATTTCATCAAGTAGGTTGCCATCAAGGACAACATATGCCAACAATCTCCCCCTTTGGACTTGATGGCAACCATGATGGTGTTTGATCATCAAAACAGATAGATACATTGAATATAACCATTCTGCAAACATCATGATGCTCTCCCCTTATTCAAACACCATGTTACTCTCCCCCTTTGACGTCAAGGGCAAAGGGTGAATGAAAACCAAAACAAGGTTTTTTCTCCTCATGTAGAAAGAAGAGCTCTGTAGATCTGATGCATACTGAAGTTACCTTGCTCCCCCTGAGTTCATGCTGAATCTTCAAACATATTATTCAATTAAGTACATGACTCTATGACCTTTCCTATTGCCAAGGAATCATACTTATAGCAAAGATCCAACCAAGTGGATTTACACATTTTAACTCAACTACCCAACCAAGTGGGTTTACAAATTTGAACAATTCCTTTACATGTCTGAATATTATAATTTACATCATAGGTCACAGCCTTTTCATCAAATTACACATATGAATTTTTTTATAACCAATATCAAAAATACCTCAAGAGAGATCAAAATTCAGAATCATCATAATGCCAACAATGCATTACATTCAGCAAGGCTAATGCTCCCCCTGAAACTGTGCATCCAATGCATCCTTTCCATATGACCAAAACTCCTCCTTAGCTTGTGCAACCTGAACACTTTTAACAGCCAATCATCAAGGCATATTTACCCAAAATCAGAGAATGAAACAAAAATATAAGAGCTGAAACATCATCAGAGATACCATACAGCATCATAGATACCAAACAGCACTGCAGCTGTGCTGAATAATGTTGACCCTAAGTAAAATTTGTCAGCAACTAACCATACGTAGTTTTCTTTGTATAAACTCGCGTATATACGCGACTGTCTTTCAGGAAACCCACGTATCCAATTTAATCTTCTGAATTTAAGTAGTTCTTATTTTCTACATGGTAGAGAATACTCCCAGCTTCTGTCTGAGATATTTGAACGCTTCCCTGGGCAGAGGTTTGGTCAGTATATCAGCAACTTGTTCTTTGGAGGGAACATACTCCAACTTCACCTTTTTTTCAAGAACTTGTTCACGTAAGAAGTGATACTTGATGGGAATGTGCTTGGTCTTGGAGTGCATAACAGGATTCTTTGAGATACTGATGGCACTTGTATTATCACACATAATGGAGACAGGAGGTGAACATTTTATTTGAAAGTATTGTAAGGTTTGCATCATCCAAAGAAGTTGAGTGCAACATGATGCGATAGCCATATATTCTTCTTCTGTTGTAGATAAGGCAATAGAGTTTTGCTTCTTGCTGAACCAAGATACTAACCGGGGCCCCATATAGAATGCAGCACCGCTAGTGCTTTTCCGATCATCAACATTTCCAACCCAATCTGCATCAGTGTAAGCATGAAGAGTAAGACCAACATTCTTTGGATACCATAGTCCAAAGTCTTGAGTTCCTTGAAGATATTTGAATATTATTTTGACAGCCTGAAGGTGAGACTATTTTAGATTAGCTTGGAATCGTCCAACAATCCCAACTGCATGCATAATGTCTGGTCTAGTCCCAGTGAGATAAAGTAGACTTCCTATCATAGGTATGTATTCTGGTTGATTCACCATGGGAGAATCATCATGAGAATTGAGATTACATCCAGTTATCATTGGTGTACTTATAGGTTTGCACTCTTCCATGCCATACTTCTTCAGAATTTGCTTAAGGTAATTTTCCTGTGATAAGAATATGCCATCTGTAGTTTGATGCACTTGTAAGCCAAGAAAGAATGTTAGTTCCCCAAGTAAAGACATTTCAAATTCTTTCTACATAACAGAAGAAAATTTCTGACTCATAGATTCTTCATTACTTCCAAAAACGATATCATCAACATATACAACCACAATCAATAGTTTTTCATTTTCAATTTTTGTGTACAAGTTGCTATCAGCAGATCCCTTTGAAAATCCTTGTTGATGAAGATATTTGTCAAGATGATAATACCATGCCCTTGGAGCTTGTTTGAGACCATATAGAGCCTTTTTAAGTCTACAGACAAGATTTTCATCATTTCCCAAAATGAAGCCTTCTGGTTGTTCTATATAAACTTCTTCTTCTAGATCACCATTGATAAATGTAGATTTAACATCCATTTGATAAACTTTGATTTGTCGAAAATTTGAAAAAGCAAGAAACATTCTTATGGCTTCAAGTCTAGCTACAGGAGCAAAAGTTTCTTCAAAGTCTATACCTTCTTGTTGATTATACCCCTTGCAAACAAGTCTAGCTTTATTTCTTACAACATCCCCATTCTCATTTAGCTTTTTTTTGAATATCCATTTAGTTCCAATGACATTTTTTTTATGAGGTCTTGGCACTAATTCCCAAGTGTGATTCTTTTCAATTTGATCAAGCTCTTCATTCATGTCTTGAACCCAACATGCATCTTTGTTAGCTTGATTGACATTGTGTGGTTTAATAGTGGATAAAAATGCCAGATAGATAGAAGATCCCACAAGAGTCCTTGTTGTTTGTACACCTGATCCCTTATCTCCCAAAATTTGAGATTCTGGATGATTCTTTTGAACATATCTAGATGGAGCTTTTTCAGATAAATCATCTTCAGGTTCTTCATTGGGTTCACTGTCTATATCATTGCTATTTTATGTAAAATGACATAAGTCACCATCATCTTCATTTGTTGTTTGTTTTTCTTCCTTTGGGGTTGCAGGAGACTCATCAATAACAACATCAATACATTCAAAAATCTTCCGAAGTCTTTTATTGTAAAATTTATAAGCTCTACTCATAGAGGAGTAACCAAGAAGTATTCCTTCATCTGCTCTAGGTTCAAACTTTCCAAGTTTTTCATCATTATTTTTGATAAAGCATTTACTTCCAAAAACTCTAAAATGCTTCACAGAGGGAGAATTTCCATACCAGAGTTCATATGGAGTTTTGTCACTATTTACACAAACATGTGCCTTGTTGAGAATTTTTATCGCTGTATGTGCTACTTCTCCCCAAAATGTGTCAGGTGTTCCAGAATCATCAAGCATAGCTCTAGCCATTTTTTGAACTATTCTATTCATTCTTTCTACTACAAAATTTTGTTGTGGAGTGCTAGCTACAGAGAACCATCTTTTTATGCCATGTTGTTCACAAAATTCAAGGAATTCATCTGAAGTATATTCGCCTCCTTGATCAGTTCTAAGACATTTTAGTTTTAGATCTAATTCATTTTCAACCAGAGCCTTAAAGATCTGAAATTTCTCAAATGCTTCATCTTTATGTTTAAGCAACCCAATCCAACACATTCTAGAGAAATCATCAATAAATAAGATATAGTATTGTTCACCACAAGGTGATTTTTTCCTCATAGGTCCACATATGTCAGTATGAATGAGTTCAAGAGGCCTACTTGATGATCCTTCCTTGGCATTAAATTGCACTCTGGTCTACTTGTCGAATTGGCAAGATTTTCATATGATACTTTCAGGTAGAGTAATATTGGGAAGACCACGAACAACATTAAGTCTGCTTGATTTGTTGATTTGAGAGAAGCTTAGATGCCCCAACCTTCTATGCCATAGCCAGTTTTCTAAAGATTTACTCAAGTAACATTTTTATTTGCAGTTCTTCAATACATACAGGTTGCTTGGAGATCTTTTTCCTTTTATAATTGTTTTACCTGTATCAAGATCACGAACCACACATTCTTTTGAACTAAAGACAACTTCAGTTCCTTGATCACACATTTGCTTACACTTAACAGGTTATGCCTTAAACCATCCACATACATGACATCATTAGCCTTCACCTTTTCTTTTAGAAACACAGACCCTTTTCCTTTAATTACAGCAGGAGTATCATTTCCAAATGTAACTTTCTTTTCCTTTTCTAGAGCACTATATGCAAGAAGTTTGTTTTTTTCACCTGTCATGTGTCTTGAGCATCCACTATCAGTGTACCATTGATTTTCTTCACCTTCTGCAAATAACGCTATGCCACAATTTTCAACCTGTAATTCCTTCTTTTTCCATACTTTGGAACTTGAAGGAAAATGCTCTTTTGGCTGAAATCTGCTCCTGCATTCAGATTCTTCATGCCCAAAGTTATTGCAATAAGCACATTCAACTTCATTTAGAAGAGGAGAAAAGTTTTTATAGGTATTCCTCTCAAATTCAATCCTTTTCTTTCTTGCTTATCTAGTCATGATGGTTTTATATGCAACACATTGAACAACTTTATGACCAAAATTGTGACATGAGAAACATTGTCCATTGAAGAAGAAATTTCTGTGATCATGAAATATTCTACTTGGATTTACCTATTGATTGGTGTTTATTTGAGAGATATTCACGTTAGTGTTCTTTGAATTGAGATGATCATGCTTTACCTGTAATGATTCTTTATTCCCTTGCTGAGTGGCAGAATTTTGTAAACCAGTTGTAGCTGCTTTTAGATAATTTGGTACTAAAGCCTGAGAAGACTCTCCGGTATATCCAAGACCTATATTTATAAGAGGATAACGTTGTACCTTTATAATCTAATCTAAGGTTTCAGATCCTTTAGAAAATCAAAGATTCAGAGTCTTTAATTTCTCAAAATATTTTCTTACACTACAAGAAAAAAACACATTAGTGAGGGGCAAAAATGGTCACCATAATCTCATTGGTGAGGGTCAAAAGAGCCTTCGTCACCAAAAACTGAACGTCACCGAAGGTGGCGTCGCCGAAAGTATAGGTGTTGTGGTGACATTCAAAGTTCGTCACCAATAATGATTTATAGTGACGAATAGTGACCGTCACCATTTCTTATGAGCAATGGTGATGAACAATAGCCTCCGCCACCAAAAAACTGAACGTCACCAAAGGTGGTGTCGTTGAAAGTATAGGTGTTGTGGTGACATTCAAGGTATGTCACCAATAATGATTTATAGTGACGGATAGTGACCGTCACCATTTCATATGGGCAATGGTGACGAACAATAGCCTCCATCACCAAAAAAATTAACGTCACCAAAGGTGGTGTCGCCGAAAGTATGTGTTGTGGTGACATTCAAGGTCCATCATGAATATTGATTATAATGATGGATAGTGACCGTCACCATTTCATATGAACAACGACGATTTTTTGTGATGGACCTTTAATGGCCATCACTATTGGTACATATATATGGCGACGTTCATTAACCGTCACCATAAAATCATTGGTGACATCAAGGTCCGTCACGAATAATGACTATAATGACAAATGGTGACCCTCACCATTTCATATCAACAACAACGATTTATGGTGACGGAACTTTAATGGTCATCACTATTGATGCGTATATATGGTGGCGGTCATTGACCATCACCATTTCATATTTTGGTGAGGGTCAAAAAATGTCACCATAAGCTCATTGGTGATTATCAAAAGAGCATCCGTCACCAAAAACTGATCTTCGTCATTCCCTATATATGAATATCAAGGCACGATGGAATCGAACCACCAACCTCCTTCTTGTAAAGCAGGTGCTCTTCCATTGAGCTAGCACCCTTTAAAGAATTAGACTTTTAAAAATGATATCTTGAAACTTCATAGATTGTAAATTCTACAACTTTCAATAAATTAAAGTCTCGAAAATCTTTTACTAAACAAAAAAAACATCATTGACATTGCAGTTCCCTACCTAATGGTTATGGAAGTTATGAAAAGTAGGTGAAGGGAAGAATTAGACTTTTAAAAATGATACATGGACTACCACCACAAGAATCCCCCAGGAGAGATTCAGTGGGAGAATCTCTTGAATCAGATTCAATGGAAAATGAAGGACTAGATGAAAGAGAAAGGCCTCATCAGGAGGGGAATCCACCACCTCGAGCCAAGGAATAGAAGAGGTCCTCAAAAATTCTTACAACACTTTGAAATAGAGCTAAGGGTAGAATATCTACTTAATATCTACTTATAAAGATTGCTTATGTAAAATAACTCAAATAGACAAGAAAATCCACAATTATAAAGTGACTATTTGGCATTTCAATCACTAATTTTAGGGCCAAAAACCTAAATAACCTAAAACACTCCAATATCCTAAAACAATGTGTGAAATAAAGACAAAGAAAAAGAGAATATGTTCTCGAACAATAATACAAAACAAAGACAAAGAGAATATGTTCTAGAACAATAATACAAAACACATCCAACATTTTAAAGTATCTGACTTGTCTTGGTGAAAATGCGTCCTTAGCAAATATAATGTAGCAATACCTTCCCCACAAAAGAGAAGACATGTAAAAATAGTATGTTTGACACAGAAAATCATAAAGATGCCACAATAGCTACTCCATTCAACACATGCACAGGAAATACAACTTAGATGTTGATGGCAAAGTATGGGATAGAAACAAATATCCTAGATGCTAGTTGTCTCACAATAATTAATTCAGATTTTACATATTGGTATGCTGTTGTGGTGAAGCTCCCAGTTTCTAACCAAAATAAAAAGTAATATATCAACATAACATACACTACCAACATGTATCCTAGCCAATGGCTTCATCATTTGCCTCATGCCAGGAATTGGATTTTGCATACTAGACCAGCGATAGTTAGGTTCTAAATTTCAACCTGATTATTTCAGACAGCGTATGAGCAACAGTAGAGAAGTCCTATAATATAACTTCCATCACATTATAGTGAATTTTTTGAAGCATTTGTTTTAGTTTTAGGGCTCATGTTTCAAACAATTTTAACATGGTTTTAAGGTTCCAAAAATATCATGGGAAAGTCTCCCTTATTGCAGTATTTGGTGGTAGCCTCCATGAAAAGTTTGACATCAATAATCTTGTTATAATACAACCATTTTTAGTAGCATTTTGTCATCCTCCATGGTCTCCAAACAAAGCAAACAGATCACCATCCCATCATAAATATAACTCGGCATATAAGATCAACTTTTGTTGGGAGGATGTGAGGTCATGTAACATACTCTTGTAGGATTATGAGGCAATATGAAGATGATATATAGAATAAAATGACCATAGATTCAATGGAAACATGTGAAGAGCCCTAAACAGAAGATACAACAGTAGATATATCCTTTGATTTGTGGTTCTTTGGAACCTAGTAGTGTTGGTCTTTCCAATGGTTGATACCTCCAACTGTGGTAAATTTTCACCAACAAATAGAACTAGGGTTAATGACAGCACTATTATGGCTCTGATACCAATGTTTGGAAAGATAGGGCAGCATGAAAACAAGTATAAAAATACAGGTACAATCAACAAATGTTTCCAACAATGATGTGGGGGTTTTTGGGAAGCTTCTTGTGGGATAATTTGAGGGATTTCAGACAACTTTTCAGCCTTGTGAACAACAATAATCTTTATTACTTTTTTGTGACTACATCTAGGGTCATTATATGAAAATTATAGCCAACAATAAAACTCTAAATACCCATCAATCAGAAAAATTCATCTATCCTTCAAGCATGAACCAATTTAAATCTTCATGTGTCTTCACCTTACAGAAATTTTGTGGCAGAAATGGTGGTGGTAAAAAATATCATAAGGGTTGTTAATATCTAGTGAAAGTTTTTTTTTGAAACCCTTGGAAACATACAACAAACCCTTGAACAAAGGCACGAGAACCTTTGTGAAATCCTTAGGTAGCATTTGAATTGGACATCAGTATGTCATTATAAACATTGGAGTGCTTTGGTATTCAGAGGCATTTCAAGAGCCCTTTTCATATCTTACTTGGAGTGGTTTGTGGATATACCTCTCGTTGTTGGGTGTTCCTAAACTAGATCCTAGCAATCTAAAGCATGTATCAGATCCTAGTAATATGTTGGGTGTTCCTAGTAAATTGTTGGTTGTATCAGATCCTAGACCAGCAGGTGTTCCTCCTTGGCAACATACATTCCTTAATTCATAGAGAATAACGTGAGGAAAAGGAGACCTTGAACCACATGTATATGCATAACCTTATATTTGACTGTTAGCTTGAGTACAATAGCCTGAAATAGGTCCAGCCTCCTCATCATAGATATTATATAGGCTTTACTGAGACAGTGCAGTTGATAAATGGGTTTCAACTAACCAACAGTTTACACCCAAAACCGCAATTTGAACTTAGCTCAGGCTAGAAATGGAAAAATTGGATCTTCTAATCATCCAAAAGGTTATATAATTTCAACATTCTAATTGCCCCATGGCCAGGAAAAGCCAATTATTTGAGTGTAGGAACCTCTTTTTTTTTATAAAAAGGCAAGGTTATACAGGTGATAGAAAATTACTTGGTTATATAGATGGTAGAAAGGTCAAAAAGGAATTTGGATAGCCCAACTTTAGAAATGGAATCCACAAAACCATGTTGCATTAGTTTAGGTCCTTCAATCTACGAAAAACAAAAATGTACTGCTCTAGGGTTTTTTCAAGGTGTTGAATCCATATATGTACTCAAAATTCCATTTTAAATAACAAAATCAATATTTGGCCAAAAACAAATTTGGGGTAATAAGACAAAAACTCAAAAATGTAACATGTTTAGATTCCAAATATTACATCTTTTGGTAGCCACATTGCATGGGTTGTCTATAGTTTCACACAATCCATGTTATGTCTTACACCATGACCTTATCTTAAGGCATACAGACACACCCTAGTCTAGTATTGACTATGTGAGTCTCTCTATATATATCATTGAATGTTCTGCTTTAGCTTATCCATCCATCCCATGATCAGTCAATCAATTGATGATGGTGAAAGTGTCATCCATTCTCTTGCATTTTTGGTGCATTCAGGTTTTCATTCACCTCTGCAAATTCCATGCTAGCAGTCAAGGGCACAAATGGGAATTGAATCCAAGAAATTTGGAAGGGAAAGGAAAGTTGGCTCATTATGTTCATCCCTACAGAAAGATCAATGCCCCAAGTTTCTTTCAACTTCGTAGAGGCAATCTGTATATAAATCTAACCAACTGGGGAGCTACCCTCATCTCCCTCGCTCTCCTTGATGCTAAAGGTAATCATCCCTAAACCCTACCCTTCAACTGCTTTACGATCATTTACTCAAAGGGAGCTAGCTCATTAAGTATTGATATTTATGTATTCAGGCCATCTAGCAGACGTACTTCTTGGCTATGAAAATATTGCCTCATACATGGTATGTATTTGCATTTCCCTTTGGAAATTAGTACTGCCATCATATGCTAGAATTTTAAGATAAATTTACAGTTTCTACTCACATATTGGAATGGATCGCAAATGTATGTGTTACCATGGGGAATATGAGATTGTTTATTAATGCAGAACATGAGCTCCAGTAGACCTTACTTTGGTGCCTTGGTGGGTCATGTAGCCAACCGTATCAAGGATGGAGAATTCACACTAAATGGGAAAACATATCAGATGCCTAAGAATGATGGCAACAACACACTCCATGGTGAAAATCTGCCTTTTCTATTCTACATGCATGTTTTATCCAGCTAACTAGAGCCCTATAATGACCACTACTCAAGAATAAAATCTCTCTTTTTCTGTATATGTATGTTTGTTTGTGGAGGTCTAGAGCACTACTATTTCAGGTAACATATGTGTAGTTTGGTGATCTGAATGAATGCAATAGGGCTGAGAGGCTTTGACAATGTCCTGTGGGAAGTGAAGGAGCAGAGAGGCTTTGACATGCAGAATTTTATATGACAAAAAGAGTCTTTGAGCCACAAAGGAGGGATCTAACATAATTTTGTTGATCCCCCACAACTATCAAGTGTTCAGCAAAGGAGGTGTTAAAACAGGTCTGCACTACAGCAGAAGATACAACAAGTACCGCTATATTGTATGGTGTTCCTATCAAGCGCTGAGGCCCAGACTTAACCATAAAATTTCCCCCTATATCAGTCTTAAAATTGGTTTAAATAAATGCCAAAAATGATGCACGGCCGGCTTAAATCAGTATGTCGGCTCCTTAATCAAAAGACACGATTGTTCAGTTCATACACAAACAACTATAAATAACTAGTCATGCTCATCATTTTGGAATGAAAATTTCGGTGAAAAATACAGTGAGAATTCAGAGATAAAACAGGAGGCCAAGGAGATTAAAAGGGAGATCATAATTACAACATTTTGGGCTAGAAGGATATATCTCTTGCAGACCTATTTGCACCTGTGGAAATAAATTTTTTCGGAGCTGAATTCAGGCGTGAAATTTTGGCCCTATGAAAGCCTGAAATTTCGGCCCTAACAGGCCTGTAACTTCATCCTTTCCAGAAGCTCGAACCTGAGACTATTCTCTACAACTCAGACCCTTCTAATTCGGACCTCTGGTGAAATATGTGACCTTCCAACAGTCTTGTAATTCAGATCTATAGTGGAAGTTTTGAAGACAAATTCAGACCTGCAGATCTCTGTTTTTGGAATATAATTTCAGAGAAGTATTGAGAGGAACAGTATAGAGTTTATTTTACAGTGAATATATCTAGCAGACCTATTGAAGAACATCTATTTCACACGACGTCCGTTTGAAGAAACCTTTGCATCAACTTTTGAAGATATAAGTTTTTCGGGTTTGTAAAATCCATTTGGATCATAAAATCTTAGTTGTGCTTTCAACTTAGTAGATTTGTGTAATATTATGGTAGGAAATAATTAGTCAGGTTGCCAGGATTAGAAAATTTAACACATTCAAATTGTAGTTGATTAGGAAAATTGTGATGGAAGTTAATGTGAAAAGATTTTTCCCTAATTTTTGGTCATTTGTCCCTGATACAAAAGAACGCCTCTCTTTTTCATGTCATTTTCTTTAGAGTTTTGATGACAAAGGACAATATTCCATTATGCTATGAATCCTGTCTAGCAATCTGGACATGGTTGGAAGGTCTTGCTGTTGAATGCTTGATTATTTCTTGAATTACCACCATGGAATCTCTAATTACCACCAATTTTTTGACCTGCCTTGCACACAACATAGGACCTTAAAAAAATGCTAGGGTTTTAGTAAATTATTGTAAATTATTGTGGTCCTCTAGGGTTGTAAATAGCCACCCCTGCAGCTGCCACTCCTATGTCACTATGGTGACTTTATTTCACATCAAATTTTATATTCTCGCACTACTATACTATTCACAGACTCTAAGTGATAACATTCAAGTGACCATCCTTTTGGAAAAGAATCGATGGCTTTAGGATACAAATGGGTACAATTTGAGACTTCCTATCTGCACTCAAATTCACCAAACACTTCTTGATATCCTGGATCTTGAGTTTGGACAGACCCTCTATTTCCTTGCATTGCTCAGCATCAAGCTTTGATGAACCTTGGGAGCAAATAGGCCTACCACATCACTCCTAATTTTTGTTCATCTGATTTAATTGCATTAGCATGCATTCGTATAGATTTTAAATAGAATGGTTTATTGATGAAGGATCAAAATGAAAAGATAATGAAATAAAAGGACTCACTGTCGAATCATAGTTTAATTAACAAAATTCTAACAACTAGATTAATGTTATGCAGTAGTCAATACCTTTAAGGAATAGAAGGCTAGATAGATAACATCAACTTTTACATCAGGATCACAGTGAAATGTCATTAAATGATTAAAGGCACTGAACTCAATTTGTATTCACAAAAGAAATCTCCTAGAGAATGCAACCCAGTTCATGCTAGCAATTCTTGTCTCCTAATAATTTAAACAAAAATACAATGCAGGATCTGGTATAGAATTGCCATATAGACATGTACACACTCTCATATGATAATGCAAAAAAAATCAAATGGAGATATAGATAACACTCCCACTGAAACAAACTACAGAGAAACAGACCAATGCATTATGATATAATGCAATAGAAATAGAGGTTTCTTACCTTGGACAAGAGCCTTGCTTATCACCGTTGATTGATGTTGAATGGTTTGTTGTTCTGTGGAGCACCTAGCTCTCTTCAAGGGAAAAGAAAAGATTCATAAATAAATCATGCCTTTGTTGCCACAGTTATTAAACAACCATTACTTTTAGAAAGAAAAAAACAAAGAGAGGTGTGTGGTAGTGAGACTCTAGCAATCAAAATTTCAACAGATCAAATAGACACAGTGAATATCATTCACAACCAAGAGAGAGAAGACCCAAAAATATGAGTCAAATGGAAAAATATTAAGGATGAGGTCAAATGTGTGTAAACTTAGCTAGAACATTAAAAAAATGGAAATATATATAAAAACATACTCACCAGAACAACAGAACATACTACTTGAAGGGAAGCTGAACACTGAATTTGAGCAACTAATCTTTGACCATTGCACATAGATTTCCATCTTTTTTATGAAGTTTTATTGACTGTTAAATTAGGCTTCGAAAAATAAGAGTTAACATCTAAAGACTTTCCTTTATTAGCAAGAGATTTCCCTGCATAGTACAAGAGGCATAAGCTAAAATTTAAACAGTGAGACCTTTTATTATACTTTGTATATTTGACTAGACAACTTAATTGTTATCTGGCATGCCATTTATGCATGAGTGCTGAAAACCCATGGCAGGAAAATCACCCAGAACTCATCAGAAATATCAAAATCTCACACAATTCTCCTTATAGACTGCAAATCTGATCAGCAAACTTATCATTATAGAGGTTAAATCCTGCAACATGCATGTTTTAGAATAGTTTGTCCAATGTACCAATTAAACCAATCACTTGAAAATCACATGCATGTTGTCTAGCTAAACAAATATTTCAAAATCAGATCCATAGATATTTATAATCATAACTTGAGAACTAAAGCTTTGCGGCATTAAAAGAGGTGCAAAAATAACAAACTAATGGAATTTCGAAACCTTGTAATACACATAAGAAACCATTTAATCAAATTGTAAAATATATCTAACCCTAATATTAGGTAGATAAGCCTCACAGCCAAGCACTTCCTTTTACACAGTATCTCAAAATAGTGAAAAGGCCTATAATATAAAAAAGGATGCCAATCTTGTAGTATTCTAGGGTAATTTGACTTAAGGTTTCAGGTATCTAGAGTTCCAAATAAACTTCCTTTGCTCATTCAATAATAAAATCGTCAACTTTTCCAATTACACAATACGATATGATCCATGTTAAATATCACTACACATTTTTCAATCATTATAGCAGAGTACATGCACTAATAATATTATTGTAGAATTCAGCAAACCATCAGAGAGTCCCCAGTACCACATAAAATTAACCAAAATGCTTATACACCAATGACCTGATTTCACCTCTGCATAGATAATAATATTTAAATACCTCTAAAAACTAGAATATGCTATAGGATACAAATCTCTATTTCCGGTACTTACAGTAACCTTCCAATCACTATCACAGCTGCCTCAGTATCCGCACCAGTCAAACACACTTCAGGAAAATGAATCTGTCTTAATAATCTACTATGGGTGAAATGTTTTTCCATTTTTCATGACCTTGTTATGAGCAACACTTTACATATTGTATGTTGTCTCTGATTTGGAAAGGAAGTCAGTGTTGAAATAAAAGGACACTGAAAATGGAATTTTTTAAGAGACCACTTTCAAGCTTTGGGCATATATGGGACAATATTCCATTATGCTATGAATCCTATTTTATTCCATCACTATGGTGACTTTATTGCACATCAAAATTTAAGTGATAACATTCAAGTGACCATCCTTTTGGAAATGAATCGATGGCTTTTAAATTTTAATGCTCAGTAAGAATTTCTTTTAGTTGTACAAGTCTGTTACTCTGTCTTAATAATCTACTATGGGTGAATTTTTTTTCCATTTTTCATGACCTTGTTATGAGCAACACTATACATATTGTATGTTGTCTCTGATTTGGAAAGGAAGTCAATGTTGAAATAAAAGGACACTGAAAATGGAATTCTTTAAGAGACCACTTTCAAGCTTTGGGCATATATGGGACAAAAGTAACCTTTTATTTTTTTTGCAGGGACTATTTCTTGGTTCTGTTGGAGCAGCCTCAAAAAGAGTTTGAATATCACTCATATCCTGTTGGTAGCAAATGCATTGGTGCCTGCTTATCCAAGGGATTTTAAATACAAGCAAGTTGAAGGTTAGTGATCCTTCCTTTTGCTGTTTTGAAATAGATTAGTTCCTATTTATCACTTTGTGAGTATGTTGGCTACAGGATGGGATTCAGATTCATTTGGAGTCCATGTTATAGTCCATGATATCGAAATAGTCTCCTTTTACTCTTCTTATTATATTGGTTTATTTGTCTAAACATAATCTTTTATGATTTCTATTTGCATATGACTAGTATCAAATTTCAATGATGTTAGGGAGGGTTTATCTCACTCAGGGTGCCATATGTAAGAAAGTGACCAATTACTCTATGCTTGGTTTTGTTAATGGATTTGTTTGTGTAAACCTTATTTTTTAATAGAAAAATACATCTTATATATACAAGAATTACAACAGCAGAACAAAAAGTGGAAGGATATATAAAAGGGAGCTTATATTCTCTTGTTTGTTTCCTTGAAATACATATCCTGGGGAAACCCACTAGGCACTCCCCTCATTCCAAGGATAGTACTTAGGGTAAAATAGGATTCTTCAGGGCTTGCTACAGAAAAATGTAACACCTTAGTGCAAAGCTTCACTAAGTACTCTACCTCAAGGGCAACATAGGGATCAGTCACCACTTTCACCTTAGTAGTTGCTCCTCTGTTTTTCTATGGATGGATGTCCCCACAATGGAGGCTATTTCAGAAAATCTTGGAGATTAAGTAACCCGAGAATTCTTAGGCTAAATACCTTTCAAGGATTCTACTAAATACACACCAAATTCCAAGGATATTATTCGATAAGGTCGGGCTCCGAGTTAGATGAGGAAAGAAATTCGAAGGACCTATGGCTAATTCTAGAGGGCTAAGATAGTACTAGAATTTCTCAATTAGATCCCAAATACATGATACTTTTAATTTAATGATTGCTGTTATAAATTAGGGTTTATAATAGACACAATTTATTGCATGTAAAATTTATGACAACAATAACTTGCTATGGGGAGCCTGCTCATGCTTGTTTTTCTCATATTCCAGTTCAAAGAGAATTTCCACAATGAAAAAAAAGCCTTGTTAGATTGGCCAGAACCCCAGAATAAGCCATATAGCCTAAATAGATTTGTATCTCTTGTGTGTCATTCATAGAGACCATTTGAGTGGAATGATTACAAGTTGTTATAATTTAGGGGAGATCGACCTGTTTAGAGAAGAGGTAAGGCGTAGTCAAGTATTGTATGAAATTCTTTTTTTTCAAGTCAAAGAGGAAACAAATTAAGTTGAGACAAACAAGTTTATTGATAAGATCAAAAAAATTCAGTATACAAGTTTAAATCCTTTGAAATTTTAACAATAAAAATCATAGAAATAAGATCAGAAAAACACCTGTCAAACATATCCATACAGACTCTCCCTATTGTAGTTCTCTAAGAGTGCAATTTTATCTCCATATGCGGATGATACATGGATCCATGCTAAATGCTAATGGCAAGCAACTGTCATGAAGCATAGTTGTAGTAGTGTTGTCCTGTGAAGATAAGTGCAGTGAGAATGGGAAGCCGAAAGCCTCATGTCACCATTTTTCCCAGCGGAGGAATGGGCCATCTTATCCCATTCACCGATTTCGCCCAGCGCCTCTCGGCACACCATGGATTCACTGTTGCGTTCATTACATGCAAATGGATGTTATCCAGTCCTGAATGCATAAAGTCCTCACAGGGTCTAGATATCCGCTTCGTCCAGCTCCCTCATGTGGAAATCCAAGAAGATGAGGGACTATACATGAAGGTGGACACCCTTGTATCAAATTTATTGGAGAACTCGAAAGGATTAGCAAGCTGACCTGGTAACATTAACCCCCAAGAGATTAAAGCACTGAGGAATGGAAAGGTTAATCCCACCTATGCTAGGCGAATGCCCCTAATTTATCCATTCGGGCAGCTAACACCCAGGTTGGATGGTTGGATCGGTTGTGCATTAAGATTAATACTCTATGGGAAAAATTACGAAGGCATTAAGAGGTTGTAGCGGAGCCCTAAAAGAGTATGAACGTGCATATGCAGAAGCTATAACCACCGAAAACACAAATAAAATATATGAAGCTCGAATACTTACTAATACTTACTAATCAGACCACATTAGAACATGCTCTTTATCTGTTCATTCCTCAATCCATCAATCCTTACCTCATTCGTTGGTGAAGCCAGCGATCCCAGCCATCCATCCCACGAAGACCAGTCTATTTTTCTACTTGACTGGCGAGATTTTCACCATAGTGGCAATATCAATCGAGCCTCTTGGATGAAGGCGAGTAGGTAAAGGCTGAAGGACAATGAAAAATTAATATAGTTTACTATAGCCAAATTCGGAGTTCTTGAACATGTTTTCTGCTCCGAATTGCAGCGAAAGCCCCAAATTAGGAGAAGAAGATTTCAAATAAAGATCGAAAAAGAGTGAAACCAGATCTGATATAATAATTTTGGGTTAAAAATCTAGTAGAGTGGATAGAAGAATTGAATGTCAAAGAAGGGTATGGAATCTGCGTGAAATCATAAAAATTATGAGCAGAGAAGGAGCACCGAACTCTGTACCAGACCTGGCAAGGAGAATATTGGTGGGAAAATAAAAATTTAATAGGTAGATTTAAATTTTATAGTAGCCACCAAATTAGATTTTAATAGTTAGTCAAATAAATTGCTATGGTCGGTTAGGTTTTCATCAAGTTTTATTTTTATGTGAGTAAAAATAATGTTAAAATAATTAGAGTATTAATCAAAATTATATTATACTTCTCTAATATAAGTAAGAATCCTAATTAATCAAAATTATATTACATCTCTCTAATATAAGTAAGAATGTTCATATAAAAAGGGAAAATGAACATGAGCTCGGAAATATCTATCAACCTTTAAGGTAGTGAAAATTATCTTTAAATCTATGAATAATGTTATCAATAAATTTAAGTAGGTATAGTTAGTTTCTTATTTTTGAGGAAGTTCATTTAGAGCTTAAAAATACCCAATTAGAAGGCCTTCACATGTGTTGTTAAGAGACATGGGATAAATTTTGATTAAAGGAATTAAGGGGTACAATAAGATCAATGTATAGCACCTACTCAAATCACCAAGAATATATCCAAACCATCAAGATGACACACTTCTCTGAGCAAAATTATGAAACACCATGGAATAACTCAGATTAAAACTTATAGTCAATCAATCAATAGTTAGAAAATAGTGTTTAAGAGAACATAATAAAAATAGTACACATTGGACATAATATCATATACACATGGATCATACATATCCAACTAAATGTGGTAGCTAAAGGAACTTCTTCCTACACATAGTGTCCTAGATGGCTAAGGCAAGGTGTCATCAAACCAATGATACATTCATGAATTACATATAGATCCATATACCTTAGATGAAAAATGATCAATGTGACAGGAATCGTAGGGGTTGAGATGACAATAAAATTTTAAAATATCCTCTAAAAGCCCATATAGAAAATGGGGTAACATATCCTATGACATCCAACTTGTGATATATGGTGGGAAATCCTTAAAGTATATCTAAATAAAGATGTATCATTGAGGTCTAGGTCAAGAAGAGGTACAATTCCTCACTAATTTGGTATATCGTTGAGGTCTAGGTCAAGAAGAGGTACAATGCCTCACTAATTTGGTAGTTGAAGAAGTTTAAATCTTGGTTTGTTAATTTGGCCCTAAGTAGGCAGGGCAATATAGAAGGAGGTGACCCCCTTGGAAGAGTTCTAAAGGGGAAGGGCACATAAGGCCTTATATTAATATCTAAATCGAAGTACCTCCCTCATAAAAAATTCTAGACATGTATTTAAAGAATGTAGATAACGACTCGTCCAAATGTTGATAAAGACAATAAATGGGGGCATCTACAAATGGAAACGCTAGTAGATGTTATTAAGAAGAGGAAGGTCATTATGATTCGTTTCAACTTGAAACGAATGTAAACCCACATTGAACACACCAAGGGAGATATGAAGGGCAACATTTGATACTCTTGAGTGTATGTGGTTAAACAAAAAGGCCCCCTTTCATTTGCATGAAGTGTTCCTGATACAAATCCATGTTACAGTCGAGGCCCTAAAAAGATGAAGTCCAATTAAATTGAATGTATTATCTATAAATAACCTCTCTAACAACCTAACACAAACATATAATGATGTCATTTACATTTGAGGTGTAAATCACTTGAATTTTGTTACAACTTTAATCACTCCCCAACAAAACTTTGCCATGCTTCCTTGTGATGAAGCTTCAACCCTATTGGAGAACAACCTCACAATGTAAAAGGAATTTAAACATGATGTAACTTTAATAGTTCCCCACATTCACCCTTTGGCTCACTACCCATGGCTAATTTGAGGTTATTTCAAGCACTGATGTGGATAATATCATTTTATTTTCTCTTATGTATAGTATTCTACATTGACACAATTGAGTTTGTTTAACAAACAAAATATTTATATTGAGGGTTCACTCCTTTTGCATTAGGGCTAGATAGGCCTTGTCTTTATGAGTGATCTATTCATTTCCAACTCCTTAGTCCTTCAAATTTTTCACGTCGTTACGCCCAATATACCTACCCTTTTACCAGTATTGTTTTCCTTCACAAGCACAAGACTTGGGGCTCTTCTTTGATAGTCACCTAACAACCCTCCAACTGTGCTTGGACTACCATTAATTTTCCCAACCATGGTCAATTATTTTACTGATCTAGTGCCCACAACACTTCCCTCATCTAGGGATCTTCAAAATTTCCACCTAATAGTGATTTGAGTCCTCTCAAAATCACTATTTTTGTGTACCAATTTCTTTGTTGTCCAATCTATGAACAAATCTCAACTACTCCTCATATCATCCTTCTAACACTTTGTATATGCTTGAAATAGGGTCACAAAACATCCACTAAAAGTTGATTGACTAATTGTTTATAGGTTTATTCAGATATCTATCCAAAACTCTCTAGACAATCCACCAAAATCAACTCCTCTTCATGTCCATCCATTCATCATAATATGCCACAATGATTCTACCAAATCTTCTACTCAGGTTCCACCTTCCTTTGAATTTTCGATCTTCGCACATACTTCTGCAAACCATCTTCCAAATTTGTGGTATATATTGCAGAGATAAACCTCTCTCCAAGGGTCCCGACCCCTCTTATTCTACACATATTTGTCATGGTCTTAAGTGCATACCTTATGAATTGAACATGTTAGGAAACCTCCTTAACTACGACATTATACTTCTATTCGAATTGTCTTAGAACAAACCCTATCCACCCATAGCAAAAATAACAACTCTTACCTCCATAAGAGACACAACCTAGCTCAGATGGACCCATAGATTCTGGGAACTTATTTAACTAAATTAGGGTTTAAGGGGTTAGGGTTGAGGGTTTAAATGTTTAGGGTTTAAGGGTTAGGGATTAAGGGTTTATAGGTTTGGGGTTTAGGGGGTTAAATGGGTTAGGGGTTTACTAGGGGTTTAGGAGGTTAAAAGGGTTAGGGGTTATGGGTTAAGGGTTTAGAGGTTTATGGTTTAGGGGTTAAATGGGTTAGGGGTTTAGAGGTTTAGGGGGTTAAATGGGTTAGGGGTTGGGAATTAGTGTTTAAGGGGTTGGGGGTTAAGATGATAGTTTCATTGGTCTCTGTTTGTGCACAATAGTTTCTTATTCTTTGCGTCTCAATGTAACAATTTTGTAAGTACTGTTGCTTGTTGCCATGTATTTTTTATTTATTAATTTATAGTATTTGTTAGCAATTGCTTTACATTTATTGAAGAAAATTACTATTTCAATCAAACCAAATGTATGTTCAATCTCCAGTTTCAAAATCAGCCACAGTGTTGTCACACAATTTAAGTCTAGATAATGGCCATCTAATGAAGTCTTAATAACAAGACTGCACCTCATGACTACTCTAGAAAATCTTAAGTTCAAGTGTCCCACATTCATGAAAAATTTGGCTCTTATACTCTTGCTCCACCTGACTGTGTCCTGGAAATACCCTTGTTTATTGCAAAAACATCCTAATGTTGTCGACCTTGTCCCTTAACATACCAAGGAAACATATGTGGCTGAGAGGAATGGAAAGCACTACAAAGTTGAAGAGAGTACAAAAGACTAAGATGGTTTAAAGGATAAGCTTGAATAATGTAGCAGTGTTGAAACAAATAAAAGTTGTCCCAAACAAATAGTTGATAATGCCAAACCTCCTTATGTACCAGTCAAGCAAGACTACATTCATGTGAGAGAAAGAAGAGGCCAAGCGACTAATAGGCATATCCTGGAAGATAGGGTATGGTTCCCTCTTTTTGATGAAATATTTGATCTACATTTTTTCTATTGAAGATTAATGATTTTAACCTTGCCAACAAGGCGTAATTAACCCAATCGTAGGTCTTAATATGTCATGATATATATTAACTATATATATATATATGAGAAGGAATAATAAAGACATATATTGATAGAGGTGGCGAGACAAGGGGAGTCACAAGGGAGAG
The DNA here is from genome assembly GCA_034641835.2 of Pinus albicaulis. Lineage (NCBI taxonomy): Eukaryota > Viridiplantae > Streptophyta > Pinopsida > Pinales > Pinaceae > Pinus > Pinus albicaulis. The sequence goes on from CM076574.1 coordinate 307,946,757, forward strand.
ATGGAGATAAACTGAAGGAGAGGGGAGAGAAGGAATGGATAGAGAGAGAGGGAGAGGAGTGAGAGAGGTAGAGAAGGGTAAGAGAGGGAGATAGTGACACAAAGATGGAAGAGGATGATTTTGAGAGGGGTTTATTGGGTGACTCTGGGAGGAACCCGAAGGTGGTCAAACAAAGCTCTTCTAAGTTACAAATATGAAGAGAAAAAACTGGTGATGTATATGTGGTTGCTCAACGTGGGCTGTATGGAAAATATTGGCTGAGAGTGTTTACCTTTCCGTGTCTTCACGAAAGTAGGTTGTCTGGTCACAGAATAAGATCATGACAACATGTAGGTGATGGTTCCGTAGTAATTTCTTAGCCTTATCTTCAGAATGGCTAACAGAGAGGATCAGGTTTGAATACAGGATATAATTTGATGAATTTGGAGATTTAGAGTTGGAAGAAAAAATTGTGGTGATGTTTGGATGGGTGCTAATTTGTAGGGTTTTCCATTTTTATAATTCTCTTTGTTGTGCTTTCTACCATGCTACCTAGTTTCTTTCATGTTTCCCTAGCATTTTAACTTTTTCGATTTCTATCTCTCTATTGTTTCTTGCCCCATTTGAAATGTCATCCTTATTTGGTAGGTGTTTTCTTCAATATAGTGTGAATATTTTTCCATCACACAACTTCTGTGGGGTTTGTCTACGCAAATAGCTTGTAAGGCCCATTCATCAAGTTATTTGATGAAATTAAATGATTATCGATGATCACCAACTAATGGTACCTACAGAGATTTACTCTAACATTTCTACAGTTTTCTTGTGCCAACAATTATACAACATTTTAGCCTCATGAATTAGTCTCCTCTATTCTCTTCGTTGATTCTATAAGCACTTATTGCTGTTGTCAAAGCTTTTACTCTCTAGTCCCATTGATCTATTTCATTTATTTGTGGACATTGATCTATTTTTATTTCATTTCTTCAATTTTTCTAACTGTTATGTGTTTCCTTTGGCCAGTTCCTTCTTTCTTACCTATGATTTTTCTGCTTAAGCATTCCAGCCAGACAGAGCAACAAGGATAGCAGGAGCCACACAGTCCAGCCAGAGCCCAGCAAGGGTAGCGCAGAGGCAGCATGAGCCATGCAGGCCCAGTCAGGGCAGCACAGGGGCAGTGTAAGCCCTTCAGGTGTGACACAAACCCTTACTGAGCAGCGCAGAGGCCGACGCAGGCCAGTTAGGTTGACGTAGATGGATTCAGAGCAGCGTATTACTGTTGTTTTTATTTCTATGTTGGGTGAAGCATTTTTGGTGCCCAAGATTGTTGTACTTAGATTCTGCATAATAATGAAAACCCTCCAGAGCTAGCTACACCGGTTTTCCCACATTGGGTTTTTTCTGGGTATAGTTGTCTAGAAAATCCGTGTGTCACTTTTTCTATGAGCATGTTATTCATTATTTGATTTTTATGTGTAGGTTTCTGGTTTTATTTACTATTTACTTTGCTAATTGGCTCTAGGAGCGCACTCCAAAAGCAGGTTCGAGGGAGCGCGCTCAAGGAGCGGGTTCGATATGGGGGAGGCGCTCCCCTACAACCTTCTTTTCAAGAGCACACTCACAATATGCATATTCATGTTGTCTAGAGAATGTTGAACACTCCCCAAAGAGTAAGGCTAGTCCCAAGACAATTGGAAAAGCTATTTTTACTTTTTTTAAAACAAGTTGGCGTCTACGAGAAGGCCCCAATAGGCCTCATGCGCTCAATGAAGGGGGTTTAGAGCTTTATAAATGCCTAATTCCTCTTCATTTATCCTTGCATTTTTCTTTCCAAAAAATAAAGGTTTTGATTGTTAAAGGTCAACAATTTTGGTAGAATATCTACCATTCAAACCCAAGAACTAAGCCAATGGAAGTCCCTCATGGGAAACTTTCTTGCTGTAATTCCTATAATTAAATAATTAAAAAAATGCAGTTAGATACCTCTTGAGTGGGTTTAGTAGCCTCTAGAAGCTTCTCGTTTAGCATAGAGGCTTAATCCTGCTTGTTCGAGTCCACGTCAATTCTTCAGGATCCAATTTCTTTGCTTTTGGACCCTTGGGAGCATGGGTCCAAGAAAATTTGAGGCCATTTTGCATTATGATTCAGTATGTGTGGTTCGATGCTACTATAGCAAGAGCTTGCAGTACACCATGGAGTCTCATAAATATCAGAAAAGGTCTCAGTACTGTGTTAATAAGAATAATACTATATGCTATGGTGTTGATCAATTCCAGGTGCTATATCATAATGTATAACCTTGGCACTTATAGGTACTGTGCTCACTGATGTTATGATGCTAAGATGCTCGAAGCTACTTGGTGTTGAAAAGTGTAACTAGGATTGGTCTTCATATTGACTATGTAATTATGTATTTATGTAAAGGAGAAGACAAATATAATAAAATGTATTTTTGTTGTAGTTGCTTCATGGGTTTCATGAGCAATATTTCATTATAGGTCAATATACTTCTTCTTGATGTCTATTAGGATTCATCTTCTAGTTATAAATGTAATTAAGGGTCATAAATATGAAGATTCTAATCATCAAAATGCTCCAAGACCTTGTCATGTTCACCCTCATTAAACGCTGGAATAATTGCACTATATGTCGGCCTATATACATAGTGATCTAGTCGGCCTCCAATCAGCCTGAAGGGTCAGCCTAAAAACAGTGACATGATGCCTATATATAAAGTCAAATCTGTGGTCATTTGAACCAAGGAATTGCGGATCTCTGGACAGGAAACAGTGCAGATTTCAGGAAGCATAAAAGTGCGGATTTCAGGAAGGAGAAAAGTACGGGATAAAGCACAGAATTGTGGACATTCCTGTGATAGTTACCTCATAATAAATTCTAGGTTAAAATACAAATTGAAGCAGTAAGTGTGGATCTGTTCTGTGTAGCATTCTGGAGCAGTGAACGTGGATTAGTATGAAGAAGCTACGGTCAAGTGAAGTGCGGTCAAACTTGTAATGAATTCACTAATAGTATAAGGTCAGTGTTCTATGTATTGTAATGACTGTAAGCATTCAAATTTTATGTTATGCGAAGGGTTAAGCTCAACGATCTACTGTGATGATAAGTCTAAGGGCTATTATAAGTATGGGAAAAGGAGGAAGGTAAATATATGAATAGATTTACCTTCCTACTCTCAGAAAGGTTACACATCTCCAAATGCATGAAAAGTGAACGATGAGACTTCAAATGATCTGGTCTCCTATATTTGAATAAGCAATAAGAAGTGTCTGAAGACGAACTTAGAAACCGAGTTCTCTAAGGTTGATGCAAATCAGTGTAGGCTGTTGAAGAAAAGAAGGATCAGTATTGAAGGAAGACTTGGAAGCAGTGCCAATGTCTTGGAAGCATTAATAGGTCAAGGATCTATGTCTTCATCATGGTACTTGTCATCTTGAAAATCTATAAGAAGAATTTCTCGTGGGTTTTCCTCTCTAAGAGGGAGAGGTTTTTCCCTGGCTCGAAGAGCCTAACTTTGTGTCTTTTGTATTTTGGTAATTGACTTGATGAAAGAATAAATAAGCTAAAGAAGAGAAGACATAAGTAACTGAAATAAGCTCATAAGTAATTATCAAGAAGAGAAATTTAATTAATCACCAGCCCCCTAAATTCTCAACACTTGGTGCTACTCGGTGTTGTACTGATAAAATGAAGTTTAGTGATGAATCACTATGCTTGGATGTTGGTATAGGGATTATGAGTTGAAGATCAAAGGATCAAGGAAGACGACTATGTCTTGGTCTTGGAGTGGCGAAATAGGTCAAGGGCCTTGGTCTTGGTATTTGTCAATTGGAATCTCTATGAGAAGAATTTGTGCGGCTTTTCCTCTCAAAGAGTGAGAGGTTTTGGACCTAGCTCATAGCCTACATGTTGTGTCTCTTTTCTCTTTATGTTTATGCATTGGTTACTGTTTGATGAATAAAGAACACTAATAATCTAACAAGAAAAATATCTTAATCTAAAGAATTTAAAAGGCATTCACAAACAATCACTAATGAAGAGAAATGTCTTAACACTAAATCCCCTAGATTTCTCAACATTGTAGTGGTCAAGGGCCTTCTTTTAAAAGGCTTGGTGTAGGCCCACCCTTTCTCCAGTCATAATGAGCGGAAAATAGTTTTGGAGAGTTGTATGAAGTCGAATCCACCTTCCCCCCCGGTTGTAATCAGGGATTCATTTCTTTTGTTTTTCTGAGTTCTTGTGAGACCCCTCTCAGGGGGATACTATGTTGCAAGTGCGAGCTATGATTCTGGTCTCCTCCCTTGTAGCCAAGATTCAAGAACGGACCGAGATCCCCTCTGTCTTATGCATCTCCTTTATGAGGGCCAACAACTTTAGGATACAAATAGACTAAGTGAGCATGACATAGTAAATAAAACGGTAATAAATCTAGTTTCTAGATTGTGAGGCAAAGCTCAAGGAAGGGGTGGCCCCTCTTCCTCTCAGCCCAAATCTTTTAAAAGAAGGTTAAAAGCTAGGGATTGTGAACCAGCCTCCTAAGGAGCTCTCAGTGCCAACCTTTCTTGTGGATCAAATCGAGAAAATCCCATCCATTGGTGTGCAAAAAAATTAATCTGACTCTCTCAGTGTTGACTACATGGAGTATGCTTTAATTTGTCGATTTAATGGATTTTGGCCTTCAGCATATGTAGTTCGAGATTTGGTGGCTAAGTCCTGGTCTAAGCACAGTTATCTGTTCTTCTCCTCAGGGGGATACTTTATAGTATATTTCAAGAACTAGAGGGATCGACAGGGGGTCCTTGAGCTTGGATCATGGTTTTGGGTTGATTAGGGCTCTCCATTCAACCATGGTTTGTAGATTTTAACCCCTAATAATGCCAGATTTGGCCATTCTTATTTGGGTTCAACTCCCTAATTTACCTCTTAACTTAATGCACCTTGATATTTTAGCTGATATTGGTAATGCCCTAGGCCAATTCATTAATATCAACACGCACAAGCTAGCGAAGTGTATTGTAACCTTTGCACGGATATGCATGGAAGTTGATTTCAACAAGGGATTACCTGATAAAATCCTCCTGAATTGGAGGGGAGCTATTTACTCACAAGAACTAGATTATGAGAACATAGCCTTCCATTACAAGTCTACCAATAGCTAGGTCACCTCCAAAATGTATGCCCTTCTTCTCAAGGGTCCTCTCCACCTCACCAAGAATTTATTGCTAGTGTTCAATGAAAAAGAAAAAAGTGTAGAACAATAACACTTCACCCTTTCCTTCTTCTGGTCATACAGATAGTCTATTTAGACACACATTTCTTTGAGAAATCTAAAACCTATACCAACTTTTCTACAGATCCATTGGAACAAACCATTGTTTCATTCAGTCCTTCGTATGCCTAAAATGTTGATGTTATGTATTTGACAAAACATCAAGTAGTAGGTCTGATAGGTCTCTAGCTTATCCTTCCAATTTAATAAATTTCTTGAATTTCTTTCTCCTTTGACTTTGTGATCGTTATATTTGAATTTGGAACAATCTTTCCAAGTTTTACAATCACTGGATTGTTCAATTTGAGTTTTCTATACGACAAGTTTCTTGAACTAGATTTGTGATGTTGTTTGTTTCTTGAACATACGCTTTCATTTTGAATTAGACTTTTCTAATACTTTTAGGATAATATGAACTTTCATAGCTAGGTTAAGTGTTTCCTTGACAAAACGGGCATCTTTGCAGACTAACTTTTCAATGTGGAAGATCTATTAAGGAGGGTGTTTCTCCATCATTGTTTTATGAAATATTCCTTTACCTAATAACACAGACTTTCTAAAATGGTCTTCATCTTTTCACCATTACACTTATAACAAATTGTATTCTATAAGAGTTGCAGTCTAAACTTGTCTTTGCTTGAACATAAATTGTAATTGTAGCAAAGCACAGATAAACATGAAACTCTAATGTGTTGGGAAGAAATTCGGTTCATGCTTCTAAGAAGACTCAGAGAACATTGTGGCAGAGAACTAACTGTTATTCAAGAAGCTCTAGCATTTGATAGTGACAAAGATGAGGAAGAGGATATACATTCAAACCGTTGTGCTCGCCAAAAATCTTCAACCAGAGAAGAAAATAAAACAGTCCACTGTAATTAAAATGACAAAACCGATAAAAATAGTAAAAATTAAAAAACAAATGCTAGAATGGCCTTAATTATTTTCTTAATTGCAGTATCCAATTCTTGAAGAATTCAAAGTCGAAGCATATAATGGCCGGTGTAGTAGTATCCAAGGTTGCACTAATAGCTGTGAGCATTCTCATAGTGCTTCAATTACAACATACAACACTATGATCCCTAAAAGCCTAAAAGAAGCGGTAGCAACAAAAGTTTAAGGGTTGGAAAAAACATTAGACATTTACAAAGGCAAGAAGGGCATACCAACATTGAAGATCATTTTCCAAAACATTCAATAGGTGAAACAAAAAAGCTTCTTGGACAATACAATTTCAAAAATTTAGATGTGTTAATTGGTAGGAGCTAGCATGCATTAGAGGTCCCCTTATTTGTTGTGACTAATCAATCAATAACTGCAATCACGGCCTTAGTACGTGTCAAGGGGTTCTGTATTCTAAATTTGTTATCCTTGTTACTTGGTAGAATGGCTTTTATTCACATTGTAGGTGGGAGCCTTTTGAAGGAAAGGGAGATTCGTATTTAGTGTGGATTCTGTTTTTTCAAACACAAAATTTTTGCAGAATTCCAGCATAGATTGTGAAATGTGTGGTATATGAATTAAGTATATAGTGCTTCTTAATAGGAAAAATTTCTAAGACAGTGTAGTGTGGTATTTGAAGATGCCTCATACAGTTTTTCGAAGTAGGTTGCCAATGACTATGGTCTTTTACTGGCTGATTGACTACTCGTGTACATCCAAAAGTTTTGCAGAATCACTCTAGGTTTGATTTTATCTTTTACTCACTGAGTGATCACCCCTTTACATCCCAAAGGCTTGTGAAATTACTTCAGGTTTGTGGAATTGGGCCTCGCAGTTTGTGAGAAAGAGTAAAATGATTGCAAAGTATTGGATTATTTCACTCTTTGCAGAATATCTATAAAAAAAAAATTAATTTCTACTTATGAATCATACTTTTTAAAAATAAATTCTACTTATTTTCATAATTTAAGAGGTTTCACTGATCTAGAAATAGAGAATAAATAAATGAAACAGAAGCTTACTAATAGTGACATTGTCGCGGGGCTCTCTGAAGCATATTTTATATTCCCTTGAGGCTGAGTGAGGTGCAGAGTATTCTCACAGCAACTCTGTTGGCCGCAATGTTGGCCTTCATCAAAACCTCTCATTTAGGTCTTCTATTCTTGCTCCTTTATTATGAAAAATGGCCTCCCCAACTCATCAGAATCCAACGTCATCCTTGCAAATAGTAACAAAATGAAGCAGAGAGATTAAGTTGAAACATACAAGCATGGATGCGAAATAAATAGTAGAACCAAATACCTGAGGTGTGTGTACTCCTCTCTGTCGAACACTAAAAATTGTGGAAAAGAAGTGAAGTTAAAAATAGAACAAATGTAGTGCTGTCAACCATCAATGGACTGAAGATCCGATGGTGGGGTTTGAGATCGGATATCTGGTCTGCCACTGGTAAAACCCCAAGCCCCAATTCTCTTCAATCTGGTTTTTTCTCCCGATCCCGCCCTGTGCAAAGGGAAAAGATTCTACTTAGATACTTTGAGAGCAAACGTTTTCATTCCCTCCCTGTAAAAAGAGAAAAAAATTCTACTTGGGAACATTTGGAACATTTGGGTTGCCACGGGCTTTGTAAATCATCCCAAAAAACAAAAACAAAAATCCAATAATTTTATTTCCAAAGGTTTTTTTAATAGTAGTTGAAAAACTAACGCTATATTTTTGGTTGTGATGGAAAGCTTTTTTTTATATTTTTTCATATTTATTATTATAATAATAATATATTTTTAAGATTATTTATTTTATGTAATGATTTTATTATTAAAATTTGTTAGGATAGGAATGTTGTATTTTTGGAATTTTAAAGTAAAAGTACTTTTAATTTAGTTGTATTGAAAATATTTAAGTTTTTTTTTTTTTATATTGGGTGGGTGTTAATAAAGGTGTTTACTTTAGTGCAACTTTTTAGAGTTTCAGGTGCTAGAATTCGGTGAAAATTTTTGAGGTAAAATCTTGGTTTTTGTTATTTAAACTGGTTTTTTGAATCTATATATGGATTCAACACCCTTAAAAACCCTAGGGCACTTTGATTGTGCAAGGTTAGAAATAAAACTTCTCTTTTCAATAAATTCATGCCGGATTTTAGAGAAATTACACCGTAAAAAGCCACCGTAAAAGCCTTTAAAAAGTCGCACTAAAGACTACTCAGTTAAAAAAAGAGAGTTTATGGTAAGTGGATTTAATATTTAAAAAGTGTTAGTCTCTTAAATGTCATATGACAAATTTGGAAGGAGTAGGGTGTATATTTTTCTTTAGGTTAAATATATTCAAATGGTTGTGTGAATGGGTTTGTAAGAGATTATGTTTTCATCTTGAGAAAATAGAGTCATCTCGAAGTCACTCTCATAGTTTAGGTTTTCATAAGTAAAATATGTGTTTTGTCTTAAGATGTGAAAATTTCATTTTAAGGAGTGTGATAATGTGGTTTTAGCGAGGCATTAAAAGATGGAACGAGCATGCACATTTGGTATGCTAGTGTTGTATTCTTCTTGAGGCATGAGTGCACGTCTAAGAAGACTCTAACAAGGGTTGAAGAGGTGGAATACTTAGAGAAGTTTTGGGGGGTTGTAGTCTCACTTAGAGGTGTAGAAAAGCAAGTTAAGCACCATGAGAAGTTTTGAAGAAAACTTAAGATATTTGACAAGTTGCACGAAGGCAACTTAGTAGTGGTATTAATTGAACATTCTTTGATCGAAATTGATACCCTCTCCTTGGCACTACCACTTTGCAAGACAAAGAAGAAATTTGAAATATATGTGGAACCCACTAAATAAGTTGGCAAGTTTGTTGCAACATATATATGTGGTTTTTTTGTGTTGCAAAAGGAGTTATTGGAACTTAGAAGGTGACCATTGGAGTAGATCTTTCATGGAGTGTCAGGGAGGTGCAAGGGTGTAGGCCACATCCTATGGGTATCTTGTACTTTTGGTGTGTGTTAGAAATGTTAGTGCATTGTGTTTGATGAGCACAAGCTATATTATGTTTCATGAAGGAAAAAACCCACAAGTTTGAGATGTCTTAACCATTTGTCATTGTAAGATGTGTTATGCCCTAGTTTTGAGGAGATAATTAGAACCCTCTCAGAGTATGATGGGTTGTACCATGGACATAGGTCCACTTGCATGGGTTGAGGTGTAAAGGTGCCCCGTGAGCTGAGGAAAATGATTGCAATGCTTACCTATATAAATTGTTTATGATATAATATTAATGATTTTTTTTGGAGAATGGAAGAGGAAGATAAGAAAGGAGAGGCACTAATATTTATTGTAAATCAATCAAAAGGAAGAAAACATGTCTCCTATTAGAGATATTTTTCAAGTTGCCTCTTCAATAGTATTAAATTTCGTTGGAGCTATGGAGTTATCCTCAAAAACATTGATTGGGTACTTGAGAAATCCAAGACTTGACATATCCAAGCTAGTCCATTAGATAGATTCGTCTTGGGCAAAGGTTGCAAATTCTAAGGTGCAAATCTTCCATTTTTAATATGGGTTTTAAACCTTCCATTTGAAAATGCTAAAAGAAAGGTCATGATCTTGAAAGGAGGTCCTTAATTTTACCAAAACTCAATGCTAATGTTTAATCCATGGTGTGATTCTTTCTATTTGGGTTTTGCCTTGAACATTGAGATCTATCTTTGGGTCTAGCTATGAGTCTATCATTTCATTTATGTGTTGATAAGGTCTTAAGGGTTGTAGGGGATGCGATGGTTATTTTCCAATACCCCTCCCTTGAAACCTTATAAAGAGATAGTGTGCCCGATTTTGTTGTCGTAATATTTCAACCATGAGCTCTTCTTATGAGTATGCCCTTGAATGGAGGGTATGTAAAGGAAGTAGAAAAAAACAAAATTTCATGTTGATTCAAAGGAGGGGTATAGATTGTAGGTGTCTCTAGAGGTATTTACAAAGGTGAAGGATAAAGGAGTTTACATCTTATTGAAATGCCTTCCATTCCACCATTCGAGTTGCTAAAGGGCACTGACTTTAAGGGTGATAGGTGAGTTCTCACGGAGATCTTAAAAATAAGAAGGTAGGTGTGATTTAGCATAGGATTTATTCTTCAACAATTGACTTTTAGGGTGATATTTCCTAGTAAAAATACCCATGTATTGAAAACAAGAGAATACCCTGAGAGAATTAGAAAATCCTAACAACAGGACTGAACTTTAGTATCTGCCTATCAAAATTTCATATTTGTACAAGCAGAAATTGAAGGATGTAAATTCAAGAGTGCAAACATAGCATGTACAGTGGATTAAAACAAAAAATATATTAGGCCCACTCTACACAAATCTGCAATATGAGAATTTGGGATAAAAAGAGCAAGCTCCAAAAACAATTTCATAGAAGTACTTATTACTCAAATAGAAGAATCTCAGAGCAAGTTGTCATCTCACAAAAGCTCCTACTACAACCTACAAGCTAACAGTACTTACTCTTATTATCTATTTCTACAAATGTCTAACTAGTGTGCCCATACTTTTCATTTATAATTTAAGAGAAGGTGTTGTTAGAAAATAGGCTAATGATAGCGTTAGTGGTGCATCTCCCTTGAGCATGAGAAACTCCCTCATAACTTTGCCTTGTATGTAAGGATTTTCTTTTAGAGTAGTGCATTATCATAGTAGATATAACACCTCTTCTGAAGGTGCCTCATTTCATAAGTGTGCACTCATGAATGCACCTGAGATGATGGTGTTAATCTCCTCAACTAGTGTGCCATACTTGGTGGATGTGACCCAACAACTAATTTTTCTATCCTCGAAGGTGTCGTTATAAGCTTCTAGCTGTATTTAAGAATCTTTCTGACTGGTGTACCACAATCTAGCTTTGCAATCTTGGTGCTGCTCAACTTCTCAAGGCTAATCTCATGAACTAGTCTCCTCTGTTCTCTTAGCTGATGCTATAAGCACTTATTGTTGTTGTCAAAGCTTTTACTCTCTAGTCCCATTGAGCTATTTCAGTTATTTGTGGACATTGATCTATTTTCATTTCATTTCTTCAATTTTTCTAACTGTTATGCATTACCTTTGGCCAATGCCTTCTTTCTTACCTATGATTTTTCTGCTTAAGCATTCTAGCCAGCTAGAGCAGCAGGGGTAGCAGGAGCCACGCAGTCCAACCAGAGCCCAACAGGGACAACGCAGAGGCAGCAGGGGCCACGCAGGGTTGACGCAGGCCTAGTTAGGGTAACGCAGGGGCAGTGTAAGCCCTTCAGGTGTGACGCAGGCCCTTACTGAGAAACGTAGCAGATGATGCAAGCCAGTAAGGCTGACGTAGATGGATTCAGAGCAGCGTATTATTTCTGTTTTTATTTCTTTGTTGGGTGAACTAGTTTTGGTGCCTGGGATTGTTGTACTTAGAAACTGCATAATAATGAAAACCCTCTAGAGCTAGCTGCACCAGTTTTCTCGCATTGGGTTTTTCCGGGGACATTTGTCCAAAAAATCCACGTGTCACTTTTTCTATGAGCATGTTATTCAGTGTTTGATCTATATGTGTAGGTTGATAGTTGTATTTACTATTTACTTCACTAATTTATTGAATATTCCATAAATTAACTTGTAACTTAATTCAAGTAGGAGAATTAAATAAAGATACTACAGTAGGGTTTCTTAGATTAAGAAATTTTCACATTCCCTAGGTCTAGCCCCATTAGGTCACCTAGGGCAACAATTTCCCAGGAATCTAGCTAGAGGAAAAATTCTATCTCCTAGAGGCAGTTGTGTTGTTGGGTGCCCTCATTCTCCTCCGAAATTGGGCCAATTTTGACAGTGGAATCTCCAGATACCTCAAGCCCTAGCTCTAAGATCAAGTTTTTCCTAGGTGTTCCCAAGGATAGAACCTAGTAGGATCAATTTGACCTATCGAAGTAAAAACTCTTGTCTGATCCTTTCCCATCACCTTTTCCAGGATAGGAACATCATTTCTTGCTAAATTTCATCCCCGAACCTGGGCTGGGTCCACTTGGCCCCGTGTGGTCCCATTTGGTGTCAAAGGCCTTTCATCAAGGACCATTTGGGAATCCAAGTTCCCAAAGGATTTTAGGGATTGAGAACTTCATTCATAAGTCTTATTCTTCTCCCTCAACCCTTCAATCCCCCTCCTCTCTCCCTAGAAGATAAATTCCCTTGCTTAAAAATAAAGAAAGTCCCACTCTTTATTTTATCTTAGGGAAAGGGTTTCGAGGGTCACTTCCCACCTATTTATTGACCTATACTCTACAAGTGACTTCCTAAAATACCGGGACTCCACCCATCGGTGAAAGTCCGTGAAGAGTAAGGAGCCTTAGCTATGGTGACAATGGGCTAAGCCTCCATCATTTCCCTTGTCCCAGCAGTTGCCCTCTTAGGAACCCCTTTTAGGTCCACTACTAGTTTGAGTGGTAACAAGTTGTTCACAATTCCATTTGTGAACAACTCTTTAGTATTCCCACTTTTGCCATACTATAGCTCCAAGATGAGAAGTCTAGGGCTATGGAGGCTGCCCTTCTTCTCACTGAATCAATCCTCTACAATATAGTGAACTAGGGCTAGTTGGTTGGCCCACTTGACTGTTACTTTAGTCCTTCAAAGTCTGCACATCCTTAGGCCCTATACACCTGCCCTTATACCAATTTTGTTGTCCTTCACAAAAACAAGAGTCAGGGCTCTTCTTTAACATTAACCTAGCAACCCTCCAACTGTACTTGGACTACCATCAATCTGCCCAGCCACAATCAATTCTTTTTATTGATCTAGGGCCAAAAATATTGTCTTCATCTAGGGCTCTTCAAATCTGCCACCTAACAATGGTTTGAGTCCTCTCAAGATCATTGTTCTTGTGTATCGACAATTTGATCTTTGTTGTCCAATCTATGAACAAATATGAACTACTCCTCTTATCATACTTCTAAAAATCTGTAGATGAATGAACTAGGGTCACAAATCAGCCACTAATAGTCCATTTACTATTTTTTTATAGGTTTATTCAGATCTTTGTCTAAAACTCTATGGAAAGTCCACCAAAATCAACTCCTCTACATTTCAATTCATTCTTCATATGGCACATTTATTTTGCATGCTCAATCTTTTTCTCAAGTTCCACCCTCCTTTGTATATGTTTTCTTCACACATACTGAATCTACAAACCATCTTCCAAATCTGTGGTCTTTATTGCAGAAATAAACCTCTCTCTAAGGGTCACAACCCATCTTCTTCTACGCAAATTTGTCACAGTCTTAAGGGCATACCTTATGAACTAAACATGCTAGGAAACTGTCCTAAATAGGGCATTATACTTATGTAATTCTAATTGTTGTATAACAAACCCTATCCACACATAGAAAAAACACGACTCTTGCCTCCATAAGGGACTCGACCTAGATCACATGGATCCATATATTCTGGGCATTTATTTGATTGAATCTTGACATGAACTTCAGATCTCAATGTTGACCCTGAACCTAGGGTTAACTCAGTCAATATTATGCCCACGTAGACTTCTGTTATGGCTCTAAATTACAGTGCAAGCCCTCCTCCATTTATGTTGGTATTTATCACAAACCTTGCAGCCTACTAACCACCACAAGGCAAGATGGTATCAACCCTCTCATCTATTTCATGTAGAAAATCTAACCAACGGGATTCACTCTGATCTTGTAATGTACTAAAATAAGGCATTGAATCCTTCTGAACAACTAAATCAGTATAATGCATTTGTCATCAGAGTCTTCTGACTACTACTAGCTACTGCACCTGTCTAGTACTAGATTCTCTATGATGTTCCTGACATCTGCATCTGTGCCCTTTGAACTATTGCTAACTCTAATTTGTGTTCTAGTATTTGACATATGTCACTCTGATTTCTATCTTGCTGACATCTGACTACATCAATCTAATTGATCCTTCCTACTACTATTGTAGTGTGGGCTCCTCATAACCAGGTTCGATCCATGAGACACACCATCTCAATGGACCTTGCCCAAATTTCTTATCTTGGAATTATGTCTACACATCACCCCACCTTACACCTCGAGGTATGATTTCTCTCTCTTCCCATCTGGATCGAAATTTCCCCCTCATGGAGGTCTCTGCTTGATTGGACGCTTCCACTCGGTCTCCTCTCTGCTTCTCCAATTATGGCAGCTACTCCACAACCTTTTGAGACTACTTCTCATGAGGATGCATGTTGAGAGGTAATTTATGCTCCTTCTAAACCACCAAGTCTCTAACTTTTTCCTTTCTCCTCAAAGATTTGCATGCATCTGGTACCTCAAGTGCATATAGGTTCTTGACTCACACACAGTGTAATTGTCTCGACGTTACAAAAATTTTCTAAAAAAGAGTTGATTTTAAATCGATGATATCTCCCTCATCTGAGCTCTGATTCGACCGATTTGTTTTTTCCATTTAGGTAGATTTTCGCAAGGAATCCAAATATTCTATTTATTTTTGAAAAATTCACACCAAAATCTTCAGATATTCTTTGCAAACTCACCGCCCAAAAAATTCCTTCTCTGATACCATGTAGAAAATCTAACCAACGAGATTCATTATGATCTTGCAATCTACTAGAACAAGATATTGAATCCTTCCTACAATTTGCGGAAACAAAACATGATCACACAATCACATATAAGTAAGAGAAATAAATCATCAATCGCACAACAACATGATGTATTTGGGGAAAGCAACTGCTCAAAACCCCTTTATCTCTATTGTGTATAAGTCAAGGAATCATGAAACAATAAAATGCTTAATCTCTCATGATATTCTCCAGCACTCTATCAATTGTCTCGCATTTATCTAGGCAAACTCAGTCTAGTACTTAGCCAATTCTCATCCTTTAGCCTTCCTTGCTCATGCAATTCCTAGGAAATTAACTCCTTATTAATTAGGAAAATTAGTCTTCCTTGATTGCAGAATCCATCATGGCATCCCAATGATTTTATAATTTCGCATGGGAAATTTTCTTTGAATACAACTGATAGTTATGTTCCCTTTAACCTCTATCTAAATTGGGTATTCCACGAAACTGACATGCATGCAACTATTAATAGCGAATTATCAGTTATATGATTGATCACTCATTGTGACTTAAATCTAATTTAATTCACTGGACCTCTCACTAGCTCATCACTCAGTTAGAACTAGTTAAACTGATTTTAACTCATTTAATTGAGTTAATTACACTTGCACCCCACTAATGCATCAACTTAAACTGGACCCCAAAAATATTAGAATCCCTCTAGATGCCTCATCTTAGACCCTCAACTCGAATTTCTTGAGCTAACTTGGTTATCATGACTTAATTAACTGACAAAAGTTTTTATGAGATGAAATTACAATTTATTTTAAGGGAAAAATAATTTGGATGCCCCACACTCCTCACTCCTGGTGCATCAAAATTCCTCACCAGTGTGGGTGCATTTTTTTTGTCCTTTCTGGTTTCCAATCTCACCGTTTCCTGTTGCAAATTTCAACATTTCAGAATTTTATGCGGTCTTCACACAAAGACACCATTGAAATCACATGCCCAAATTCTCATGAGAAACCTCTCTTAAGCTCGATCTACCAAAAGAGAAGCAACAATATGCCATCATACTTCCTAGCGCAAACCGACCATTAAGGTATGAAACATTCTTCTGAACCCTCACATGATTATCTTGCTCTTGGAGGATGATCATGACCTCCCTTTACCAACCCTTACTCGACCCTTGTACTCGACCTACTTTAGGACTACATCTCTCTTCACCGCCTTGATGTGCCAAATAGTGGGAATACATGTCAAACATGCTAATATGTGCCAAGTGATAAGGCATGCCAAGATGTGCAAGGGTGTGTCAATGCATGTCAGGGACTGTCAAGACAACAAAATGGAGAAAAAATTTAAACTACAAGGAAATGAACACACAAAAGGGTTAATAAGTCATCAATTTATATTTTCCAAGAGGGGCATGCTAGGCACACCAACACTAGGTGGCAATAGGTACTAAGTGCAAAGTATTAGTGCATTCTAAGTGCTAAGTATTCCTTTGTTGCTTCTCATCTACTTTCCAACAATTGATCATGACAAATAAATTTAATATTAAACCATGCCAAATCATACCAAGGCATCTCAGCTTATTCCATGCATGCTAAAACTTTCCAAGCGCCAACACATGCCAAGCACCAAAATGTGTCAGGGACTAATGTTATGCATGTTATGAAGTGAAAGGGAATGTTGAAGGGTGCTAAGGTGTGCTACAAAGTGATAATGCATGTTGATGAGTGTTAGGAGTACTAGGAAAAAAATCATGGAAGTTAATGAATATGAGGAACGTGTACTGCTAGAGACTAGTGTTAATGAGTGTTAGTTGTCATGCCAAGGAGGGAGTGACAAGGCATGCTAAGAATTGGTAAGGCATGCTAGGGAATATCAAGGCATTTCAAGAATTCCCAAAGTGTGCTTGGGAGTTCCAGGGTGTGCTAATTATATCATGTGCCAATTAAAAGTGCCAAGATATGCCAATACATGCTAGGTGCTAAGGATGTGGCGCAGGGTACCAAGGTATGTCAATATGTGTCAAGGAAACAAAAGGAAGAACCAATAAGAGGGTTAATAAGTCAGGAATTTATATTTTTGAAAAGGGGCATGCTAGGCACACTAATAATAGGTGCCAATACATGCCAAGTGGTATTGTGTGCCAAGTGCTAATGTATGTCAATGCATTCGACCAAGGTGTTCCAGGGCATGCTAGGGACTATATGCAACATGCCAACACATGCTAGGAGAGTTCCATGTTGTGCTAGCGCATGCCACCATGTGCTTGGGCATCAGTGTTATCACAAGATGTTCTAGGTACAAATATGTTCCAGTACATGTGGGATGCTAAGAAATGTTAGTGTGTGTCAAAGCATTAATTTAAGGTGTGCCCAGATTGTTGAGGATTGTTAGGTCTTTCTCATTAATAGAATTTTCAGAGCTTGATTATGTATTAAATAATATATTTCCTACACACAGTAGTGTAACTTTATCTAAAGGGAATTTTCTAGATAGTAAACTTAATAGATATGAATCATGTGTTGACTCATAGGAAATCTCTATTCGACTAGTCATTACTTGAGGGAAATGATACACACTAATTACTTCTTAAAAAATTGACTGACCCTAACCACTATGGCCTTGGACATATTATAAAAATATTCCACAATAATGGTATTAAATTGTTATCTTTTGACAAAAAATATATTAACAGGCACATAGCGTCATCAAAAACTCATTGGAATGATCAATGATGACGGACATTTTTTGACCATCACCAAAAGTAACAAAAAGAGTATTGGTGAGGGTCATTAAAATTTCGTCATTAGAAGTGTCACCAAAGAGAGAATTAGTGATGGGCCTTTAACGACCCTCACCAAAAGTGTCATTGAAAATGTATTTGGTGACAGACCATAAAGGACCATCACTATATACACTTACAGTGACGGTTTTTTAATGATCAATGATGACGAACATTTTTTGACCGTCACTAAAAGTAACAAAAAGAGCATTGGTGAGGGTCATTAAAAGTTCATCACTATAAGTGTCACCAAAGAGAGAATTAGTGATGGGCCTTTAACGACCCTCACGAAAAGTGTCATTGAAAATGTCTTTGGTGACGGACCATAAAGGACCATCACTATATACACTTACAGTGACGGTTTTGTAAGGACCGTCAACATATGTGACATTGGTGACGGACCTTAAAGGTCCGTCACAAGCATGACCCTCACCAATGTGCTTTTTTCTTGTAGTGTTAGACTTACCACTTGACATTCTAATTTCTCAATGTGTTTCTTTGCTTCTTCAACCTGCTTTTCCAGAGTCTCTATGGTTATTTTCCTTTCTTCTAAGAGTATTTTGAGTTGATTGTTTTCTTCAAGAAAGTCATTGTCCTCTAGAGCATCCACAAAAGTATCATTTTCTTCTATAGATTCAAATGCCATTAGAAGTCTAAGATCTGGTTCACATTCTTCCTCACTGATAGATAACCCATCACTGTCTTCATGAGTATAGTAACTTTTTCTAGTGTTAAACCGATTCTTATTCCTTCTTGCTACTTCCTTCCCTTTTGCAGGTGTTTCTTTATGAGGACACTTAGCAGCATAGTGACCAATTCTTCCACACTCAAAACATTTGAAAGGAAGCTTACCTCTGAACCATCTCGTGCCAAGTTGAAGTTTCTTTACAAAATTTGCCTCATCTTCTTCTGAGATATATCCTAATCATTCTGCTTCTTGTGCTTCTTTCCCTTTAGTATAAGCTCTGAAGACAGCCTCTTTGACTTCAGATGGTCCTCGTCTTCTCATTTCATATGCGGTTAGTATGCCATGAAGTTGTACCACAGTAAGATTTTGAAGATCCTGTTTTTCTTCAAGAGCAGAAACTTTTGACTCAAATTTTGTTGTTAGCGATCTTAAAATTTTCTCAACCAAAGTAGATTCGGTTATTGTTTCTCCCAGATTTCTCATATGATTTACAACATCATCAACACGTAAAAAGAAACTGGAAATACTCTCATCACTATGCATCTTTAAATTTTCATATTCAATTCTGAGAGTTTGTATTTTTGCACTTTTTACCTTTACATCACCTTCATAACTTAGAATGATTTTGTCCCACATTTCCTTTGCTGTATTTAGCTGCATAACTTTGAAAAATTCAGATTCAGTCAGACTTCCCGTTATAGCATTGACTGCCTTTGCATTTGATTCATAATTCTTCTTTTCAGTCGGATCTGTTGGTATTGCAGCTGGATATTGATATCCTTGTTGAACAATGGCCAATACATCTGTTACCATAGACTGAAGATAGGATCTCATCCTTGTTTTCCAGAAGATTAAATTGCTTCCATTAAAGAGCGAAGGCTTGATAGATGTTGTTCCATCTTGATTTCTCATCTTTCTTGATCTTCCTTCTAGCGGCTAAGCCTTTCCAGAAGGACCTTCTCTGATACCAATTGTTGGGAAAAATACTGAGAGGGGGGGGTGAATCAGTATTTAGTGCTGACTAAAAAAATATTAAACTTTTTCTAGCTTTTAAAACCATACACTACTTTAAAGAACACAACTCACGTATACACATGGATCTCCTTAAGTAAACTCGCATATGCTCAGAGATCTAAATATGCATTTAATTCTTAACTTAGGTCATTGCATCATTCATTCATCAGATGTTTAGTAAGCAGTAAACAGGTGCAGTAAGAATAGAATAAATCACCACACATAAGCAACACACATGAACACCAGGATTTAAGGTGGAAACCCAATTTGAGAGAAAACCACTGTTGCCGTTGTCTCAGTCTTCAATATTTATTATATAAAGAAAACTTCTTACAATCATGTACTGGCGCAGACTTATACCAGCATGCAGGCACCCACCTGCAGAAGGCTACAACCTTCTCTTGTTTACCAGCCTCTCCTAGAAGGGAGCTACAACCCCCTGCTCTCTTTACCAACCTCTCCTAGAAGGGAGCTACTACCCCCTGCTCTCGTTTACCAGCTACCACTGGAAGGGAGCTACTACCCCCTCATGAAGGCTTCGACCCTCAGCACCACTGCAGACCATGTTTCATCAATTTTAAAACTGGATCAAACAGCTTCAACACAACCCTTCACTTATCAACAAATATACTTCACCCAATGCTTCAAACAGAACAGTGAAACCACTGTAACCAGAATATCAGAGATAACCCAGACTTCAAAATAGATATGCAGAAACACATACAACCTTGAGAAATCATTATTTCAGATACCATACGCGCTTTTATTTAATCATACCCGCGTATACACATGCTTTTCATGAAATGAACCCGCGTATACATATGTGCATTTCTCAGAAAACCCTAACTTCCCATACGTGCTTTTATTTCATCAGATCCGTGTATACACGCGCTTTTCATGAAAAGAAACTGCGTATAGATCTATAAAAGATAAAATTTGCAGAACAGATCAGATCTATGAACTTACCCAGATTTTTCAATTTCTTCATTAGATTTGCGCTAGGTCTTCATCACTTCTTTTCAGATCATCCTAGAGATTCATCATTTCTAGATCTAGAGATATTGAACCTTCATCACATTCATAGGTGCATCATAGATTCAGATCAATTAAGAACAGAGTTCAACCATGCAGATATACTTCAGAGTGAAGTATTCATTAAAGCCCAGACACTTGCTCACACTTGCACTATGATTTCCTTCTCCTTAAATAGAATTAGCCTTTGTCAATACCATGAGTCAAAACCACACCACTTCCAATGGTATTCCTAGACGAGATCAAATAGATAATCCAGTGCTCAATAAAATGGGTCAATACCATGGTAATTCCCCCTAGTTTTATAAGAATAGAGCGCAAATTGGCATACATGACTTGGCACGTACTTTTCCACGTGCATACGCTACTTCACCTTAACAAACCCGCGTATGATTTGTAGCATAACTTATTTATCATTATTCTGGCACTTTTTGAATTCCTTTCTTCTGCTACTGTAGATACATTAGATTTACATTATTAACAACTCATCAAGTCATTTTCCATCAAGAACAACTTCATTAAGCAGGTTCCATCAAATTCAACACATTGTATCACATTGCCAAAAATCTCCCCTTTAACTCATCAAGTAGGTTGCCATCAACGACAACACTCTGCATCATATTGCCAACAATATTATTTCATCAAGTAGGTTACCATCAACTTCATCAAGTAGGTTTCCATCAAGGACAACATATGCCAACATATCTATTCTGAGTTAGGAGAAATGGTAGTATAGTATTTCACCTGTTGTTCTAGACTAACACCTGTCTCGGGAAGCATAATTTATCCATAGATTATAATTATGGTCCAACAGCTACACCAACCACTACAGGCACATCAAGTGGTGCAAAGAAG
The DNA here is from genome assembly GCA_034641835.2 of Pinus albicaulis. NCBI lineage: Eukaryota > Viridiplantae > Streptophyta > Pinopsida > Pinales > Pinaceae > Pinus > Pinus albicaulis. Next base: position 307,967,912 of record CM076574.1, read on the forward strand.
CTAGCCAAAGCCATGGAGAACATAACCATATAGATAGTAGAAATAAAAAAGCTGGAAGAAAAAATAAACACCATGAAGGATTTGAAGAAGAGGTCAGACAATGCTCATGAAATTGAGATAACAAAGAGCTCAAAAACAGATTGAAAAATTAATAAAAGCAGAGAGTGAGGTTTCTATTGGTTAGACCATTGGCCAAGAAAAATAGATTATTTGGACAAACATTGTTGATTCCATGAATGAAATATTTCCTTTTATTCAAACAATATTTGAACAGAGAGATCTAATTGAATTAGTGAATGATGCCATAGATAAAGAGAACAGAGAACCGGTAGACATGCCAGAAACAACAAATAATATTATCATATTCTTGAATTCCAAGAACAAGGTTCAATTGGAAGCATTAGGAGTGGAGGACAAAACAACAACCATCCTAGAGGTTAAGTAGGTACTCAACAAAAAGAGTTTGGTCACACAGTTAGAAGAAAAGTAAGCTTACAAATTGGTGTTAGTAGGTTCTTTAACAAAATCGATCCAATGACCAAGAGATGGTTACCATGATTGTTTTTAATCAATGATAAGCTCATGCACAGGCAGGATTATGTCAATAAGTTGAAAGAGTTTACCAAAGATACAACAAAATTTGCAGGGATTAAAGTTTCAATGACTAGAAAAGCCTTCCTAGAGGCTATGGAAAATGATTTATACATACAACATGAAATCAAGAATATTTTTGTGTTAAGACCAAATTTTATGAAGTTCATAGAGATAGAAAAAATTTACAAAAATTTAATCAAGATCAAGATACCAAATGCACAACAGTGAGAGATATTATGTGATTACTAAGAAGGGTGAAAACTCAATGCATCAACAGGAAAACCAACTTAGCAAATCAATTAATTCTACAAATCATCATATCATCTCAGCATATCAACGTCAGATTATCTAAATATGCCAGCACAACAACAAATTAAAGCACACAGTAACGACCTTCTGGAGATTAGGGCCATATGTCACATTAATTCTATCATGTCCACTTTGTGGTCACATTTTCCAATTTTCAATCATTATTGTAATTAATAAAAAATTTTCCCATGTAGATACGACAATCACTATAGGAGTTAGGAAAATACTACATTTATTTTCAGTATAAAGGGGTTTGACCCTAGGTTGTAAAATTTTCTATTGGAGCATTGTAATTTTGGAGCTGGAGCCTCAATAATAAAAGACCATTTTGCAATATTCTTGAGCTATAGTTATCTGGTGATGTCTTTTATTTACTGTATTTAATGTTTTCCATTATTGTTTCTTTCAGTGCATTCTTTAATTCTAATTGTAAAACATAAATCTAAAGATTGAGATTTGTTTCTAGAGCACCTTAATTATGGCTGTATTTACAATATAAGTGTTTTTCTTCTGAAGTCTGGTTAAAAAATACTTAATTTCTTTTTGACCACCATTGAATTCACATTTTCTTTCATCCCATAATTCATTATGTTTTAAAGATCCAGTAAGTGTAGTTAGATTGCCTTGCAAATGCTTTGGAAAATTTGATGCAACAACCCATCCTGTTATGACTCCATAGCCTAATGTAAATAATTTAAACAGGTCCCTTTATCCAACCAAACTATCAATCAAAAAATAACCTTCATAGTTAGTATAACTAGCCTAATATCAAAAATCATAAAAAAAAAGCTAAATATTAAAGAGAGATCCCTCTCTGAGTCTAGGAGGGCTAGATCCTAGGCTCCAAAGTGGTTTTAATGTTGTCATTTTATGATTACTCTTGCCAATCTTAAAATTATAGAATGATAAAAGAAAGCAAGTAATCTCTGCCACCCTTGCACCTCACGGTGAATCTGGGTATGCATATGAATTATTTCCTAAGAAAATTTTCCATCTCCCTATAGTGTAAAGATAGTCTAACTATGCAAGGTGTAATCATCCCATAATCCACACATCATTTATTTTTGCAAGGAACAATCACCCATAGGGTAATTAGAAAAGGATTGTAAATAATCAGTGCATATCCACACCTCATAACACTTGTGATTGTACACTCCAAAGCACACATGAAGAATCGGTATGCATTGGACAAAATGCCACCCAGTGTGTTGGGACCTTTATCCTCTTCTTATAGTTAATTCACCAAGGCACACCCTAAGAAAAGTGAGACTCTCTAAAAATAATCGTTAATCAAACTCACTAAATTATCCCCACAGGGGCCTCAAAAGAAATTATAGTTCAGGTTAGGACCATCAGGGGTAGGAATACAATAAGCCTTCATGGTAATAATACATTTTGAAACATAGATTTTGATGTTTTAGGGAGCTTCAAATCCATCTATCCACCCACGAAACAAATACCCGAGCATTACCAGAGACTCGTTTCAGAGGGGGTTAAGCTGACGCCCAATGCATGCGGTACTTTGTCGGGCTACCTAACCAATCTAGTGCTCGATATTGGTAGCTAAATACCAAGAAGCTCAAGACTCGAATGCTTAAGTGGGGCGACAGTACTTTAGTGGCAAAAACTATGGCATTCTTCCCTATAGGTGATAGTGTAGGCATCACTCGCTCCTCTTACCATTACCTTGGTCGATTATTTGGCTATTGGAAGGCGTCGCCAATTCTTTCAGGATGTTAGCCCCAGTACCCATTAGAAGACATCTTTGCAAGGCCTAATTACATTGAGAGTGTAAGGACGACTAGGTCTATATATGCTTTTGAGTATCATATGAAAAGCAAACAAAAACATATTTTTTGATTGCTTGATTGCATAGCGTTAAATTAAAGGAAAAATTACCTCTTATTTTTTCTCTTTTTTTTTATGCATGTGATTGTATTTTCTTTGATAAAAATATTTCTTCCTCCAATAGACCAAAATTATAAGCAAGATTAAGCTAGTTGACACCATAACTGACCCAACAAGACCTCATCGATCTAGGTGTTTCTTGGACCTCCCCCCATAAGAGGGAGGAGTGCCGGGGATTTCACCATTTAGGCATTGAAGATGACACACCATCACCATTATTGGTTCATCTTTTATCAGAGAATCTATGATTGGAAACCCCCAAGGGTCACCCAACACCACACCAGTGGAAACCCTAGCAGGGTCACCACACTCAACTCCTCCCACAACCCCTATAGGGCAGAGGAGCGCTACCCCTTCGAGGAGTTAGTAGAATATTCATCAAGGCACACCATAGGGTAATATCCCCCAGGAACCCCCCATAAACCATCACATTTAGACACCTATTTTTCCACAGTACACAATGGAAGTCAATACCTAGTTACCCTTCTTAGCATCACTTAATATTCCAGATATAATGAAGTTAAATAATGACCCCATTTATCATAGCCTTAATTAGCCTCCCATGCCCATGAATCTCCCTTCGAATATACCAAAATTAGAAGGGAAGCAAGTAGAAGACCCGAGAAATCATATTACGACTTTCCACCTGTGGTGTTCGTCCAATAGTATCATTAACGATACTCTTTGACTAAGACTTTTTCAATGCACCTTAACAGGGCCTACGACGAAATGGTATGTCGAGCAGGCTTTTTCTTTGCATATAACCTTTAGTTCCCTCACTACTACATTCCTCACTTATTTTCAGCTACCCATTCACCATGATTTAGGAATGGAACTGCTAACTCATTTTAGGTAAATGCCAACAATCCATATATCAGACCATCTTCACAAATGGTGGTGATGTCGTAGTTTGTGTAAATAAAAACTTGACGATAGAGTGTTGTTGGACTTATTTTTCAAAATTCTCACAACAGAGATCTCAAAATACATGGTGATACAGAAAACTACCTTAGAGGAGGATGCCATTAGAAAATCCCAACAACTTGACCTCATCTACCTAGTAAGAATATATCTACAATGTCCTGCCAAATTCCCTACCCCCATAAACTTATTGATAGATACCAGGTGCATCGAATACTGAAAATGGTTTGAACGTGTCCTTGGCCCAAGGTCATCTAGGTAGCAGTGTCCATTACCTAGGATATTCGTACGATTCTATCTAGAATGTTTCACAACCCTGCTACAACCAAAGTGATTATGCACCTTTGTAGAATATGATGAATAGGGTGATACCATACCATCAATAGCAGGGAGGCTCATACCCTCCCTCAAAGGGGAGCTAGTATTCAATTAGGAATGCTCATGGAAGAGAATCCCCCAAACAATATTACACCAATCAGGGATAGGGGAACCTATATCCCCCTTTCCCCGCACAAAATCCACCACCCTAAAATAATGTGTCGGTGAACCTAGTGAAACCTTCCTGGGCTCAACAACAAAAGTATTACAATCAAGAGAACCACAATAACCATCCACATGCTGCAAAAAAGAAGCCTAGGAATAAACAAAAGATAGACTCTAAACAGGGGGGAAGTAATCAACAACGCCCCCACGATCTCTGTCTGGGGGCAACCCTAATCGAAATCAAAACCTAGAGCCAAGTAGAAACTCCAAAGGGTAAAACAATAGATCTAGTCTAAGGGAAAATCATTCTTGTGTCATATGTGGTGAATACAACCATTAAAATCACCACTGTCCCTATCTCCCTAAATTGAAAAAGCTTCAGGGTAACCTTGGACAAAGGGAAACTATTCCACAACCTGTTGTAAAGCAGGAGCCTTTCCCCCATCAAGGAGTGGTTAACACCCAACAACAACAACTACCTGAAAATGATATTGGAGGCGACAGTCGTAAAATTTACATGACTAGCGAAGAATTGTTCTTCCAAACAAGGAATAGGAACTATGATCCACCCCCAGACACCAACCCATTAGGTATGAGTACGAGTGCACCTACTACACCGTTAACCATATCCAAAGTACCTATAGAGACCCTTTTGAAAATGGTCAAGGTATCAACCAGGCATGTAGGACATCACTCTAAAGTTACTCATAGCTATAGCATGGTTTATGATTTAGCATAATCACTAGCTTTTATTTCAGCCTTAGAAGTCCTACAATCATGCCCAAGACAACAAAAAGCCTTAATTTCTGTGTTAGGCACAATCGACCCTTTTGATTCATGCCTAATGGTTTTTGACCTAGACAAAGCAAGCCTTAGGCTTCCTTCCCTGGTCGCTTTCCAAATACCAGTTTCAATTCAGAACATCACCATACACTGATGCATTATCAATGAAGAAGCATCCACATAAATCATGTCCAAATCCATTTGGAAAAGTTTAGGATCACCTAAACTAAAACCATATGACATCATGCTTAGAGCATATGATGGTCTCCCTTCAGCCCCCATCAATCTATATGAAAATTTCCCTATAAGCCTGGCTGAAAAGAGAGTACTTATAGAAATAGAGGACTTAGACGCACAACTATACTAAAATATACTTCTCGGGAAGTGTTATATGTATGCCATGACTGCCATCGTGTCCTTTGTCTTTAGGGTAATGATGTTTCCCCATGACAATCAGATCATCACCATCAATACACTCACATACTATGATAAGAAACCCAAGATGACTCTCGATGTCGTGTTACCGTACATAGACATGACTATGAAACTACTTACACGGTATATAGAATTTGGCCTCAGCTAGTTCAACCATCATCCATCCTAGGGTCATTCCTAGGAGATCCCCCTATCATACTAGAGGGAGTTCTAGCTATGCCACTGGTACAAAATTCCTACCTACGCTATTTTTCAAACCCCATTTGTATACCCCCCACTTGTTTTTTTATCAAAAATATTCTTGGAAACTATAACATTGCCAAATATGCCTTTCGCAATACCCATATGGTACTTTCTCCCACCAGCCATGCTAGGAAGTCCAGGCATCACCTCTACATGAAAAACCCTTATCGCCCCTTAGGAGGAAAAAATTGTTAATGAAACACCTGTAGTAGCGCCAGCTAATGCAACCAAGAAAAATAACAAAAAAGGGAAGAAAATTGAAACCCTGAAGTTAACTAGGGCATTACAACCTTGCACATTCTGCGATATCATAGGCCATCCTACTAATATTTTCCTAGAGTTATATGAATTGAAAAATCTTCTACACACCAAAAGAAATGTCGTGACCTCAAGTTCCCATAAAAAGGAAAAGGGCACAAGCAACCAAGGGAAATCATTGCGCACCAACCATGGGTGCACCATATGCGACCATTATGGGAAATATACCCATCATTGCCTAGAGATGCCACGATATATGGATGCCTTGAAAGCCCTAGAGAAATCTTACCAATAGGACCCATCAGCTCCACCAATGCAAATGGACAAGGGACAGCCTAAAACCATACTTTACATATGAGAGGAGCCTACATATTTCTCATATACAATCACCCCAACAGACTAGAGAAGGAAAACGAAGGCCACACTAAAGGCCCTAGTTTTCTCACTGTTTGACGAGCTTGATGACTTAGTCACACAGTGTCCAGAGTTAAGGGCATTTAACCATTGGTATCGAGTCTCTCGTGCTTCCCAAATAAACTTAGTTCGACATCGATGAAATATGTGTCAGATTTTTCAGAGAAACCACCACGTGTAGCATTGTCCCCATATCCATTGATTCTAGTATATGTTGGATTTCATGCGATGCGTCATTTCCAGAAACCCCAACTTAGCCAACCCATACACGAAATCCGCAAGCAGTACTACAAATCAAAGGCCAGAAGAAACAAGGACCATATTGTATGTGTCAGAGGAAATACAGTCACCTGAATAACCACCTCCTTCCTGTAACCATCCTCAAGCTCTAGTCTAGCTCTACACACTCTTCGATGAACAAGATCACTTCATTGTTGACTATGAAACTCTAGAGTTGTTTAAAAAATGGTACCCAGTCAACCTAGTGTAGTAAGTCGGCCTATGGGCAGTCCAATATTCGTGTCGAGTGTGTTAAAAAAATCACCCAATTCACTGTTGTCCCTAAATCTACCGATTATGTTTGACATTAATTGTTTATGCCAAGCCAAAACATGTCTCGCTACAATAGATGAATTATATTCAAACTTAGTGGAAATTTTAGCAACTCAAGAGAAAGAGGCAACCAGCTCCATTCTCTTCATATCAGTAGAAAAATGGCCAACAAGGGGGTAGATCATCACCCCTAACCACCCTCCATGACTAAACCCAGCATGCGCATTGTGCAATGCCTGCAACCATTTGGTCACTCAATGCCCAGATTTAAGATAATTTCGTAAATGGTACCAAATTACTCCAGCAGTCCAAAGGGAGTGGAGAAATAAAGAGAAACAATCTTATCTATTTTTTCATAACCACCATCATGCTCTACATTGTACTTACATCCCCCAATTTCAACCTTTTTTAGACACCATACACTCGTTGGTCACCAAATACCTAAATGTAATTGGTTTAGAACCAAGGCAGCCTGGTGCAAGGTAGCCTTCCCCCCATCATTAACAAAACCCTAGGAAGGCTAAGACAACCAATCGTCCTAGCAGGGCCCAAAACTAGCCAAGAACGGCATGTGTCCTATGAAATAGAAAATACCACGTGGTCAATCAATGTCAGGAACTCAAGAAACTCACTGAAATTATTCGCATGGTCACCAACATACCACCTATCCATCTCTCTAATCAAGAGGAGACCACACATTGTTATTGTATGATTTTCTCTCAATTCCACCACACTAGGAATTGTCAATACCTTCCAAGGTTACGACTAATAAGGGAAACATTAATATTGAACTCCCTGAATGGGCTAGACCAACCAAAACCCTAAGACTCAGAGATGGAAGAAGTGCAAACATGCCCCATTTCCCAATCATCTCTAGGCATCCACTTTGGGCATAAAGAGTAGTGTTGGTTCTCACACCATCTACTCGATAAGCATCATTAATCCATGCACCATTTTCACAAGCCATAACCATGAAACAGATATGTGCACCTTGATTAAAAAATTTCGGCATCTCTGCCTTCAACATAGCTTCCAAATCTAGGAAAGTGAATGTACCCTTAGTACGTTGCCAGAAGAGCATGAGTTTTCTCTCAAAAAAACCACCACAACAAAAATTCTTCCACCATTTAACGCTGACGACACACAAAAATATATATGATTCATCTCATCATGCAGGGGAACCATGAATCGTGTTGTTTTCTCATATTTCATTGGTGTCGAGACCGCTATAAGTACCAAAATAGCAGTAGTATCATCGACAATGCAAGCCCAACCCATCTTCACCCTATCAACCTCATCTAGTTCCATGACATCAACCACGGAATCATATTCATGTTTGTCGTCCAACACTATTAGGACCAAAACAATTCCTCGTGGCCTCACACAAACCAATTCCCCCTTAGACATCTTGTTTAATTCAGACAAGGATATTCTAGAAGCCATGACAATACCAGATTGTCTGTGGGACTCAATGCATCACCGCTCATTTTTCTTCCAGAAAAAACATTCGAACCTAAAAACCCAGAAACCCAAGATATATACACCATTGAATCTAAAGAATTAATCCCATATGGGAAGGTATACTGGTTCCAAAAACGCATCCCAGTGCCTGATGCATTTGAATAAGGGAATATGTTGAATATTTCGCCAACCATTAAGGTGAATTTCTCAAGAAAACCACGAAAAATTGAAGAATTCTCTCTAGGGGTAGCATGCTCCCCAGATGAGGTAGTCGCTTACACCAACTTGTTGCAAGAATATAGAGAAATATTTGCATGGGATTATTCAGAAATTCCAGGGTGTAGCCCCACCATTATAGAACACCACATTGACACCTGGCCTGACGTACCAATAGTCCACCAAAAACAACTTCAATTACACCCATCTAAGGTAGAATCAATAAAGAAAAAGATTGAAAAACTTCATAAAGCCAAGTTTATCTACCCAATCAATTAAATGTCATGGGTTTCCAACCCTGTACCCATCATGAAAAATTAGGGCACTATCTAATTCTGCACCGATTTCTAAGATTTGAATAAAGTTTGTCCCAAGGACAACTACCCTACCCCATTTATCGACAAATTCATTGATGCTTGCGCTGGACATGAGGCCTTATCCTTCATGGATGGATTCTCAGGGTATAGTCGAATTCAAATCTGGCACACGGATCTGTACAAGATGATTTTCACTACCACTTGGGGCACATTCGCATACCAAGTTATGCCTTTCGGTCTTAAAAATGTTGGAGCCACCTTCTAGTGGGCCATGAATTATATATTCCATGACCTGGCTCACCTTATCTTAGCTTTCTTGGACAACCTCACCGTATGATCCAAGAAACGAAGTCACCATCTGGAGGATTTATGGTTGGTATTCCAACGGTGTCGACACTACAACCTATGCTTGAACCCTCTCAAGTGTGTCTTATTGTTAATGTAGGTAGACTATTAGGATTTACCATATCCCAACAATGGATTAGCATGGACCCCCTGAAGGTCCAGGAAATAAAATAAGTTACACCACCCAAAACTCTCATGAAACTTCAAAGCTTGCAAGGGAAAGCCAACTTCTTACTACGCTTTGTGCCTGACTATGTCACTTGCATGCAAGTATTCCTACGCCTACTCTATCAGTAAATTCGATTCAAATGGGATGATTAGGCTCAAAATTTGTTTGAGGCACTAAAAGACACATTGTACCAGCCCCTTTAATCATTCCACCCAAATATGACAAATACTACACCTTATACCTATCAGAATTAGACCATGGAAAATTTTAGGGGCTAATATTCACAGGTGGGCTAATTTTCCATGGTTTTTCCAAAAAAAAGATTCGTCAATTTCCATTTTTTTATAAAAATGATTCACCCAAATTTTACAATATAAAATTATTTTAGGTTAAAAATTGCCAACATTATATAGACAATATATATAATATCATTATAAATTTTAATAATTTTACAAATACATAAATAAAATTTTTATAGTTTCCATATTAGGGACTAGTGGGATTTGCCAATTTCTTAAACTTCAAGATAATTTTCCATCCTTAAAATTTTCTCTAAATCAGACACAAAAATAGCTGGGGTGTTAGTCCAAGACAAACCAGATGGTAAAGAACATGTAATCTCTTAAGTTAGTAATAAATTATCTGGCCTCACTTTAAAATATGAACCAGAAGAAAAAACTGCACTAGCCCTTGTATAATCCATACAAAAACTCTAGCATTACATCATCCTAAGGACTACAATAGTCATACTATCTATCAACCCCATGAGATATATGTTATCCCATCGTCTGATGAACCACAAGTACGCTCGATGGGTAGTCATACTACAGGAATTTGACCTGCAATTTAGCTCTCGCGAGAGCAATTTTTTTTAATCTTAGTTGAGTTCATCACTGACCTTTCAAGTCTGAATCAAGGGTCCCCAGTTAATGACTCACTATTGGATGAACACCTATTCTTAGTGATGATGTAGGACCCTTCGTACGGTGACATGCTCCTATTCTTACGAACCCAAAATTTCAAGCAACAACTCACCCATGATGACTGAAGGTGCATATGCCACCAGGCCCCCCGATACCTCCTCATGGGGACCATCCTTTGTCGAAGATGCATTGAAAAAGTTTTACTTCGATGCCTCATGAACGACCAAGTTTAGAAAGCCCTAAATGACTGCCATAGTGGGGCTTGCGATGAACACCTCTCAGGGATGTCTACCACCCAAAAATTCCTATGGGTGGGTTATTTTTGGCCCACCATGTTCCACGATTGCATTCAAGCAGTAAAATGGTGTAAGCGATGCCAAATCTTCACTCAAAAGGCAAGAGAACCTCCTACTCCTCTACACTGGGTCATTTTATTAGGTCCCTTTTGCAAATGGGGAATTTACTTTATGACTTGAAACCCTGCATCATCTAGCAACCACAAATACATTATTGTAGCCATCGAATATTTCACCAAGTGGGCGGAAGCCATGCCTACATATGACAACACAATAGAAACCACAACACATTATCTCTTCAACCACATCATCGCACGATGTAGTGTGCCTAAGGAATTAGTCACCGACCACGGAAAGCATTTCAAAAAAAAAATTTATTCCAAGATTTGTCCCACCATATAGGATTCACACAGGAATTTTCACCACCATACTACCCCTAGTCCAATGGTCAGGTAGAATTTGTTATCAAAGTACTCAAAAAAATGTTACAACGTATGGTCAATAACCATAAAAAAAACTGGCACCATATGTTTCTTTCAGCCCTATGGGAATATCGCACTGCGGTTAAAACTTGTACATGATTCATACCTTTCCAATTGGTATATGGATTAGAGGTTGTGATTCCCAATGAACGCGAAATCCCCAACTTACACACGGTAATCGAAATCCTCGATGATACCCAGCCTTTAGAGCAATAGTTGGTATAGTTAGAATTTTTCGATGAAAAATGACGAGAGTCTCTCCAACATAATGAAGCACATAAGAAAAGGGTAAAATCATCATTCAACTCCAACATCAACCCTCACTCATTTTTAGAGGGGAAACTAGTCCTCCTCTATGATGTTGCAAAAGAGGACTTAGAACCCACGAAGTTTGAAATGTTATGGAAAGGTCCTTACATCATAAAACATTTCCTCCTCAAAGGAGAGTACATTCTAGCTCAAGAAATTTCACCCATAAGGACAAGAAGTCTCAGCCTTAGAGATAAGATGCATGAAACATAATTTATTGAGATGATCACAATCATCGAGGACTTGTTCTAAAGAATTCTCTTGCGCCACAAATGGATCGTCCCCCCATCAACTATTTTGGATTTTCTAATGGAGCCTCGCGATGGTCACAAAATCTAGCAGCAGCCTTCTGGGCAATATACTATCGTGACTAGTCACCGTTCCTCACTAATGGAGTATGCATTAGATCAGCTACAAATAATCAAGTAGAATATGATGCAGTCATTAGGCTATTGAGCGATGCCTCCAACCAGGAAATTTTACATCTACATGTCTATCTTGATTCACAGCTAGTGGTATCGTAGTTAAACCAAGATTTTGAAGTACGAGATTCACACCTATTTATAAAGTACTTGCATGCACGATGGTTGAGTCGTCACTTTGATCACATTACATTTACACATATACCAAGAAATAAAAACCAGATAGTTGATTGCATAGATAACCATATCCTAGACGGGAATGCATCTCATATAAACCATCATCCATAAAAAGCAAAACATAAAACATTTAAATCCATTATATGTACATAATGTTATTGATGATAACGATTTGGTTGGTCTTAAGTTAATTAGGTTAAGTCACTTAGGGTTGAATAGGGTCTTTTGAATTTTTAATTTTCAAAAATGTACATATGTGGGGGTCTTAAAGGTCATAATTAAGGTGATAGGTGTCAATTTCAAATACAAATCCAAAAAATATCTCATCCATAAGTGAAATTGGTCATTTCATGTAAATTTTTCACTTCTACCAACTTCTGTAACAGATTCAGTGTAAATTGGTCAGAATTCGCTATGAAGCTTCCTAATCCTCTTTTTTTCCAACATTATGAAATTTTGTTTTTTTTGGGGTTGTTAACGCATGCAAGGAGGTAGTTGAATCATCAAATGAGTTAAAGAAATGTCATTTAGACATTTGTTTAAGGAGTACAGCTCCGTAATCCACTTCATATAGTTGAAATGGCTAACAACACATCATTTTTTCCACCTCGAAAATGGAAAACTCATCATCAAATTTGGTGTATGAAGACCTTAAATCTAGTTTATCAGTTTTACACCTCAACATGTTAGTTTGGTTCGATAAAATGATACAATTTGAATTGAAGAAAAAGGGTCTTAAAATGATTATGCAAGATGTTGATGTTAAACATGGTAAGCCATACATTTTTGGTCATATTTTGTCTTAAGATGCCATATCAAGGGATATATAGGGCTGCAAAGATGTTTTTTGGGTAAGGAAGGAAAGAAATTGCAAAAATCTATGAAACTAGGAATTTTCGTAGCGAGCTCTAGGCTTGAGTCTAAGTTTTCTCTATGAACTTGTTGTAGGATTACTTAAGGAAAAAATCCCTAAAAAATATCATAGCAGGGGTAACTTGGGGCATTTATTTATCTCATTAGCCCCAAGGAAGACCCTCCAACATTCAGAAAAGTCACATATTATGCAAAAGGTGGATTTTGGAGTTTGCTATGAAAGTGCGCTATGAAATTTCCTGTACATGACTGTTTTAGAAGTAAACTTCAAGTTCAATTTCTAACCACATGGAAACAAATTTTGGAAATTGGGAGGTTTTTCTTCATCACAAGCCCATATATAAAAACCTCTCTCATTTTTTGAAAATCCAATAGGGTTTGGACATTATGCACTCATCTTGAGGCCTGTTTTTTATAATTTTCAATAGCCATATTTGTGTAAGAAATTTAAAAATTAGACTTGGAAGAGGTCCAACTCAGTATCCAGATGGCATGATGACACATAAGCAGTCCAGTACACTGAGAAAATTAGTTGGTTTCATTTGATAAGGGTTATTAAAGGATTTTTTTGAGATATTTAATGAAAGAAGAGTCTTTTTTTGTATTCAAACTCTTCCAAACAGAAAGTATCCCTAGGAAGTCTCCAAGTGATGTAATCCTCTTTGAAATAGGTCTCTTAGGTGGGTAATCGAATCTAGACCATGTGGAAAGCCATTTTTATGAGACCTCACTCTATAAATGAGGGAGTTTTAGAATTATAGGGGAGGATGGATGTAAATGACCAGGCTACTATGTAATTTTCTTTCACTCAATTAATACACAGTTGTAGAAGTGTTTATTTAGACTTGAGATTCATAATGAGTTTTTATTTGTTTGTGTCCATTTATATTTTGAATATTGATTCATCTTGTTGTATCATTATTTGTTTTTGATAAGTTAGCATGGTAGTTTGAAAATAAAAAGATAAAATCACTAAGTTAGAACATGGATGAAAAAGAAAAATTTTAAAAATGTTAGGAAAAGTATATTTTATTATATCAATGTTAGAAAAAATGATAGAGTATTTTGCTCTAAATAAAGGAGGCAAAAGAAAAAATATTAGGAAATCATGAAATAAAAATATTAATTCTTTAGTGTTTAAAAAAATAAATGGCCACCTGTTTAAATGTGCCAGATTTTCAAAATGTAAAGTTTTTAATTTATGTATGTTCAAACCTTTGAATGGGGGTTTAAATCATTTATTAAAATGATATATATGAACATATGAATTTTATTATAAGGTCGCTAATGACAAAGCGGTCAGATCATTAGAGATAAAGCGCTTGCAATTTTTGACAGTAGATTTCGAGCTCCCATCAGATGTACGGCGGAGATCAAATTTGCACCCCGCCAACAGTTTCTTGTTAACTTGTGGGGAGGGGGGGGGGGGGGGGCGGGTGTTCCAAACTCCAGTACTAATGGCTGCCCTTTTCTACAATGTGGAAACACTGTATAACTTCGCACCCCCTCTGGCTAAAATAGGAAATCGGGAGGTACCCCCCACCCCCCGAAATCCACCTCTGATTTTCAACACTCACAGCCGTTTTTTCCGCGCCACAATCGTTTCTCCACCAATCAGTCATATCCCTCCACGTCACTTGTCCATTATGCCTTAACGCTCCAATTATACATGTTAAATCATTTTGATGGAAAATAAATTTGTCCTTGGACTGTTAATCACACCATTATGCAATTAAACCTCTTTTGATTTTTAGTCATGACAGTTAAACCCGAAGTGCGGCGTATAAAATTACCAAAAATCTCATGTTCTTTACTTTACCTCTTCCTTCAAATTTCTTTGATCCTCCATTTCATTTCATAGCGATTTTTCATTTCTATAATCTCCCTCCATATTCCCAAAGCCCTGTCATTAATTCTGTAACACGAGTTTAAAATTCCTCTACTAGTATATACCATTCAAGCATGGAACCTAAGGCCAAAACCAAGAAAAAAATGAATCCTAAGGGAAAAGTTAAGAAACAGGTGACAGAATAAATCCAGAATCCCAATAGTGTTGCAGAGGTCATATCCTAGGTCGCTCATCCAGCTGCCGAGGTCAATCATGATGCTGCCAAATCTATTGCAGAAGACATTCCTACAGCTCTGCAAATCAATCTTGACCTCATACCAATAGCCGAAACCTATTTTAAAATTACTGACTGTGACTGTGAATTTGATTTCTACGAGCTACATTTTTTCCTAAAATAGAATCACATGGATAACCAAGACCCTATCACATTTTCGGAGTCTATGTTTCCTTTGTTTGCACTACCTAAAAATCACCCATTTCCGGATCTAATTTCATGGTGTAATAAGTAGTATGACCCTATAACCAGGTCAATGGTGGATCATAATGAAAACATTATGATCACCATATCCCCTGAAACCATTAACCAGATGCTTCTCATCCCTCCTTCTGACTCCTTATCCTATTTCTCTCCTGCTACCCTCATGGATCTTTATCATAAATTATCCTTCGCTCAGAGAGCTCAGATATTTGATATCTTCCTACCTGAGGATGCATATTTACCAAAGAGAAATCCCCCATATGCATCCTCCATCTTTCCTATAGCTTCCAAACACTACATCTCCCTTCTTTCTTATCTGTTAAGATACCCAAACTATGAGACCGTTAATGAACCCATCCTAGGTTTCTTATCTATCTTCAGTCTTAAAAAATCACCATTTTTTATGTACAATTACAGCCATTTCTTGGCTGATATTATACATGAAAAATTCATGAACTTCACCACACAAGGAGAATTTAATTATTCTTCTGTGATTATTCATATGATTTTGTTTCAACGGGCATATATGTTTACCATTCACTTAAACGAGCAGGATGCATAGGGAGTGAATCAATAAGTGATTCACTGGACACAATTGGTCAGAGCTTCGTCAACAACCACTTCTTTCTCAGAATTCATAGAATCATTCATTCATATAGTAAGGCATATCCTTAACTGTTCATCAGAGCTTAGAATTTGAGAAGACATTAAAATAATTATGCACCTCAGTGAACAAGAAAAAATAGGTGATTGGTATCTATACAAAAATTACACAGAGATTAGGGTGTGTGGCTATGAGTTTCCACCATACAAACTTCCAAAATATGTGTCCATGAGAATTTTCTCCTTAGAGTACATAAGACAAATGTTAAATATGGATTAATTACATTTTGTTTTAGGAAAGAGGAAAGCCCAGTTTAAAATCAAGGCCAATGTTGGATCATTTATTTGTAATACCAGAGTAGTTGGTACTGATGCATATGCATTATAAAAGAAGATGGGTTTTAAATCAAGTTTTACTTGGTCATATGACCCCCATGGAATTATTTATGCTCTGAGGATTGAACTCAAGACAACCTCTTACACTCATACCTCTAGAGAAGAAATAGAGAAGTACATGAACCGAGATGAAAGGGTAGAAGCTACTTTACAAGAAGCATATGAACAAGAAAATTTCTAATTCAAATTTACAAATGCCAGTGCCTGACAGTAAACAAGAAAAAAAGGTCAGAGAAGAGACACCAAATTCCAAGGAAATTATGAAAGGATTCATCTTACATCATAAGAAACCAAAGCTAACTTCTTCCTTTCTTTCAGAAGATAAAAAGATAGATATCATAGATTTGGGAGATACTGAAGTCTCCACATCCACCGATGTTCCTCAGACTCCTCCATCAACATCACCTGCAAGAGAGTCACAAAAATCATCCAGAATTTAGATGCCATCTCTTCAGAAGAGCATAATATTTTCTCCAAATTTCTAGAAATCAAGCACAAGAATGAAACACTGAAATCAGATGTATACAACCAATTTTAGAAACATACATATACATCATAACACAGGCTTCTCACTGCCTTTGACAGTGAGAAAGGAAGGATGCAAATGGCCTTTCTACAAGCAACAGTGCCATTTCCAAAGACACATGCTGAGTATAAGAATATTGTCTTCTCATTTTATACAAAACATATACATCCAATTGACCAGATGGATATGCACAGACAGTTAGGAAAAATTATATTTTCAACCATGACTACAACAACTATGTCTCTTTGAAAAATGAAAGTAGAACTGTCAAATATGCAATCCCAGTTGAGAATTGAGAAATTGTCTTCATTGGCTAAAGAAAAAAGGATAAATACATTGGAATAACTTGTAGTAAAAGTGGGATATGATCCTAAGGACTATAAGGCAGATGAAGAAATCATCAAGAAAAAAAATGCAAGCATTGCTGCTCTGTGAAAACAACTCAAGCTACCATCGACTCAAGACCTACAAACTAAAGAGATGGCACAAAATGAATCTGAAAAGGAGGAAATGTGTAAATCAATTACTGATCAAAATTTGCAGATTAGAAAAATGGAAGAACATAATGAAGAACTACTGAAAGAGAAATCATCACTCCAAGTGAACACTGATCCTACTTTAGAAACTCAAACATCTTCTGCAGGTTCAGAACCCTCAAAAACCTTGAACATAACTGATACAACACAACTGGCTCAAGATTTGGCCACTCAGAAGCAACCACATGAGAAAATACATCAGAAGTTTCAACTTCTTGAGTCACAAAATATTAAAAATGATACTTTATATCTAAAGGAAATGCATAAGACTCATCCGTTGCAACTTAAAATTAAAGAACTGGAAAGTGAATCTCTAATTTCATAAACTTTAGGATAAGTCAAGAAGAGTATCTAAGAAAACATCTGTAAGTCCATTACTCAAATATGGCCATCTATACAGATCATCTTCAAGTAGCAGGAACTCATCAACAAATGCAGAACATCAATTCAAGAGCATAAGGACCAACTCAAAAAGATACCAAGTAAAGCTTTTGATATGATCAAGGTTCTTAATTGAAAGAACAGAGAGGAGTTGTAAGCAATCAATATCTCAGGTAGGACTGCAACCATTTTGGAGATAAAGAAGATTTTTCAAAAAAGAAACTTAATCAACCATTTGCAGACCAAGTGTGAAGCTTTAAATGTTATGGTTCAAAGGTTTCATACTAAATTTAATGTTTTAAATCATAAAGGTCTGCCAGGTCTAGTTGGATTAGATGATAAGTTGGTCAAGTTAGAAGATTATTGCACAAATTTATATACAATTACAATAGACAAATCAAAGTTTGAAGGTACCAAAGGTCACATTACAGGAAGAGATTTTCTTGAAGCTCTTGAGTTTGATTTGATCATTCAACATCAAATCAAATAGTTATTTATCCAAAAACCAACTTTTTACGGATTCACTGAAGTGGATGAAATCTTCAGGAAAATTATGAATGTAGAAATACCAAGTGAAGATCAGTGGGATAAGTTTTTTGAAACCATCAAGGAAAGATTAATTTTGCAGCATGCCAACACATTAGATTTTGAAGAGACAAGTTAGCAACAAATTCCAATGAAAAATGACAAGTCAGCAATAACTTTCACCAAATAAGGGTTGAATCATCGACAACCTCCATAAAAATAGAGACACCTCATCTATCTGTCTCCTTCGTTTATTCTTCTTATCCTATTATTGTAAATCAGTTAAGATATTTCCAAATTTTTATTAATTAGTATAAATAACTCTCAATTTGATTTATTAAGGGTTTCACCCTTGGATGAGTGAGTTTTTGTAAACAAAAATTATACAAGTCTTTTTTATCATCAATAATACAAGCATGATTCTGAACTTATCTCATACAGCTCTGTCTTCTTTGTGAGTTTTCCAGTTTTCAGCCATTTTTTTCTTCATATATTTAATTATTATCAAGATAACGAGGTGAGGTTGAATGTGTTTCAGCAACCTTATAATTCTTCGTGATGTTATAATTATCATAAAGAATGATTTACTTGACAATCTGTTAATGTAAGTCCCTTTTATCTATAAATTGTCAGTATCTTGGTGATGTTAGATATATTTTGTTGTATTTGAACAATGTTTAAAGGTTTTCTGGCTTATGATTTATTGAATAATTCAATCTGAATATTTAATAATCATATTCTCTTACGTAAGTCTATTTAATCGAAATCATAAAATCTTAATCACTATATGAGATAAACAAGAAACCCTTTCTTATAATTATTGATATTATTTGCAAGATTTAAAAACCCTAACTCTTTGATTAAAATATATCTTATGCATTGGTCCTCCAAATATTTCAAAACACAAACAAAACATTTTATATGCTTTGGCATGATTATTGACCACAATCATCTCAAAGGAAAACACCAGATTGGTGTCGTTGCCAGGGAGACAAAGTATAGAAGCTAAATCTTCTTGAGACAATGATTTTTCCCTTTTCCTTTAAGGTGAATAAAGGATAAAGATATAGGTAAAACCTTTCACGTGGAGATTCCATTGATTCAAAATGGCTCCTTTTAAGCACACTAGATCTCATTTTGAATCTACGATTTTTAACCCTTTACCAGATCCAGAAAGACTCATTAGGGAAGCTTCTTTGAAAAGAAAAGAAAACATTTCTGCTTCTTCCTCTTTAGCCTTACACCGTGAAGAAAGTTCATCCGTAGATCCCTTTTAATTAATATCATCCCAACCTTATTTGACTCAATTACCTCCTAGATTTGTTGATCTTTATTCACAAGGAGTAGATCTTCAATCAGCATTGTTGGCAGAATCACTTGAGTCAAATCAAGTCCCATCTTTCCCTGTAGGCTCACCTACATCTGAGACAGAATTAGGCTTGCATTTGCACGAATTTAAGCCTATATATTTTTTCACTCCATTTTATCATCCTATTCCATTAAACTCTAATAAACTAGAAGAGACAATTATTGTCTATTCTAATCCATTGTTCGAATATAAGGAAGAAGATTTAACACTCTCAGTTAAAAAGCTAATTGTTAAAATCCCTTTGATATCCCCACTTCGTCCTCCTCCTTCAAATTCTCCTCCACCCTCGAATACTCATTCACCCACATCTTCATCATCGTCTTCATCGTCATCATCTTCATCATCCATGGATGTTCAACCCATTATACAAGCTAGGTATGATGCTCTTGTTCTTCCTAATGTCTTGGGAAATTTTCCTGATGGGTATCTTAAACATTTACCAAGATTTAATGGAGAAACAGGTCCCTCAGTAGAGGATCATATAGTTGCCTTCTTATATTTCATAGACAATATGAAAATTGAGCATGAAGATGTTTATATGATATTATTTGTACAGTCCTTGGAAGGTAACATTGGGATCTAGTTTAGGCAACTTAGAGCAGATTCTATTCAAAACTATAATGAACTTATAAATATATTTAAAAACCAATGGGGGGTAAAGAAATATGTTGTTTACCTTCTCACTAAATTTGAAGAGTTAAAAATAAATCCAGGTGAACCAGTTGCTGAATTTATCAAAAGATTTAACAAACTCTACCACAAGATGCCTGCCGATTGTAAACCTCCAGTAGATGCTGCAAATATCATATTTTCAAAATCATTCGATAATGAATATGTAGTTATGCTAAGGGAGAGATTTTCTAATACATTACAAGACATATATACTAATTCTATTGAGGTAGATGCCAATAGGTCATATTCTAGTAAAATTAGATCTAAAGAAGTGAAAGCCCAAAGGAAATTAAAAAATTAGGAAGCATCTTCCTCTAAGTCTAAAAGTGAAGATTCAAATATTGATGAAATCATAGCTCTTCTTAGAAACCTATCCAATAGAATTTCAAATATTGAAACTCAAACAAGAATAGTCCAACAAAATTTTTCTAGACCACAAACATAGGCCCAAGGTCAATACAAGAAAGTTTCTCCATTGCAAATTCTTCAGAGGCCTCATAATGACGAACAAGTACCTACACCATTGTTGATTGATGATCAACAACCTGAGGACAATAATTTTTCTATTACTAAAGACATTAATAATGTATATCATACATCCTTTCAGACTGCCACTGTCCCTATTTCCCAAAATCAAATCTCTCAAGAAAACCAAGGTACTTCTCAGGTTTCTAAGTATCAAGATTTTTCTGAGTTTCTAATTGCAGAACTCAATAAAATATATGACTTAAGACCTATATTTGGTCCTGGTAGACCTCTCAAAAACCCTGTAATGATTGAACCTCAACTGAAAACAACTGAAACTCAAACTATTTCTTCTTAACCTCTAAATCATTCAAATGATTCTACTCAGATTTACAAAACAATATTGACTGCCTTTAATGTTGAGAAATAATTAGAAAGAGTAAAATTTTCAATTCCACTTTCTGAAATCTCTAAACATCCAGGGTATAAAAGTTAAGCAGCAAAGTGGATAAAAAATTCTAGTATGGATTTTGAAGGAGATATTATCAATCTACAAAATGAAATATCCACTATAGCTTTTGGTCCTATTTCTGATATGATTGATGAATCTATACCACCCTTCTATGTGACTTTAAAGGTGCATGATTCCCTTATATACAATTGTATGCTTGATTCTAGTGCTTCGCACAACTTAATGCCTAAAGTAATCATGGAACAACTTAATTTGGATCTCAATCGAACCTATCATGACTTGTATACTTTTGATTCAAAAAGGGTCCAATGTTTAGGACTCATTAAAGATCTAGTGGTCACTTTAAATAAAATACCAGTTAAAAGTGTAGTATTAGACATAGTTGTCACTGATGTTCCTCCCATATTTGGAATGCTTTTATCGATATCATGTTGTGAAAAATTGGGAGGAAGTCTTCAAATGGACATGTATTTTGCCACTATCCCTGTATATGGTGGAGAGAGCCTTAAATTATATAGAGAAGTGATATTCCTAAACACTATTTTCAATGCTAATCAAGCTAGGAATAATCCAATTTATGCAATAGATCAAGAATTTAGTTGTTTTCAACTATCATCAGACACTTCACAAAATTATCAACTCAATATTGAGGATGTAGTTGACACCTCTAAATCAGTTCAAAATGAAATTTGGAAATTATTTTTTGATGGATATTGCACCAAAGATGGAGCTGGATTAGGAGTTGTTTTGATTTCACCTGATAAAGAAAATATTACGCAATCATGCAAATTAGATTTTTAGGTCACAGACAATGTTGTTGAATACGAAGCTTTTATCCCAGGATTACAGCTTGCTAGAAGTTTAAAGGTAAAATTTTTGAGTGTTTTCACTGACTCAAAACTAATTATAAGAAAATTTAGGAGTATTTTCCAAACAAAGAACCCTAGACTTAGGTCTTACAGAAATGATATTTTGGACACCATTGAAAATTCCTTTGATTCTTTTAATATCACTTTTATTCCTAGAGATGAAAACCTGCATACAGATTCATTAGTTGTTTCAGCTAGTTATTTCAAGATTCTAGATCAATTTCAAATTAAACATCAGATACAAATCAAATATATCCCTTCAATCCCAGAAAATCTTAAACATTGTCAAATATTTAAGGACGATGAATAATTGAAATACTTTCTGCAAGTCATTGACGAATCTCTGTATTGAAAATTGAAGAGGATAATTAAGACAATAATGAAGCTACAAAAGACAAAGAAAATTCAAAACTAAAATCAAAGGTAGCTGATCATGATATAATTCAATTTTCAAATAATTTTATTCCCAAGGGATTTGTTCCTTAAGAAAAATTATTTTCTCAAAATGATGTTCCCAAAAATATGTTCTTTGCTTCACTAGAAAATGACATAGAAGACACAAATATTGTCACTGATGAGGAGATTAAAAACATTAAACTTTGTGCATAATTGACCCCAAAACTTAAATCTGAATATGTCAAACTTCTTAAGAATTATAAAGATGTCTTTTCACGGTCTTATGTTGATCTAAAAACTTATGACACATCTTTAATTGAGCATAAAATTCCACTAAAAACAGATGTAAAGCCTTACAAATAGAAGTTAAGAAGGATGAACCCAGTTCCTCTTCCCACCATAGAAAAAGAATTGAAATTTTTTTTATATGCCCTAATTATTGTCCCATTAAGATACTCTAGTTGGGTTGCTAATTTAGTCCCTATGAGGAAAAATAATGGTGAAATAAGACTCTGTGTAGATTTTAGAAACCTTAATAAAGCCTCCTTGAAAGATAATTACCCACTTCCAAAGATGGATCAATTAATTCAAAAAGTGTTAGGTGCTAAGAGACTCTCTATGTTGGATGGATTTTTTGGTTATAATCAAATATTGGTGAATTCAAAAGACAGGGAGAAGACATCTTTTACCACACCCTGGTGTACATTCATGTATGCTCGGATGCCCTTTCATCTATCAAATGTAGGAGCAACATTTCAGAGAGCGATGGACTTGGATTTTTTAGGGAAGGTAAACAAATTTATTGTTATTTATGTTGATGATTTAATTGTTTTCTCTGAATTAGATCTAAAAAATCTCAAGCATTTGAATAAAGTTTTTGAAAGGTGCAGGAAGTTTGGAATTTCTTTCAATCCTAAAAAGTCATTATTCACCATCAAAGAGGGTAAATTACTAGGTCATATTATTTCAAAAGATGTAGTAGTTATTGATCCCAAAAGGGTCTCTACTATTCAATCATTATCATTACCTAGAAATAAAAAATAGATTCAAACATTTTTAGGGAAAATTAAATTTTTGAGAAGGTTTATACTGAATTATGCAGAAATACTGAAGGATATAACAAACATGCTAAAAAATAACCATGAAGTCAAATGGACTATTTCTACAAGATTTTCATTTCACTAGATAAAGAAGGCCATCTCTGAAGCCCCAACCTTAGCCAATCCAAACTGCTCAGAACCTTTCAACATGTTCTCTTTTTCCTCTGAAACTACCCTTGCAGCTGTCCTTTTGCAAAAGAATGAGGATTACCGTGATCAACCTATAACATTATTTAGTAAGGTCATGAGAGTTTCCGAACTCAGATATCATATTAGTGAAAAGAAATCATATGCCTTAGTTCAAGCCCTGAAGTCTTTTAGAATGTATATCCTCCATTCCACTATCATTGCCTATGTGCCCAATAACGTTGTTAAAAAATTCCTCACACAGCTAGAAACTAATGGCAGAAGGGGAAAATGGATAACTCAAATCCTTTAGTTTGATCTTACCATCAAAACTACCAAGTTAGTAAAGGGGCAGGGTTTAGCTAAGTTATTAGCTTAACCCAATTGTAAATTCTTGCGAATAAGCTCTATTTTTGAAGTTTCAGAGAAGCATCCACAAGAACCTTCTTCAAATTTGAAAAGGGAGAATCCACAAGAGCCTTCCTTTAACGTAGAAGGGGAGAATCCATAAGAGCCATCCCATGGAGTGCAAGGAAATAATACATAAGAACCTCCTCCTTCAACTTAGACAGTCCCTATTCATATTGAAGAGAAGTTTGTTTTATTAGATTTGTATGCAGAAATTGTTCATTTTCTGATTCATTTTGAATGTCCAGCTCAGTTTTCAAAGAACCAATGCAAAAAACTCAAGTTTAAATCCATAAAATACTGTATCATCAATGCCAACTTATACTAGAATGATCCTCTTAATATTTTACTACTTTGACTAATAGAATCATAGACTGAAGGAATCATTGATCAGTTTCATGCAAGAATTTATGGAGGCCACTATGCTTGGAGAGAAACAACATACAAGATACTGAGGGTGGGATTTTATTGGCCTACTTTGTTTTCACAAGTAGGATCAAAATTCAGAGCCTGTGATGTGAGATGTTTGTTGGTAAGCAAAAATTAGTGGCTCTCCCACTAGTTCCAGTAGTTGTTTCAACACCATTTATTTAGTGGGGATTAGATTTTATAGGTGAAATCCACCCAGCCTCCAGTGATTAGCACTGATGGATCTTGACTGCTACTGACTACTTCACCAAGTGGGTGGAATCCATTCCTGTAAGAAATGCTACAAATTTGGTTGTAATAAAATTCATTGAAGAGAATATTTTATCCAGATTTGGTTGCCCACAAAAAATAGTCACTGATAATGCCACAATGTTCAACAGCATAAAAATGATAGAATTTTGCCAGAAATATCAAATTTTGCTGCATCACTAAACTCCCTATTATTCACAAGGAAACGGTCTTACTGAATCATCTAACAAGAGTTTAGTGAAAGTATTCAAGAAAAATTTAGAAGACCACAAGAAAAACTGGGACATCCATTTGATTTATGTAGTTTGGGAAAACAAAATTTCTCCCAAAAGATAAACAGGTAGATCTCCATTCCAATTAGTTTATGGAAAAGATGATATTTTTCCTGCAAATTTAGCTTTCCCTATGCTAAAGTTTCTACAAGAATCTACTGATGAACTTGATGATTTCTCTAGAAGGATTAATCATATCATTGAGTTGAAGGAAAAAAAAGATGAGATTCAGTACAAAATAAAGAAATATCAGAATAAAATGAAGAATCCCTTTGATAGAAAGGCAAGGGAAATATATTTTAGAGAATGATATTTAGTCATAGTATGGGATGCTAGGAGAGAAGATAAAGGAAAACATGGAAAGTTTGAAAATTTATGGTTTGGGCTACTCAACATTGCAGAGGTAAAAGGAAACAACACATTTGTTCCATAGAATCTTGAAGGAAATTTTTCAACATTGCATGTCAATGGCAGATTTTTGAAACATTATATCTAATACTGAAGGAAATCCTACATCATCATTGTACATAATCATTTTCTTTTATCATATGAAGTCTATTTATTTTCTACAGCAAATACTCCATAGCTCGAGGAGAAGGCACATGGAACTGCTTGTTCTCTGCATCCCACAGGGGGAAGCAGTCCCCAGCTGGAGCCGATGTTGTAAAGTTATTTGTTTTTGATAAGTTAACATGGTAGTTTGAAAATAAAAAGATTAAATGCTAAGTTAGAACATGGATGAAAAATAAATATTTTAAAAATGTTAAGAAAAGTATATTTTATTATATCCATGTTAGAAAAAATGATAGAGTATTTTTCTCTAAATAAAGGAGGCAAAAGAAAAAATGATAGGGAAGCATGAAAAAAAAATGTTAATGCTTTAGTGTTTTAAAAAATAAATGGCCACTTGTTTAAATGCACCAAATTTTCAAAATGTAAATATTTTAATTTATGTATGTTCAAACCTTTGAACATGGGTTTAAATGTTCATTTATTAAAATTATATATATGTGAATATGCATTTTATTATAAGGTCGCTAACGACAAAGCGGTCAGATCATTGGAGATAAAGCGCTTGCAATTTTTGACGATCGATCTTGAGCTCCCCTCAGATCTACAACGGAGATCAACTTCACACCCCCCACAACAGTTTCTTGTTCACGTGAGCAGGGGGGGTCCAAACTCCGTTATTAATGGCCGCCATTTTTTGTGATGTGGCAACACCATATAACTTCGCACCCCCTCCACCTCAAACAGGAAACTGGAAGGTACCATCCCGAAATCCACATTCGGTTTTCAACGCTCATGACCGTTTTTTCCACGCCACAACCATTGGTCCACCAATCAGTCATATCCCTCCACGTCACTTTCCCTTTGCACCTTAATGCTCCAATTATACCTGTTAAATCATCTCGATGGCCAATAAAATTTTTCCTGGACCGTTAATCGCATTGTTATGCAATTAAATCTCTTTTGACTATTAGCCATGACCATTAAACACGAATTGAACCTATAAAATTACCAACATTCTCCCATTATTTACTTTACCTCCTCCTTCAAATTACTTTCATCCTCCATTTCATTTCATAGCGAGTTGTCATTTCTGTAATTGCCCTTCATATTCCTGAAACCCTGTCATCGCTTCTGTAACCCGAGTTTAAAAGTCCTATACTAGTCTATACCAGTCAATCATGGCACCTAAGGCCACAACCAAGAATCAAATGACTCCTAAGGGTAAAGGTAAGAAACGAGTGACAGAATAAATCCAGAATCTCGACAATGTTGCAGAGGTGGTATCCGAGATCGTTGATCCAGTTGCTGAGGTCATTCCTTAAGATTCCAAATATGTTGTAGAAGAAATTCCTGCAACTCCGAAAACCAATCTTGACCTCATACCCCTAGCTGACGCCTATTTTAAAATTACTGACTATCACTATGAATTTGATTTCTATGAGAAAAATTTGTGGCTAAAATAGAAGCACATGGATAACCAAGACCCTATCATGTTTTGGGAGTCTATGTATTTACGGATCTAATTGCATGGTGTCAAAAGTAGTATGAACCTATAACCCAGTCAGTGGTGGCTCAGAATGGAAACGTTTTGATCACCATATCCCCTAAAACAATTAACAAGATGCTTCTCATCCCTCCTTCTGAATCCTTATCCTATTTCTTTCCTGTTGCCTTCATGGATCTTTATCATAAATATCCTTACCTCCAGAGAGCTTAGATATTTGAAATATTCCTACCCAAGGATGCAAATTTACCAAAGATAAATCCCCCATATGCATCCTCCATATTTCCTATAGCTTCCAAACACTACATATCATTTCTTTTTTATTTGTTAGGATTCCCAAATGATGAAACCATTGATGAACCCATCCTAGGTTTCTTATCTATATTCAGTCTTGAAACATCACCATTGTTTATGTACAAATACAGTCATTTCTTAGCTAATATTATACATGAAAAAATCATGAAATTAACCACAAAAGGATAATTTAATTATTCTTCTCTGATTATTCATATGATTTTTTTGCAGCAGGCAGATATGTTTCCCATTCACTTAAACAAGCAGGTTGCACAAGGAATCAATCAATCAGTGATTCACTGGACATAATTGGTCAGAGCTTCATCAACAACCACTTATTTCTCATAATTCATAGACTCATTCATTCATCCAGTAAGGCATCTCCTTACGAGTTCATCAGAGCCTAGAATTGGAGAAGACATTAAGATAATTATACACCTCAGTGAACAAGCAAAAATAGGTGATTGGTAACTATACAAAAACTACACAGAGATCAGGGTCTATGGCTGTGAGCTTCCACCATACAAACTTCCAAAATATGTTCCTATGAGAATTTTCTCCTTAGAGTACATAAGACACATGTTAAATATGGATGAATTGCATTTTGTTTCAATAAAGAGGAAAGCCCAGTTTAAAATCAAGGCCAATGATGGATCATTCATTTGTAATACCCAAGAAGCTTGTACTGATGCAGATGCATTATTAAATAAGATGGGTTTTCAATCAATTTTTACTTGGTTATATGAACCCCATGGCATTATTTATGCTCTAAGGGTTGAAATCAATACAACCTCTTACACTCATACCTCCAGAGCATAAATAGAGAAGTACATGAACCAGGATGGATTGGTAGAAGGTAATTTACAAGAAGAAGATGAAAAAGTAATTTCTACTTCAAATGTGCAAACACCAGTGCCTGACAGTAAACAACAAAAAAGGTTCAGAGAAGAGACACCAAATTCCAAGGAAATTATGAAAGGATTCATCTTACAACATAAGAAACCAAAGCTTAATTCTTCCTTGCTTTCAAAAGATAAATAACCAGAGATCATATATTTGGGAGATACTGAAGTCTCCACATCCACCGATGTTCCTCAAACTCCATCATCAGTATCACCTACAAGAGAGCCACTAGAAATCATCTATCATTCAGCTGTCATCTCTTCAAAAGAGCAGAATATTTTCTCCAAATTTCTAGAAATCAAGCACAAGAATGAAGAACTGAAATAAGATGTTTACATGCAATTTTGGAAACAGAAATCTACATCACAACATAGGCTTCTCACTACCTTTGGCAGTGAGAAAGGAAGGATGCAGATGCCCTTTCTTCAAGCAACAATTCCATTTCCAAACACACATGCCGAGTATAAGAATATTTTCTTCTCATTTGATACAAAACATATACATCAAATTGACCAGATGGAGATGCATAGGTAGTCAGAAGAAATTCTATTTTCAACCATGACTATAACAGTTATGTCTCTTTAAAAATTGAAAGTAACACTGTCAAATGTGCAATCCTAGTTGAATATTGAGAAATTGTCTTCATTGGCTAAATAAAATAGGATAAAGACATTGGAATAACTTGTATTAAAAGTGGGATATGATCCTAAGGACTGCAAGGAAGTTGAAGAAATCATCAAGAAGAAAAATGCAAACATTATTTCTCTGCGAAAATAGCTCAAGCTACCCTTGACAGAATACCCACAGACTAAATAGATGGCACAAAATAAATATGACGAGGAAGTGCTTAAATTCGTTATTGATAAAAATCTATAGATCAGAAAATGGAAGAACAAATTGAAGAGCTGTTGAAAGAGAAATCAACACTCCAAGTGAATACTGGTCCTACTTTAGAAACTCAAACATCTTCTGCAAGTGTAGAACCCTCAGGAGCCTTGAACATAACTGATGCAACACAATTGGATCAAGATTTGGCCACTCAGAAGAAATCACATGAGAAAATACATCAAAAGTTTCAACTTCTTGAGTCACAAAATATTAAAAATGATACTTTATATCTGGATGAAATGCAAAAGAATCATCAGTTGGAACTTAAAATTAAATAACTAGAAAGTGAATCTCTAATGTCATCATCCACTTTAGGAGAAGCCAAGCAGAGTATCTGGGAAAACATCAACAAGTCCATTACAGAAATATGGCCATCTATACAGATCATCTTCGAGCAGCAGGAACTCATCAACAAATGCAGAACAACAATTCAAGAGTAGAAGGACCAACTCAAAAATAATCCAAGTGAAGCTTTTGATATGATCAAGGTTCTTATTGAAAGAACAGAGAGGATTTGGAAGCAATCAATATCTCAGATAGAACTACAACCATTTTGGAGATAAAGAAGGTTTTTCAAAAAGGAAACTTGATCAACCAGTTGTAGACCAAGTGTGAAGCTTTAAATGTTATGGTTCAAAGGTTTCATATTAAATTTCATGTTTTAAATCATAAAGGTTTGCCAGATCTAGTTGGATTAGACTCATAAGTTGGTCAAGTTAGAAGATTATTGCACAAAGTTATATACAATTACAATAGAGAAATAAAAATTTTCAAGTATCAAAGGTCACATTACAGGAAGAGATTTTCTTGAAGCTCTAGAGTTTGATTTGATGATTCAACATCAAATCAAGCAGTTATTTATACAGAAACCAACTTTTGACAGATTCACTGAAGTGGATGAAATCTTTAGGAAAATGATGAATGTAGAAATCCCAAGTGAATATCAGTGGGATAAGTTTTCTGAAACCATCGAGTAAAGATTAGTTTTGTAGAATGCCAACACATCAGATTTTGAAGAGCCAAGTCAGCAACAACTTCCAACGAAAAAGGACAAGTCAAAAAAATATTTCACCAAAAAGGGGCCGAATCATCAACAACCTCCATAAAAATAGAGACACTATATCTATCTGTCTCCTTCGTTTATTATTCTTATCCTATTATTGTAAATCACTTACGATATTTCTAAAGTTTGGTTAATTAGTATAAATAACTCTCAGTTCAAGTTATTAAGGGTCACACCCTTGGATGAACAAGTTTTTGTAAACAGAAATTATACAAGTCTTTTTTATCATAAATAATACAAGCAGGATTCTGAACTTATCTCATACAGCTCTGTCTTCTTTGTGTGTTTCCTAGTTTTCAGTCATTTTGTTTCTTCATATATTTAATTATTACCAAGATAACTAGGTGAGGTTGAATGTGTTTCAACAACCTTATAATTCGTTGTGAAGTTATAATTATCATAAATAATGATTTACTTGACAATATGTTAATGTAAGTCCCTTTTATCTATAAATTGTCAGTATCTTGGTGATGTTAGATATATTTTGTTTTATTTGAACAATGTTTAAAGGTTTTCTGGCTTATGATTTATTGAATAATTCAATCTGAATATTTAATAATCATATTCTCTTACATAATTCTGCTTAATCGAAATCATAAAATCATAATCACTATATGAGATAAACAAGATGCCCTTACTTATAATTATTGATATTATCTGCAAGATTTAAAAACCTTAACTGTTTGATTAAAATATATCTTATGCATTGGTCCTCCAAATATTTCAAAACAGAAACAAAACATTTTAGATTCTTTGGCATGATTATTGACCACAATCATCTCAAATGAAAACACATTTTTCTTATACATTATTAGTTGGAATTCATAAAATCTTATTCTCCAACTTTCTTTATGTATTATGGTAGCTGACAGAGTTATTTTAAAATCTCATGTGCCTCAGTTTCCACGAATAATACTCATTTTAATTGAATTTCCATGCTATATCCATGGCCTGTGGTAGCCCTCACTCATATTCCACCCACAAAAATCATCGAAAAACATATAAGAGTAAGCCATCTTCATTATAAGCTTGTTTCTTGAATATATTACCTTTTTCTTGAGAGATCCCTCTCTAGTTGGAAGGGCTAACTTCCAACCCCAAGTGGTTTGTAATAGTTACATCAAATTGACTGTTGATCATCCCAATTATTCTGAGTTTGGTGATAACATTTTGGTGTGTCTGTCGGGAGCCGAAAAGCTCCATTTCTGAATTGTCTTTAAGTCTCTTCATGTTGATTCCTGACGGTAACAAGAAATTGGAGTTTTATTTTGAAGGCTGTGATATTACCCTGACGACTCCAATCTCAAAAGATACAAAAGAAATATCTTCATGGTGACTCCACTGCTTGAAGATTAATAGTTCGAAGAAGTCACAAGATGAGTTCTATTGCAAGAAAGAATGCCAGGTATGCCCCATTGAATCGTTCTCACATCCCTATTTTTCCAAATCCTATGCCTAGAATTGATTGGTTGACTTATCTTCATATATTTAAATATGAAAAGAAAGATAATGTTTCTCTTCAATTGGTTATATTCCATATGCATGTACATAAGTTTCGAGTTGAGTTTCCTGAGGATTTTCTCATGAAAATTTTTATGGCCACCTGTTGGAGAGGTAAATCCCCTCTACGGACAGAGGCGATCCCTACTAGCCCAGATCGGGTCTAGCAACCATAAAATCACGCCAAGACGTAGGTTTATAGTTACAAAATGACAAGAAACGATAAGTTGCTTACCTCAGGTCCTACACGATGGTCGTCGACAAGAAGGATGATGCTTCCCGTCCTCCGCTCCGGCAGATCACAATCCTTCCGCTTATCGCATCTGAACACCTGCACACATGCGAAGAAATATGATGATACATAGCATATAATCTAAATCTTCTAACTAAATATCAGTCAGAGAAGATGTAACTCATTGCAGCAAAGATAAAGATACATGAGTGAAACCATAATCAAAGTCACTTATCATTAATAAAACGAAGGAACGATACAACCTTAAGCTTCGAAACTAGATCTTCCTTCAGCGGGGTCGATAGTGGAGCACATCTCAATGAAGCTCGTCGGAAATGGGACAAATCTCTCTCTCTTCGGCTTGGCTCTCAAAGGCTGTCTGGTGATAGCCTCCTTGCTACTAATTCAGCTCTGAGTTCTAACTTGCTAAGGGAAAATGGCAAGCATATATAGATGGTGGAAGGGGAGTTGGGATCCCTACAATGGTGGGATTGGCCCTATCCTCAAGGAATCTTCCATGATAGGTGGAAAACTACTTGCCCTACATGGAGATCCGGAGCCAAACCTCCCAACTCATTTTAGAGACTCGTTTAGGAGTTGGTTGGAATCAAACTTCCGCCATTTATTTTTAAAAAACAATCCTTATTAAGCTTGGCATGAGCAATACACTGGAAAAAAGTGCCAGTTGGAATGCCCTCTTTGGTTTATTTCCCCCATTGGCACGGGGGCTGAACAGGCTGGTCGCACCAAGGCCAAAAGGTCTATTTTTAGGGTTTTTCATAGGAAACTGTCTTCAGAGGAATGATTTTCCTTGTCAAGGGGGATGCCATGAAAGTGGTTTCGGGTCATGTCATTGCTCACAGGTCATGGAAAAGGCCCTCCAATGTGCGGGATGGGGGATTTCAGGGACAGTTACAAATTACTGTGTAACAGATTCCCCCTAAAGCATGAGGCCCGAGAGAGAGAGAGGGGTGACATGCTTTACGAGAACGCGCCCAAATGAAAACATTGTCGTCAGAAAACCTGCGTAGACAAGTACAATTGATATCTCAAATACATGATATGTGGTATGGGCGTAGCCATCCATAATAGAGTACACAATAATCAAGATCTGAGGCATGGATGCAGCCATCTAGTGAGGATCAGTAAGAAAACTCAGGTATGGTCACAACCATCCAATCAATGAGTCATGTAACCAATCATGATAATCCACAAAATCCGTAGCCTGGGTTCCATCAGAAAAAACCCAGGGTCTTGCGCTCCATCTCGACCCGAACAGAGTATGAGTCCAAGCATGTGAATAAGTGAGCTGAAATCGAACATGTAAGAACATCGTCTAATTACCAGCCAATGATAAAAGTTGTTAACAGACACGAGAGGAACCACCAATAATGAGGATGGCCCTCAAGGTACTAGAGGTACAATCCACAGAATGTGAACAGTGAGCTGGCATGGAACACCTGCAGAATCATTAGATCAAAGGCCAATGATGAAAACCTTGCGTCAAATGCGAAGAACCTACCATTGAGGCATGCAGGCTCCAAGGTACCTTAAAGGAGTCTCTAGATCAGCTTCCTAGATAATGAGCCGAAGTAGACAGGAAGTGACCTTGAACGAAGGTGGGCCATAGTGTTTCCCACATCATCGACATGAGACAGAGGAACATAATATTTGTGAATCAGGATCAGATGAGAAGCAGAGGTAGGCTGAGAACTACAGAGGTCAACTTCTCTTGATCATATCGGTGGCACGACACTGGATTTGGCAGTATTTTACATCAAAAGCTATGAGGTCATAATGATGAGGCAAAGAGCAGATGAGTGGTCAAAAAGGATAACCCAAACCCATGGAGGCAAGCAGAGAATGAGATGAGATGTCCCCAACCCAACATGAATGCAGACAAGTGCCATGTTCAAGATTGACATACTGTCGACACGACGATGATACTGGTTCCATTTTTCCCCACCATTTCTGGTGAGTACCTCTTTATTTTTACACAATTTTGAAGAGGATACCATATGCTTTTCATATAAGTTTGTCCTTCAGACAAATCCAACCTAGTACATTTAACAAGCCCTAGGAAGGAGGAACTCAAGTATCGTCATTACGACGGAATCTGATGTCATCAGGTTTTAACAAGTCTGGCAAAGGGAGAACTTGACGTCTTTTCATGTTTAGAGAGTTTGAAAATACCGTGGAAAAGTAAAATCCAACAGTCCCTTTTCGTAGATAGTTCCTCAGATCTGAAAAGGTAGAAAACTATGTCCGAGAAAACCTTCTAGTCGCGGTCGGCTAGGGTATTCCTTTCTCGTAAATAATCTATCCCAGCCCAAAAAAAGGGTAAACTTATACTGGGTAGATGTTGTTTTGCAGCCAATTTAATGAGATCAAAATGACAAGCGACTCGGCAATATTTTCATGTTTAGAGAGTCAGAAAAGAGTTGAAAGGTGACTCCTCCTAGAGGAACGAGTGGTATTAAGGGTAGCAACTAGTTCTGGTGATGGTGGAACTACTCAGAACAAGATAAAGGTCAAGAGGCTGGATAACAAGACCACTCATCGCAGCGGTTCCTCAGGAATGGGTAAAACAACCAAGTGAAGGCATATGATCGGCCAAGCAGATAGTGACGATGGAGTGAGAAAACCAAGGCTCATCTAGCAAAACAGGCTGATAAAATGGAAATCACAATAAAATGGAAATCACAAGAGGTAAAATAGGAATGGTTTCATTTTTACACAAGCTTGAAATCATGGGAAACTCTGCTTGAAGTTGGTTTCATTTTTACACAAGCTTGAAACAAAGATAAACTATGCTTGAAACCGGTTTCATTTTTACACAAGCTTCAAATGAAAACAAACTATGCTTGAAAAAGTAAGCATGCCCCCAACATGGTGGCTCAATTTGAGGTACATGCCCCCAAGCTTCAGTCCATGTGAAAGGCAGATGGAGTGAAGGTTCAAATTACGATATCCAGAGACAGACTCGACTGGGATTTTACAAGATCTTATCAAAGACTCAAATTGAATAGGAACATGTTTCATTATTTTAGCGAGGTTGACACATTAAAAGAACTATCCTTAGGACACCTTGCTTCATGGTTTAAGGAGCTTGACACAAGTAGATGAAATATGCTCCAGACACCTTGTTTCATTTTCTAAGGAGCTTGACACGAGAAGATGAACCATGCTCCAACAATCTTGTTTCATTTTTTAAGGAGCTTGACACACGCAAACGAACTCTGCTCCAACCATCTTGTTTCATTTTTTAAGGAGTTTGACACAAGAAAACGAACTCTGCTTCGACCAGCTTGTTTCATTTTTTAAGGAGCTTGACACAAGAAAACGAACTATGCTTTGATAGCCTTCATCATAATGAATAATAAGTCATGGCTTCCAAGAGTTCCTCATTCAATGGAAGGAAAACATCTTGGATGTCCAAACCCAATGCCCCCAGCACACGATGTACAATGGAACTATCATTGAATATGGGCACAGGACAGGTAGCCACATAATTGACATGTGGCGGGGATGACACAACCAGAGGATAAAGATCTGGCAGGGATGATGGTGGAATAGCTGCCATATTCGGACTAAAGAATGCAAGCTGATCGATGGTCACGATCCGACCTTGGTGCAGAAAACACACCACAGGAAAGAGGGAGGAGACAAGAACTCCCATGTCATAAGTATAATCATGGCCCAGGAGTAAATTAAAGTCCAAGGGGCCAGGAACAACTATCACATCCATATGGATAGTTTTCCCTCCCAAAGTAACAGGCAACTTTGGAAGGATCTCTAATGGTTGACTAGTTCCTCTGTTAAACACCAATAGATTCTGCGTAACAGGCACAAGTGGTGGCGAACTGAATTATTTCCAAGTAGTTGAGGATAGAATACTAACAGATGCACCTTCTTCTATGATAGTGCTGGGTATGACCAGACCAAAGGCTTGTACCGTGATCTCAAAAGGCACATAGGATGGAACGCGGTATCCTGCAAATTGACTCCAATCAAAGGAAGTGACCAAACTACTCGGAGGGGATACCATCGAACCGAGATGTTCTTCCCCTGATGTTATGCAAGAAGAAGGAGCATCCTCCACGACCTCCATCATGGATTCAGGAGGGGTATCCTCCGGGATCTCCATCATGGGAGGTGGAGGAGCTGCTTCTTGAGGTGTAGGGACAATAGAATCTTTCTCCAAGTCTGAAGAATATGAAGAAACAAGAAGGACATGGGGGGTGTGAGATCCACTCTCCACAAAAAAGACCTGGTGCACCGTAGATAGGGCCAGCTCAACTTATCCCACGACCAATGGTTGGTCGAGAACGGATTCCTGAATTTGAATTTTCGGGGGAGCGGGATCGACCAAGGATGACTCTTGACAAATTGTGGAAACAACTGGTGGAGGGCTCAAAGAAAGTTGTTTGTAACTAGCCGGAAGGCATGGTGTAGAAACATTCGGGTTGTCCAAAACCTTCTGGGCTTCATCCATATACAGACAAAGGTGAATGGCATGGTGCCCTTCACACAACTTATAGGGATTGGTAATCTTACCCTGCTTCTTAGGAGCCTTACCAGCAACAGTTGAAGACGTGCCCCCAACCTGACTCCCGGAAGCTGAAGGCAACGACGGATGACCGTTGGACCATACGTCGAGCACCTTGGGAATGCCAGGGTAGTCTCGAAGAAGATAGTCTCCCATGCATAACATGCAAGGGAACTTTCCGTGGAGGGTTGGGAGGTTTATCAAGAGGATATGTTTCAGAAGCAGTAGCTGCAGCCTTAACCTCTCTCTTATCGGAGTTCTTCTTCTTCTTCTCAGCCACCTGGTTACTCGAATCCAGACTTTCACCAAGTAGAAGAGGAAGACGCAGAAACAGGCGAAGAAGGGGAGAGGTCCACCTTCGAATCAACATGATGTTGCTCAGGCGGAGGAACTGATTGAAAAATAGCTAAGACATTTGGGACCACAGAGGTTGAGAACAACCAAATAGGCAACCCAACAGTTAACCCAGGAAGGGACAACGTTGCCATGTAAGGAGCACCAACATTCCCAAAAGGGGGAAAATGACCAGGATTCCCATTGGAGGGGATTCCTTGGTTGGTGAACTCTGGAAAAGTTGCCATTAGAAACAACTCAACACAACACCCGAAGGAAACTAACTTTAACTGGGAATATTTCGTGGGTAGTTAATTTTTAAAACATTGAAAAAAAACTCTGTTGTTTCATATTTTAAGAGTCGAGAAATAGGAAAAAGGTGACTCTATCTCTTTCAGTTTGGAAACAAGCGTGAAAGGACAAGCGCTTGATGATATTTTCAAATTTAATGAGTCAGAAAAGATCGAAATGACTACTCTGGAAATCTAGGCAAAAGGGTGTACCAGATATCTGTGAACTTCCATATACACCTTGGTTAAAAAATGAAAGAGAAATCAACCAAGGACTTGACGTATGTGCAGGTAATCTCCCCGAATGCTGTGTCCAATGTATCATGGGAATAAGGCGGCAGAATCGGCTTCCTATGGATAAAGGATAGCAACCTAGTGGGGTCTCCCTTTATATATGCGACGGTACGGGGAGCACAAGTCCATACTAGTGCTGTCTAAAGCCAAGAGGCGAATGAAAGCTACTAAGTTTAATGATGCCAAAACACATCACTAACCTAGACCTCTAAATATTCCGTTAATGTTTCAATGCTGCCTTAAGGTAAATTGAATAAATATTAGAGTTGATCTTCAATTATGTTTCAATTTCAGGCCCTACTAAATGTTATGTCTCAAAAATCATCTTAATGCACATACATGCCACAATATATCACTTTGTTCGATGAATAGCTAACTACATGAAGGTTGAGATCTTTCCAAACAATAAAAAAATTATCACAAAACAACCACTAGTGTCTCTAATGCATGCTAATGAAACTAAAAGCTTTTCCTTTAGAGTTAAATAACACTAATAACGCAGAAAAGTTTTCAATTTACACTAACTAATCAAAACAAAAGACTTGTTTTTTTATTTTCAATGTTTAAGAGCAAAAGGCACTAAACAAAATGAAAACTAATGAAAATACCAATTCGAGAAATGATAGCGAAATAGCGAAAGCAAGCAAGTTCACTCAATGAAAAACACACAATCAGACCTCAAAATGATAGAGAAATCCCTCAAATCAAAGAGAAATCCCGAAGACTCATACAAACTGTGTAATCTAGGCTCGAAATGAGACAAAGCAAAACTCGAATGAGAAAGAGAAAAATCACTCAAATAACACAATAAAACAATGGAAAACCACCAAACGAATGCAAAGAAGCAACAACGGAGTTTACTGAACAAACGAAAACCAAAAACTCCCACGGGAGGCTCAACACACAATAGCACCTAGATGCCTTAGGGCTAGAATGTAAAACCGATAGTAGAGGGAAAATAGCCAGAGGATGGAGGTTAACCTCAATCAACTAGGACTTAAGGGCACTCAGGCGGTCAAAAAAATGACACCAAAACCATAAATCAAGCTCAGAAGGCTCAGAAACAAGCAAACCCTAACACCACATAGGATTGGCGTGACTGTCTAGCTACATCTAGGACTAGAACAGGATTGGCGTGGAGGCCTAACCAGCAACAAGCACCATTTGGCGTGACTGTCAGGGAAAAAAGTGCGCCAGTCGAGTTTACTAAGGAAAAAAATAAAAAAGAACAAACAGGGAATAGATCAGGTATGGTGGGAGCTGAACAGAGGGTTTACACCAGAAAGAGACAGACCATATGATCAAATCAGGTAGAGAAAATCCAAAAAAGACCAAAAGAGAAAAGACAAATTCCAATCAATTCCCCAGTGGAGTCGCCAATTTGTTGGAGAGGTAAATCCCCTCTACGGATAGAGGCAATCCCTACTAGCCCAGATCGGGTCTAGCAAAAATCAAATCATGCCAAGACACAGGTTTGTAGTTACAAAATGACAAGAAATGATAAGTTGCTTACCTCAGGTCCTGTGCGATGGTCGTTGACAGGAAGGATGATGCTTCCCATCCTCCGCTCCAGCAAATCACGATCCTTCCACTTAGCACGTCCAAACACTTGCACACATGCGAAGAAATACGACAATAAACAACATAGAATCTAAATCTTGTAACTAAACATCAGTCACAGAAGATGTAACTCATTGCACCAAAGTTAGAGATACACGAGTGAAACCATAATCAAATTTACTTATCATTAATAAAATGAAGGAACGATACAACCTTAAACTCTGAAGTTGGATCTTCCTTCGGCGAGGTCGACGGTGGAGCACGTCTCAATGAAGCTCGTCAGAAATGGGATAGAGCTCTCTCTCTTCGGCTTGGCTCTCAAAGGCTCTCTGTCGATAGTCTCCTTGCTACTGATTCAACTCTGAGTTCTAACTTGTTAAGGGAAAATGGCAAGCTTATATAGATGGTGGAAGGGGAGTTGGGATCCCTACAATGGTGGAATTGGCCCTATCCTCAAGGAAGCCTCCATGATAGGTGGAAAACTACTTGCCCTACTTGGAGATCTAGAGCCAAACCTCCCAACTCATTTTAGAGACTCGTTCAGGAATTGGTTGGAATCAAACTTCTGCCATTTATTTTTAGAAAAAAATCCTTATTAATCTTGGCATGAGAAATACACTGGAACATAGCGCTATTTGGCACACCCTCTTTGGTTGATTTCCCCAATTGGCGTGGGGGCTGAACTGGCTGGTCGCGCCAAGGCCAAAAGGTCTATTTTTAGGGTTTTTCACAGGAAACTGTCTTCAGAGGAATGATTTTCCTTGTCAAGGGGGATGCCATGAATGTGGTTTCAGGTCATGTCGCTACTCACAGGTCACGAAAAAGGCCCTCCAATTTGTGTGACGGGGGATTGCAAGGACGATGACAAATTACTATGTAACACCACCCTAGAGGATGAAGCTAGAACATGGTATAAAGGGTTGCAGTCGAGAAGCTTGTTCTCTATTAAATATTTCCATATAATATTCTGTGAACATTATGATAAATCCCATTCTTCTTTATCACTGTTACAAGACCGTTGTGATTTTTGTGAGGTGTTTATTCCATATCTTAAATCTCTTGGTTATAATGGAGAGCGCTTAGATCAGGATATGTTAGAGGCACTTTATGAATTCTCTTCTCGGGTTAGTTTTCATGATAATCAATAAGGTTTTCAACAAGCAGGTGTCTCTTCTTTAGTTGAAGATGAAATAGATCAGAAATTTGATAGTCAAGTCATATTACATGAAATTTATGAG
Organism: Pinus albicaulis; assembly: GCA_034641835.2. Lineage (NCBI taxonomy): Eukaryota > Viridiplantae > Streptophyta > Pinopsida > Pinales > Pinaceae > Pinus > Pinus albicaulis. The sequence continues at coordinate 308,008,084 of CM076574.1, forward strand.
GATTTTCAGCCTTGTCAATTTATATGCAGTCAGAGGTATGAGCCAAATCATTCAAATTGTTTTTCAGCCCATTCCTTTTCTGAGATTTTATTTCAAGAAGAAACTCCTCAAGATCAGGTTGTTGAAAATACATGCATGTAAATTTTGAACAGTGAGGTAACATGTGATGAAAGTTCACTTTTAGGTAAACCCAAGCTACATGAAGAACTAAATATACATGTTTTACGTATTCTATTTGGGGATCAAAAAAATGACATGGATGATATGCATAAATTTGTTTGTATAGGAGTTGTTAGTGTTCAGAATCAATATGACAGACCTCAAGCAAAACTACCAAAGATTATATCTAGTTTGGTTGATAAGAAACAAATTAGTTTTGATACACACAATATGGATGTCATGTTTGAAGATGTTCAAGGATGCATGGATGGTTTTTTTTATTTACACGAAAGGTAGAAAAATTTATTGTCGCCTTTTTATTTGATGATGTTCTTGGAATTGAAGACATAGGACAAAAGAAGTCGTCAATTATGAATGAATTTGACTATCATGGATTTACTCATCAAGAAAAGGTGATTTTTCATGGTTTCCAAAAATGGTAAGTCTGTTGCAATCATCAGTCAAGAAAATTTTGGTATTTCTTATGAAGCAGGGATTCATTTTCATTCCAAGTTTCCAATATATGATTCACTTCTGATGTTGCTCAAGCACAATCAAGAAGGCCAGGTGTTGGATCAACTCTTTGACTGGATATATTGGAAATTTCATATTGTTTGAATTGAAAGTTTGGTTTTAATATGTTATAGTAGGGTCATTGGTAAATAAATAAGCTTGTTGGGCAAGCATCTCTTTCAGCATTTAGTTTGAAGATTTTTGTTGTAAGTTTTGGTTTTTACAGTGTTTTTCTTCAAGAGCATGTCAAGGGACAAATGCAGGCTAAAGAATATGACAAGTGGTTTGGAATTACCCAATGGATAAGGCATTGGAGTTGTTGGCTCTTTGCTATAGCACAGGGGCACAACATCCCCATTGGAGCCACTGTTATCCATGATAACAATTTGGTTGGTCTTAAGTTAATTAGGGTTAGTCACTTATGGTTGAATAGGGTCTTTTGAATATTTTATTTTCAAAAGTGTACATATGTGGGGGCCTTAAAGCTCATCATTATTGTGATAGGTGTCAATTTTAAATAAAAATCCCTAAAATATCTCATGCATAAGTGAAATTGGTCATTTCATGTAAATTTTGCACTTCTACCAATTTCTGCAATGAATTTAGTATAAATTGGTCATAATTCACTACGAAACTGCCTAATCCTCTATTTTTCCAGCATTATGAATTTTTTTTCTTTTTGGGGCAGTAAACGCATGTGAGGTAGCTAAATCATCAAATGAGTTCAAGAAATGTCATTGGGACATCTGCTTGAGTATGGATCAGAAATCCATTTCGCATGGATGACATGGCTGGAATCACATAATTTTTTCCACCTGAAAAATGGACAACTCATCATCAAATTAGGTGTATGAATACCTTAAATCCATTGTATCATTTTTCCACCTCGACATGTGAGTTTGGTTTGATAAAAATGATACAAGACGAATTGAAGAAAAAGGGTCTTAAAATTATTATGCAAGATATTGATGTTAAACATGGTAAGCCATAAATTTTTGGTCATATTTTCTCTTAAGATACCATATGAAGGTATATACAGGGCTGGAAAAAAATTTTGGTGTAAGGAAGGAAAAAAACTACAAAAATCTTTGAAACTAGGAATTTTCGAAGCGAGCTACAGGCTTGAGGCTGATTTTTCGCTACGAACTAGTTGTAGGATTATTTAAGGAAAAAATCCCTAAAACATATCATAGAAGGGGTAATTGGGGGCATGTATTTACCTCATTAGCACCAAGGAAGACCCTCCAATTGTCAGAAAGGTCAAATCTTATGCAAAAGGTGGACTTTGGAGTTTTCTACGAAAGTGTGCTACAAAATTTCTTGTACATGATTATTTTAGAAGTAAAATTCAAGTTCAATTTCTGACCAAATGAAAAATACTTTTAGAAACATGAAGGAGGTTCGTCTTCACCACAATCCCATATACAAAAACCTCTCTTAGTTTTTCTAAATCCATCAAGGTTTGGATATTATGAACTCATATTTGAGGTTTATTGTTCAGACTTTTCACTAGAGAGATTTGTGTAAAAATTTTAAAAATTTGACTTAGAAGAGGTCGAGCTCAACATCCACGTGGCATGATGATACATAAGAAGTCCAGTACACTCAGAAAAATAGTTGGTTTCATTTGATAAGGGTTATTAAAGGAATTTGTTGAGCTATATAATGAAATAAGAGTCATTTTTGTATTCAAACTCTGTCAAACATAAAATATCTCTAGGAAGTCTCGAAGTGATGTAATCCTATTTTAAATAGGTCTCTTAGGTAGGAATTCAAAGCTAGCTCATGTGAAAAAAAAAATTATGAGACCTCTCTCTATAAGTGAGTGAGTTTTACAATTAGAGGGGAGGATGTAAATGACCAAGTTACTATGTAATTTTCTTTCACTCAGTTAATACACAGTTGCAGAGGTGTTTGTTCAGACCTGAGATTCATATTAATATTTTATGTGCTTCTGTCCATTTATAATTTGAATATTGATTCAAATTTATTATACATGATTACTTGGAATTCATAAAATCTTATGCTCCAACTTCCTTTATGTATTATGTTAGCTGCTAGAGTTATTGTAAAAGCTCATGTGCCTCAGTTTCCGTGAATAATACTCATTTGTAATTGAACTCCCATGTAGAATCCATGCCCAATGGTAGCCCTCACTCATATTCCACATAAAAAAATAATATAAACACATATAAGAGTTAGCCATATTTATTATAATCTTATTTCTTGAATATCTTAACTTTTTCTTGAGAGAGCCCTCTCTGCTTGGAAGGGCTAACTTCCAACCCTAAGTGGTTTGAAATAGTTACATCAAATTGACTGTTGATCAGCCCAATTAGTGTCAGTTTGGTGATAATGCATAACATGCATCCTAAGCACAAATAATAACAATAGAAAAATCATAAGAGCCACAAAAAATATACATCTCGCATATATACATCAAAAAATATATGAGTCCCAGTATACAAATCATGTCCCTTACCATAATCTTAGTCAAAAAATATATCTACATGTCATCAAAATAGCAAAGCGTCCTCATAATGGGCGATTTCCCTAAACATAGAAATATCTCTAGGGATGTGCCCTGCCTGGTGGCTCCTCTGGACCCACAGCTGCACCCAGTTCCAATAAAGGTGCAGCAACCAAAACTACAAGGGTCATACTGCGAAAAGTCGGGTGATGCGTCCTCTCTCGATCCATCACTATCTCAAGCCATACATCATCTAGATCATATAAAAATCCCTGGGTAGGCATACTCCGTGTCAACCTCTCTAACTAAATCCATGGGTCGGCTAGACCTTCTGCACGTTCGTCAGTAGCCTCGTCCCGAGACTTTGCCGCCAACACCCTAAGGTCAGTAGTAGCCAACTATTCCTCGACCACCGTAACATGGGCCTCGACTGTTGCTTCCCATGCCTCAGCCACCTCATCATGGGCAAGGATACCAGCATCCCCTCTGGCAACTGCAACACTACCACTCTCTCCCAAAGGGCCTCCTGCTCCTCCCTGCCCCCCAATCTTGGCCTGACCAGCCCCAACTGGGACCCTCCTCATAGGCTGATGTCCCACCAAACGGGAAATAGGATGCCCTGCTGAAACCACATCCGCAAGAGAAACAAAAAATAGTATCAGTTCCACCATAGAAGACATATCAATCTACATATGATAATAATCCACAAAAAAGCGGAAAAACATCTCAAGAAATACCTATTGGGTGCCATGCATAACTGATAGGAAGATCCATATATGGGTCCCCCTAGAAGTCCATCATGGAGTATTGGTAGTCCAGAAACATCTACAATTCGACTCGAACCACGCATCAACTTTCGCATCCCAAAAGCGACCAACCTCTCCTCCTCTACCTCAGGGCATAACGGGTGCCCAACGCTGCATCCTAGGATCCCTAGGAGCACCTAGAGGCATTGCCACAAAAGGTATAAGAATAACCACCCTCTCATGGATGATACTGAATATGATGCTCACATAGGTAAAGAACTTAGAGGTCCCCCTCTAGGACTTTCCCAGTTGTGTCACCATGCCCTGGTAGACATGGAGAACCTAGTCATAGAAGTGACTAGCCCGAAGCTTGAGCAAGAATGAAATATGTGAAACAAACACTCTATGAAGTGATGATGACCATGTTATGGGAACTATCATCCCCAGGGATCCCCTCTCGAACAAGTCCATCATAGAGCTAATATAGACACATCCCTACGTAATTGCCTCAGGACCACAGTGATCCTGAGCTCAGTGGAGGATGTTCACTCCCCCAAGCGGAAGTGGGTGTGGAAGAGCCTCCTCCAGAGGCAATAGACCGGTCATGAAGTAAACGTCAGTCTCTGGCTGGATGATGACATCTCTACGATGCAACACCATAACACACCATCTCTTGTTCCAGCAATGGATCAGGTACCGAAGCAATCCATCCTGTGACCTCAACAGGTTGTTCTCTAAGAATTTTAGCAAACCATACTGTGCTAAAACCCCCAAGAACTAGGGCCTTGGGCTACATTAGCTTGAAGATCGATCCAGTATCTCTCACACCACAACATCCCGTCACCAGAGAAAAACCAAAAATCAATGACTAAAACCCAAAAAATTGAATTTTTTTTCAAAAAATTAACCCTGTCATGCATGTGGAGAGCTCAGGCATGATGACGCGCATCTATATCAGATATAGACACATGAATCATTGTGAAAATTCTTCACCCAGTGTTGGAGCAGGGTCCCTTAGGACCACATTTTCAAGTAATTAATAGCATTTTTTGAGTTTTGAGTCTTGTGTGCTAAAAAATGCACAGTAAAGGGGATTTGGGGCGTATCAAAGTCCCTTCATGAGTTGTAATGGCTAAAGGGTAAATCTAGGAGTCTTAAACCATGATTTGTAGACCTTAGAATGAGCGCAGGCTAAGGTATAAATAGAAGTCTATATCGAGTCAAATAAGACAATTTTTTATAAGTTTTGGACAAGTTTTGTTACATGTTTAAGCTCTGAAGTGGATCTATGTAAGTTTTTGTGTCTGAAAGGCTCTTGCTAGCTATGTGCAAGGAGACCTTAGTCTGACTATGTGCAGACCCTGCTGGCTGTGTGTTGGGTGGATCTGAACGATTGTAAGTGTTTTGAGAACTGTTGATGAATAAAAAATTGTTTGGATAACTCTGGGTAGTAAATGCATATGCTATTTTTTCTGTGATCTATTTCCAAATATGATTTGTGTTCATATTTATGAGCTATATTATCTATGATTGGATCAGTTGCGTATCTATTTACTGAATGTTAATTGCATATATATAGTTATGTAAGGGTTGAATAAGACGTTGTTAGATGTTTTAAAAGAATTACAAATATTCTGTTTGGGTGTGCGCACTGGATTAATCTGTGTTAATTAACTTAGGGTTTTTGGCCCGCAATTCAGTCTATGTGTTAAAGCAGATCTGAAGGTTCCCACTTCATTTAATTCTCTCTCAGGGTGTGGAAACCTGGCTCCAACACCCCCCCATACTACTTTAGGTGATAGTTTGGCCTGCGCAAGGAGGTCATTTCCAAAAGCGCCAGTAGTAAGAGGGATTTGTTGGTTATGCACTAACTCTGAACCTAGATCAACATCCCCTCAACCCAACACTCTAAAGCCAAGAGGCGAATGAAAGCTACTAGGTTTAATGACGCCAGAACACATCACTAGCCTAGACCTCTAAATATTTCGTTAATGTTTCAATGCTGCCTTAAGGTAAATTGAATAAATATTAGAGTTGATCTTCAATTATGTTTCAATTTCAGGCCCTACTAAATGTTATGTCTCAAAAATCATCTTAATACACATACATGCCACAATATATCACTTTTTTCGATGAATAGCTAACTACATGAAGGTTGAGAGCTTTCCAAACAATAAAAAAATTATCACAAAACAACCACTAGTGTCTCTAATGCATGCTAATGAAACTAAAAGCTTTTCCTTTAGAGTTATATAACACTAATAACGCAGAAAAGTTTTCAATTTACACTAACTAATCAAAACAAAAGACTTGTTTTTTTATTTTTCAATGTTTAAGAGCAAAATGCACTAAACAAAATGAAAACTAACGAAAATACCAATTTGAGAAATGATAGCGAAACAGTGAAAGCAAGCAAGTTCACTCAATGCAAAACACACAATCAGACCTCAAAATGATAGATAAATCCCTCAAATCAAAGAGGAATCCCAAAGACTCATACAAACTGTGTAATCTAGGCTCGAAATGAGACAAAGAAAAACTTGAATGAGAAAGAGAAAAAGCACTCAAATAACACAATAAAACAATGGAAAACCACCAAACGAATGCAAAGAAGCAACAGCAGAGTTTACTGAACAAACGAAAACCAAAAACTCCCACGGGAGGCTCAACACACAATAGCACCTAGATGCCTTAGGGCTAGAATGTAAAACCGATAGTAGAGGGAAAACAGCTAGAGGATGGAGGTTAACCTCAATCAACTAGGACTCTAGGGCATTCAGGCAGTCAAAAAAATGACACCAAAACCATAAATCAAGCTCAGAATGCTCAGAAACAAGAAAACCCTAACACCACATAGGATTGGTGCGACTGTCTAGCTACATCTAGGACTAGAACAGGATTGGCGTGGGGGCCTAACCAGCAACAAGCACCATTTGGCGTGACTGTCAGGGAAAAAAGTGCGCCAGTCGAGTTTACTAAGGAAAAAAATAAAAAAGAAGAAACAGGGAATAGATCAGGTATGGTGGGAGCTAAACAAAGGGTTTACACCAGAAAGAGACAGACCATATGATCAAATCAGGTACAGAAAATCCAAAAATGACCAAAAGAGACAAGATAAATTCCAATCAATTCCCCAGTGGAGTCGCCAATTTGTTGGAGAGGTAAATCCCCTCTACGGATAGAGGCAATCCCTACAAGCCCAGATCGGGTCTAGCAACAATCAAATCATGCCAAGACGCAGGTTTGTAGTTACAAAATGACAAGAAATGATAAGTTGCTTACCTCAGGTCCTGTGCGATGGTCGTCGACAGGAAGGATGATGCTTCCCGTCCTCCGCTCTAGAAAATCACGATCCTTCCACTTAGCGCGTCCAAACACTTGCACACATGCGAAGAAATACGACAATAAACAACATAGAATCTAAATCTTGTAACTAAAAATCAGTCAGAGAAGATGTAACTCATTGCACCAAAGTTAAAGATACACGAGTGAAACCATAATCAAAGTCACTTATCATTAAAAAAATGAAGGAACGATACAAACTTAAACTCTGAATTTGGATCTTCCTTCGGCGACGTCGACGGTGGAGCACGTCTCAATGAAGCTCGTCAGAAATGGGACAGATCTCTCTCTCTTCAGCTTGGCTCTCAAAGGCTGTCTGCCGATAGTCTCCTTGCTACTGATTCAACTCTGAGTTCTAACTTGTTAAGGGAAAATGGCAAGCTTATATAGATGGTGGAAGGGGAGTTGGGATCCCTACAATGGTGGAATTGGCCCTATCCTCAAGGAAGCATCCATGATAGGTGGAAAACTACTTGCCCTACATGGAGATCTAGAGCCAAACCTCCCAACTCATTTTAGAGACTCGTTCAGGAATTGGTTGGAATCAAACTTCTGCCATTTATTTTAAAAAACAATCCTTATTAAGCTTGGCATGAGAAATACACTGGAACACAGTGCTATTTGGCACACCCTCTTTGGTTGATTTCCCCAATTGGCGTGGGGGCTGAACTGGATGGTCGCGCCAAGGCCAAAAGGTCTATTTTTAGGGTTTTTCACAGGAAACTGTCTTCAGAGGAATGATTTTCCTTGTCAAGGGGGATGCCATGAATGTGGTTACAGGTCATGTTGCTACTCACAGGTCACGGAAAAGGCCCTCCAATGTGTGTGACGGGGGATTGCAAGGACGATGACAAATTACTGTGTAACACCACCCTAGAGGATGAAGCTAGAACATGGTATAAAGGGTTGCAGTCGAGAAGCTTGTTCTCTATTAAAGATTTCCATATAATGTTCTGTGAACATTATGATAAATCCCATTCTTCTTTATCACTGTTACAAGACCGTTGTGATTTTTTTGAGTTGTTTATTCCATATCTTAAATCTCTTGGTTATAATGGAGAGCGCTTAGATCAAGATATGTTAGAGGCACTTTATGAATTCTCTTCTCAGGTCAGTTTTCATGATAATCAATAAGGTTTTCAACAAGCAGGTGTCTCTTCTTTAGTTGAAGATGAAATAGATCAGCAATTTGATAGTCAAGTCATATTACATGAAATTTATGAGGATTTGTAGCCTTGTCAATATATATGTAGTCAAAGGTGTGAGCCAAATCATTCAAATTGTTTTCTAGTTCATTCCTTTTCTGAGATTTTATGTCAAGAACAAAATCCTTCGGATCAGGTTGTTGAAAATGCATGCATGTAAATTTTGAACAGTGAGGTAACATGTGATGAAAGTTCACTTTTAGGTAAACCCAAGCTACATGAAGAACTAAATATACATGTTTTACGTATTCTATTTGGGGATCAAAAAAATGACATGGATGATATGCATAAATTTGTTTGTATAGGAGTTGTTAGTGTTCAGAATCAATATGACAGACCTCAAGCAAAACTACCAAAGATTATATCTAGTTTGGTTGATAAGAAAAAAATTAGTTTTGATACACACAATATGGATGTCATGTTTGAAGATGTTCAAGGATGCATGGATGGTTTTTTTTATTTACACGAAAGGTAGAAAAATTTATTGTCGCCTTTTTATTTGATGATGTTCTTGGAATTGAAGACATAGGACAAAAGAAGTCGTCAATTATGAATGAATTTGACTATAATGGATTTACTCATCAAGAAAAGGTGATTTTTCATGGTTTCCAACAATGTTAAGTCTGTTGCAATCATCAGTCAAGAAAATTTTGGTATTTCTTATGAAGCAGGGATTTATTTTCATTCCAAGTTTCCAATATATGATTCACTTCTGATGTTGCTCAAGCACAATCAAGAAGGCTAGGTGTTGGATCAACTCTTTGACTGGATATATTGGAAATTTCATATTGTTTGAATTGAAAGTTTGGTTTTAATATGTTATAGTAGGGTCATTGGTAAATAAATAAGCTTGTTGGGCAAGCATCTCTTTCAGCATTTAGTTTGAAGATTTTTGTTGTAAGTTTTGGTTTTTACAATGTTTTTCTTCAAGAGCATGTCAAGGGACAAATGCAGGCTAAAGAATATGACAAGTGGTTTGGAATTACCCAATGGATAAGGCATTGGAGTTGTTGGCTCTTTGCTATAGCACAGGGGCACAACATCCCCATTGGAGCCACGGTTATCCATGATAATAATTTGGTTGGTCTTAAGTTAATTAGGGTTAGTCACTTATGGTTGAATAAGGTCTTTTGAATTTTTTATTTTCAAAAATGTACATATGTGGGGGCCTTAAAGCTCATCATTATTGTGATAGGTGTCAATTTTAAATAAAAATCCCTAAAATATCTCATGCATAAGTGAAATTGGTCATTTCATGTAAATTTGGCACTTCTACCAATTTCCGCAACCAATTTAGTATAAATTGGTCATAATTCACTACGAAACTGCCTAATCCTCTATTTTTCCAGCATTATGATTTTTTTTTCTTTTTGGGGTAGTAAACGCATGTGAGGTAGCTAAATCATCAAATGAGTTCAAGAAATGTCATTGGGACATCTGCTTGAGTATGGATCAGAAATCCATTTCGCATGGCTGACATGGCTGGAATCACATAATTTTTTCCACCTGAAAAATGGACAACTCATCATCAAATTAGGTGTATGAAGACCTTAAATCCATTGTATCATTTTTCCACCTCGACATGTGAGTTTGGTTTGATAAAAATGATACAAGACGAATTGAAGAAAAAGGGTCTTAAAATTATTATGCAAGATATTGATGTTAAACATGGTAAGCCATAAATTTTTGGTCATATTTTCTCTTAAGATACCATATGAAGGTATATACAGGGCTGAAAAAAAATTTTGGTGTAAGGAAGGAAAAAAACTACAAAAATCTTTGAAACTAGGAATTTTCGAAGCGAGCTACAGGCTTGAGGCTGATTTTTCGCTACGAACTAGTTGTAGGATTATTTAAGGAAAAAATCCCTAAAACATATCATAGAAGGGGTAATTGGGGGCATGTATTTACATCATTAGCACCAAGGAAGACCCTCCAATTTTCAGAAAGGTCGAATCTTATGCAAAAGGTGGACTTTGGAGTTTTCTACGAAAGTGTGCTACAAAATTTCTTGTACATGATTATTTTAGAAGTAAAATTCAAGTTCAATTTCTGACAAAATGAAAAATACTTTTAGAAACATGAAGGAGGTTCGTCTTCACCACAATCCCATATACAAAAACCTCTCTCAGTTTTTCTAAACCCATCAAGGTTTGGATATTATGAACTCATATTTGAGGTTTATTGTTCAGACTTTTCACTAGAGAGATTTGTGTAAAAATTTAAAAAATTTGACTTAGAAGAGGTCGAGCTCAACATCCACGTGGCATGATGATACATAAGAAGTCCAGTACACTCAGAAAAATAGTTGGTTTCATTTTATAAGGGTTATTAAAAGAATTTGTTGAGCTATTTAATGAAATAAGAGTCATTTTTGTATTCAAACTCTGTCAAACATAAAATATCTCTAGGAAGTCTCGAAGTGATGTAATCCTATTTGAAATAGGTCTCCTAGGTAGGAATTCAAATCTAGCTCATGTGAAAAAAAAAAATTATGAGACCTCTCTCTATAAGTGAGGGAGTTTTACAATTAGAGGGGAGGATGTAAATGACCAAGTTACTATGTAATTTTCTTTCACTCAGTTAATACACAGTTGCAGAAGTGTTTGTTCAGACCTGAGATTCATATTAAGATTTAATGTGCTTCCGTCCATTTATAATTTGAATATTGATTCAAATTTATTATACATGATTACTTGGAATTCATAAAATCTTATAATCCAACTTCCTTTATGTATTATGTTAGCTGCTAGAGTTATTGTAAAAGCTCATGTGCCTCAGTCTCCGTGAATAATACTCATTTGTAATTGAATTCCCATGTGGACTCAATGCCCAATGGTATCCCTCACTCATATTCCACATAAAAAAATAATATAAACACATATAAGAGTTAGCCATATTTCTTATAATCTTATTTCTTGAATATCTTACCTTTTTCTTGAGAGAGCCCTCTCTGCTTGGAAGGGCTAACTTCCAACCCTAAGTGGTTTGAAATAGTTACATCAAATTGACTGTTGATCAGCCCAATTAGTGTCAGTTTGGTGATAATGCATAACATGCATCCTAAGCACAAATAATAACAATAGAAAAATCATAAGAGCCACAAAAAATATACATCTCGCATATATACATCAAAAAATATATGAGTCCCAGTATACAAATCATGTCCCTTACCATAATCTTAGTCAAAAAATATATCTACATGTCATCAAAATAGCGAAGCATCCTCATAATGGGTGATTTCCCTAAACATAGAAATATCTCTAGGGATGCGCCCTGCCTGGTGGCTGCTCTGGACCCACAGCTGCACCCAGTTCCAATAAAGGTGCAGCAACCAAAACTACAAGGGTCGTACTGCGAAAAGTCAGGTGATGCGTCCTCTCTTGATCCATCATTGTCTCAAGCCATACATCATATAGATCATATTAAAATCCCTGGGTAGGCATACTCTGTGTAAACCTCTCTAACTGAATCCATGGGTCGGCTAGACCTGCTACACGTTCGTCAGTAGCCTCGGCCCGAGACTTTGCCGCCAACACCCTAAGGTCAGTAGTAGCCAACTATTCCTCGACCACCATAACATGGGCCTCGACTGTTGCTTCCCATGCCTCAGCCACCTCATCATGGGCAAGGATACCAGCATCCCCTCTGGCAGCTGAAACACTACCAACCTCTCCCAAAGGGCCTCCTACTCCTCCCTGCCCCCCAATCTTGGCCTGACCAGCCCCAACTGGGACCCTCCTCATAGGCTGATGTCCCACCAAGCGGGCATTAGGATGCCATGCTGAAACCACATCTGCAAGAGAAACAAAAAATAGTATCAGTTCCACCATAGAAGACATATCAATCTACATATGATAATAATCCACAAAAAATGTGGAAAAACATCAAAAGAAATACCTATTGGGTGCCATGCATAACTGATAGGAAGATCCATATCTGGGTCCCCCCAGAAGTCCATCATGGAGTATTGATAGTCCAGAAACATCTACGGTTCGACTCGAACCACGCATCAACTTTCGCATCCCAAAAGCGACCAACCTCTCCTCCTCTACCTCAGGGCATAACGGGTGCCCAACGCTGCATCCTAGGATCCCTAGGAGCACCTAGAGGCATTGCCATAAAAGGTCTAATAATAACCACCCTCTCATGGATGATACTGAATATGATTCTCACATAGGTAAAGAACTTAGAGGTCCCCCTCTAGGACTTTCCCAGTTGTGTCACCATGCCCTGGTAGACATGGAGAACCTAGTCATAGAAGTGACTAGCCCGAAGCTTGAGCAAGAATGAAATATGTGAAACAAACACTCTATGATGTGATGATGACCATGTTATGGGAACTATCATCCCCAGGGATCCCCTCTCGAACAAGTCTGTCATAGAGCTAATATAGACACATCCCTACGTAATTGCCTCAGGACCACAGTGATCCTGAGCTCAGTGGAGGATGTTCACTCCCCCAGGCGGAAGTGGGTGTGGAAGAGCCTCCTCCCGAGGCAATAGACCGGTCATGAAGTAAACGTCAGTCTCTGGCTGGATGATGACATCTCTATGACGCAACACCATAACACACCATCTCTTGTTCCAGCAATGGATCAGGTACCGAAGCAATCCATCCTGTGACCTCAATAGGTTGTTCTCTAAGAATTTTAGCAAACCATACTGTGCTAAAACCCCCAAGAACTAGGGCCTTGTGTTACAGTAGCTCGAAGATCGATCCAGTATCTCTCACACCACAACATCCCGTCACCGGAGAAAAACCAAAAATCAATGACTAAAACCCAAAAAATTGAATTTTTTTTCAAAAAATTAACCTCGTCATGCATGTGGAGAGCTCAGGCATGATGATCGCGCATCTATATCAGATACAGACACATGAATCATTGTGAAAATTCTTCACCCAGTGTTGGAGCAGGGTCCCTTAAGACCACATTTTCAAGTAATTAATAGCATTTTTTGAGTTTTGAGTCTTGTGTGCTAAGAAATGCACAGTAAAGGGGATTTGGGGCGTATCAAAGTCCCTTCATGAGTTGTAATGGCTAAAGGGTAAATCTAGGAGTCTTAAACCACGATTTTTAGACCTTAGAATGAGTGCACGCTAAGGTATAAATAGAAGTCTATATCGAGTCAAATAAGACAATTTTTTATAAGTTTTGGACAATTTTTGTTACATGTTTGAGCTCTGAAGTGGATCTGTGTAAGTTTTTGTGTCTGAAAGGCTCTTGCTAGCTATGTGCAAGGAGACCTTAGTCTGACTATGTGCGGACCCTGCTGGCTGTGTGTTGGGTGGATCTGAACGATTGTAAGTGTTTTGAGAACTATTGATGAATAAAAAACTGTTTGGATAACTCTAGGTAGTAAATGCATATGCTATTTTTTCTATGATCTATTTCCAAATATGATTTGTGTTCATATTTATGAGCTATATTATCTATGATTGGATCAGTTGCGTATCTATTTACTGAATGTTAATTGCATATATATAGTTATGTAAGGGTTGAATAACATGTTGTTAGATGTTTTAAAAGAATTACAATCTTCTGTTTGGGTGTGCGCACTGGATTAATCTGTGTTAATTAACTTAGGGTTTCTGGCACGCAATTCAGTCTATGTGTTAAAGCAGATCTGAAGGTTCCCACTTCATTTAATTCTCTCTCAGGGTGTGGAAACCTGGCTCCAACACCCCCCCATACTACTTTAGGTGATATTTTGGCCTGCGCAAGGAGGTCATTTCCAAAAGCGCCAATAGTAAGAGGGTTTTGTTGGTTATGCACTAACTCTGAACCTAGATCAACATCCCCTCAACCCAAAAACTAGTTATGTTTCCGACACTAGGATCATTTTGAGAGAGATTAGTTGATGTGGAAGCCATCGAAGACTGAATTAGAATATTGGTTTGAAAAATAGGATTCATGAATTCTCCATCAAGGAGAATAGAAGTAAGAAATTTTCTGCTTAAGAGTGGGAAAAGAAGTATATTTTCACAAAGGTTCACAGAATATTATTTGCAACCTTTGCACATGAATTTTAGGAGTGGTTACTAAGGTTAGATGAGTTTTAGACCTGCTGGAAGGATGATAAAATCACTCAGTGTACACTTGAGTTGATCCAACAGTTAGAATAGACTGATAACTCCATCACCCGCATTGTAAATCATTGGGTTAAAAGCATTCTTGGTGGGTTTGTAACAGAATTTGCAGTAGATCAGTTTGTGTCATATTATGAAGCTGAAAGGAGGTTCTTCATAGGACTAAGGGGTAACTTCTTACGCCCTCTTCCTTTTCTGATTAAGATGTTATTGTGTGAAAAGGGTATTTTGTGCAATCACACTGAATGAATGACCCCAAACGAATTTGAAAGCACTACGTGCAACAGAAATTACTTTTGGGTTAACCAAAGACGAGATAGATCTATATACAACCCTTTGATAAATCCACCTAATAGTGATACAAAGAGTGGTGAGTATACATGCGTTGGAGGTAGCCCTCCAACTACTCCACAGTCTAACTCGTGCAGGGGTAAGTCATCTCCTAACCAACCTCCACCACCACCAGGAGACGATATGGCTGCACATATGAAGCTACCCACCTTCAAGGGTGTGGGAGATGAAGACATGGACAAATTCTAGTTTGTTGCAGATGTTATCCTTTGATATAACCTAAGGTCGATAAGTTATGCCAAAGAATCTAAAATATTTGTTGTTTTTGAATAGTTGGATGTCCAGTGAACAATTTTCTGAAATAGGTGATTTAACTTAGAAAGATCCTTGATAAAATAAAAGGTTTTTCTTTAAATACATATGGTTAATTTGATTTTAAGTGGGATGGATATAATAATGTAGATAAGTATAAATGATTTAATATTCAGATAGAGTATGTTTTCATTTATAAGCAGAAATTATGAAAACTATGTTTCCATAATTAACAAAATATAATCAAGCCATAACAGGAACGTATGTGTAATTAAATTTCAACTTTGTAAATTAATCTCTTAATCCAACTACAACTTCACAATGAATTGAAAATTAAACGGATATTCAATTAAATTTCCAATTGGATAACTGTTAATGAATTGAATTATATGAGGAATACATAGTGAAAAACATAATAGAAATAACTCATAGGAACACAAGCCATATGAAGTAAATCCAAAATCCTTTATTTAATAAAAATTTCTCCATCTATTACAAATCTGTTTGATAACTAGCTCAAGGGTGCAACCTTGAATACTTCCATGGATGAAGTATTTAAATAAAATATAAAATTATAAGAAATGTCTGAGTGACAAGGAAAACAATATTTTCTCAAATTTAACAGAAATAAAAAGGAATTCGATCTAAAAGAATGAACCTACGTGTCTGGCCTTGCTTTAAGGGAAAACTATTGCTAAGTGGCCACTATTCTATTGTTGTGCTGGCAATATGACTTGTCCTCTAATCCTGATATTAGAAAATCTTCTCCCACCACTCTTGATCTGGAATTGAAACTTTAATAACCCTATGGTAGATTTCATCTACCTTATTATACTTTTCAAAAGTGGGTTCTAAAGTGAAAATATGTTTTACCTCATGATGAATAAAACTGATATTTTCAATTTCTTTGTAAAATGATTTGCCTTTCATAGAACCTTGAATAGAAGACGCGAATGCAGACCTTACTGTTTCTTTGAACTTCTTCATATAATCTTCCCTGGGCATTAATTTATCATTTATAACAAATAGTGAGGGCATTCCTTTTTTAATCAATGCATCAATTCTTGAGAGAAATCCGTTGATTGCAATATCCAGAGTGTGACACTTCTTTGTTAACTGCACTAATAAGTTATTTTTTATCAAAACTATATTTACCTCAAGAATGGTCTCAGTTCTATCATCTATCCCTAGCTCATCCAGTTCTTGGTTGTTCTTAGAGTTTAGAAACTTTATAATGACTTTAGTTGTATTAGGAATTTCTCCTCGTTGAATATGTATATCACAAATTGCATGGTTTTCTTTTTCTACTAACTCCTTTTGCTCAAAGATAATCTTAATACATTGCCAAATTTCATTAATTTACTCAATTATGTTGTTCCAAATAATTTCTTTGGCATTACCAAGGGTGTAGCCAATAGAAGCTCCAGTGGCTGATTTATTCCATATTTCTACTTGGTTTTGAGCTCTCTGAAGCTCTAATACATGGACAGTGTCAGACTTCTTTTGCTTATCCTCTAGAAGTTTCACTTGGTCCTATAAATTATTTATTTCTTCAGTCTGAAAGGTCATGTTTTGGAGTGTAGTAGCTAACTGGTTTGCAACATCTCCTTTACTAGTGGTAGCAGATATAATAGTAGGAATAGTTGTGATAGGAAGTGCTTCTAAAGGAGAAGCTTTGTTGGCTGGTTTATTTCTTTCTTTAATCCAATTCTCCATCTCTGTTTCCATTTGCTTCAAATGTGTACTCTATTCTAAAATGAGCTTCATCATGTTTTCCTTTTCTGTCTCTGTCTCTTCAATCTCCTTAGCTAAAGGATCTTCAGTTGATGGTAGTTTTAACTGCTTCCTTAATGCTGCAATATCTACATTATTTTTTTTAATCAACTCCTCTACAGCATTCACATTTGTAGGATCATAACCCAATTTTATTACCAAATCTTCCAAGGTTTTAATCCTAGTAACTTTGGAAAAAGCTTAAAATTTTTCAATGTTGAGTTGTGACTAAACATTTGCTAGTGTGACCTACAATTTAGATAAATACATAGAAGTGTTTGTTACAGTGGAGAAAATCATCTCCCTAGTTTTTCTATGCATCTCTATTTGATCAATGGGATGTATGTCCCTGACATCAAACTCAAGAGATGTATTCTTATAATCTTATTCTTCTTTGGGCTGAGGAACTTGTGCTTGAAGAAATTATAATAACATTCTTCCTTTCTATGAGTCGAAGGCTGACAATAGCTTGCGTTGGGCACCTGGATTTTGTTTCTAGAATTGATTATATTTGTTTGTCTTCAAGGATTCATTTTTTTTTTTTTTTCCTTGAAGATATTGATGGTGATTTTCTCTCGATTTCTTGAATTTGATGTACCTATGTGCATGATCTTCTGCTGCTTTGTTGTTGTCATGGAAGTTGTAGGAGACTATGTGCACTGCTAACCTATTAATGAGAATATAAGAGGTTCATTAGTGTTGATAGGAGTGTGTTGCTTTGAATCTTTACTAAGGCTTAATATGGAAGTAATCTTAGCCTTATTTCTATACATGATTTTAAATCCCTTGCTAAAGATATTTGTCTCTGAAGGAGATCCTTCTTCTCTGCTCCTTTTGGTTATCTTCTCTTGATTTGTAGGATTCTGCACTGTTGATGAAGAGATTGGTTGTTCTTATTCCTCATGTACCGTATTCGCTATCCACTCTGTCTGATTCTAATACTTCTCTATTTATGACCTTGGTGTGTGAAAATAAGGAGTAGATTTGGTTTCTACCCTTAATTTGGAAACTATCCCTAATGGATCATATGACGAAGTGAAGTTAACATCAAACTGCATTTTTTTCAATAAATGGTATGCCTCTGCTCCTACTTTCCTGCTATTACATATGAATGGGCCAACCTGCGTTTTCATCTTAAACTGAGAATTTTTATTGCTAGCAACAAAAATGACCAGATCCATGTTAACCATCTTCCTGATGAATTCTAAGGAAAAAATCCTCATTGGGAGGAATTTTTTCAACTTATATGGTTGCAGCTCACATCCAGAAATTATTTTCTCTGTGTAGTTTTCATATAAGTACCAATATATTTTTTGTACCTATTCTGACAGCTGAAAAATATTTTGGATTTCTTCACAAACTATTGGTTCATTTATGCTGCTTAGAAGACTAATAACTAGGTCGAGAAAGATCTCAATGAATTGTTTATATGTGAACTGATTCTGATCTTTCATAACCAGGGTGGTCTAGAAAATGACTGATTGATGGTCTCCTTTCTCATTCAGTTTTTCCAATGGAAATTTCACGTTTTCCCCTTGAAAGTATATGAACATGCAGATTAAGACAGAGGTATATTTAAATACCTCCTCTGTTTTGAAATCGAGAAACTGCAGATGAATAGACTCTGCAAGGAAATGACTGAAATTGTGCACAATTGAAGTTTTTGCATCATTATGAAAGATTGATAAAAATCCTATAATGGCCTCATCTACATATTGATCAGAGTAGTATCCAAGAAGGTAAGATAGAACAATAGTTATCTGCTTAGTTCTCTCAGGGAATATATATGAAGGATAAGGATAATTTTTCTTAGGAAATGAAGCATCTTGTGCTAGGAATAATTCTATAGTTTCAGTTCTCTTAGCAAGGTCTAATTTCTGGTATATTTCAACCAGAGATTCATGAGAAAATGGGGTACCATTGTTAACTATGGGGGATAACATCATTTTTTCAATAGCCTGAGGGGTTATGTTAAACAGAACTTGTCCATTAGAATTGGTTATGGCCCTCTGGCTTGGAAAATATGAGGCATGATATTTCCTAATGAAATCAAGAGCACTGTGAGTAGGAGGAAAGATATAACGAGGCAGGTTTGACTCCCAAAGCTGGATTTCATCCGATTTATCAATCCATTTACTTTTGATCCAAAAATACATTTCGAGAATATCAATATCAGAAAGTGTTTCATAAATCATATAGTCTCTATCAGCCATAGGGACATGATGAAGGTCTACATAAAGGAAAATTAGAGGATTGATGTTTTCCTCGGGTCCTTTATCCTTGGGAGGCATGATGGCTAGTTATGGTAGTGTAATTTGATAGGAACACAGATAATGAATAAAGAAATCATTATAGACAGGGACCAGAGAGGATATTTGGAATGTGCAGGCGTTGGAAGCTTGATATGTCTGGTTTCTAGCGAATTACCTCCAAATAAAAACAATTTAACTTGTAAACAGAAATAAGAAGATTTATATAGAAATGTAGACTTCTCGTTGATGGCACGGGTTAACGGTTAAGTTAATTAAAATCTTAACAGATTGATAATGGAGATATGATAGTTCAATGGGCGAATGAGATGACAAATGAGGTGGCGAAAATGGAATGGCATGGGGGATCAACAGTCAGATGTGTGGTTTTAGAAATTAGCTTTCAAAGAGGGGGTTGAGCGGTTTATGGTTTCGTGCCTGGGGGGTCCAAGAGCCTAATATGATGACATGTATTAGAAGGTTGTTTTAAATTACTGCTGAGTTCATACCCCCTGGTGATAAGGTTTAGTTCATGAAGGGGGGCCGAAAGACTGTGAGAGTCATTGGATGCCGACAGATGTGAGGTGGATCGTCATATGTATGGGAATATGGGAGGATGGTAAGATGCAATGATGTGGAATGATGGGGTTAGGTTTTATTTAATAAAGCGTCGGGATTAATATGAAGGGATATGTTTTAGGGAAATGAAATGAAATGGGAAGAATGGAGACGGTATATTAATATGGTTTAAAACTTAGGATATGGGTTAATAATGCTTGGGATGATTTTTAAACCATATAAATCTCTCCTTTTATGCGCACATTTAGACTAGCAGCCAAATTGAATTTTTAAAACATAAATGAAGCTTTCATTTTCTTTTTTCTTCCCTAATATTTTATTTTGATTTGCCTTCTTTATTTAGGGCAGCTAACGCCTATCATTTTATTGATATGGATGCCTATAAAAAATGAAAAAAAATTCTAACATTTTTTAACCTTTTTCATTCTTTTGCATCCATATCCTACCTTAACATTTTCAAAATTATTTGACTAATTATTCTAACTTATCAAAACTAGAAAATGTTACAACATCCACTCCATTTAGGGACTGCTTCCCCCTGTGGGATACAGAGAACAAGCAGATCCAAAAGCCTTCTCCTCAGGCTACGGAGTCTTTTCTGAAATAGATACTCACTTGCAATTTTCAAATATAAATAAACACTCTGAAAATTTACATATGTTGAATGAATGGAGAATCAATACTGAATATAATGTTTCAAGTCCTTCCCATTTACTGGTAATGAGAAATAATCTCCTTCCAAATTCTGTAGGATAAATTTATTATTCCCTTTGAATTCTGCAATGCTGAATGGACCAAACCATAAGTTGTCAAATTCAGCATGTTTTCCTATGTCTTCTCTCCTTGTATCCCATCTGAGAACAAGGTCACCTTTATTAAAATTTATTTCTCTTGATTTTCTATCAAACAACTCTTTCATCTTGTTTTGATATTTTCTTAGCTGATAATGAATTTCATCCTTGTCTTCATTAAAATCAATAGTTTGGTTAATCCTTCTTGAGAAATCATATTTTTCTTCATAATATTCCTGGAGAAATCTCATAATAGGTGTTGAGGAGGTAAATCCCCTCTGCGGACAGAGGCGATCCCAGTAACCTATATCAGGTCTAGCAACAATCAAGTCACGCAATGACGTTGGTTCCTGGTTACAAAAGAGACAAATATCGCGATGAGTAGCCTACCTCGAATCCCACGCAGTTGTCATCAGAGAAAAGATGATGTTTCCCATCCCTCGCTTGACAAATCACAATCCTTCTGTTCGACACGTCCGAACACCATGTAACTATATATCAATCAGAGAGGATATAATTCATTGCATTACATAAAGAAATGAACACATGAATGGAACCAAAATCAGAGTCACTTATATTATAAATGACAAAAGGTAGATTACAACCAAATGATCTGACGCTATGATATTCCTTTGGCGGGGCTTGTAGCAGAGCGTATCTCAACAAATCTTGTCAGGAATCTGGATGAAACTCTCTCTCTTATGGGATTCTCTTTGGATTAGCTCTCAATACTTATCCAGCTATAGTTTCCTTCCAACAAGTTCAGCTAGCTTGCTAATGGAGAGGGCAAGCTTTTATAGATGGAGGAAAGGAATTTGGGATCCCTATAGTCATAGGATAGGCCCTATCTCTTAGGAAGGTTCCAAGATAGGTGGAAAACCACTTCCTATACATGGAGATATGGAGCCAAACCACTCAAATCCTTTTAATGATTCATTCTGGAGTTTTTTAGAATCAAACTTCCACCATTTATTTTTTTTAAAAATCCCGTAATAATCTTGGCGTGAGTGAAACACAGGGACAGAGAACCAGTTGGCATGCCCTATAGTGTGGATTTCCCCCATTGGCGCGAGGGATGAACTGGGTAGTCTCACTAAGGCTAAAACATCTATTTTTATGGTTTTTCAGAGGAAATGTTCTTCAGGGGAATGTGTTTCCTTATGTAAGAGGATGTCATGAAGCTGATTTCAGGACATTTTACTATTCACGGGTCACGTGAATATTCCTCCAATGTACGGGAGGAGGGATTGCAGGGACGGTGACAAAATTATGTGTAACAGATGCCCCCTAAATCATGAGGTCTGAGAGAGAGGGAGGGACGAAATGCTTTATGAGAACATGCCGAACTGAAAACACTATCGTCGGAAGACCTGCAAATACAAATACAACTGATATCTCTAATACATGATACATGGTATGGGCGCAACCATCCATAATAGAGTTTAAAATAACCAAGATCCAAGGTATGGATGCATCCATCAAGAAAAAAAGGATCAACAAGTAGACTCAGGTAGGGTCGCAGCCATCCAATCAAATGAATCATGTAACCAGTCATGATAATCCACAAAAAATCTGTAGCCTGGATTTCATCAGACAAAATCTAGGGTCTTGCACTCCATCTCAACCCGAACAGAGTAAAATTTCGAGCATGTGAATAAGTGAGCTGAACTCAAACATGCAAGAACATCGTCTGATTACTAGCCAATAATGAAAGTCGTTAACAGATGCAAGAGGAAACACCAATAATGAGGATGGCCGTCAAGGTACTATAGGTACAATCCAAGGAATGTGAACAGTGAGCTGGCATCGAACACCTGCAAAATCATCCAATCGAAGCCCAATAATGAAAACCTTGCATTGAATGTGAAGAACCTACCATTGAGGCATGCAGGCTCCAAGGCACCTGAGTGGAGTCTCTAGATCAGCTTCTTGGATAATGAGCTAAAGTCGACAGGAAGTGACCTTGATCGAAGGGGGGCCATAGTGTTTCCCACATCATCGACAGGAAATAGAGGAAAATGATGTTTGTGAATCAAGATCAGTAGAGAATTAAAGGGAGGTTGAAAACTACAGAGGCCAACTTCTCTTGAACATATTAGTGGCACGACACTAGATTTGGTAGTATTTGACATCAAAGGATCTGAGGTCATGATGACGTGGCAAAGAGCAGATGAGTGGTAAAAATAGATTACACAAACCCACAGAGGCAAGAAAAGAACGAGATGAGATGTCCCCAACCCAACACGAATGCAGACAAGTGTCATGTTCAAGAGCGACATACTGCCAACACGACAGTGATACTGGTTCCATTTTCCCCCACCATTTCTGGCGAGTACCCCAATTATTTTGGAAACAAGCTTGAAGGGGATAGCATATGTTTGCGATATAAGTTTGTCCTTTGGAAAATCCAACCTAGTACATTTAATGAGCCCTAGGAAGGAGGAACTCGAGTAACATCATTACGACGGAGTCCGATGTCATTAGTTTTTAACAAGTCTGACAAAGGAAGAACTCGGTGTCTTTTCATGTTTATAGAGTTTGAAAAGACAGTGGAAAAGAAAACTCTAGCAGCCCCTTTTCGTAGATAGTCTCACAGATCCGAAAAGGTAGAAAACTATGTCTGAGAGAACCTCCTAGTCATGATAAGCTAGGGTATTCCTTTTTCGCAAATAATCTATCCCATCTCGAAAAAGGGGTAAATGTATACTAGGTAGATGTCGCTTCATAGCCAATTT
The DNA here is from genome assembly GCA_034641835.2 of Pinus albicaulis. Taxonomy (NCBI): domain Eukaryota; kingdom Viridiplantae; phylum Streptophyta; class Pinopsida; order Pinales; family Pinaceae; genus Pinus; species Pinus albicaulis. The sequence continues at coordinate 308,031,340 of CM076574.1, forward strand.
AATGAGCTCAAAATGATAAGCGACTCGGCAATATTTTCAGTTTTAGAGAGTCAGAAAAGAGCTGAAAGTTGACTCCTCCTGGAGGAATGAGTATTATAAAGGGTAGCTACTGGTTCCAGTGATGGTGGAACTGCTCAGAACAAGTAAAGGTTAACAAGACCACTCATCACAATGGTTCCTCAGGAATGGGTAAAACAACCAAGTGAAGGCATATGATCAGCCAAGAAGATAGTGACAATGGAATGAGAAAACCAAGGCTCATCTGGAAAAAACAGGCTGATAAAATGGCAATCACAAGAGGTAAAACGAGAATGGTTTCATTTTTACACAAGCTTGAAATCAGGAAACTCTGCTTGAAGTTGGTTTTATTTTTACACAAGCTTGAAACAAATATAAACTATGCTTGAAACCGGTTTCATTTTTACACAAGCTTGAAACGGAAACAAACTATGCTTGGAAAATTTTGCATGCCCCCAACATGGTGTCTCAATCCGAGGTACATGCCCCCCAAGCTTCAATTCATATGAAAGGTAGATGGAGTGAAGGTTCAAGTTACGAGATCAAGAGAAAGACTCGAATGGGATTTTATGAGATCTTATCAAGGACTCGAATTGAACAGGAAAGTATTTCATTGTTTTAACGAGGTTGACACATTAAAATAACTATCCTCGGAACATCTTGTTTCATTTTTTATGGAGCTTGACACAAGGAAATGAACTGTGCTCCAAACATCTTGTTTCATTTTTTAAGGAGCTTGATGCAAGAAAACAAACTCTGCTCCGACAGACCTTGTTTCATGGTTTAAGGAGCTTGACACAAGAAAATGAACTATGCTCCGACGACAACTCATCATGATGAATAAGAAGTCATGGCTTCCAAGGGTTTCCCATCCGATGGAAGGAAAACATCTTGGAAGTCTGGACCCAATGCCCCTAGCACACGATGTACAACGGCACTATCACTGAATATGGGCACAGGACAGGTAGCCACATAATTGACATGTGGCAGGGATGACACAACTGACAGATAAATATCTGGTAGGGATGATGGTGGGCTAGCTGCCATAGTAGGACCAAAGAACGTAAGTTGATCGATGGTCACGATCTGACCTTGGTGCGGAAAACACATCACATGAAAAATGGAGGAGACAAGCACTCCCATGGCATAAGTATAATTGTATCCCAGGAGTAAATTAAAGTCCAAGGGTCCAGGAACAACCATGATGTCCATATGGATAGTTTTCCCTCCCAAAGTAACAGGAAACTTCAGAAGGATCCCTAACAGTTGACTAGTTCCTCTGTTAAATGCCAACATATTCTGCGTAACAGGTACAAGCGGCGACGAGCCAAAATCTTGCCAAGTAGTTGAGGATAAAATACTAATATATGCACCTTCATCTATAATAGTGCTGGGTACGACCAGATCAAAGGTCTATACTGTGATCTCGAAAGGCAAATGAGACGGAAGGTGGTATCTTGCAAATTGACTCTAATTGAAGGAAGTGACCAAATTACTCGGAGGGGGTACCATCGGAACGAGATGGTCTTCCCCTAGTGTTACAGAAGAATAATGAGCATCCTCCATGACCTCCATCATGGAGTCAAGAGGGGTATCCTCCGGGACCTCCATCATGGGAGGTGGAGGAGTGGCTTCTTGAGGTATAGGGATAGGAGAATCTTTCTCCAAGTCTGAAGAATCTGAAGAAACAAGAAGAACGCGAGGTATGTGGGATCCACTCTCAATGGAAAAGACCTGGTGCACCGCAGACAGGGTCAGCTCAACCGATCCCATGACCAATGGTTGGTCAGGGATGTATTCATGATAGTGAATTTCTGAGGGAGCGGGATCAAGCAATAATGACTCTTGACTGATCATTGAATCAGATGGTGGAGGAATCAAATAAAGTTGCTTGTAACCAACTAGAAGGCATGGTACAGAAACAGTTGAGTTGTCCAAAAATCTTTTAGCTTCACCCATATACAGACAAAGGTGAATGGCATGGTGCCCTTCACACAACTTACAGGGATTGGCAAGCTTACCTTGCTTCTTATGAGTCCTACCAGCACTGGCTGAAGACGTGCCCCTAACCTGACTCCCAGAAGCTAAAGGCAATAGTGGACGATCATTGGACCATACTTCAAGCACCTTGGGAATGCCAGGGCAATCTCGAAGAAGATCGTTTCCCTAGCACAACATGCAAGGGAACTTAAATTTCCACGGAGTGTTGGAAGGTTTATCAAGAGGAGATGTTTTAGAAGCAGTAGCTGCAACCTTAGCCTCTCTCTTATTGGACTTCTTCTTCTTCTTAGCCACCTGGTTACTCAAATCCAGACTTTCACCAGGTGAAGTAGAAGAGCAGGATGCAGAAACAGGTGAAGAAGGGGAGAGGTCCACCTTCGAATCAACATGATCTTGTTCAGGTGGAGGAACTGATTGAAAAATAGATGAGACATTTGGGACCACAGAGGTTTAAAACAACCAAACAGGAAACCCAACAGTTAACCTAGGAAGGGACAACGTTTCCATATAAGGAGCACCAACATTTCCAAAAGAAGGAAAAGGACTAGGATTCCCATCGGAGGGGATTCCTTGGTTGGTGAACTCCGAAAAAGTTGCCATCGGAAATGACCTGAAAATACACTAAGGGCACAAATTGTAACCAGGAATATTTTGTGGGTGATTAATTTTATGACATTGAAACCAGAATCTACTGTTTCATATTTTAAGAGTCGAGAAACAAGCAAAAGGTGACTCTATCGCTTTGAGGTTGGACACAAGCTTGAAAGGACAAGCGCTTGATGATCTTTTCAAGTTTAAAGAGTCAGTAAATATCAAAATGATTTCTTTGGTAATCTAGGTAAATGGGTGTACCAGATATCCGTGAACTGCCATATACACCTTGGTAAAAATGAAAGAGAAATCAACCAAGGACTTGACGTACGTGCAGGTAATCTCCCCGAATGTTGTGTCTGGTGTATCACGGGTAAAAGGTGGCAGAATCAACTTCCTACAGATAAAGGATTGCAACCTAATGGGGTCTCCCTTTATATACTCGATAGTACAGGGAGCACAAGTCCGTACTAGCGTTGTTTGTAGCCAGATGGCGAGCGATAGCTGCTAGGTTTAAAGACGCCGGAACACGTCTCTATCCTAGACCAATAAAAAAATTTCGTTATGTTTCAATGCTTCCTTAGGTTAATTCAGTAAATTTTAAAGTTGATCTTCAATTTACGTTTCAATTTTCAGGCCCTATCGAATGTTGGATCTTAATAAAACATCTGAATTCAAACTACATGCCACAAAACATCATTATGTTCAATGAATAGCTATCTACGGGAGAGTTGAGAGATTTTCAAATGAAAACAAAAAGAAAGGCACAAAAACATCCGCTACTGTTTCCAATTCAAGCTAATGAAAAGAAAACTTCTCTTTTAGAGTTATATCACACTAGTAATGTGAAAGAGCTTTTCAATTTTCACTTGGCTAATCAAAATGCAAAGAAATTTGTTTTTGTATTTTTCAATATTTTAGAGAAAATGCACTAAATGAATGAAAAAACCAATTCAATAAATGACAGTGATAGAGATGAAACAAACAAGCTCACTCAATACAAACACATGCAATAAAGACTCAAACTGATGACGAAATCCCTCAAATCGAAGAAGAATCTCGAAATATACTCACACAAACCGTGTAATCTAGGCTTGGAGTGAGACAAAGTGAAACTTGAATGAAAGAGAGAACAATAACTCAACTAGCTCAATGATACAATGGAATCCAACAAAACAAATGCAAAGAAGTGAAAATGAAGTTGACCAGGAAAGCATGGACCCAAAACTCCCATGGGAGGCTCAACACATTGAAGCACCTAGAAACCCTAGGGATGGAATGAAAAAATGATAGTAAAGGGAAAAAAACTGTAGGAAAAGGGCCAAACACAGTCAAAAATGACTTCAAGGCACTCAATCAATCATAAAAATGAGACAAGGACCAAAACTCAAGCTCAGAGAGCCCAAAAACAAGAAAACCCTAGCACCAAACAGAGTTGGCGCACCTGTTTGGCTGTAATCTGCGCCAAAAAAGCGTTGGTGTGGGGGGCTAACTAGCAACAAGCGTCAGTTGGCGCGACTGCCAAGAGATAAACCACGCCAATCAAGTTTAGTATGGGAAAAAGATGAAAAAGGACAAACAGAGACTGGACCTAGTCTTCTGGGGGCTGAACAGGGTTTGAAACCAAAGGAAGTGAACCAGAAGAGAAAATAAATCAATCAAAAGCCAAAAACAACTAAAAGAGGAAATACTAACTCCAACTGATTCCCCAATGGAGTTGCCAATTTTTTGAGGAGGTAAATCTCCTCTATGGACAAAGCCGATCCCACTAGCCCAGATTGGGTCTAGCAATAATCAAGCCATGCGATGACATTGGTTCCTAGTTACAAAAATGACAAAGATTGCGATGAGTAGCCTACCTCGAATCCCATGCAGTTGTCGTTGGAGAAAATATGATGTTTCCCGTCCCTCGCTTGACAAATCACAATCCTTCTGTTCGAAATGTCTGAACACCTGTACACATGCAAGGAAAAAATGACATACAACGTAAAATCTAAAGTGTGTAATTATATATCAGTCAGAGAGGATATAATTCATTGCATTACATAAAGAAATGAACACATGAATGGAACCAAAATCAGAGTCACTTATATTATAAATGACAAAAGGGAGATTACAACCAAATTCTCTGACACTATGATCTTCCTTCAGCGGGGCTTGCAGCAGAGCGTATCTCAACAAAGCCTGTCAGGAATCTAGACGAAGCTCTCTTTCTTACGGGATTCTCTTTGGCTTAGCTCTCAATATTTACCTAGCTATAGTTTCCTTCCTACAAGTTCATCTAGCTTGCTAATGGAGAGGGCAAGATTTTATAGATGGAGGAAATGAAGTTGGGATCCCTATAATCATGGGATAGGCCCTATCTCTTAGGAAGGTTCCAAAATAAGTGGAAAACCACTTCCTATGCATGGATATCCAGAGCCAAACCACTCAACTCCTTTTGATGATTCAATCTGGAGTTTGTTAGAATCGAAATTCCGCCATTTATTTTTTAAAAACATCCCTTAATAAGCTTTGCACGAGTGAAACACAGGGACAGAGTGCCAGTTGGCGTGCCCTCTAGTGTGGATTTCCCCCATTGGCGCGAGGGATGAACTGGCTAGTCACGTCAAGGCTAAAACATCCATTTTTAGGGTTTTTTAGAGGAAATGTTCTTCGGGGGAATGTTTGTCCTTATGCAAGAGGATTTCATGAAGGTGATTTCAGGACATTTTACTATTCACAGGTCACAGGAATAGTCGTCCAATGTACAGGACGAGAGATTGCAGGGATGGTGACAAAATGCTGTGTAACAATAGGTAAAGCTAAATGAGTAGTAAAAACTACTTCCTTACCATAAACTAATTGGAAAGGAGACTTTCCTATTTATCTCTTAGGAGAAGCTTTGTTTGCCCAAATGGCATGGATTAAGTGGTTGTCCCACCTCTTTTTATGATCTTCAAGAGTCTTCTTAATGACCTTAACTAGCTCTTGTTGGAAGATTTTGCAAGTCCATTACCTTGAGGTTAATATGGTGTAGAATGATGTAGTAGGATTGAATATTTTTGACATAACTTTATCATTTTAACACTGCTGAAGGCTGCTGCATAATCTATTACAATTTTTTGATGAAATCCAAATCTTCATAAGAAATTTTCTTCAAGGAATTTAATCACAACAGTATCAGTTGCATTTTTAACATGTATTGCTTCTACCCATTTGGTAAAATAATCAGTAGCAGTTAGAATCCATCTCTGTTGATTACTTGATTGGGGATGAATTTCCCCAATAAATTCCAACCCCCATTGTAGAAAAATAGCATCAACTGATACTGGAACCAAAGGAAGTGTTGACAGTTTTTGTTTCCCTTCAAATAATTGAGATTGTACACAACCCCTTACTCTTGCTCCAACTTCTTTGAAAAGTGAGGGCCAATAAAATCTTGATTTCAAGATTTTGTAGGTTGTTACTCTCCAAGCATAGTGTCCACTACAAAATCCTGCATGTAATTGATCTATAATTCCTTATGTTTCATTTTCAGTTAAACAAAGAAGAAGAATATTTAGAGGGTATTTCTAGTATAGATTAGCATTGATAATGCAGTATTTTATTGATTTAAGCTTTAGAGATTTTCACTTCTTCAAATTAAGATCAGCTAGACATTGAAAATCTTTGAGAAACTGCACAATATCAGAATACCAATCATAGAGTAGATACTTCTGATCTATGTGAACAAGAATTGATTGATATGAAGGAAGAGGTTCTTGTGGATTCTCCTCTAATATTAAGGAAAGTTCTTGTGGATTCTCCCGTATTGACATTTCAACAACTAGATTTATCCCTAATACTTTGCAGTTTGATTCAGTGTAATATTCCCAAATTTTCACATGATATTTGGAATATTAGAGTTCTTAATTGTCTTAATTAATTAAATTAAATAAAATGGTGGAGGGACCCATAATCCTCAGGGATGAATAAGATCCACTTTTTATGTCTGAATGTGGATTAATTAAGCATAGATCTACATAATGGAGTAGTGGAGCAGCTACTAATGTGAATGGAGTGGAGATCATGTCTCATTAATGAGATAGATCATGGAGGTTGAAGAAGTCAACTGAGATCATGGAGGGAATCTAATGTAAGATCAAAGAGCATTCATGATGAAGTGATGGAGGAAGTAGTGCATTTAATGCACACATGATGGAGAGAGTGCACATTTCATGTAGACATGATGGAGGACTTGGAGAGACAACGCAGTCAACCATGGAGGATTATGTCCACATGAATAGTGCAATTTAGAGGTAGGCTAGGGCTTGGGAAGGCTCAATTTGTATATAAAGGAGATGAAGGCAAAACTGGAGGCATGCTTGAGTTTATGATTTGAAGATCTGTTTAGATCAGGATTTGTCAGGCGACATCTCCATGCATTCTTATGTTGTTTAGCTAAGCTTGCAGTGATGTTTAGCACAGGGTGTTCCCGAGCGAGAATCCCACCCTTACCCATAGAGGACTTGTGTGCTTACTTTTGGAAGGTTATTCTACACTTCCATTCATCATCAAGAATTAGTGCCACACTCTTTCCATTATCTACAAAACACCTACCTTCAAGAATTAAGAAATTTCTGAAGATCAGTTTGGGAGGTGGAGGTTGTCTTTAGTATTTCAACTGGAGAAACAGTGAAGGATTATTCCTATCACCTTGGGCTTGAATATTAGAATTCCTAGGGCTTCATTTCAGATCTATCATTAGACCAAACTTTATTTAATTTCTATCAGTAGCAATCCCATCAAGGATTGTGCAGTCCATCATTGTAGATCCGAAGGAGGAAGGAAGTTGCTATAATTTCAGCTAGTAATCATGTGAGGGATAATCCCCTCACCTTGCCATCACCATTTCCATCAGCCTGAAGCTTATTGCAGCACATATCAGCAGGAATTGAGTCTCTCCCTCTTGTACAACACATTTTTTCCAACAACTGCATATTTAGTTGTTGCCTTTTGAGGAGCTAGAGGAAGAAGAGACAAGATCTCAAGCTTCTAGCTTGGAGATCTGAAGGAGGGATCGGCCCTCAAAGCTTAGATCTATTTGTATAAAAAATTTCAGCCATATTTAGAACAGATCTAGCTTCATATATGCATAGCCCAATAGTCAAAGGATCAAACCTTAGGAGGGTGATTTTCAAAACTCATAGATCTGGAAAATCCTTTCTGGGTTATCTTGGGTTCCCATTACATTGGCCAGATCTTGAATATTGGCATCATCAGAGCTCCTGAGCTCCATAGATCTACATTTCCCTTTGTATCAGCTATATATACATCATCAAAAAAAGGGACAACATATTATTCCTTCCTGTAGCTCTCCAGTTACATAGTGCTAGTTGTATCGTGTTTGCAGGGATATTCTAGGCCACCTCTTTGGCTAGATTCCCTCATATTTTGTACATTGTGTAACTAAATCTTCTCTACATAATAAAAAAGCTCATGTTCTCTTATATTCCGATGTTATCTTTAGATTTATTGTTTACTTAGTTTTATTTCATCTATTGTGTTTTAGTATTACTGCATTCTCCCCTTTTGGGATATTACAGTGGTATCAGAGCATGATCTTTGGCTCAGCTTGTGGACACTTCATATTTTGCATCAAAAGAAGAAGAAGATAGTAGAGATCTAATATAATGGAGGGATTGATTTTTCATGCATCTTCCTTGAGAACTATGAAGCATTTCTTCAAAGAGATAAATGAGATGAAGGAAGAAATGCAAAGAGAAACCTCAAGAAGGTTTCAAGATGAAGAAGGTCCTAGTACTTCTTATCAGCAACAAAGAAGACCGGAGAATCATAGATCTCCTCATAGATCTACTATGCCCACTTTCTCTGAAGAAGGTGAATGGTATAGAAATAAATAAAGGAAAGAACCTGAGACTCATGAGACTCTCAGTCTGTATCTTGAAGAGTACAAAACACAATCTATAGAATTCAAGGAGAGTCTAACTCTCCAACAATTCTTGCAAATCAAAGAAGAAAGAGGATCCTATAGCAACAATAGGAGGAGGCACAATAGATTCTATTTTCCTATATTTGATGGATCTTATTCAAGCACTGTTAAGGCTTGGAGGAAAAGGATAGATGCATTTTTCAGGCTACATCTTGTGGCTGAAAATGAGGTTGTCCAGATTGCAACATTTCATCTTCTAGGTGAAGCCAATGATTGGTGGTTTGGTCACATGGAGCATGCAAAGGTGACTAAATAGTCAGATTTATTTCACAATTTGAGGAAGAATTTTGAGGTGAGAAAACCAAAGATGTGTCACAAAGATACATTTCCTAAGGGAACAAAGGCGAATTTCAATGTTGTCACTCTGGATAAAGAGTCACTACATTCACCACTAGCTGTAGAAGTACTTGCATCCAGAGAAGAGACACTTGCAACTTTGCAAGATAGTCTTGAGATCTTGACACATATAGTCCCATGCATGATTCAGGGGATGCATGAGAAAGAGGAGGTATATTCCAGCGTTGGTGCACTTCGAGAGGAGCAACCATCACTCTTACCAGTAGTTGGAAAGATCATTGCACCGACAGAGGAAACTCTTGTGATCTTGCAATATGTTTCTGAATCTTAGTCGATCCAAGGTATGCATCCATTTCCATCTCATACTGTTTCAATACCTCTTACTGAAACTTATGGGGACATGTCATCAGGGCTAATGCATAACCAAGGGTTAGAAAAAAATGTTGATTTGGAGAAGCAACATATCACTACACAGAGGATCCTTGATAGAATCAAGAAGGAGATGAAAAACTATCCTAGTTTGTCATTATTAAACTATATTCAACCCTTTGAGTTGAAATGTGGAATTTTAGAAGATGGGATGAGCATGATCCTATGTACAATGGTTGGTTATGAGATTAGCATTGTGCCTTGCTTTGAGACATCATATACATCATCTTGCAGATCTACAACGTTGTTAATGAGTAGCAATGAGAAAAATAGGACCCATTCATTATAGGAGAAATCATATGGAAACTTCATTCGTGAAGCAATGGAGAGAAAGATGATAGATGGCATAAATCTTGAGATGGGTAATCTTTTCCCCTTTCTAGATGACACTTTCTCAATGAGAATCTCACAACTCAAAGAGAAACTTATACTTGTAGCATATCCAAAAACTCATTGGTTTTGGGAGGCCATTGAAGAGAAGAAGGTCTCATTAAGAGATCTCATTGGAGGTGCACTTGAACATTTCATGGAGTGCAAGGTTATTCATCAGATTAAGGTGGATGGTATTCTACAAAGGAAGGATACCATGTTTATTCAAAACATCATTCATCATCCACATGAGGATGAGTGGGTGAGGATGATAAGCAAGGGGTTGCATAACCACTTGCAGATATATGACATAGGCTAGCAATAATCTTGGTTATGCTGGTTTCTCTTGGGTGAGTTTGGTTACTATCCAAAGGCTACTATTTATTTGGTCCATGGCTTTAAAAATACTCATGTAATGAAGAAGGAGGCATGGCTGCATTGGCTGCTCTTGGATGACTATGGTTACAACCCTATGTCTCATATTTTTCTGATTCGTCCCTTGTGTATCAATGATAGAATGCAGCATAATAAGGCATGTTCACTTGGGTTGTCCATGAGAGAGTTTGACCATCACATGAAATCTCCCATGTCTATGAGTTTTGTATTATGTAGAACTTGGCATGATGCTCTCATGATGTGTATTGATGGTGTTTTCTTGCATTGGGATGATGTGACATTCCACATGTCTATTAGTATTTTTTTATTCCATGATGCACATGAGAAGGTGAAAAGGCAACAAGATCTCTTGTTTCTTTGGTTGCTTTTGGGGGAGTTTGGCTTGTCCATCTTGCATAGTGGAGATGGAGGATGGTAGCAAGAGGCCCTACTCTGGTGGTTACTATTGGGAGAATATGGTTTGACATCTTTGTCTACCCATATGTCTCTTTTTCTTCTTTTGGATAATGTAGTAATGATTCTTGGATCCAACAAGGCCAACAAGGCTAAAAATGAGGGCATGTCAATGCTAAATGTACTTCATAAAACATGGGAGGTAGAAATTATTTGTGAGATGGGACTTTTCCTTTGTGAGGAGAACCACTTTATTTTATGTATCTCATGTATTGATGATGATTTTGGACATAATATTGTTGTCACTTGGTACTTCTTGGAGAAAGGAGGACATCTAACTATACAGTTGGAGTTCATTCTATGCATGAGACAAATTTGGAACCAAACATGCATAACACATTGTAGCAAATGGAGGAGGCCTTCCTTATGTGGATGCCATTTGGAGGGGAATAGATGGCTTTGCATCTACTTTTTTAGTTGCTTTAGGACAAGCAACATTTTGCCAGGGAGGACTGTAATATTCCAAAATTTTCACATGATATTTGGAATATTAAAGTTCTGTTGAAGCCTAGAAAATCTCTGCTTCAAACATTGGGGAAAACCACCCGGTCGGGGCCTTAGGACAGATCCTTTTCCGTTTGGTATGGTGGCTCCGACTGGATTTAAAGGACCAGTTTCCTTATAACTAAATGGGTTGGTGAGGGGTTGATTTGGATGAGTGGAAATGGGACTAAATTGACTGAAATAAAACTATCTAATTAAACTAAATGCTGATAAATAAATTCTAACACTAACCCAGGTAATTATATGTGAATACAACTTAAGATTGTTCCAATTTAACAATAACCATGAAAATGTATTATTATTTAAATTGAAATGTGCAGAAACGAATAAAGATAACTCTGTTTAAGAAATTAAATAGAGTTATATTAGCATATTACATTCATCATTGTATACCATCTATATATGCTTATGAAAGATAACATTTCAATTATACTCAGAAATGATATATAAAAGGAAAAGTTATGAAAACCATATATATAAATGATAGAAAATTTTCAAGCGAATATCATATAACAAAGGAAATCAACAGTGAACAGATAGAAATACCTCATTCATCTTGAAGACTGTCAAATGAAATATGATATTCTAATCCAGTAACTCCGATGTAAAATCAAATCCAAAGGTACAGAAATGCGACACTTCGAAGATAATTTCAGCACAAAATCACCAGATGTGATCCTTTATAAAATAGAAGAGGGAATGGAGTACAGAAATGTAAGCTCCAAGTCCAAAAAATATTACAACTCTGGATCCTTCTCTAAATGCATGAGAGGGATTTAAATAAGAAAGTACATAACAAAATCCTACTACTACTGCTACAATCTATCAAATTAAAAATAGAAATGCTATCTTAAATGAAACTGATTCATTGCTTTCCTTTCTCGCTTGATGTAGCCAAGTTGCAAATCTTCAGCATATCTTGGAGCCTTGGTGGATGACTCATCTCGGAATGCAGCTGTGCAGTGTAGGTGGCATCGGAAAATTATGGAATTAAACAATCGACAACATTTGAAAGGAATTTAATAGCCATTTGTTGATTGTTTGGCTTAATTAAATAAGTCCACATATTTTCCCAAGATATTGCTTGAAGTTTGTCGATTTGTTGACTTTTATTCATCATTTCTTCTTTCCATCTGTTCTCAGTTTCTTTCACTTTAGGAAAACTTCCAGGAACACAGTCTGAAATGAGATTGATTGAATACAAGCTGTCATTTATAAATTGCGTGATATTACTCATCATGCTCCTAGCTCTTGATATTGCTCTCTCAGCTTTCATTATCTGATGTTACCATTCTGTAAACAAGATTTCTTTATGTCTTTCTTCTATCCTAGGAAGATTAGCTTCTCTTCCTTTTTCTGTATCTTGCCAAGTAACAAATTCAGAAATCTTTTCATCAGCATCATCAATTTCTTGTCTGAGAGTAATAATGTTCTGGATCAAGGATGAGGTAATATCACAAAATGGTTCTGCCTGTGATAGCTTTGCACAAAATTCATTCAATTGTTGAGACAACAGTTTATTAGCTTCAAGGGCTTCCGATTTGAATTCACTTAATTTAGGGAAATCTTTGAACCTATCTAAAGCTGTTTGAAATTCCTTTTCTTGTACAATCTTCACATTCTTCTCATTTTGTAACAGACCTTGTAACTTGGAAATTTCTTCATTCAATTGTTGTTGTTTGCCTAAGACCTGCTCATAAACTTTATTCTTTTCTTTGGCAAGCTGTTATTCTAACTCTTTGGACCTGAGTTCTTGATCTTGTAGTTGTTGTTGCAATTGAGTAATCTTTTGCTGACTTTCCTTAGCTTGCTCTTCAAGTGAAGCTCTATGGAGATCTTTCTGAGTCATCATCTGAGAAACTTCTACAACTTTATCTACTGTTGTAGCACTATATGCTCCTACATATTGGGACAATTTAGTGAGATCCTCAGATGGATTCACTTCAGTATTCTTGTAAACAATATTCATAAATTCTTCCTGTGGAGTAGAAAACATGTCCTGATCCATCTTCCTTCTTTTTCTCTGTCTTCTAACAACAGCCTTATGTTTAGGGCTGTAAAATACATCTAAAGGAGGGATCTCCTCAATCTTAAATACAATCTGCCCTGTAGGATGTTCAGGAATGATTTCGACATCCTGCTTTACTTGCTCTTTATCTTTACCTTGCAGTCCCAATTGCTGAGCGAATTGATCATATTGTTTCAATAACTGAGAGGAAACATTAAGATCAGCAGAGTCTATAATTTTCCCAGTAGTTTCTTTTCCTCCCGATTGCGTGTCTGCTTTCTCTGTATCTGTTCTCTGCTCAATTGTTTTGCTATCCGATCCTCCCTTTTGATTATGCACATTAGCATCAGTACTTGTGCATTTTTCTATTGTTTGAGCAGTGGAGTGCTGATCAGTATTTCCTTTCTGAGCATCAGATTTGCCAACAGTGCTCACCTTTTCAGTATGTACAGTTGGCTGGTTAATAGCCGATTGTGTAATGACTTTACCGGCAGATGTTTCTCCTGGCGTTTTGACAAATTTATCCTCTGTCTCTGACCCTTGTATAGGAATTCTCAGTTGGTCTAGAGGAACTCTCAACAATCTTTCACTTCTGAATAACAAAAATTTATTCATTTCTTCCTTCTGAAATTTAGACTTGGCTAATCATAAATTTGAGGAAAATCATTCAACGAAACAAACAAATCATCAAACTCATCTGGTTCATGCTCAAATCGAGAAATTGAAACTGAAGCAGTAACATTAAAGGCTATCTTTTGCGGATCATACTGTCTCCCTGGAATGGTTGCAAATTTACAACCCTTTATTTTGGCGACTTCCTTTTTTGCATGTTTGAAGTCATTTAAAGTAAACTGACCACAATTGAATGGGAATTGAGGCCACATTCTCTTCTTACTATTGTTTAAAGCTCTGGATATTCCTTCAACTGTTAATTGATAGGAAATTTCCTGGGCGAGAAGTTTGTCTGGAACAATAAGAGGAAGAACATGGGGTTCCACAATACTCCCAAAAATCCTGATGTATGTAAATTTGTCCTCTCCAAACCAATCTCCTATTGAGGATAAGTCAGCTTTAGCTTTATCAGAGAATCTAGGAGGGAAGTGATTGAAAAGGGTTTGAAAAACAGGGATAAGGAAACCATGACATATTCTATACACGTTATCTTGGAAATGAACTTTCCAAAGAAGTTTATGATATATATGAATTGGGGTAGGGTCTTTGGGAGTCAATTTCCATCCTAACAAGGGAAACTCGAAATTAAAACAAAGAGCGTCTAGAATATAGGCACAAAAGAAAAAAGGAGTGGAATTTCCAGCGGTTTTATCTTGTCTGTACTCGAGTATTCTATTAGCCATTCTATCAGAGAGAATAACCACCCAGTCCATAATCTCGGAATTGACAACAACTAAGATTAATGGGACCATTTGTATAGAAAACCTAGCGTAATTATCATTGCCAAATAATCTGCACATCATGGCAGCGGCATAGCAATACGGAGGTAAGAGGGAATCTATAGAATACATACCGGATGCTTCATTTCTGTGCTTCTCAGGATTTTTCCTCCAATCTTTGATAGGATCAGATTGAAATTTATTATTATCAGCAAACTCTTTGATAAATTCTTTGTTATACACCTTTTGCGGATCAGGAAGATGATACATTGCCTTGATGTCTTCTGCTTTAAACGACCCAAAAGACACTCCAAAAGCTGAAACAAACGTTCTATCCTTTATCTTCACACTATCGATGACCCATCGAATTACATCATAATAAGGCATGATGCTTGCTCTGGCTACAATTCGATGAAAAAATGAATTTGCAAGTGATTTTTCAGTAATCTCAGAGTCGAAATCTGAGCTATCTTCGTCTGGAACTGATGCCTTTTCCACTATGACTTTGGGGTTTTCTTTCTCCAATAGATTGTAAACTCCTTCCCACATCATTCTTCCGAGCCCTTGGCATGATGTATCTGTAACTAATCTCAGTTTTGTTGGCTTCTCTTCTGAGACTGTAGGAGTCTCAACAAACTTAACAGGAACAACAGTCTTGGCTCTTCTCTCTCTCTTTGACATTTCTGCATTTGATATTACTTCCCTTTGTCTGTGAGTGAAAGGGTTCATCGTTCCTTGGCTCTGCAAGACAATAAAATTTCAGTCGTGACAAACAAGCAACTTAAATGGAACGATTATGAACTCATGATTCGTTATTTATTGGTTTCATATAGCGCGTAAATGTTCTTTTTGGGTCACACTCACGTATTAAAAACGAAATCATCAACCAATATTCATTCGATTTGCTATTGAATACCCACGTACAAATGGAGATTTGGCGCTTGTGAAATATTATAATATTCACCTATCCTGAACTTTTCGAATGTAATAAATGTCATTTATCAATTGCATCACAAGTTTTCAAATGGAACATAAATATCATAATATAGATTTCTTCGATTGACTGATTGCGATTGTAAACTTTTCCGATTTCCGATTAGATTGTTTAGATCGCAATCGGGGAGTTTCAATCGAAAAGAATTGTTAATAGCTTTCTCCGATTTCCAACGGTGGGGTCCACTATAAAAGTTTTTGTCATTTAAACGAAAAAATGTTTGTTTTCTTTTGAAAAGCGTTTATTGTAATAACATGTGTCACATCGGAGAATTTTAAATTGACCGCAAAGAGCTTATTAAAGAGTATCTCGATCATGTGATTGCGACTAGTCGCATCGTATCGGAAGTATGTGAATGGATAACTTAAACTCTTTGAGATTGAAGTTTTGCGATCAAACTAATCGCATCGGAGGATTTGGGTTTGTATGTCAAATTTTCTCTAAGGGTTTTCTCCGATCTTCGATTGCGATTGTTATTCATTGGACTTTTAAACTTGATTTGTTTTTTATGATAAGGTCTTCTATATTTGATCGAGTCGGAAGTTTTGAATGTTGTATTTGGTTTGTATACAAACAAAGATGAGCTTTTTTAAAACAATGAATCTTTATTTCTAAGTCTTTTATTTCTATATAAAGAAAAAGGGACTCTATTTCTAAATGAATTTTATTCTAAAATTAAGAAAAAGGGAGGATTGTTGTATAGTACAACAAGTTCTTAATTGTATTAATTAATTAAAGTAAATAAAAGGGTGGAGGGACCCATAATCCTCAGGGATGAATAAGATCCACTTTTAATGTGTGAATGTGGATTAATTAAGCATATATCTACATAATGGAGTAGTGGAGCAACTACTAATGTGAATGGAGTGGAGATCATGTCTCATTAATGAGATATATCATGGACGTTGAAGCAGTCAACTGAGATCATGGAGGTAATCTATTGTAATATCATAGAGAATGCATGATGAAGTGATGGAGGAAGTAGTGCATTTAATTCACACATGATGGAGAGGGTGAACATTGCATGTAGACATGATGGAGGACTTGGAGAGACAGTGCAGTCAACCATGGAGGATTATGCCCAGATGAACAACGCAGTTTGGAGGTAGGCTAGGGCTTGGGAAGGCTCACTTTGTATATAAAAGAGATGAAGGCAACATTGGAGGCATGCTTGAGTTTTTGATTTTAAGTTTTTTTTTAGATCAAGATTTGTCAGGTGACATATCCATGCATTCTTATGTTGTTTAGCTAAGTTTGCAGTGCTATTTAGCACAGGGTGTTCCCGAGCGAGAATCCCACCCTTACCTATAGAGGACTTGTGTGCCTACTTTGGAAAGGTTATTCTGAGTTACCATTCATCATAAAGCATTGGTTCCACACTCTTTCCATTCTCTACAGAACACCTACCTTTAGGAATTACGTAATTTCTGAAGATTAGTTTAAGAGGCGGAGGTTGTCTTCAATATTTCAGCTGGAGAACTGGTGAAGGATTATTCCTATCACCTTGGGATTCAATATCACCATTCCCAGGGCTTAATTTCAGATCTAGCATTAGGAAAAAATTTATTGACCTCCTATCAGTAGTAGTCCCATCAAGGATTGCACAATCCATCATTTCAGATCCAAAGGAGGAAGGAAGTTGCTAGCATTTCAGTTAGTAATCCTGTGAGGGATCATCCACTCACCTTGACATCACCATTTCCATCAGCCTGGAGATTATTTCCTAACATATCAGTAGTAATTGAGTCTCTCCCTCCTGTACAATGCAATTTTTCCAGCAGCTGCATATTCAGTTGCTGCCTTTTGAGGAGGAAGAAGAGACAAGATCTCAAGCTTCTAGCTTGGAGATCTAAAGGAGGAATCAGCCCTCAAATCTTAGATCTATTCATATAACACATTTCAGCCATATTTGGAACATATCTATCGTCAGATCTACATAACCCAGCAATCAAAGGATGAAACCCTAGGAAGGTGATTTTCCAAACTCATAGATCTAGAAAAACCTTTCTGGGTTATCTTGGGTTCCCATCACATTGGCCAGATCTTGAATCTTAGCATCATTAGAGCTCTTGAGCTTCATAGATTTGTATTTCCCTTTGTAGCAGCTATATGTACATCATTAGCAAAAGGGACAGCACATTATTGCTTCCTGTAGCTCTCTCGTTACGCATTGCTAGTTGTAGCATGTTTGCAGGAATATTCTAGGCCACCTATTTGGCTAGATTCCCTAATATTTTGTACATTTTGTAACTGAATCTTCTCCAAATAGTAAAAAGGCTTAGATTCTATTTATATTATGATTTTTTCTTTAGATTTATTGTTTAATTACTTGCAGTTCATCTATTTTGTTTTAGTAGTACTGCATTCTCCCCTTTTGGGATATTACATTCAACTAATAATTTGGCCAGGCCTTGGCCTTTTACTAGCTTTGTGGTTTTAATCTAAAGTTAAAATTCAAGGATTTTAGAAATCCATCTTCCTCTTTTTCCATCAGTATCAGGCTGGGTTAAAACAATTTTGACAACATGATTGGAAACATAGGCAGTAATGTGTGAATGCAAGACATAGGTTCTAAACGCTTTGAGGGCTTCGATTAAGGCATAAGCTTTATTTTCCATAATATCATACCTAATTTCAACATCCATCATAACTTTGGAAAAGAAGGCTATAGGCTGGTCATCACCATTGAATTTATTTTGTAAAAGTACAACATTTAGGGTTTTCTCAGATGCCAAATAAAATATGCTAAAAGGTAAAGAATAATCAGGACTAGCTAATGTAGGGGCTTCATATATTGCCTTTTTGATTTGATAGAAAGCATACCTAGCTAGAACTGTCGATTTTAATTCATTGTTTCTCTTTAGCATATCAGTTATGTCCTTTACTATCTCTGCATAATTTGGGATGAACCTTCTGAGGAAATTGATTTTTCCAAGGAAGGTTTGAATATCTTTCTTATTCCTTGGTAGAGAAGAGTCTGAATGGCTGATACTCTATTTGGGTCAATTATAACTCCATTCTTAGAGATTGTATACCCTAGTAATTTCCCTTCCTTTACAACAAATAAGTATTTATTCGGATTGATGGATATGCCAGATTTCCTTCACCTGTTAAAAACCTTGCTCAAGTGTTTTAGATTATCTTCATCAGAGCCATAGAAAACAATTAAATCATCCAAATAAATAACAGTAAATTCAACAGTTTTACCTACAAACGCAAGATCCATTGCTCTATGAAAAGTGGCTCCTGCATTAGTTAACCGAAATGGCATCCTGGCGTACATAAATGTACCCCATGGAGTGGAGAAAGAATTTTTCTCTTGATCAGCTTGATGACTTACCATGATCTAGTTGTAACGTAAAAATCTATCTAGCATAGAAATCCTACTTGATCCTGAAAATTTCTTAAGTAAATAATCCATTTTAGGAAATGGATAGTTATCCTTTAAGGATGTTTTGTTCAGGTTTTGAAAGTCTACACATAACCTAATCTCTCCATTCTTCTTCCTGACTGGAACTAGGTTAGCTACCCAATTAGAATACTTAAAGGTAATATGATATGAGCATCAAGTAGCTTTTTGAGTTCCTTTCAATGGCTGAAATTAGTATGGGATTAATTCTTATTAATTTA
Source organism: Pinus albicaulis (assembly GCA_034641835.2). NCBI lineage: Eukaryota > Viridiplantae > Streptophyta > Pinopsida > Pinales > Pinaceae > Pinus > Pinus albicaulis. The sequence goes on from CM076574.1 coordinate 308,050,395, forward strand.
TGCTGGAAAGGTTTTTCCTCTAGTTTTAAAGGAATCTTATGCTCTATTAAAGCTGTATCATAAGTTTTTAATTTGTTATAAGACTAGGAAAACACATCTTTGTAATTTTTAAGAATATTCAAGTATTTCCTTTTCACATCCAAAGGAAATTTGATGATAACTTAACATTTCTTACATCATCTAAAGTCCCAATATTGCATTTGTCAATTTCTTCTTCAGGTGATTTAGTCAAAGGGTTTTTAGAGACATCATTATCATAGAATAGTTTTTCCAATGGAATTAATCCTTTAGGGATAAAATTATTAGATAATTGAATGGTATCATGATCAAGAATTTTAAAATTAAATGAATTTTCTGGATTTTTATGATTTAATTCTTGAATATCTCTTTGGTCTTCTTCAATTTGCATATTTGAGAATTCATCGATGAATTGAAGGAAATACTTTAATTGTTGGTCATCTTCAAAAATTTGTCAATTTTTAAGGTTATCAGGGATTGATGGTCTGTATTTAACCTAAATTTGGTACTCTAATGATAATAGCTGAGGAATTTTGAAAATTCTTGATGAAACAAAAAGTGAATCAACACGCATATTTTCATCTCTCAAAATAGCAGTTATGATAAATCCAAGGAAAGAGTTTTCGACTGTATCCCAAACTTCATTTATATAGGATCTAAGCCTTGGGTGTTTAGTTTGACACTGGTTTCTAACCTACTTTACTATAAGCTTAGAACTAGAGAAAACACTTAATTTTTTAACCTTTAAATTTTTTGCCAGCTCAAGACCAAGAAGAAAAGCCTCATACTTAGCCACATTATTCGTAACCTCAAATTCAATTTTACATGACTGAGTAATGTTTTCTTTACTTGGTGAAATTAAAACCATTCCTGCTCTTTATCCTTCCTTTGAGAAAGACCCATCAAAATAAAGTTTCTAGATATCTGATTCTACAATATCTTTTTTAGAAACTATATTTTCAATGGAAATTTGAGTTTTTGATGATTTTTGGGAATGTAACTGAAAGAAACTAAAATCTTGCTCTACTACATAGATAGGGTGGTTTTTTGCTTCATCAAATATTCAAAAAATGTGAAGGAATCTGACTTCTTTATATAACCTTAAATGCTCACCTCCATAGATTGGAATAGTTGCAAAAGACATGTCCATCTAATGTGATTCCCCAAGTTTAGCACAGCTTCATCTATATATATGCATGCCAAATTTGGATGGAATATCAATAACAACAATGTCTAATTCTATACTCCTGACAGGTATTTAGGCTAAGGTCACAACTAGATCTTTTATCAATCCTAGACTTGGTACTTTCTTTGAATCAAATGTGTAAAGATAATGATAGGAATGAGTAACTTGTAACTAAATTTGGTCCATGATTACCTTTGGCATAAGGTTGTGTGAAGCACCATAATCAAGCATACAATTATACAATAAAAAGTAACGAGTCTTAAAGGTCACATAAAATGGTGGAGCAATCTCATCGATCATATCAAAACTAGGTCCAAAGTCCACTGAGGGCTTTTCATCTTGCAAACTAATAATATCTCTCTCATAATCTACACTAGAAGACTATATCCATTTGGACACTTGATTTTTATAACCATGATTTATGGAAATTTCTGCTAAAGGTATATGAATCTTAACCCTTTCCAATTCCTTTTCAATATTAGAATTTGTCAAAATGATTTTATCAATTGAAACAATTTCAGTGGATAAATCTGTAGTTTAAGGTGTTGGAGTTTGTGTTTGAATGGATTTTATTGCAAGTTCAATGGTTGTGGTAGATTTTTGAGGTCTACCTAGGCCTGATCTTGGTCTAAGATCATAACTTTTATTTAACTCTACAATGATAAATTCAGAAAAATATTGGTATTTTGAAAGTTGAGTATCTTCTTATTCTTGTTCCAAAGCCTGTGATGAAGATGAAGGGACTATGGCAATTTTCTCTACTGAAGAATCAAACCTATTGATATATTTTGTGATTACAGGGCCAATATCATGTGGCTTTTGGTCATCAATCAACAAATGAGGTTGAATGTTTTGATCTAGTCTCTGAAGAATCTAAAGTTGAGGAGCTCTCCAAGATTGATTTTGATTTTGATTTTGAGGCCTGACAAAAATTTGCTAAGAAGATATGGGTTGTGTTTCAATCTTAGAGATTCTATTGGAAAGGTTTCTAAGTAAAGATGTGATTTCATCAATTTTCTCTTCTTCAAGTTTAGATTTGGAAGAGGATGATTCATCAATCTTAGTTTTTAATTTTCTTTGTTCTTTCTCTTCTTTAGCTTTAACTTTACCAGAAGCTGATCTATTGGCTTCTACCTCAATAGAATTAGTCTACATGTCTTTTAATGTGTTATAAACTCTCTCTCTTAGCATAACTACAAATTCATCATCAATTTCTTTAGAAAATTTGACCTTTGCAGCTGTTATTGGAGGTTTACAATCAACAGGCATTTCATGGTAGAGGTTGTTAAATATCTTAATAAATTCAGCAAGTGGTTCACCAGGATTTCTCTTTAACTCTTCAAATTCAATGAGAAAATAAACAACATTTTTTTTTACCCCCCATTGGCTCTTAAATATAGTTATAAGTTCATTCCAGGATCAAATAGAATCAACTCTAAGTTGCCTAAACCAGATCCTAACATTACCTTCTAAAGATTGTACAAATAATCTCATATAAACATCTTCATGCTCGATGTTCATATTATCAGCCAAATATAAGAAGACTGCTATATGATCCTCTGCTGAGGGACCTATTTCTCCATTAAATCTTGGTAAATGTTTAAGATATCCATCAGGAAAATTTCCCAAGATGTTAGGAAGAATAAGAGAAGTGTACCTTGCTTGTATAATGGGTTGAAAAGCCATTTCAGATGATGATGAAGATGCCGATGAAGATGATGATGAAGACATAGGTGAATGAGTATTAGAGGATGGAGAAGAGTGTGAAGGAGGAGGAAGAAGTGAGGATTTCAAAGGGATTCTAAAAATCAACTTTTGAGCTGATGGTGTTAGATATTCTTCCTTATATTCAAACAATGGATTAGATTAGATAGAAAATGTCTCTTTTTGTTTAGTATGTGATGATGGAAAGGAATAATAAACTGGAGTGAAAAAATGTATAGGCTTAAATTCATGTAAATGTAAGCCCAATTCTATCTCAGATGTAGGTGAGTCTAAAGGGAAGGATGGAACTTGATATGAATTAAGTGATTATGTCAACAAGGCTGACTGAATATCTACTCCTTTTGAATAAAGTTCAGAAACTATAGGAGGTACTTGAGTCGAATCAGGATGGGATGATATTACTCAAAATGTATCTACTGATGAAAAATCTTCAGGGTGTAAAGATGAAGAGGAAGAAACATAAATTTTTTGTTTTCTTCTTAAAGAGCCTTCCCTAATAAGTATTTCTGGATCTGGTAAAGGGTTAACAATCTCATATTCAGAATGTGATCTAGTTTTCTTAAAGGGATCCAACTTGAACCAATCGAATTGCCAAGCGAAAGGTTTTGACTTATATCCTTATCCTTTATTCACCTTAAAGGAAAGGTGAAAATCGTTTCCCCAAGGAAAATTTAGCTTTCAATTCTTCATCTCCCCGGCAACGAGGCCAATCTGAGGTTGTCCTTTGAGATAACATAAGGTCGATAAGTTATGCCAAAGCATCTAAAATATTTGTTTTTTTTTAATATTTGGATGACCAGTGAACATTTTTCTGAAACAGATGATTTAACTTAGAAATATCCTTGATAAAATAAAATGTTGTTCTTTAAATACATATGGTTAATTTTATTTTAAGTGGGCTGGATAGAATAATGTAGAGAAGTATAAATGATTTAATATTAAGATAGAGTATGTTATCATTTATAAGCAAAAATTATGAAAACTATGTTTTCATAATTAACAAAATATAATCAAGTCATAACAGGAACTTACATGTAATTAGATTTCAAGAGGAATTTACAATAACAGATAGCTTTGTAAATTAATCTCTTAATCCAACTACAACATCACAATGAATCAAAAATTAAACGGAGATTCAATTAAATTTCCAATTGGATAAATGTTAATGAACCTATTTATATGAGGAATACATAATGAAAAACATAATAGAAATAACTCAGAGGAAAAAAAGCCATATGAAGTAAATCCACAATCCTTTATTCGATAAAAAATGCTCCAGCTATTACAAATATGTTTGATTACTAGCTCAAGGGTGCAACCTCGAATACTTCCATGGATGAAGTATTTAAAAAATATATAAAGTTACAAAAAATGCCTGAGTGATAAGGCAAACTATATTTTCTGAAATTTTATAGAAAGAAAAAGCAATTTGATCCAAAAGAATGAATTTCCGTGTCTCGCCCTACTTTAAAGGAAAATTGTTGCTAAATAGCCACTATTCTGTTGTTGGGCTGGCAAGATGATTTGTCCTCTAATCCTGATATTCGCAAAGCTTATCCCACCGCTCCTGATCTAGAATTGAAAGTTTAATAACCTTGTGATAGATGTCATCTACCTCAGTATACTTTTCAAAAGTGGGTTTTACAGTGAAAATATGTTTTATCTCATGATTAATAAAATTGATATTTTTAACAGCTTTGTAAAATGCTTTGCCTATCATAGAACCTTGAATAGAGGACATGGAGGCATACCTTACTGTTTCTTTGAGCTTCTTCATATAATCTTCCCTCGGCATTAATTTATCATTTATAAAAATAGTGATGGAAGACCTTTTTTAATCAATGCATCAATTCTTGAGAGAAATTTGTTGATTGCAATATCCAGAGTGTGACACTTCGTTGTTAACTACACTACTAAGTTATTTATTATCAGAACTTTCTTTACCTCAAGAACTGTCTCAGTTTTTTCATCTACCTAGCTCATCCAGTTCTTGGTTTTCCTTAGAGTTTAGAAACTTTATAATGATGTTGGATGTATTAGGCATTTCTCCCAGTTGAATATTTATATAAGAAATTGTCTAGTTTGCTTTTTCTACTAACTCCTTTTGCTCAAAGATAATCTTAATACATGGCCAGATTTCATTAATTTCCTCAATGATGTTGTTCCAAATAATTTCTTTGACATTACCAAGAGTGTAGCAAATATAAGCTTCAGTGGCTGATTTCTTCCATATTTCTACTTGGTTTTGAGCTCTCTGAAGCTCTGATGCATGGAAAGTGTTAGACTTATTTTTCTTATCCTCTAGAAGTTTCACTTGATCTTGTAACTTCTTTATTTATTCAGTCTGCAAGGTCATTTTTTGGAGTGTAGTAGCTAACTGGTCTGCAGCATCTCCTTTACTGGTGGTAGAAGATATAGCAGTAGGAATCGCTATGATAGGAAGTGATTCTAAAGGAACATCTTGCTTGGCTATTTTCTTGTTGTCTTTAACCCACTTCTCCATCTCTGTTTCCATTTTATTCAACTATGTACTCTGTTCTAAAAAGAGCTTCAACATCTCTACCTTTTTTGTCTCTGTCTCTTCAATCTCCTTAGCGAAAGGATCTTCAGTTGATGTTAGTTTTAACTACTTCCTTAATGCCGCAATATCTGCATTATTTTTCTTAATAAAATCCTCTAGAGAATTAACATTTGCAGGATCATAACCCAATTTTATTACCAAATCTTCCAAGGTTTTAATCTTGGTATCTTTGGCAAAAGCTTAAACTTTTTCCATGTTAAGTTGTGACTGGAAATTTGCTAGTGTGGCCTAAAATTTATATAAATACATAGAAGTGTTAGTTACAGCGGAGAAAATAATCTCCCCAGTTTGTTATGCATCTCCATTTGATCAACGGGATGTATGTCCTTGACATCAAACTGAAGAAATGTCTTCTTAGAATCGGATTCTCCTTTGCGTTGAGGAACTCGTGCTGGAAAAAATGCCATTAGAATTATTCCTTTCGCTGAGTCGAAGGCTGAAAATAGCTTGCTTTGGGCAACTGAAGTTTGTTTCCATAATTGATTATATGTGTCTATCTTCAAGGCTTCATTTTTTAGTTTGATTTCCTTGAAGATATCCATGGTGCTTTTCTCTAGATCACTTGAATTTGATGTACCTGTGTTCATGATCTACTACTTCTCTGTTGTATTCATTGAAGTTGTAGGATACTATGTGGATTGATCACATATTAATGAGAATATAAGAGACTCATTAGTTTTGATAGGATTATGCTCCTCTGAATCTTTGTTAAGGCTTAATCTAGAACTAAGCTTAGCCTTCTTTCTATACATGATTTTAAATCCCTTACTGAAGATATCTATCTCTGAAGGGGATCCTCCTTCTCTGTTCATTTTGGTTGTCTTCTCTAGATTTTTAGGATTTTTCATTGTTGATGAAGAGACTGGATGTTCTTCTACTTCATGTAATGTATTCTCTATCCACTCCAGATGATTCTTATACTTATCTATTTTTGGCCTTGGTGTGTGAAAATAAGGAGTAGATTTGGTTTCTACCCTTAATTTGGAAACTATCCCTAATGGATCATATGACCAAGTGAAGCTAAGATCAAACTGAATTTTCTTCAATAATTGGTCTACCTCTACTCTTGCTTTCCTCTTGTTACATATGAATGGGCCAACCTGCTTTTTTATCTTAAACTTAGAGTTTTTATTCGCAGCAAAAAAATGGACCTGATCCATGTTCATCATCAGACTGATGAATTCTAAGGCAAAAATCCTCATTGGGAGGAATTTTTGCAACCATATGAGGAATTTTTGCAACCTATATGGTTGCAGCTCACATCCAAAAATTCTTATCTCTGTGTAGTTTTCATATAAGTACCAATATCCTATTTGTACCTATTCTGATAGCTGCAAAATATTTTTGATTTCTTCACTAACTCGTGGTTCATTTCTGCTTATTTGAAGACTAATAGTTGGGTGGAAAAACATATCAATGAACTGTTTATATGTGAACTCATTCTAATATTAACCAGGGTGGTCTAGAAAATGACAGACTGATGGTCTCCTTTCTCATTCAATTTTTGCAATGACAATTTCATGTTGTCCCCTCGAAATTATATGAACATGTATATTAATACAGAGGTATATTTAAATACCTCCTCTATGCTGAAATCGAGAAACTACTAATGAATAGATTCTGCAAGGAAATGACTGAAATTGAACACAATTGAAGGTTTGGCATCATTAGAAAAGATTGATAAAAATCCTATAATGGCCTCATCTACATATTGATTAGAGTAGTATCCAATAAGGTAAGATAGAACATTAGTTATCTTCTTGGTTCTCTCAGAGAATAGAGATGAAGGATAAGGAGAATTTTTCTTATGAAATGAAGCATCTTGTGCTAGGAATAATTCTATAGTTTGGGTTCTCTTAGTGACGTCTAATTTCTAGTATATTTCAACCAAAGATTCATGAGGAAATGGGGTACCATTTTTAACTATGGGGGCTAGCATCATTTGTTCAATAGCCTATGGGGTTATGGTAAACAAAAATTTTCCATTAGAATTGGTTATGGCCCTCTTGCTTGGAAAATATAAGGCATGACATTTCCTAATGAAATCGGGAGTGTCGTGAGTAGGAGGAAAGATATAACAAGGTAGGCTTGACTCATAGAGATGGATTTCATCTAATTTCTCAATCCATTTATCTTTGAGCTAGTAATACATATCGATAATATCAATATCAGAAAGTGTTTCTTAAATCTTGTAGTCTCTATCAGCCATAGGGACATGATGAAGGTATATAGGAGGGAAAATTAGAGGATTGATGTTTTCCTTGGGTCCTTTATACTTGGGAGGCATGATGGCTAAGGCTATTAGTGTAATATGATAGGAATACAGACATTGAATAGAGAAATTGTTATAGACAGGGAATAGAGAGGATAGTTGGAATGTGCAGGTGTTGGAAGCTTGATATGTCTGGTTTCTGGAAAATGACCTGCAAATAACAACAATGTAACCTGTAAATAGAAATAAGAATATTTTTATAGCAATGTATACTTACCTTTGGTGGCATGGGTTAATGGTTAATTTAATTAAAATCTTAACGGATTGATATTGGAGATATGACAGTTGAACGGGCGAATGAGATGACAGATGGGGTGGCAGAAACAGAATGGCGTGGGGGATCAATGGTTGGATGCGTGGTTTTAGAAATCATCTTTCGAAGGGGGGGTTGAGCAGTTTATGGTTTCGCGCTTGGTATGTCCAAAATCCTGAGATGTTGACATGTATTATCAGGCTATTTTAAATTACTGTCGAGTTCGGACCCCCTCGGTGATAAGGTTATTTTTGTGAAGGGGGGCCGAAAGGCTGTGAGATTCGTTGCAGACTGATAGACGTGAGGTGGATCATTAGATGTATGGGAATATGGGAGGATGGTAAGACGTGATGATGTGGAATGGTGGGGTCAAGTTTTATTTAATAAAGCGTCAGGAATAATATGAAGGGATATGTTTTAGGGAAATGAAATGAAATGGGAAGAATTTCAGGGGTATATTCATATGGTTTAAAACTTAGGATATGGGTTAATAATGCTCGGGATGATGTTTAAAAAATATAAGTCGCTCTTTTTATGGGCACATTTATACTAATAGCCAAATCCAATTTTTAAAACATAAATGAATCTTTCCTTTTCTTTTTGCTTCCATAACAATTTTTTTTTATTTGCCTTCTTTATTTAGGGCAGCTAACACCTATCATTTTATTGATATGAATGCCTATAAAAAATAAAAACTTTCTAACATTTTTTAAATTTTTTCATTCTTTTGCATCCATATCTTACCTTAACATTTTCAAAATTATTTGACTAATTATGCTAACTTATCAAAACTAGATAATGTTACAACAATAGATGTAGTATGGATTGCATAGAATGTCAATATTGATGTTGTCAAAGGGGCGCAACTAGCTATGGCGTTTGAGGGTCGTGTGATGGACTATTTTATGTGATATCTATCTTAGAACATTGATCCTCCTGTTAATTAAATCAAGAAGGCCTTAAAGCAGCAGTTCAGAAAACCAAAGTCCTACTCACAATGTGTAATAGAGATGAAATATATCCGACAAGAACCAAACAAATATGTCTGGGAAGTAGATCAATAATTGAAGCGCACCATCAATGATGGGGGATTTATCTATGATGATAAGAAGCATAAAGAATGGTTTATTTCCATGCTCTTGGCATACCTGAATGACACTATGAATTAGCAAAAAATTGTTTCTCAAGAAAAGTCTCTTGAAGTTTCTATGAAACTGGAAGCCGCGCCCAGAACTGATGTCAAATTTGGGACTCTACAAATCCAAAGTCAGTTAGAAGCGATGCACTTGGAAATTCGGAACATACGCAGATACAGAGGGAAATAATTTGATGCAGATGTATGGTGCATACGCTGTAAAGGCTCTTGTAACACAAAATATCTATGTACCTTGCTCCAAGATTACATGCAAGCGGGAGGACCAAATCCATTGTGACCCAAGGATGTTGCAGGACCGAGTGGTACTCCTAGACTATGGTACAATGATTTTCAAGTAGATGGAAGGAATGACACAAACCATTTCCCTCGCTTAGGAAGTTATGTACTAGAACTGAAGTAGAAATGGTGTAGGCTTTTCTCTTTGGTTGGAGATGATGAGCACCACTATCGCACCTTTGATCTAATGATAGAAAACTCCAACCTCTATAGATTTTAGACCGACCAATCTTCACCAGCATCCCCCTCTATGTGTGGTGGATCTCCAACCTTAGGAAGGGGAGGAGGGAGAGATGGAGGTGCAGGTTGTGGAAGAGGAATAATGATTTGTTACAACTGTGGAGACATTAGACACTATGCACATGACTCTCCAAACCATGTGTGATATTATTTTAGGTATTGTATATAGTTTTATCATGTTATTGAATATTGTCATGTTTCGATTGCTAGAATTCAGAAGAAGCAACAACAAACACCTATGCAGAATATAAAAATGGTTAAAGCTGAGTTGCGAGATGATGATCTGAGTGTAAATATAATTACACGCAGTGATGTTTCCACTGGAGAAGATGAGGGAAATAAGTCTGATGTAGAGCCATTGATCAAGAAGGACTCTGAATAGAAGGAAGGACTCAACCTGCAGAAGGAAAATGATACTTTTGTAGAAGCTAGAAAGGATTTTACTGCTGTAGGTGCATCCACATCAAAATCAAATAGAGAAGAAAAGATTGATGATGAATTCATACCTTTCCTACAAGCCTGCATCAAGCTATTTCTCAACTAGAAAGAATTATAAGGCCTTCAGGCTTTGATAGATAACTGCATGGATAAGGAGTTTCCTTGGACTGAGAGTAAGGTTGTAAACAAGATCCACAAGAATAAGAAGAGAACTAGTTAGCATATGCGCATGACCATGCAAATTGGAGAGTATGAGATGGATCAGGTCATTTCGGACCTAGGATCTGATGCAAACATTCTACCTAAGAAGACCTGGAAAAATATTGGCAAACCAAATCTGGAATGGTCCACCATTCAGCTGTGCATGGCTAATCAACAGAATATCATTCCACTAGGGAGACTCCCACACATTCTGGTAGACGTTTCTGGAGTAAAGGTACGTGAAAAATTTGAAGCAATATAGATTGTGGATGATGCAGACCCTTACTCTACACTTCTAGGGCTAGATTGGGCCATCGACATGGGGGGCATCATCAACCTAACACGCCGGAGCATGATCTTTGAAAACAATGGTACTCGGGTTATAGTACCTTTGGATCCTGTGGAAGAGGAGAGATATACAAAACCATTGCACAAAGGAGACAATGTTGACCATATCTACAAGTTAACTACATGATATGAGAATTGGATCAACCCTACTTTTGATGGGATGCTAAATTGGGAAAAATATAGCTCATGTTTCTTAGATTCAGATGGAGAAATCGAGAACTGGCAGAACCGTCTGCATGATATTTTTGTGTTTTGATGCCTCAGAGTCACTAAAAATTTGTGATGCGTCTCTTTAGAGGTATGATAATTACCCTATGTTGATGGTTTAGTAGTGTTGTATTATTTTTGGAAAAATTGGAAAAGGTTGTCTCGAAAAAGCGAAGGTTCTGGGCACTCAATATTGCTATGCATGCAACTCCAACATGTTTGTGGGATACGCATAAAGGGAACTTTGAGGATTGGGAAGAATGCAACAGAATGATGTAGTTGCACTTTGAGCAGCCCACTGCCCCACCGACTGAACTTTTTGGTGGCTGAGGTGATCCGTGCAAACACCTAGATACATGGATGGAGGTATGGGATAAGAAGCCCAGGTCTGAATGGGTTCACATGTTTGTCCATACATTGGGACCAATCCCTACTGCATGGTATTTGGAGACGGAGTTGCACCAAAATATACCCTTAATTGGGTTACAATGAGTGAAATTTTCCTTCTGAACTTTGGCATGGCTGGTGGATCAGAGGGATTGGATGAAGCCCTACAAGATATAGAATCAATTGTCTTTGATGCTTCCCTACCTCAGATAGAATGTGTTGCGCCGGAATTGGAAGTGCGGATGCATGATATTGTCAGCTACATAAATCTATCAGCAAAAGATAACAATGAATATCTAAGAGATATCAATATTCCAGAATCCGAGCGGGAGCGTAGAGTTGTAGGGCCCTTGTTAGGAATGGTGGATGTAAATAAGCCTATAAAACTAAAGGAAGTCAACATTGGGGTGGAAGAACAGCCCAAGTTGGCCAAAATAGGATATTATTGGGATGATGATACAGTGGGTAAGGTTGTGGAGCTGTTGACATAATATCAGGATATTTTCCCCATGAAGTTTTCTGAGCTCAAAGGAATTGTAGGAGATTTGGGAGTTATGAAGATCACTCTGAAACTAGATGTGCGCCTTGTCAAGCATCGACCATACTGATTAAATCAAAATTATAAGTAGAAAGTGAAGAAATATTTGGAGAATATGGTTGCTACAGGGATCATTGAGCCTGTGGAGCAGTCAGATTGGGTTAGCCCAATGCTCGTTCAAGAAAAGAAGACTAAGGGAGAAATAAGGATTTGTGCGGACCTGTAAAAACTGAATGATGCATGTGTACATGACCCCTTCCCTACTCCATTTTCAGATGAGATATTGGACAATGTGGGAGGAAAAGAGGCCTACTTTTCACTGATAGATTTTCAGGGTATCATCAGATTAGGATTGCGCCAGAAGAAAAAAGTAAGACCGCTTTTACAACAGAATGGGGATCCTTCCAATACACAATCATGCCATTAGGATAACGAATGCACCTGTTATATTCTCACGCATAGTAGTAGTTTTATTCAAGGATTTCATGAACAAGTTTTTGGAAGTGTAATTTGATGATTAGACTGTGTTTGGACTAGTAAAGAAGCATGTGTCCAACCTGCGCATGATGCTTGACACTTGCAAGAAGCATCAAATATCTCTTAACTTGAAGAAGTGCATATTATGTGTTCCTTTTCGGATATTGTTGGGACAGATTGTTTGTCAGAAAGGATTAATGGTATATCCAACCAAGATTTCAGTTATTATCAACTTGGAGGTCCCTACCAATGAGAAATAGTTTCAATCCATTCTAGGACACCCCAGATATTACAGAAAATTCATTTAGGGCTATGCTCTAATCACTACACCCATGGAGAAATTTCTAAAGAAGGATGTGTCCTTTTTCTGGGACGTGGAATGAAATTTGAGCTACTGAAGGAAAATATGGTTACTCCACCTATTTTAATATTCCCAGACTGGTCCAAGATCCTCCATGTGCAAGTTTATGCATCCGACATTGCACTTGGAGTTGCCTTAGTGCAGCCAAGATAAGGAGATATTGATCACCCTATTTCCTTTTCTAGTAGGAAGCTCTCCAGTGTAGAGAAAAACTACTCAACCACATAGAGGGAAGGATTGGCTATGGTCTACGCTCTTTAGAAATATAGGCATTATCTGCTAGGAGGGCACTTCAAGATGTTCACTGACCACTCTGCTTTGAAGTACCTGGTCAGTAAGCCCATGTTGGGGGGTAATATTTGTAGATGGATGTTTCTATTTCAGGAATATGATTTTGAAATCATTGTTAAGCCTAGTATTTTGAATGTTGGACCAGATCACCTATCACGCAATGAGAGTGGGGAGGAACCAACTAGTCTCGAGGAGGAACTACCTGATGTAGAAATATTTGTTATTAAAGTGGTTGACGAACACTTTTCAGATATTATTCACTTTCTGAATATTGGTAGTGTGCCTGCTAAATACTTGGTGCAATAAAAGAAGGAGTTTTTCTCACACACAATTGAATTTACATTGATTTTTGGTCAATTATACAAATTGGGAGCAGATGAAGTATTAAGAAGGTATGTTTTAGAACATGAAAAACAAGACATATTAACTAAAGCTTATGGGGGAGTGGCAGGAGGCCACTATGTAGAAAGTGTTGTGTGTTAGGTTATGGTGTCACATACTGCACAGTGATGCACATGCATATTGTCATGACATTCACTAATATGGTTGAACCAGATATCATGGAGGATCATCTATCACAATTGGTTTCCTTAGAGGAGGATCGATTTATTGATAAATTCCATCAGAAAGTACAGAAGGCGTGAAAAAATGCCTGGTATGATAGGCACATTCAGGAGAAGGCATTCAAAGAAGAATATTTGGTTTTGTTGTATGAAAGTTAGTTTCCGCCCCACCCAGGGAAGTTGAGAAAGCATTGGTTAGGGTCGTATATTGTGAAGTAGATCACCAATGGTGGTGTGGTGCTCTTGGCCACATTGCGTGGCAAGAGTTTGCTTAGGTACATCAATGGAAGTCATCTGAAGCTGTATAGGGATAACCCTGTGCCTACCAAATGACTATATGGTCGGAGAAACGAAATCCACTTGTCTATGTGTTGCGCAAAGGAAATACGCAGGTAGGTGCGATAGGAGCACAATGTTATGAAACCAACTCCAAAAATATAAGAGAATAGAGATCAATGCCTTAGGAATCAGCCACTTCGAGGGGGAAAACTCCAATACATTACATAAATGAACAATTCTTGGATGATACAAATGAAAAAAAATCCTTCTATATATAGGGGTCCATGGGATCACAATATAATCCTAGCCGACCTAACAATAATAATGTATGGGAACAATAATAACAATATGGGGGTTATAGGGGCACAACAATAACAATAAGGGAGCTACACTAATAAAAATAAGAGACTACACTAGTAATATGGAGACCTAACATGCTCCTCTCCTTCAAAAAGGTGTTGTCCTCAACGCTTGAGTAGCTCTAGATGCTTTTGTATAAAATTATCATTCTCCCATGTATAATATTTAGTGCGTAAGTTCTTCCACTTGATGAGATACTCTAAAATTGATCGATTTTGTAGCTGTTGAGTTTTTGTTTCCATGATTGTTTCAGGTTCCAGTATGATTTTTCCTTCCTCATCAAGTTTTGGAAATATTGTTTGAACTGGAATTTTGGCACCTATAACCCTCTTTAAGCATGCAACATGGAAAACTAGATGCACTCGCGAAGAAGAAGGAAGCTCCAATTTGTATGCCATAGTACCAATATTTTGCAACACCTTCTAAGGACCATAGTATTTTGGTGATAATTTATTATCCTTCTTAGCTTGCTTGAGGGACATTTGTTTATATGGTTTTAGCCATAAAATTACCCAGTCTCCAACAACAAAAATTCTCTCGCTGCGATGTTGATATGCCCGTTGTTTCATTCAATTTTGTGCCAAATTTAGGTTATCCCTTAAGACTTGGATAACTTGTTGTTGATGCTCGATGTGATCTTCTACTTCTTGCACCTTAGAATTTTCTCTTAAAGATGATGTGATGAACGGTGGATGATATCCCTAAAGTGCCATAAATGAGGTCATCTTTGCTGCAGTATGGAAGGAAGTGTTATACCACCATTCTGCCAAAGGTAACCACTTGACCCATTGTGTTTGTTTATCAGATACAAAACAACAAAGATATCCTTCCAAAAATTTGTTCACTATCTTAGTTTGACCATCATATTGAGGATGATAAGATGAGCTATGAGCTATTTGAGTACCCAAACAAGAAAATAATTCTGTCCAAAAATTTCTAGTAAAAATGGGATCTTTGTCGCTTACCATAGTCTTTGGGCTTCCATGTAGCTTTTGAATTGTTTCCATAAATGCAGTAGCAACTGTACTTGCTTTAAATGGATGAGATAATGCACAAAAGTGTGCATACTTGGTAAGTCTATCAGCTACCACCATGATGACACTCTTTCCTTTGGACTTAAGTAAACTTGTGATAAAATCCATTGAAATATCCTCCCAACGTTGAATTGGAATGGATAAAGGTTGTAGAAGACCCATGGTCTTAATTGTCTCAACTTAATTTTGCTGGAAAACCAAAAATTCTGCCACAAAATTTTGAATATCAGATTTAAGGCCATCCCAAAAAAATTATTTCTTCACCCTGTGGTAATTTTTTACAAATCCTGAGTGTCCTCCTAAAGGAAAAGTGTGCAATTCCAAAAGAATATTTTGTTTTATTTGGGAATTATTACAAATATATAAGTGATCTTTGTACCATAAGGAATCGCTTTTCCAACTAAATGTATCATATGTACTAGGATATTGCTTCAACTTTTGAATGAGTGTCCACATCTTCCATTCATCTCTTGCTTCGGTTATCAATTCTGGTTGGATAATAGAAATTTCACAAAGCAATGCTTCCACCTCTTCATCCTCTCTTTAGAATGCATCTGCAACAAAATTTAGCTTCCATTTTTTGTAAATGATTTCAAAGTCATAACCCAATTTCTTTATGACCCATTTTTTATTCTCTTTTAAAGATAGTATTTGTTCCAAAAGTGTTTAAGACTATCATGATTAGTTTTTACCTTGAAATGCCTTCCCATTAGGTAAGGTCATGATTTTTTTAGTGCATGTAGTATTACCAACATTTCCTTCTCATAAATAGCTTTTTGTAAATACTTTCCTTTGATTCAATCACTTTCAAAAGTAATGGGTCTTCCTTCTTACATTAACACAACACCAATTGCATTTCCTAAGGCATTAGGGGAATTTTTAGGTCTAAAATGGGCATCCTAAGGAAATTATAAAATAATAGTGGAAAAAATCTAATAATTTGATGACATCATCAAATTTTAGAGGGAAAAATGGAAAAACTACTTTTTCAACTCATATTTTCAACTTATCTCCCAAAGTGTTTACTCAAATTTCGAGTGGGAGTTCTCGTTGGATGAGAAATTTAATTCTCCATCCAAGGAGTAGCCATGTTGCATACTTTCGATGGGTCCTACTACACAAAAAATGAGAAATACAAAAAAAAAACCGTGATTACAATCACGTTTTTTATGTATTTCTCATTTTTCGTGCAGTAGAGTTCATCAAAAGTATGCAACATGGGTACTCCTTGGATGAGGAATTAAATTTCACATCCAACGAGTACTCCCGCTCGAAATTTCAGTAGAAATTTTGGGAGATAAGTTGAAAATACGAGTTGAAAACGTAGTTTTATTATTTTATTATTTTTTAATATTTTTACCCTTTTATTTAAAAAATGGTGAATCATCCCCCATGGTTGACATCATCATCTTGAATCCTATTGGTTGTTATAAAGTTTATTTTTGTTGTACATTTTTCTTAGGAGGCCCATTTTAGACCTCAAAATTCCCCTAATGCATAAAATTCCATAATAAAGGTTTTTGTGAAGTCTGGCATAGCTAAGACCGGTGCTAGACACATTTCCTCTTTAAGATGTTCAAAGGCCTTAGTTGCTTCAGGAGTCCATGAAAATGCATCTTTCTTCAATAATGTTGTTAGAGGTGATGCTATTCTCCCATAATTCTTAACAAAGTTGCGATAATACCCTGTTAACCCGAGAAATTCTCGCAACTGCTTTATGGTTGTGTAATATCCCAAAATAGGGAATTTCTACACTATTGGGAATATCTTAAGATATTCCAAATGTGGAGATGCAGCAAGGTAAAACAAATATTGGAGTAGCAGTGTTATATCCATACACAAATCATGAGAAGATCTAGATAGACATGAAATTGATCTTATAGCAGCAAATGTATACAAATCCTTGAGATAATGATCACTCAAGCTAGTTAATGCAAGCCTCAATAGAAAATGTACAAGAAAATGAAGAACAATGCTACATATAGAAAGCCCAAGGTTATGAATGTGCGTTTATAGGAGGCACTGCTACAAAAATAATATTAATACAAAGATATGGCAATTTATGGCTCAAATAATGTGGGGAGAAAAGCTATAACCCTTGAAAAACAATATCAAGTCAATCCTAGAAGGATTGGCTGAAATATACAAAATGGAAAAATTCCAGAGTAGCAGGGCTGACTAGTAGCTACAACTCAAGAACTAGATGAATATGGATGTAGATGATACACAAGCTGAATAGAACTCCTCCAATGGATCTTCCAAGTGAAAGGTTGATCCTAACACTGAAGATCTTAGCCTCCAAACAATACTGGAAACCGTCACTACAGATACACACTAAAAATAACGCAGTCTAAGAGAGGGACTACGTTGTAGATCATGGAAATGGTTGGCCTGGTTCTAAAGATGATGGGAATCAGATCAAATGCTCCCTCACTGATCCTCCAAAGGAAAGAAGACTTCCTCCTCTGAAAAATAAGCACAGGAAGTGGTGTTCAGTAACCTCCACTGCAACACCCTACAACACAACTCAGCTCTAAACAGAAACTGCGCTGTAGCTGAAGGAGGAAGCTTGGCCTAAATCCTGAATGTGGAGAAATTAAGAGTAGCTCCTTCAATATGCCTCTCTCGGAAGGAGAAGGAATTCCTAAACAATAATTCCTTGTGCTAAGCAACACTGCAACTCTGTTAAACAGCAGGAGAATGCACAAAGTCTAAACAGACAATGAAATCAATAATCAATAGCATGAATGACAATGGCTGCCTTGCCCTCCTTTTAAACAAGTGAAAGCCCTCTCTCCATGGGTCCCACTCATTAGGGTTTCCTCCACCAAATAACCCTCTTCCCATTCATACTGCACTGTCTATCCAAGTGTTCTCCATCTCCTATCCCAGCACTGTTGACTTGGTCAAACTTGACCTTGTCTACATGCAAATTTCCTCTTTCACACTTGAGGGTGGGAAATCTAGCTCCAATGATGATCCCCTTTCATACTATGAGGGATTTTATTCATTTTTGTATTATGCATGGGCCTCCTTACCTAATTATTCATCTCCTAAGTGAAATCATCAAAATTTAATATTCCAATTTGTTGCATGCAAATTTTGGAATATTACAGTCCTCCCCTTCCAAATGTTGCTTGTCCTCAAGAAACTTCAAGGATAGAACTAAAAATTTTCCTTCCAAGTCATGGATATTGAAAATTATTGGGAAAATATCTTCCCCCAAGTGGATCTTCCATCCCCAAGCAATCATCCATACAAAATGAGTCACCTCCCAACATGGCAACTCCTGAAAATGCTCCTCCACCTTGAGCTCATGCAATGTAGGTGGGCTGAAAATATGAACATGGTAGACATAGGAGCCTACCCCACACTTTCCTCATCTCCACTTATGATAAGTGTAGAGAAGATGCTGATCCTGGGTTGCAAAATAATTTCCCTCAAGTGGCAAGATGAAGACTAGATCTCCAGAGATCTCCTCTCCAACATTGTGAATCAAGCTGGCCCAAATCATCCCATATGTGATGGATAGGAAATCATCACCATATGGCATCCCATCAATCACATGACCCACATCAATAAAAGGAAACAAATTTTTGGAAGTGGTGGCCATATGTCCTCTCATGCTCCCATTAGAACATGTAATGCAAAAAGTGTGGGAATCCTCTCCCCCAAAGGACACACCCAACTCATGTGTCTCTCTCCCAATCATGATCACAATACAAAATAGTTAAAAATCAGAAAATGAAGTCATGATCAACATCAAAATGAGGAAATTTTTTAAGATTTCATGTAGTGCAAGAAGGTACCAACAATTTTCCCAATAGTGATAGCACAGTTTCCCAAACTGCTACTCCCGAAAAGTACATGGCAAGTTGTTTGTTGTTACATGGATAATTATGTATGTCATGACATCTACTGATAAATAGTAAATGGATAGGTACATCAACTTAACATACATGAGATAAAACACCTGCCCAAGGCCATACAAGAGATGGATGTCTCCATCATATAATTTGGCCCAATGTTGACCATGGAGCTCAATGAAAAGCTTGCCTCCTTGTGGAACAATGCACTGAATAAGGATGGTAAGAGTATCCAAATACTGTGTTAGACAATCCATGGATGAAAAAAAAATATTCTTACCATGTGTTGAGAGTAATATGATGCATATGTATGTGAATAATTCCTCCATAATGGTATGACACACTCTTATGAATAGGAATAAACCATGTGTTGCATGAAGACCACTCTTCTCATGCTTTGAAATTCAAGTTAAGAAGATCATATCAATGTAATAGATGTTTCCATCCACTACTTCATCATTCTCACCTCCTCCTTGTCCACCAAGTGCATCTAGTGTGAAGTTATCCTGGGAACATTCCATCAATAACCCTAAGCTCCCAAGTGACAGCGTTGTTGGCCCATGCAAATAAACTCTTGCCAATTCATAGTTCCATTCTTTGACATGCTCCTTGTCAAAGACATCTCCCATAATGCTACTACATATAAGAATTCCCTCCCAAAGTGGAAGTACCTCTTGATCATATAAGGCCAAGGAGTAGCCCCTTTGCACCATGATAGTGCCATCTCCTACTCCTGCAACATCATGCAAAGTGTGAGAGAAAATCTACCCTTGATCTCCCAAGAACAACCTAAGAAACAAATGTTTTTGCTGCCTTCTCATACTTTCATCATACAAGTCATGTGATGAAAACATAATGAATTATATGAATATCACATCAACATCATGCATCCATACTCCTTGCTACTCAATGATGCAAGCATCCTGCCACATCTTCTCCATCAACTTACCCTTAGAAAGAGTATATGCCAAGTGATGGCCAAACTCCTTCAAGAGTAACTAGTTCAACCAAGCCTCTTGCTGTCTAGTATCATAAATTTGAAAGTATCTCACTAGCTTCTTGCTCTCCATCCACATCCACTCAACCACTTGTGGATGTCTCCTTCCATCCTCCATCTAGGTACTCCTCCCATGAGGGCTACCATCTTCCCAAATCAGATTTTTGTCTTTGCATTTCATGGGACATTGAAATGCAATCATCTCAAGGATAAATTTGATCCCATAAGGACCCAAATAGGTGGTAGGAAAAAACCTCCCATCATCATGTGTAGGGCTCAAGGAATCTCTAACGCAAGCATGAGAGATGTTATCCATCCTAAGATGTCCTCCCTCATCTATCTGCTCCTCCTTGAATCCATGAAGATCCAAGTGTGAGAAGGGAAGAGCCTCCTCAAACTGTTGAAGAACCTTGCACTCCATGATGTGTTGAAGTGCACCTCTAATGAAATATCTCCATGAGATCTCCCTCTCATCAATAGTCCTCCAAAACCAATGAGGTCTTGGATCTGTTGAAAGTAGAAGTCTCTCTTTGAGCTGAGAGGTGCTCATTGAGAAAGTGTCATCTAGAAAGGAGAAAGTTGTTCTCATCTCAATATGTCTACTATCTATCATCCATCCCTTCAAGTCTTCAAACCCCAATCTCCAATGTGATATGCAATCCAAAAATGGCTTATGAGGATGATGGTTTATTTCTTCCTTGAATGTTCCCATGTTGCACAACGCAGTGCAATCTTGCTGCTTTAGGTTAGCAGTGTATGTTGATTCTTGGTCATTTAAATATGAATTTCCACAATTCTCCAAAATATTTTCTGAAATAGAAAGTGGAAATTCATTCATACCTTGATGGAACTTGGGATCTCCTTATATGGCTGTAATAGTTCTTTCCTCCAATGAAATGGCTGCCACATTTGCAGATGTAGAAAGATGCTCTCCCAAGGCTGTGATAGTGTTGGTAAAAGTCTCCTCCCATGCTGGTGCAGGATTTTTCTCCTCTAATATCTCTCTATAAAAGGTTCTAATCAACCTTTGAGTGAAATCTGTAAAAGTGTTCACCCTTGCATAGCTCAAGTGGTTGAACCACCAAAAATTGGCTTCACCCTCCAAGTGCAGTGCTACAACTTCTACTGCCCCCCTCTCTACCACTGGATGTAGTAGGAAGAATGCCTCAAGCTTCCTTGCCCAAGCTCTTGCTGTAGATGATCCATCATATGTAGGCAATAGAAACCTATTACCTTTGATTCCTATTTTGTTGCAGGACCTCCTCTCTTCCTTTAACTGAATGAACTGTGGAAGAGTTAGAGTCTCTTTGAAGGCTCTAGGTTGAAATTTGTACTCAAAAAGGTACTTACTTAGAATCAAATGATCCAAGTATATCTCATGCTCATTGTCTTCTTCCCGATGGGAACAGGAAGTGCATGGTCCTTCCTATTCTTTTTTCTTATCCTCCTTGGGGAGGTTCTTCATAGATCTGAAGAATGATGAGACAAAACCCACCCTCTTCATCATTATGATATTCTTCTATATTCTTTTGTTGAAACTCACAGGCTGAGCCAAGATGGATGCTTTGATACCACTGTAATATCCCAAAATAGGGAATTTCTACACTATCAGGAATATCTTAAGATATTCCAAATGTGGAGATGCAACAAGGTAAAACACATATTGGAGTAGCGGCATTATATCCACACAAAAATCATGAGAAGATACAGATAGCCATGAAACTGATCTTATAGCAGCCAATGTATACAAATCCTTGAGGTAATGATCACTCAAGCCAGGCAATGCAAGCCTCAATAGAACATGTACAAGAAAATGAAGAACATTGTTACATACAGAAAGCCCAAGGCTATGACTGCACAGTTTATAGGAGGCACTACTACAGAAATAATATTAATACAAAGATATGGCAATGTATGGCTCAAATAATGTGGGAAGAAAAGCTCTAACCCTTGAAAAAAAATATCAAGTCAATCCTAGAAGGAATGGCTAAAATATACAAAATGAAAAAATGTCGGAGTAGCAGGGCTGAGTAGTAGCTGCAACCCAAGAACTGGATGGAGATGGTTTTAGATGATACACAAGATGAATATACCTCCTCCAATGGATATCCCAAGTGAAATGTTGATCCTAACACTGAAGATCTGACCCTCCAAACAATACTGCAAACACTCACTGCAGATACACACTAAAAATAACATAGTCTAAGAGAGGGACTGCGCTAAAGATCATGGAAATGATTGGCCTGCATTGTAGTTGAAGGAGGATGATTTTCCAAAAGCCTGAATGTGGAGAAATGAAGAGAAACTCCTTCAAGAGGCCTCTCTTGGAAGGAGAAGGAATTCCTAAATAGGAATTCCTTGTGTTAAGTAGCACTGCAACTTTGCTAAATAGCAGGAGAATGCACAAAGTCTAAACAGACAATGAAATCAATAATCAATAGCATGAATGACAATGGTTGCCTTGCCCTCCTTTTAAACAAGTGAAAGCCCTCTCTCCATGGGTCCCAATCATTAGGGTTTCCTCCACCAAATAACCCTCTTCCCATTCATACTACACTGTCTATCCAAGTGTTCTCCACCTCCTATCCCAGCGTTGCTGACTTGGTCAAACTTGACCTTGTCTCCATGCAAATGTCCTCTTTCACACTTGAGGGTGTGAAATCCAGCTCCAATGATGATCCCCTTTCATACTATGAGGGATTTTATTCATGTTTTTATGATGCAAGGGCCTCCTTACCCAATTATTCATCTCCTAAGTGAAATCAGCAAAATTTAATATTCCAATTTGCTGCATGCAAATTTTGGAATATTACAGGTTGTGGGGAATTTCCATTCCTTAATGAATTTAATTTTGTTAGGGTCTACCTTAACACCCTTTTGAGATATAATATGACCCAGATATTCCACCTCTTGTACTCCAAAGAAACATTTGGATTTTTTTTCATATAACTGTTTCTCCTCCAATAGTTTGGGCACCTTGTCAACATGTTGAACATGATCCTTCCAAGACCTGCTGTAGATTAGTATGTCATCAAAAAATACTAGGAAAAATTTTCTAAGGAAGGGTGTTACATAGTAATTTGTCACCATCCCTGAAATCCCCCGTCCCGCACATTGGAGGGTCTTTCCTGTGACCTGTGAGCAGTGACATGACCTGAAACCACTTTCATGGCATCCCCCTTGACAAGGAAAATCATTCCTCTGAAGAAAGTTTCCTTGTAAAACCCCTTAAAACTGATCTTTTTGCCTTGGTGCGACTAGCCAATTTAGCCCTCGCGCCAATGGGGAAAATCCACCAAAGAGGGCACACCAACTGGCGCTCTATCCCAGTGTATTTCTTGCACCAAGCTTAATAAGGATTTTAAAAAAAAAAAAATGGCGGAAGTTTGATTCCAACAAACCCCTGAATGAGTCTCTAAAATGAGTTGGGAGGTTTGGCTCCAGATCTCCATGTATGGGAGGTGGTTTTCCACCTATCATGGAAGCTTCCTTGATGATAGGGCCAATCCCACAATTGTAGGGATCCCAAATCCCCTTCCACCATCTATATAAGCTTTCCATTTTCCCTTAGCAAGCTAGTAGTCCTAATAGCACTAGAGAAGAGTTGAACTTATAGCAAGGAGACTATCACTAGACATCCTTTGAGAGCCAAGCCGAAGAGAGAGAGCTTTGTCCCATTTCTAACGAGCTTAATTGAGACGTGCTCCGCTGTTGACCCCGTCAAAGGAAGATCCGGCATCAGAGATTTGGGTTGTATCTTTCCTTTGTTATTATTAATGATAAGCGACTTTGATTATGGTTTAATTCATGTGTCTTTGTCTTTGATGCAATGAATTACATCCTCCCTAACTGATGTATGGTTACAGGATTTAGATTCTATGATGTGTATCATTTTGTTTCTTCACATGTGTGCAGGTGTTCGGACGTGTTAAGTGGAAGGATCATGATCTGCCAAAGCGGAGGATGGGAAGCGTCATCCTTTCTTCAAACGACCATTGCGTAGGACTTGAGGTAGGCAGCTCATTGTGTTTTGTCATTTTTGTAACTAGAGACCTATGTCATTGCGTGTCTGATTGTTGCTAGACCTGATCTGGGCTAGTAGGGATTGCCTCTGTCTGCAGAGGGGATTTACCTCTCCAAAACACTGGCAAATTCACTAGGGAGCTTGATTGGAGTTTTTCTTTTCTCTTTCGGTTGCTTTTGGCTTCTGTCTGCTTGATTTTCTCTTCTGGGTTGTCTCTTTCTAGTGTAGAACCTCTGTTTAGCCCCCACCATACCTGATCTAATCTCTGCTTGCTCTTTTTCATCCCTTTTATTAGTAAACTCAATTGGCGCACTTTTTAGCTTGACAGTCGCGCCAGCTAGCGCTTGTTGCTAGTTAGGCACCCGCGCCAACCCTGTTTAGTGCTAGGGTTTACTTTTTTTTGAGTCCTCTGAGTCTTTTTTTTGGTTTTGGTGTTGTTTTTCTGACTATTTGAGTGCCTTGAAGTCCTTGTTGACTGTGTTTGACCTCCATCCTCCGATTGTTTTCCCTCTACCTTCAGTTTTACATTCTATCTTGTTTGGTCAACTTCTCTTTTGCTTCCTTGCATTCGTTTGGTTGGTTTCCATTGTATCATTACATTATTTGAGTGATTTCTCTCTTTTCCATTCGAATTTCATCTTGTCTCATTTCGAGCCTAAATCACATGGTTTGTATGAGTCTTTTGGGATTCCTCTTTCATTTGAGGGATTTCTCTATCTGTTTGAGCTCTGATGGTGTGTTTTGCATTGAGTGAACTTCCTTGTCTCTACTCTTTCACTACCATTTCTAAAATTGGTATCTTATTAGTTTTTCATTTCGTTTGGTGCATTTTGCTCTAAAACATTGAAAAAAAAGAAAAAGAAAAACAATTCTTTTTCCTTTTGATTAGTTAGTGAAAATTGAAAAATTTTCTGCATTATTAGTGTTATATAACTCTAAAGGAAAATATTTTGGTTTTGTTAGCATGCATTAGAGACATTAGTGGTTGTTTTGTGATCATTTTGTTATTGTTTGAAAAGCTCTCAACTTTCCCGTAGTTAGCTATTCATAAAAAAAAGTGATATATAGTGGCATGTAGTGTGCATTTAGAGGATTTTTGAGACATAACATTCAGTAGGGCCTGAAATTGAAACATAATTGAAGATAAACTCTAAAATTTATTCAATTTACCTTAAGGAAGCATTGAAATATTAACGAAATATCTAGAAGTCTAGGCTAGTGATGTGTTCCAGCGTCGTTAAACCTAGTAGCTGTCGTTCGCCTCTTGGCTTTAGACAGTGCTAGTACGGACTTGTGCTCCCCGTACCGTCGCGTATATAAAGGGAGACCCCACTAGGTTGCTATCCTTTATCCGTAGGAAGCCGAGTCTGCCACCTTATACCTATGATACACTGGACATAGCATTTGGGGAGATTTTTTGCACGTACGTCAAGTCCTTGGTTGATTTCTCTTTCATTTTTTAACCAAGGTGTATATTGCAGTTCAATAATATCTGGTACACCCTTTTGCCTAGAGTTCTAGAGTAGTCATTTCGATCTTTTATGACTCATTAAATTTCAAAATATCATCAAGCACTTGTCCTTTCACGCTTGTTTCCAAATTGAAAGAGATAGAGTCACCTTTTACTTGTTTCACGACTCTTAAAACATGAAACGGTGAAATTTTCGGGTTTCAATGTGGTAAAATTAATTACCTACGATCACACGCCCTTTTAGAGATTGTTTGTCAATTGTTTGATTGTTTGCATTTGGTTTTTCCCGTGTGTCTTTGTTTTAATATCTTCCTCTTTTCGTTACTTTCACAGTGGTGGAACCCTCAGTTTTGTCTACTAGTAGTCCTTACACAAACAATTCGTCAGAGGTCTCTCTGTCCTCTGATAAACCTCAGCAAACTATTGTATCTTATTTTCTCGACGGGGGACCGATTCTATCTGAGCTTCCCTTTGGTGGACCAGTTTAATTCAATTGGCCCTTATCCAACGCTTGGTTTGGATTCAGAGTAAGGGAATATTTCCCTCCTCTTACATCGAGATCGCCTTTCTTGGCTGCCATTATACCTCCTAGTCCTCACCATATTTTAGAAGATCTTATAGCAGGGTCAGATATGGACTCACCCAGTCCTTCTCCTAGTGAGGAAATTCCTACATCCGGTGAATATTACCAGCTTTTTCCAGAAAACAACCCTAAGTCTTCTGTCATGTCTTTGCCTGGTCCTTCGCTTCTAGCGAGATATAGGTCCTTAAGCCAAATTGTGGCCGTTGTGGCCTCCATGGAAGTACCAACTCCATCCACGAGGCTGGTTATTCCTTTCTTAGGGATGTGGCCATTGACACCTCTCACGTCATCTCCTCAGGTCACGTCAGTACCTGTTAGACCTACTGTCTGCGTAGCTACGTCTATGCCTGCTGTCACTACTCAGTCCACCAGGACCTTGTCACTTCCTAAAGACATCTACATAGCATCTGCTATTCCATATAATATCTCTCCCGAGGAGTATCGATTGTCTTTACAGCTGTCGAACTCCGAGGTTGGTCAGTCCTCCCAAGATCCCAACCATCCTTATTTTTCCCATTATGGGCTGGATGGTACCCCCATCTATGTTTTTCCATATCAGTACAATGAGTAGGGTAACCCTCTTATTTTCCCTGCTTGAGAGGCTTATTAGTATGTCCATGGTTTTTTATCTGCCCAGGCTGGGAAACCTTCTAACCCACAAGGACAACCCTTCCAGGGCCAACCTTCGAGCCAGCCTCATTATCTATATGACCCACAAGGACAACCCTTACAGGGCCAATCTTCGGGCCAGCAAGGGTTTTTGTATGGTCCACAAGGACAATCCTACAACCCTCAAGGTCAACCTTTACAGCCTCACTCTGTTGTCCAACTTGGGCAACCTCAAGGACCCACAAGCCAACCAGGGTATCATCCTAGACTATTGTACGATCCTGGGGGGAAAATCCACCCTTCTCAACCTATGGTGCAACCTTAGCAACCTAAGTTTCCTATTGGTCCGAATGTTGCACAACCAGGGCCATCTTATGGTCCTGCCACAGGTCAACCTAGTTATCAGGCACAACCTGGCCCCATCCCACCATCAGGCCAACCAGCTCAGCTGGGGAAACCTGGTGTTCTTTGCCAACCAAGTCAACCTGTTCAACCAAGACAACCTATTCACTCGGGTCAACCTGTTCAACCAAGGCAGCCTGCTCAACCAAGTCAACCTGCACATCTAGTCAACCCTGCTCAACAACCGATTTATTCTGTGCCATAGCCGAATCCACCTGTCCACCCAAATTATCAGGCTCAGCTCGACCCCAAGGTGGTTACTACCTTCAAGGTCAGTCTCGACCAGTTTACAACCTGCCCCAAGGTTCTGGTTATTACCTTCAACAACCAGGCTATACCTATACTGAACAGTCAAATCCGTACACTGCTCAAACGGGGCCTACATATAATCAGGGTCAGTACCCTGGCTATCAACCACCTTACACTGGTTATCAGCAGTCGTATCAACCCAATTATACTACTTACACTCCCTATGGTCAGAATCCTTTGGGACAGAACCAATGGGGGAAGAGTTATTCTCATCCAGGGTGGAGTACAGGTACAGGTCCTTATCGGGGACCTGGCATGTTGTTTAATCCTCAGTTACCTTTCCTTGCCACGTTGGAATTTCTGGATGTATCTAAATTGACCAATGATCTGATTCTTCACAATCCATATTGGCCTCCGGTTCTGACCAAGGTGCCTGGTGACTGTCTTAAATTTGAGGGTAAAGCTGGAGAAGACCCCTAAGCTCATGTCATGACCTACCATCTATGGTGTTCCTCGAACTCTTAGGTGGATGATTCAATTCATCTACGTATTTTCCAGTGTACTCTTATTGGTGCTGCTATTAAGTGGTATATAGAACTACCCCGCGGTATCTTTCAAGACTTTAATACTCTAGCTATGGCTTTTCTGACACATTTTCAGTTACCGGTTCAGTATGAAGCCCGGACACATCTCCTGACTTCTCTTAAGAAGGATAAAGCCACTCACATATCTGATCATATTCATGAGTGGAGACATAGTCGTCGACTAATCAAGTTTGATATTCTTGATTAGCTTCTAACTCACTAGTTAACTACCTCCTTCGTTAACAAGATCACTAAAGATATTGCTATGGGGGCATGTGTAACCGAAGAACAAGCCATATTTCGTGCCCAGTACCTTGATTTGGTGTACTCTCAATCTGGCACGCTATACGATATATTGACTGATGCCCCACGACCAATGACCTCTAAGGCACCACCTACCCCATCGGTGGATGGTGTGATTGGTTTCATTTCTCAGACTTCCCGAAAGTCCTCTAATGGGAAGCAGAAGTCGAATTCTTCCAATAATTATGCTCTTCCCGCTCCTCCAGATTTTGGTAAGACTGTGGAGGTCAATTCTGTTCAGGCCAATCCTACGAAAAAGGCCTCCAAAGGGAAGAAAAAGGGCAAAGCCAAATCAAAACCTAATGTCCTGAAACCAGAGTCTTCTAAACCTTGTGATGACGATGGTTCCCAACGCAAACCGAAGTACTCCTAACTGATCTGTGACGGAGACCGCTGTACCAAAGATTGTCCCCGACGATCTGAGGTTAGTCAACTTCTGAAAGGCTCCAAAGGGACTCTGACAGTTCTCAAAGAACCGTTCCCATCTCAGTAGACCCAGATGGTTGAGCAACCTTCGCCATCTGCACCATTTGCGTCCCAATTTTTTATGATGAATGGTGCTACACCTGTTTCGATTGCCACACATTCGAAGGATTACGCTGGATCATGCCAGGTAGCTAGGAAGGAAGTCATTGATGGCATACCTCCTCCACTTGTCTCTGGTCCTTTATATAATGAGAAGTCCAATGCTGAACCCATTGTAAGGCCACCTTCTAAAGTTGTTCTGCGAAAATATTCGTATAATCCAAATGCTCATGCCGCTTAGCACTATAACATTGTTGAGGATTTGGCACAGGCGCCTTCCACAATGTCCGCGTTGGAAGTGCTTCAAATTTTCCCATTGCAATGGAAAGCTCTGTTGTCCGTAATTGGTGGAATTGATCCTGCTGATTCTAGTCTTCTCACCTTCAACCTGGAAAATTTTGTCCCCCAACTTCTGCATCAAATTTCTCTCATTATACAAGTCGGTATCAACGGCCTCAACATCCACAGAGCCGTTGTGGACGAAGGTGCTTCCACCTGTGTTATGTCATCTACCTGTTGGAAGGCCATTGGATTTCCAGCTCTTACTTCATCCCCTAATGCCCTAGAGGCATTTGATGGTAGGGAATCAAAACCACTAGGTGTTCTTGAGAGTTTACCGATCACATTACAGGGTAAGATAGTCAATGTAGAAGAAGAAGTGGTTGATACCAAGCTCAACTACAATATTCTTCTTGGTCGCAGCTGGACTCACGCCATGCTATGTGTTCTGTCCACCCTCTTCCAGCTTATAAAGTTTCCTCATGAGGGTTGTTATGTAACCAGCTCAAAAAAGAGAAGAAAAGAGATATCAACGCCTTAGAAATGAGCCACTTCGAGGGGGAAAGCTCCAATACATTACATAAATGAAAAATTCTTGGATGATACAATTTACAAAACCTCCTTTCTATATATAGGAGTCCATGAGGCCATAATGTAATCCTAGTGGGCCACAATGTAATCCTAGCCGACCTAACAATAATAATTTAAGGGCACAATAATAACAAAATGGGAGTTACAAGGGTACAATAATAACAATAAGGGGGTTACACTAACAACAATAAGGGACTATACTAGTAATATAGGGACCTAACATGCCCCTCTCCTTCAAAAAAGTGTTGTCCTCAAGGATTGAGTAGCTCTGGGTGCTTCTGTATAAAATTCTCATCCTCCCATGTAGAATCTTCAGTGGGTAAGCTCTTCCACTTGATGAGATACTCTGAAATTGATCGATTCCGTAGTTGTCGAGTTCTTGTTTCCGTGACCGCTTCAGGTTCCAATATGATTTTTCCTTCCTCATCAAGTTCTGGTAATATTGTTTGAATTGGAAGATTTTCACCGATAACCTTCTTTAAGCATGAAACATGGAAAATTGGATGTACTCGCGAAGAAGCAGGAAGCTCCAATTTGTATGCCATAGTACCAATCTTTTGCAACACCTTGTAAGGACCATAGTACTTTGGCGATAATTTATTATCCTTCTTTGGTTGCTTGAGGGACATTTGTTTGTATGGTTGTAGCCGTAAAAATACCCAATCTCCTACATCAAAACTTCTCTCGCTACGATGTTGATCTGCCTGTTGTTTCATTCGATTTTGTGCCAAATTCGGGTTATCCTTTAAGAGTTGGAGAACTTCTTGCTGATGCTCGATGTGATCTTCCACTGCTTGAACCTTCGAATTTTCCCTTAAAGATGATGTGATGGATGGTGGATGATATCCATAAAGTGCCATAAATGGGGTCATTTGTGCTGCAGTATGGAAGGAAGTGTTATACCACCATTCAGCAAGAGGTAACCACTTGACCCATTGTGTTTGTTTATCAGATACAAAAAAACAAAGATATCCTTCCAAACATTTATTTACTATCTCAGTTTGACCATCAGATTGAGGATGATAAGATGAGCTATGAGCTAATTGAGTACCCAAACAAGAAAATAACTCCGTCCAAAAATTTCCAGTAAAAATGGGATCTCTGTCGCTCACAATAACCCTTGGCCTTCCATGTAGCTTTTGAATTCTATCCATAAATGTAGTAGCAACTGTACTTGCTTTAAATGGATGAGATAATGCACAAAAGTGTACATACTTGGTAAGTCTATCAACTACCACCATGATGACACTCTTTCCTTCGGACTTAGGTAAACCTGTGATAAAATCCATTGAAATCTCCTCCCAACATTGACTTGGAATGGATAAAGGTTGTAGAAGTCCCGGGGTCTTAATTGTCTCAACTTTATTCTATTGGCAAACCAAACATTTCGCCACAAACTTTTGAATATCAGATTTAAGGCCATCCCAAAAAAATTATTTCTTCACCCTGTGGTAAGTTTTTAAAAATCCAGAGTGTCCTCCTAAAGGAGAAGTGTGCAATTCCAAAAGAATCTTTTGTTTTAGTTGGGAATTCTTACAAAGATATAAGCGATCTTTGTACCATAAGGAATCATTTTCCAACTAAATGTATCAGATGTACTAGGATCTTGCTGCAAATTTTGAATGAGTGTCCATACATCTTTGTCCTTCTTCCATTCATCTCTTGCTTCGGTTATCCAATCTGGTTGGATAATAGAAATGGCACAAAGCAATGCTTCCACCTCTTCATTATTTCTTGAGAGTGCATCTGCAACCACATTAAGCTTTCCTTTTTTGTAGATTATTTCAAAGTCATAACCCAACATCTTTGTGACCCATTTTTGTTGCTCTTTTGACAATAGTCTTTGTTCCAAAAAGTGTTTAAGACTATCATGATCAGTTTTTACCTTGAAGTGTCTTCCCATTAGGTAAGTTCGCCATTTCTTTAGTGCATGCAGTATTGCTAACATTTCTTTCTCATAAATAGGTTTCTGTAAATACTTTCCTTTGATTGGACGACTTTCAAAAGCAAGGGTCTTCTTTCCTACATTAAAACCACACCAATTCCATTTCCTGAGGCATCACATTCCACAATAAAGGTTTTCTTGAAATCTGATGTAGCTAAGACCGGTGCTAGGCACATTGCCTCTTTAAGACGTTCAAAGGCCTTAGTTGCTTCAGGAGTCCATGAAAATGCATATTTCTTCAATAATGTTGTTAGAGGTGCTAATATTCTCCCATAATTCTTAACAAACTTGCGATAATACCCTGTTAACTCGAGAAATCCTCACAACTACTTTATGGTTGTGGGGACTTTCCATTCATTAATGGCTTTAATTTTGTTAGGGTCTACTTTAACACCCTCGTGAGATACAATATGACCCAGATATTCCACCTCTTGTACTCCAAAGAAACATTTGGATATTTCTGCTTATAATTGTTTCTCCTGCAATAGTTTGAGCACCCTATCAACAAGTTCAACATGATCCTTCCAAGACCTGCTATAGATTAGTATATCATCAAAAAATACTAGCACAAATTTTCTAAGGAAGGGTTTTAAAATGGAATTCATCAACCCTTGAAATGTAGAAGGTTAATTGGTAAGTCCAAAAGGCATGACCAAAAATTCATAATGACCCTCATGAGTTCGAAATGTTGTTTTTGGAATATCTTCAGTCTTCATTCTAATTTGATGATATCCTGAACGAAGATCCAACTTGGTAAAATAAATTGCTCCATGTAATTCATCCAATAATTCATCAATCACAGGAATGAGAAATTTGTCTTAAATGGTGAGCTTATTGAGCTCCCTATAATCCGGACACGTTCACCATGATCCATCCTTCTTGTGTACCAATACTACAGGAGCAGAGAAAGAACTTTGACTAGGATGAATTATACCCGCCTCTAACATTTCTGCAATCATATGTTCAATTTCTCTCTTTTGGAAGTAAGGATATCTATAAGGCCTGATGTTTGGAGGGAAACTTCCTGGAATCAAATGAATAGCATGATCATGATCACGAATAGGTGGGAGTCCTTTCAAAGTTTCAAACACCTTGGAATGATTGTCCAAGACTTGTTGGAGATCTGTAGAAATAGATGATTTTGATGTCGGAACTTCTAGTCAGCATAATTGTGCAATTACGCCTTGTTGTTGTTTCTTTAGAAGCTTTGTCATGACATTAGAGCTTATTATCCTTCCCAGCTTCCGTTCAATACCTCATAATTCGACTTCCTTTCCTTTTGAAAAAAAATTCAAGAAAATTTCTTGAAAATTAAAAGCTACCGTCCCCAAAGATTGTAACCATTGTACTCCTAGTACAACATCAGCACCTCCCATAGGAATGGAAAGCATTGGACTATTCAATACATATTCCCCCATGGTTAGCTTGATATTATGGCATTTTCCAGAGCAATTTATAGTTCCTTCATTTGCAACCATCACTTGACATTCTGGTGCTGGGTATAGGAAACAATTTAATTCCTTGGCTACCTTATAATGAATAAAATTATGGGTGCTACATGAATCAATCAACACTATTACCCTTTTCTTCTTTATATGTCCTTCTATCTTGAGAGTTTGAGGAGTGGTAATTCCTGCCAGTGCATTACACGATATGGTCGGATTCATTTCTTCCTCTTCTAGGGCAGGTTCCTGGTGTATATCCTCTTCTTGTTCATTTTCTTCTTCCTCTTCACAATCTATGTAAAATAATTTCTTCTCAGCACACTTATGACCTTTAGTGTATTTGCTATCACAACTGTAGCAAAGCCCTTTTGCTCTTTTTTCTTCCAATTGTTGTGGCGTCAACCTTGTAGGTTGTGGAAATCTAGGCATAGCAACACTTCCTTCTTTATAGAATTGAGTGGTAGGCTTCCTTGCCGCCATGATTTTACATTCAACTTTTCTTGCCAACCTGAATGCCTTCTCCAATGAATCAGGCTCAAAACACGAACTTCATGTTGGATGTTATCCTTTAGAGTGCCTATGAAGAGATCAATCCTGTGTTCCTCTGGAATATTAGTTACCCTTATATTCAATTTTTGGAAGTCCTCAATGTGCTGCCCCACTAAACCCTTTTGTTTGAGATTTATCAATTGGCTAAAGAAGGTGTTGCTCTTGGTATCCTCATAATTTGTTATCATTTCCTCCGTAAAAATTGACCAAGTGACAATTTTTTTACGGGAGAAAAGCCATCGATACCATACAAATGTATTTTTTTCAAAATGTAAAGTTGCAATGCGTATCTTTTGTGTGTTTTGCATGTTATGGAGATCAAAATATTGCTCCATCTGTAGTATCCATGTTACAGGATCCTTTCCATCAAACTTCCTCATATCCATCTTTGGAATATGGTGGTTCTTCCCACCAACATTAGAGTTTATGAAATCACAATTAACATTTATTTTGTTCTCATCATGAAGTTATTCTACTATCTTTTCACCATTAGGAAACCTTTCTTGTATCAACTTTGTCAAACCTTCCATGTATGCTTTTAGAAAATTCTTCATGTTTTCCATTTTCTCATCGATCTTAGCTTCCATGTCATCCATCTTAGATTCCATGCCAGCCTCCATGCAATCCATCTTAGCTTGCACGCCATCCATCTTAGCTTCCATGCCTTTCTTCAAAACTTCCATTTCATTTTTTGTTGCTCTTTGCGAGAGTGAAATTTGTTGCACTTGCTCTTGTAATTTTGATAGATCATGTTGCAATTCTTTGTCTTCATGAGTCATAGTAGAGATTTCCAAAGGCTTAATGGGTGTTGAATTATTTTTTGGGGCCATTTTATAATCCAATACTGATATCTATTCTACAATATGCCCTTGCAATCAATTCAACTTGATTCTTCAAACAAGACTTATGAAATTCAGAAAAACAAATACACACCTTTTACTTGCTTTTGAGGAGCTCAATATTGAAATTGTATTATTTCTATGATTGTGAATCTTATATATCTAAAATTCAGCACTGAAGTAGCCCTCTAAATTCTCTTTTGAATGCCACAAGTCTGACCTGATTTGGATTCTCCAAGACAAAGTTGTGTCCAATCTCCCACAATGACCTAATTATGGACTGGTTCAGTAGAGCAAACTTGTATGACTTGCCACGTGTCACTGTTTTGTCCTTTGTCTCTGAAATTGATAGCCAAGAAACTAAAATATTTTTACTTACGACCAATTTTTACGGACCTCCAATCCGATGCCCAGAGAGAGAGCTATTGAACTTTTCCCACGATCACCTCTTTGAGATGAAATTCAGGAGCTTGAAAAAGCACTACATTCCACAGATCATATCTCCCAAAATATTGCGAACAAAGCTTTGAAATTTTTTGACGAATTTCCTCAGGATTTCAGCTTCACACCATATGAATTTCAGATTCTGAACCTTCATATAAAGAAATTTATAGCGAAAATTCGGCGATGACCTGTTTAGGATCCTAAAAAAAGACCTAACTTCCATAGATGATATCTCCGAAAATATTGCGAACCGAGCTCTGAAATTTTTATACAATATTTCTCAGGCTTTCGGCTTCACACCCTAAACATTTAAGATTCTGAAACTTCGTAGAAACAAAGTTATAGCTAAAATGCCATGATGACCTGTTTGGAGTAGCGAAACCCTAGAATCCAAAGCTCTAATACCAAATGTTGTGTAACCAGCTCCAAAAAGATAAGAAAAGAGATATCAACGCCTTAGAAATGAGCCACTTCGAGGGGGAAAGCTCCAATACATTACATAAATGAACAATTCTTGGATGATACAAATGAACAAAACCTCCTTCTATATATAGGAGTCCATGGGGCCACAATATAATCCTAGTGGGCCACAATGTAATCCTAGCCGACCTAACATTAATAATTTAAGGGCACAATAATAATAAAATGGGGGTTACAAGGGTACAATAGTAACAATAAGGGGGTTACACTAACAAGAATAAGGGACTATACTAGTAATATAGGGACCTAACAAGGGCAAGATTATCACTTTCGATCAGTTGTCTTTCTTCACCTCATCCTCCGAGAACAACGTACCTTACGTGGATCAAATTCCCAATCCCCTTGACAGTGTAGGAACCAGTCTTTTCAAAGACCCTGTTCTCATGGGTATTTTTCCCGTGCCACCACTGCACACCGTTCAAGTTAACATGATCTCTAGGTTAGACAACCCTTGGATCATCCCTTCACCTGAACAGGTGACCTCTTTCAGAGAATCGATGCCTTTGAATCCAGCTGAAATCAATTATTGTGAGATCGTCGCTACATCAGATCCTCCTCCTTCTGAACATGCTCCTTTGAGCATGAATCTTGATGTATATTCTCAATCCCCTTGGCTCGATGATGCAGATTCGCCTAATCCTTTAAGAGAAGTCTTCCCCTCCAACGAAGCTATCATTGAAACGATGTCTCTTGAAGATCTGTCATGGAGCAATGGACATCATCGTTCCTCATTCATCCCCGGCCTAGGGGAAGTGTCTAATTGTCTAGAGCGCTTCGCATATCAGGTTCCCACTCTGCCTCTTCAAACACCGATATTGAATCACGAGGTTATTTCGGAGGGAAATCTAAGCAACATCACACAAACCATGCCTATCGACATCTCCGTTAAACTAGGGGTAGTCAAGAACATTCACGTGGGAGTTACTTGTTCTCCCGAAGAAATTAAAGTATACAGATCCTTTTTCACGAATTCAGAGATGTTTTTGCATGGTCTTATGAAGAGATGCCTGGGATTGATCCCAATATAATTTTGCATGAAATTCTCACCTATCCAGGTGTGAAGCTCATGTGTCAGCGTCTACGCCCAGTGCATCCCCGAAAAGCTGCAGCTATAAAGGTAGAAGTCGAAAAAATTCTTAA
Source organism: Pinus albicaulis (assembly GCA_034641835.2). Lineage (NCBI taxonomy): Eukaryota > Viridiplantae > Streptophyta > Pinopsida > Pinales > Pinaceae > Pinus > Pinus albicaulis. Next base: position 308,086,911 of record CM076574.1, read on the forward strand.
CGCAGGCTTCATATATCCAATTCCCCTCACATAATGGGTTTCTAATATTTTCCCTATAGATAAGAATCAGGGCACTATATGGGTCTGTGTTGACTAACGAGACATTAATCGGGCTTGTCCTAAGGACAATTATCCCACTCCCTTTATAGATCAGATCATCAATGACTACGTGGGGAGTGAGATCTATTCCCTCATGGACGGCTTCTCGGGTTACAATCAAATTAATATTTTACCCGCTGATCAACATAAGACCGCCTTTATTTGTCTGTGGGGCACTTTCACTTACAAGAAGCTCCCATTCAGCTTAAAAAACACTAGAGCCACCTTCCAGCGTGCTATGTCCTATGCTTTTCATGACATACATCACATTTTTCAGCCCTATCTAGATGATTTTCCAGCTCATTCAGCTCGACGCGAGGACCATCCTGAACACCTCTACCAGATTTTCCTCTGCTGCAGACGTTACCATATTAGGCTCAATCCTCACAAGTGCATCTTTTGCGTATATTCTAGTCGTCTTTTGGGATTCGTCGTCTCCAAAGACGGAATTTTCCTTGACCCCCTCAAGGTCGAGGCCATCGTTAACCTCCCATCCCCATCCTTGTTGCATCAACTTCAAAGTCTATAGGGGAAAGCCAACTTCTTACATCGCTTTATTCCGAACTATGCAGAAGTGGCCAAGGGGTTTACGTGACTTTTGAAATAGGACGTTCCCTTCCATTGGGATGAGATTGCCCAACAATCCTTTGATAAAATTAAAACGTTGCTCTTCAATGCTCCGTTAATACGTCCTCTTGACTATCATCGCAATTTCACCCTTTATTTGGCTGCCGCTTTCAGCACGATAGCCATGGTTCTAGTATAGGATGACAACAATGGAAATGAACATGTGGTTTACTATCTATCTTGGAATCTTCTCGACACTGAAACATGATATGCCCATGTTGAGAAGTTGGTGCTTGCCATGGTCCAGGCCGTTTAGCAGTTCCGCCATTACATCTTGTTGCGTATGGTAACCTTGATTTCCGACTGCAACCCCATGACATACATCTTGTCTCGACAATTGCTAGGGGGCAAGTACTCCAAATGGATTGTTATCCTTCAGGAGTTCGATTTGGAATTCACCACCTCCAAATTGACAAAATCATTGGTTTTTGTTGATCTTATCTGCTCTCTCCCGACAAACTCCATTCCATCCCAATCCGAGGATCACATCCCGGATGAAACACTCTTTCTTATTAGCACTCATGATCCATGGTATGGTGACATCATCGTGTACCTTCAGACATCCACTTTTTGGTCCGAGTTGACGAAGGATGCTCGGTGTCACGTTCGGCATCAATCTCAGCCATATCGCATTGTCAGAGATACCTTGTATTGTGTTAGAGTTGATTTTGTGCTCCGCCAATGCTTGACCATGGAAGAGGCTGAGAAAGTCCTGAATGATTTCCACAGTGGCACCTATGGTAGTCATATTTCTGGTTATGCTACCGCCTAGAAGATTCTGCGTGTGGGTTACTTCTGGCTGTCTATATTCAAGGACTGTATTGCTGCAGTTCGAAAATGTCATGCGTGCTAGGTATTTTAGCGCAAGATGCATACGCCACCCCTACCTTTGTATCTTGTCATTACAGTAGGCCCTTTTTCCAAATGGGGCATAGATTTCATGACATGTAACCCTCACTCGGCCAGGGGGAATGCTTATATAATCGTTGCCGTAGACTACTTCACTAAGTGGGCCAAGGCGATGCCTACATTATCTGCCGACGTTAAGACAGCCGCTCAATTTATTTTCAACCATGTAATTACGCATTTCATAGTTCCTCAGGCCATTGTAACCGATTATGGCACTCACTTTCAGGACTACATGATGGCAGAGTTGACATCGAAGATGGGCTTGCATCATGACAGCTCAATGCCATACTACCCTCAAGCGAATGGCCAGGTTGAGGCCGTGAACAAAGTACTGGTCACGATGCTTCAATGAATGATTGGCATTCACAAATCCAACTGGAATATCCAATTATTCTCAGCTCTCTGGGCCTATCAAACATCTATAAAGAGTGTAACCGGGTTCACACCTTTTCAGTTGGTGTACAGTCTGGAAGCGACTCTTCCGATTGAATGTGAAATTCCTTTGTTGAAGTTGGCTATGGAATTACTGCACGATACTTCCCCGGAGGAAGAACATCTCCTGTATTTGGAACGACTGGATGAAACCCGCTGCTTGGCTTCTTTGGTCATCGAAGCACAGAAAAAGCAGGTTAAATCCCATTTCAATTCAATGGTTTCTCCATGTTCTTTCATCGAAGGGGATCTCGTCCTCTTATATGACCAAGCACATGATAAGCTTGGAGTGGGAAAATTCCAGCCCATGTGGCATGGGCCTTATATTGTCAAACGAGTATTAAAAAATGGGGCCTATGAGCTGATAGACTATGAAGGTATTCCTCTGGCATAGCCTAGGAATGGGCTGTACCTGAAGAAGTACTACGCTTGAATTATTCTTGTGTGTTGTGTGTGCATAAGTGAGTGATTTAATTTTTGTGCATGTGTGGTGTGGTGTGCTTTGTAAGAATCTTTTTGCTGATTGGGTCTTCCTGATTGTGCAGATGTCTATGACTCCTTTTGTCAAATTTGCGGATGGTGCCTCCTGCAGTACCAGGAATTTGTCCTCGGTAGCCTGGGTAATCTACAATCTTGCTGGTGAGTTAGTCAATTTGCAAGGTGTTTGTCTAGGGCCTACCACAAATAATGTCGTGGAATATAGTGTCGTTTTGGAATTGTTAAACGAGGATGTTAACCTCTGTATTCATGCATTACTTGTATATATGGACTCACAGCTCGTAGTGCTACAACTCAATGGTCATTATTCAGTTAGAAACCCATCCATTTTATGACTGTATCTACGTATTCGTTTACTGGAAAGAAATTTTGATTACATTACATATCAACACATACCCAGACACATGAATGCATTAACATATGCAGTAGCTAACATGGTTTTAGATAGACATTTACGCAACTTGTAAAACATCATCATATGTGAAGAAGATCCATTCAGAAATATATATATATATATATATATATATATCTGTGTGTGTGTGTGTGTGTCGAAATGTTTGCAATTTGTGTGCATCACATAAAATTCAAAATATACATCACTATTTTAATAATAGCTGGAGACAACATGTCTCTCAAAAATGTGCAAATGAAAATCCTAGATGACTAATAAGCATGGTGCTCAAGGTAGCATGTCATTGCCCACACCAATCGCCTCAGTAAATGATGAAGGTGACTAGGCACCCCCACAGTGTGCCTCTGATAAGCCAATGGGACATCTGCTATATGAGCATAATCTGGGATCCCATGGGCGATTCCATCCAAGTTCTGAACTAGCCCACTTCCCTCGCCACCCTTGCCTTGAGGGTGATAGGCGAGAGGGGTCCTCTGTGCGATCGGCGACATCCCGATGGGCCTCTCTGGGCCAACATCTGCATACACATGGGATTGTTTTTTAGAGCGTGCATGTATACCGAAAAAAAATTATAAAATACACAAAATCAAAAGGAGTCTTACCTAGCTCCTCATCCTAGTCTTCTCCCTCCGGGAGTGGAAGATTTGGGTCTCCTGTGAAATCAGTATCGACATAGGGCAAATCCTCTACGAAGATCAACTTTCGCTGAAGCCATACAAAGAACTCGGGCCTCTATGAAATTTGCTGGCCCCCTCCTGATCTGGGCATGAGTGCTAACCATCGAGCCATCCGTGGCTCTCTCAACGGTGGCTCGGTGACTATCGCTCCCTGGCCCTGGAAGATTGGTAGTTGTTCGAGGATGAACGATACCAAGATAGATCCATACCCAAACTTCTTCAGTTTTGTCTTCTTACACTTCATCAACTTCCATTTGGTATTCATTGTTATGACAGTGCCCCAATCAAATAGTGTCGAGTTCATGAATTATGATGCTAGGAGGAGCTGTGTTTTAGTAGCCTCATGCAGCGATTGCAACCCCGCAGCCTGCGTAATGGTATGGAGCACTACCCTGAGTGCTAGATCGGGAAATGTACGGATGTAAACCTTCTTGTTACCTGATCCTGTCTGTGCCCCTGGGCACACTCTTTCCATCACCATTGACATTTTTTCGCCAGAAGGCCTAGTCCTTGATCTCTGCAAGACAATCTAGTTATGAAGTAAATGTCGGATAATTCGAGCTCCAAAACTTTGTCTCAAAGCCTAAACTTCTCTTTGTTCTCTTCCTAGATACTAATTAAGTACTGCAACAATTTAGGTTGTGCCCTGAGACATGGTGTCAAGAAGAACTTTTTTAAACCGCAATCCCGAAGAGCATTCATACATGCCTCATTATCCATGGCCATTTCATCTTCTTCACTATGCTCCCTTTATTTCCATTCGATCACCATTGTGGCTGTGTACCTACACCAAAATGGTCACAAACACTTCATTAGATCCCTTGAACTATCAAAAATACTATTGATTGGTTCATTTTTTTGTAAAAATTGAGCGGAAATTTAGGTTGCGCCATTTGCATGACTATTTTGTTGACAGTTGAGCCAACTGGCGTGACCCCTTTGCAAAAAGGAGCCAATTGGCATGGGTCCGTGCCCGATACCCGCGCCAATTGGGCGAGCCCTAAATTTGAAAATATCCCCTCAGGGATCCTAAATCACAGTGGAATTCTATAAAAAAAATGGATTGAAACATGGCTAAGGGAAGCACCTCTTACCTGGAAAAAACGAGAACTGAAATGATGTACTGGATCGTCCACAATCGTCGTCGCAAGTTCACACAGGAAAAACTCACTGTTGCTCTCCAGAAGAGGTAAAAAGTAAAAGTAAATATGTTTTTACTATTTTTTTCATATTTATAAATTTTCATGATCAAATTAGGTTTTGAAGCTTATTTTTCCAATATTTTATTATATTTAATCGAAAAATGGGTTTTACGCTTGCTTTCTTGTGCAGCAACGGGTTTTCACGTGACTAGGACGACGATACGAGTTGTATTTTATACTTTTTCAGACTCGGTAAAAACAAAAAAAAGTCACTATTGGAGTCATCTTTCATCTCTTTTCTGGCTCTCTAAACATGAAAATATTGTTGAGTCCCTTGTTGTTTTGATCTCATTAAATTAGCTGCGAAAAGACATCTACCCAGTATACGTTTACCCCTTTTTCAGGCTGGGATAGATTATTTACGAAAAAGGAATACCTTAGCCTATCGTGACTAGGAGGTTTTCTTAGACACAGTTTTCTACCTTTTCGGATCTTAGGAACTATCTACGAAAAGGGATTATTGGAGTTTACTTTTCCAATATCTTTTCAAACTCTCTAAACATGAAAAGACGCTGAGTTCTTCCCTTGTCAGACTCCTTAAAACCTGATGACATCGGATTCCGTCGTAATGATGATACTCGAGTTCCTCCTTCCTAGGGCTCATTAAATGTACTAGGTTGGATTTTTTCGAAGGAAAAACTTATATCACAAGAATATGCTATCCCCTTCAAGCTTGTTTTCAAAAATAATTGCGGTACTCGCCATAAATGTTGGGGAAAAATGAAACTAGTATCATCGTCGTGTTGGCAATATGTCGCTCTTGAACATGGCACTTGTCTGCATTTGTATTGGGTTGGGGAGATCTCATCTTGTTTTTTGCTTGCCTCTATGGGCTTGGGTTATCTTTTTTGACCTCTCATATGTTCTTTGCCTCGTCATCATGACCCCAAATCCTTTGATGTCAAATACTGCCAAATCCAGTGTCGTGCCGCCAATATGTTCAAGAGAAATTGACCTCTACAGTTTTCCACCCTCCTCTAATTCTCTACTGATCTTGATTCAAAAAAATTATGTTCCTCTATCTTGCGTCGACGATGTGGGAAAAAATATGGCCCACCTTCGATCAAGGTCACTTCTTATCGACTTCAGCTCACTATCCAGGAAGCTGATCTAGAGACTCCCTTCCGGTACCTTGGAGCCTGCATGCCTCAATGGAAGGTTCTTCACATTCTACACAAGGTTTTCATCATTGGCCTTTGATCAAATGATTCTGCGGATGTTCAACACTAGCTCACTATTCACATTCCGTGGATTGTACCTATAGTACCTTGAGAGCCATCATCATTATTGGTGGTTCCTCTTATGTCTGTTAACGGCTTTCATCATTGGCTGGTAATCAGACGATGTTCTTGCATGTTCGACTTCATCTCACTTATTCACATGCTAGGAATTGTACTCTGTGTGGGTCGAGATGGAGTGCAAGACCCTGGATTTTGTCTAATTGAATCCAGGCTACAGATTTTGTGGATTATCATGATTGGCTACATGACTCATTGATTGGATGGTTGCGACCATACCTGAGTCTGCTTACTGATCCTTACTAGATGGCTGCATCCATACCTTGGATCCTAATTATTGTATACTCTTTTATGGATGGCTGCACCCATACCACATATCATGTATTTGAGATATCAGTTGTATTTGTCTATGCAGGTTTTTCGAAGACAGTGTTTTCAGTTGGACACGTTCTCATAAAGAATTTCACCCCTCTCTCTCTCTCTCTCAGGCCTCATGCTTTAGGGGGCATATGTTACATAGTAATTTGTCACCGTCCCTGAAATCCCTCATCCCGCACATTGGAGGGTCTTTCCTGTGACCTGTGAGAAGTGACATGACCTGAAACCACTTTCATGGCATCCCCCTTGACAAGGAAAACCATTCATATAAAGAAATTTTCCTTGGAAAAACCCTAAAAATTGATCTTTTGGCCTTGGCTCGACTAGCCATTTCAGCTCTCGTGCCAATGGGGAAAATCCACCAAAGAGGGCATGCCAAATGGCGCTCTGTCCCAGTGTCTTGCTCGTGCTAAGCTTAATAAGGATTATTTTTTTTTAAATAAATGGTGGAAGTTTGATTCCAACAAACTCCTGAACGAGTCTCTAAAATGAGTTGGGAGGTTTGGCTCTGGATCTCCATGTATGGGAGGTGGTTTTCCACCTATCATGGAAGCTTCCTTGAGGATAGGGCCAATCCCACAATTGTAGGTATCCCAACTCGCCTTCCACCATTTATATAAGCTTGCCATTTTCCCTTAGCAAGATAGTAGTCCTAAGAGCGCTATAGAAGAGTTGAACTTATAGTAATGAGACTATCGCCAGATAGCCTTTGAGAGCCAAGCCGAAGAGAGAGAGCTTTGTCCCATTTCCGACGAGCTTCATTGAGACGTGCTCCGTTGTTGACCCCATCGAAGGAAGATCCAGCGTCAGAGCTTTGGGTTTTATCTTTCCTTTTTTATTATTAATGATAATTGACTTTGATTATGGTTTCATTCATGTGTCTTTGTCTTTGATGCAATGAATTACATCCTATTTGACTGATGTATGGTTACAAGATTTAGATTATGTGTTGTGTATCATTGTGTTTCTTCACATGTGTGCAGGTTTTCGGACGTGTTAAGTGGAAGGATCGTGATCTGCCAAAGCAGAGGATGGGAAGCATCATCCTTTCTTCAAACAACCATTGCGTAGGAACTGAGGTAGGCAACTCGTTGTGTTTTTTCATTTTTTTAACTAGAGACCTGCATCACTGTGTGTCTAATTGTTGCTAGACCCGATCTAGGCTAGTAGGGATCACCTATGTCCACAGAGTGGATTTACCTCTCCAACAAAGGGTTTGAAAATGTAATTCATCAACCCTTGAAATGTAGAAGGTGCATTGGTAAGGCCAAAAGGAATGACCAAAAATTGATATTGACCCTCATGAGTTACAAAGTTTGTTTTTGGAATATCTTCAATCTTCATTCTAATTCGATGATATCTAGAAAAAAGATCCAACTTGGTAAAATAAATAGTGCCATGTAATTCATCAATCAGACGAATGGGAAATTTATATTTAATAGTGAAATTATTAAGTTCCCTATAATCCATACATATGTGCCATGATCCATCCTTCTTGTGCACTGATACTACTGGAGCAGAGAAATAACTTTGACTAGATTGAATTATACCATCTTCTAAAATTTCTGCAATCATTCGTTCAATTTCGCTCTTTTGGACATAAGGATATCTGTAAGGCCTGATGTTTGGAGGAACACTTCCCGGACTCGAATGAATAGCATGCTCATGATCATGAATAGGTGGAAGTCCTTTGGGAGTATCCAACACCTTGGAATGATTGTCCAATACTTTTTGGAGATCTGGATAAATAGATGATTTTGATGTTGGAACTTCTAGTGAGCATATTTTACAATTACACCTCATTGTTCTTTATTAAGAATATCCTGTGTTCCTCTGGAATATCAGTTACCCTTATATTCAATTTTTGGAAGTCCTCAATGTGCTCCACCACTGAACCCTTTTATTTGAGATTTATCAATTGGCTAAAGAAGGTGTTGCTCTTTGTATCCTTATAATGTGCTATCATTTCCTCCGTAAAAATTGACCAAGTGAAAATTATTTTACAGGAGCAAAGCCATCGATACCATACAAATTTATTTTGTTCTAAATGTAAAGTTGCAATGCATACCTTTTGTGTGTTTTGCACATTATTGAGATAAAAAATATTACTCCATCTGCAGTATCCATGTTATGGGATCCTTGTCATCAAAATTCCTTATATCAATATTTGGAATATGGTGGTTCTTCCATCCAACATTAGATTTTATGAAATCACAATTAACATTTATTTTGTTTTCATCATGAGTTTCCTCTACTATATTTTCAGCTTTAGGAAAAATTTCTTGTATCAACTTTGTCAAACCTTCCATGTGTGCATTTAGATCATTCTTCATGTTTTCCATGTTGTCTTTCATGTCATCCATATTATCTTCCATCCCATCTTCCATGCCATCCATCTTAGCTTCCACGCCTTTCTTCAAAGCTTCCATTTCATTTTTTGTTGCTCTTTGCGAGAGCGAAATTTGGTGCACTTTCTCTTGTAATTTTGAGACGTCATGTTGCAATTCTTCATCTTCATTAGTCATAGTAGAGCCTTATAAAGGCTTAGTGGGTGTTGAATTATTTTTAGGAGGAATTTTATAACCGAATATTGATATCTATTCTACAATATGCCCTTGGAATCAATTCAAACTATTTTTTCACGCAAGACTTATGCAATTCGAAGAAAAACAATATACATCTTTTTATTGATTTTTAGGAGCTCGATATTGAAACTAAATTATCTCTTTTATTTTGGATCTTCAATATATTAAATTAGGTTCTATAGTAGCCCTCTGAAGCTTTTTTCAATTTCCATAGGTCTCACCTGATTTGGATTCTTCAATAAAAAATTATGCCCAATCTCCCACAATGACCTAATTATGGGTTAGTTCAGTTGAGAAAACTTGTACGGCATGCTAGGTATCATTGTTTCCTCCTTCGGCTCTGAAATTGATATAAAGGAAACTACAGTCCATGTACTTGTGGCCAATTTTTACATAATTCCAATCCTATGCACAGAGTGAGAGTTATGACAATTTTTCCAGACGATTTTTCCAGGGTCACCTCTTTGAGATGAAATTTGGAAGCCTGAAACAACACTAAATTCCATAGATCATATCTTAGAAAATATTGTGAATAAAGCTCTGGAATTTTTCCACAACATTCCTTAGGATTTCATATTCTCTCTGTAACAATTTCAGCTTCTGAAACCTCGTAGGAAATAATTTATTTTGAAAATTCCACGATGACCTGTTTATGTTAAATTCAGGAGCTTGCAAAAATCCCTAACTTCCACAGATTATATCTCCAAAAATATTGTGAACCAAGATCTAAAATTTTTCCACGATGTTCCTCAAGATTTTGGCTTCCCACTCTACACATTTCAGCTTCTAAAACTTTGTAGAAAAAATTTTATAGATAAATTTCCATGATGACCTGTTTGGAGCAACAAAACCCTAGAATCCAAAGCTCTGATACTAAATGTTATGAAACCAGTTCGAAAAATAGAAGAGAAGAGAGATCAATGCCTTAGAAATCAACCACTTTGAGGGGGAAACTCAAATAAATTACATAAATGAACAATTCTTGGATGATACAAATGGAAAAACCTCCTTCTATATATAGGGGTCCATGGGATCACAATATAATCCTAGCCGACTTAACAATAATAATGTAAGGGAACAATAATAACAATATGGGGGTTACAAGGGTACAACAATAATAATAATGGGGATACACTAATAAAAATAAGAGACTACACTAGTAATATGGGGACCTAACACACAGAGATTGTGCGTAGTGGGAAAAACTAGTCGTTGGGACAGTGACTCTGGGTAAAAAGTCAATTTTATCGTTGTGTGGAGTGGGTTTTCTGCATTTAATGAGGATATATTACGAGATTTTTGACCTTTTTTATAGGGATAAGGTGCCATCAATGAAGTTCTGACCGGTTTTACCATGGATCATCTATAAAAGTAGGGGCATAGGTCATAGTATATTCCTTTGTTGTCTAAGTGAATTGCACTTTAAAATTATCTTTGAGAACTATATGTCTAGTTGTGAGACCCCCACATCTGTTGTGAGTAACCCCGTGTTAAGTTTAAAACCCAGAATGATGGCCACTAACCCCGAGAGTGTGTCGTCTAAGGAGAGATTTGTGTCAGTCACAGCATCTACTGAGCTCGGCTCCGACGATGTCCATGAAGTTGTTCCCAAGGTGCATGAAGTCATGTCCATGCTGAATAAAGGAAAAGGAAAGATGACCAAGGTTTCATCCTCAAATTCATGGACGTCACCTAGATAAATCATGTCCCTACACCAGGCAACAAAGGATAGGTCTCCTATAGGTGACCCGATGAAGAGACCCATGAGTGCAACTGAGTAGGCTATGCTCTTATTTGATCCCATCTCATGGCTCCCAAAGTATTTAATACCACGCAGACCCTCTGTGAAGGTGCCAAATTATTTGGACATGATGCATGATTATTTTTAGATGCCCTTAATTCTAGAGGCAGTCACAATTGAGGGGGATATGTTCAGGAAGATCCCTGCAGTCAAGTTTGATGATTACGACCTGGTGAAAGAGAATACATTCCCAGAATTGGCACCAAAGTAATACTTGGAGTGAGTAGTGTATTTCGGAGTTGTAAACGTATAACCCATGCCTTGGGCGTGCAGGCTGAGTAATGCTAGAATTCTCAATATGTTGAGGATTCCCCACTTTGGCAGGTATCCCATCATAGACATATGTGTGCTCCAGCTGCTGGAATTGGTACATGATGGGTTCCTATGGATCTAGAAACATATTCCTATATACACTGTGTTGATCCATCGAATCACCGACCCGGAAAATAAGGGGCCCAATCCTATGGCCAGTTATGGAAAAAGCCAGTTGTTGAAGGTAGTTTCCTGTTGTAGCCACTACAACCACCCTCCAAAATTTGGCATCAGTTTGAAATTTTAGAGCCCTTGCTGCTTTTGATGACATACATGAGGATAGGCTCATTACCCAACATCAACCCTAGATCTTGAGGGTCAATCCTAGATAGGTAACCTTAGATCAAAAGCTAGATTTAGGTGTTTTCTTCTAATTAAAGTCACAAAGTTACACTTCCCTCAACCTTCAAAATTATGTGACCTAGGGACCCTGCGACCTAGCCAAGGTCGCCTAGTCACTAGGTCTCTAGGTCGCAAATTGTTTCGAAAGCTAACCTTTGTGACCATGCGACATCATGACCCAATGACACCCCAAGTCGCCAGGTCACAAGTTCACAAGGCCACAAATGTACACAGATAACCTCCCATGCAACCTTGTGACTTCCATTAAGGCCTGAATGTGTGACCCCTTTATATATACAGGGGTCACGTAGGTCGCATTCGACATGCACGACGGATTTCACAAAGCATCTAATAAACTAACAAAAGTGTGTTTTCTTCTAGGTAAGTCACTGAAGCCTCCAACATTTTCTATTTCTTTTGACTGTTGAAACTACCTAAACCTGCACCCATAGCTAGGCTATTAAACATCATAGATTCCTATCAGTAGTAGCCCCATCCTTAGGCCATTTTCCCCTCTAAAGCTCCTTTTATATCATGCTCATCCCATCATGTCCAGACCAACTCTAGCCCTTTTGGCTACCCTCTGTTACCTTGTATATCCATCCCCAAGCCACCTATGATCCCTTAAAATTTGATTCCCATCCTTTTCTTTGACTTTTCCCCATGTTCCTTGTAGGTTGTGCCAGCTTGTTTTCGCCTAAAAACTCCCTAGTGTGACCTTGTGACTTTTCGAACTCATGACCTAGTTGATGGGTAACCAAGTTTTAAAGTCACAAAGGTTTGGTATTTCATGTAGCTTTGACCCTGCGACCCCACGAATAGGTCTCCAGGTCCCATCCCATACACCCTGAAGCCTTTGTGACCGATACAAGTTGCAAAAACCTAGAACTCCTTGGTGCAACCTATCTTGCTGATCACTCACCCTCCCGGGTCGGCCAAGACACTATTTGGTTTAGTTAGGTGATTTTTTCTATCATCCTGTTCCATCCATGTATTTTGTCTTATCGTGTGACTATTTTATGAATATTCCAGGCGATATTGAAGTTGAGCTCGAGTGCGTTCCTATCTCTTCAGCCTCAAGCGACATGGGCCCCGCAGAAGTTCGCAGATGGCACAAGAGCCCAGAAATTGATCCAGTAGAGGGTGACGTGCCTCCACCACTGACTTCTATCTATAGAGACACAACCTGTGTTTCTAGGAAGGGTAAAAATATGTCTTAGTATGAAATTTACCAAGATTTAACAAATAAGGAATTTCTAGAGGACCTTGTAGACTGATAGGTATACATACAGGTGAAGAGAACCAAACTGCACTATGTGGTTTCTCACCCTCCAATATTCTCGTGTGCGGAAGTGATCGAATGGATCCTCCAAAAGGTGGACTCAAAGAACTGGGTAATCTAAGACCACGCCAGAAAATCCTTCGCCAACATATCCCCAAGGGATGCCAAAGTATACTATTCACTTCCAAGTAATGAAGAATCCTTAAACTCCTGGTGGATAGTGACACATGACATGTCGGTATAGGACACCCTAAGGAGTTTGCGGGAAGACCTAGAAAAGTTCATGGGGAAGAAAGATCAAGAATATAAGACCGAGGGTCTGAGGAAAGTGTATAGGATTTCCATGGCCATGATGTGACTAATGTATGGCGGGATGGATGCCACTACCGTCAACGGAGCATGGTTCCTCTCATGTACATAGTCACCACCTATGACACTCGCTTTAACTGGGCCCATCTATTAACATCAGCTCTAATGGAAAACATATCAACAACACAGGTACTGGAAGAAGGGATAGCATCAAAGTTCTATATGGCCTCCTACCTATTAGATGCAGTATGCTCGCGATGTCGCTTTGATAATTAGTCGCATAAATGGAATGCAGTCACCATACGTATGATTCATAAGGACTTGAAAATTTTATGGGACACAAAATTTGAGCGGGACATCGATGTTATCTCAGAAAATTTCATTACCGCAATGTACCCTCATCTCTTTGGGGCAGATCCACCTTGCATGTCCAGAAGAGCCATGGAAACTATCATCAAGGTATCCCACTAGTTTCCCATAAAATAAGGCACCTTCATAAGGGTCTTCGGATCTTTCAAGCATCCCGATGCATTTCCCAAGTTCGTTATAGATAATATGTTGTTACAAGAATTATGCTACCAGATGACAAGTGGTTTTTCCAAAACGTTGAGTAAGGGTAAGAAGAAACCATGGCCTACCCTCCCACTGACCATTGACGCTCACACATTCAAATACTTTAAGGAATTAGAGGTGGAAGACAAAAACATAAGGGGTTTCCATTTTGTGAGTTTGGATTTCCGATTGTATGACCGAGAGAGGATTGTCCATGTGCACTGCAAGCAGGCTAAGTTTAACTAGACAATCAACACACAAAGACCACCTTGGAAAATGAAGTGAGGAACTGGTATAAAAAGCTCAGGGAGGTAGCTCTGGAAGAGGAATTTGATTTATATGGAAACCAAGGAGATTAGTCTCAATATTATCAAACCCTATAGGATAGAGCTAATGCCATGAAGTGGGAAACACCAACGAATGGAGAATCTACTTCTCGGCCCAAGAAACCCAATAACACCTCAGGCGCTAAACCTCCAGAGAATACACAAGAAAAGGGAGAGAAATAGACCAAAGAACAATGAAATTCTGAGAAAAATCAAAGGGAAGAAGAGCTTAAGAAGACCCAATAATCTCTAGCATAGCAGGAAGTAGAAGAGAGCCGAAGACAATAGGAAGAAGAAGAACACAAGAAATGGCATGAAGGAGAAAAAAGGCAAAAGAAGATGGGAGAGAAACATAAAATAAAGCAAGTAGAAGAGCCTCACAAGAATAAAGAAGAAGAAGAAGATAAAGCCAAAGAAGAAGCTAAATCCAAAGAAGAAGAACAGTAGAGAAGATAATAAAAAAGTAGGTTGAAACATGAACAAGATAAAAAATAAGCTGAGAAAAGAAGAAAGGAAGAGGAAGCACGAAAACATTGGGAAGAGGCAACCAAGGAGGCAGAGGGAAGTGGGTCACAACCCTTACAAATCAGGAGAATAGCAGACCTGCCACCTATATACATACCCCCAGCAACTCCCATGATAGGAGGGCACTTCCCATTCTCAGAAGTTGGTCTCTCAAGGGAACAAGAGGATGATGTACTGGATCTGATGAGGCTACCTTAAAATTAGTACACTCACAATATTAGGCAGGAGAGGAGAAAATGTCTTTCCAGAACCTGGCCAAACCTCTAGAAGTAACCACTGAAAAGGACATATTCCTAGACACCATGACAAATCCCATAATGATAGCATTCGGCGGAACCACTTTTGGAACTGCCACAGAAGAAAACACTAGAAAAATGAGCAGAGAGATATTATTACTACAGAAAATGCTCCGTATAGCTGAGCAGAGGGCCACTCAAGTAGAAGAGCAAAAGAAGGCCCTGGAAATCGAAAATTAAACGCTACATCTTGCACTCACCCAAGCCGGTAGACTACAAGCTGCCATCCAAGAAGAGCTAGACATCATGGGTAGGAACATGGTACAAGTTTACGAAGAAATGATGAGGCTGAGGCAATCATTCTCTCCCTTAGCAGGGGTACAAGAAAAAACAAGGAATAAGTCCGCCCAGATAAAATAAGCCTCTAGAACACTTGAAATCATATTGGAATAGTTTGAGAGATACTCGCAAGCCCTTGCCACTCTACCAAAGAAGGATTGGATCCACACCCAGAATGACAAGGTATAGATGTGGATGAAGCTACAATCCTGGGATAAGCTCATGAAAGATGTAGACAAGGTAATGGCTATATATGGGCATCTCATCAATGGCATCGACTTGATGGCAGAAGTGCATCACATACCTTCTATGGGTACCTTGACCCCAAAAAAGGTGTGGGAATAAGTATTATAAGATATTCAATCATTTCTAGATCCGATCAGATAGGAAGCCATCTCAAAGGGCCTCCCAGCTACCAAGGAAAACATCATATAGTATGTCATTGAACCAGTCAAGATATACACCAAGTCAGCTTCGTTGTCCAATCAGATCAATTCAAAGAAGCATATGCTAGTTTTGGATGCACTTGAATGCTTTCATAGGCTCAGTGAGGATATGCCTCAACTCACCCCAATATCCACTAAATATCAAGCCTGGTAGACCTATCTCAAGGAGCAACAACAAGTGGAAACCCCACTGAAAGATGTAGACAAGGTAATGGCTATATATGGGCATCTCATCAATGGCATCGACTTGATGGCAGAAGTGCATCACATACCTTCTATGGGTACCTTGACCCCAAAAAAGGTGTGGGAATAAGTATTATAAGATATTCAATCATTTCTAGATCCGATCAGATAGGAAGCCATCTCAAAGGGCCTCCCAGCTACCAAGGAAAACATCATATAGTATGTCATTGAACCAGTCAAGATATACACCAAGTCAGCTTCGTTGTCCAATCAGATCAATTCAAAGAAGCATATGCTAGTTTTGGATGCACTTGAATGCTTTCATAGGCTCAGTGAGGATATGCCTCAACTCACCCCAATATCCACTAAATATCAAGCCTGGTAGACCTATCTCAAGGAGCAACAACAAGTGGAAACCCCAACCCTATCTATCACAAAATTGCTCCCATGAAATTAACTAGACAAAGAGGTTGCAGATGCAATCAAGCCACAGGTCACAAAAGGAGAGAGAGATATAATTGTATAGAATTGAAATTATGTCAGGGAATGAATACAACTGATTGTTTTGGATATCGCTATTGGATATGATGGAGGCTTTCATGTATTAACACCATGAATAGAGTTCTTTTGAATGTTTGATGCTATTCGTAACTGACTGGTTTGTATTTCTATTCACACATTGTTTATGTCTTTGAGCGCTTTTGATATGTGGATGATGTATGATGGTTTAATGTAGGGATATGTTAACAACCTAGCTTGTTGATATGTACCTAAATCTCTTCTAAAATATGCTTAGGTAAATGAAGGACTTTTTATCATAGTGAGTTGTTTCTCTTATGTTTTAGTGAGCCTTCATATGACTATGGCCCTAATGAATTTTTGTTAACAACACTCCTCATGGGTTGCACGCTTTAGATTTCACTTTTCTATTCATGGTGTTTCATTTGCAGGGTATCCATCATCCATTGAATTTGCTTCATCCAGTAGCCGTACATTATAATTATTTTGAATCCCCTCTTTATCTGAGAAAGGGCGCATATCTCACCAGTGTAATGGCAATTGGGCCCACATACCGGATGGGATCCCTATCACAAACGGTGTAAAGTCTAGTTGGGATTTTATACCGGGGAGATCCCCTTACTGTTGGCAAGTCAATTTTACTCATCAACAGAATTGGTGCTAGAAGGAGGGCCTGATGGAAAAATCCCACCAAGATAGTAACATCTCTTTGCAAACCCCCAAAAACCCCTTCATAGGCCCAGGCCAGAACGGGGAGAGATCAATTTTGATAACACCAGTCCTCAACCCCTTGAGAATACTCCCCTAGAGGAGGACCCCCAGTTCTATGAGGTCACAACAGACCAGCTGAGAGCTTTACGTCTGCTTTCCCATGATATCATCAGAGACCTCCAACACCTCCATGCTACTATTTCCCTATCCAACCCACGAACCCCTGAGATGCATCACACCTGCTAGGGTGTCCTAGTCAACCTCATGCCTCAACTCATAAGCATGATGCTAGACAAATACGTAGATTTGGTTGACCAAATCTTAGCTGAAGGCCTTGATAGCTCCTTCGGGTTTGACAGAGGAGGCCTTCAAACCATTACTACTAGAGTCCCCACCATTTCCCAATAGAACACTGGACCCCAGGTTAATCCTCTTGTAAATGAGAATAACCAAGCAAATGACCTAGCAGGGGGAGGGGTCGGAAGAGGTCGGGGAAATACAGGCCAGGGAAATGGTCGAAACATAGACCATACTCATCACCTCCATGGAAAACAAAACCAACAACCTTTTCTTTTCAACGACAACTTTAGTGGCTTTATAAATTTAAGGAATCATAGGAATATTGAAAATCTAAGAGTTCCCCGGAATCAAGACATGAAATCCCAACATGAGGGTGAAGCCTAAAAGTCTAGAGTTGGGAGTGAATATAAAAATGAAACTAAGAACATCATAATTCCACCTTTGTGCAGAGCAAGGTGGGTATAACCCCTGGCTTGGACAACACAATCCCCTTTAGGTGTCTGAGGTCCGCTTCATGACACACCCTGACACCCAGAAAAGCACCTAGCCAAGTTCGATACTGAAAAGGGAGACTTTAGCCGAAGGTTACATTAGTAACTTCTACCTTGCTCTGCAAATGATGAGGGTGTAGTACAATGATGTAGTGCGCTGGCTATTTCCACACACATTAGAAAAAAAAGCCACTACTTGGTATCGATCATTGCCTGTTGTTTCCATCTCGACCTGAGAAGAATTTCACTGAACATTCCTTGATAAATTCTCTGAGTAAAAAACACCCTCTATGCTCCTTATGGAGTTTAGCACCTTAAAGTGCGAAAAGTAGGAGAAGGTAAAATATTTGAATTAGCGTTTTGCATCCATTCTGAACATGTTTCCCCTGAACATGGTCTTTTATGATTCGATCATGATAGACTATTACACAAGGGCCCTGCCATGGGACATTTTTGTGTTTGTTAAATGCAAATCTAGAGCCACCCTGGCCAATAATTTCATCACAACTCTCGCCGTTGAGAAAGATATTTTTTCCATACGGGCTCTAGATCATGAAAACCGAGATGACCCAAAATCTACTATGAAGAAGGCGCATCCCTTGACCAGTAAATTTAGAGACAAGTATAAGGACCCCTTCGATTTCGAGAGCATCGCTAAATCCCTAAATCTCTTAAAAAAAGAAGTCTCTAACTTTAAAAGGAAAAAAAAAAATCTTTCCTCAGGTGGAAAGCCCCAAAATCCATTCTTTAGGAAGAACAATAGCATGCTCAATCATCCTCCACCCAATCCCAACGCAAACTTCAATGTAGAAGAGATTGGGAAAGATAACTTCTTCTCTTTCCACCAAGCTTCCCACTCTAAGAGGAATTTCCCCCAATGGATCAATAGCATGACTGTGGTAGTGAATCAACTACTAGAGGATCAGATGGTAGGGGAGATGGATGAAGAAGTTGACCCAGATGATGAAGAAGTATTTCCTCCAGATGAAAATTTAGGATCGATGGTTTTGAACTTTGAGGTGATCTACAGAGAAGAACCTAAATATGATACAGAAATTAATATGGCTGACAATCCCCAATCCAAGACTCTCTAGACCTACTGCCTGAGGAGCAAAGGTCCAGTATCCAATCACACTTTTGAGGAGAAGAGCAAAGCATTTTTGAAGAAAATAGTAATATTCCCAAATGGGAAAACTCAGCAATACTTGCAGTAAAAACGCATTTTTCAGAAATGTATGCAATAACAGTTAAATTCATCCCATGGATCCATTCATTCATACATTATAACAGCTATATATAAAAGGATATTTGAAACAATTCATGTTAGCTTAGTTAAACAAGCCTCCAAAACCATTATTGCTCAAAAATCATGCAAAAAGAGGGGCTGCAACCATGAATTAAAGCTGGAATACCCTGACAACGTTATTTTATTGGGTTTGCAATACCAGTAGGTTGTACATCAGATCTAGAGCTAATATGTGCATAAAAATTTAGATCTATATCAGATCCATGCACTATACAAGCTCCTCTATAGAACCCGCTTGAGGTTTTCAGCAAAACACCAAGTACAAATTGTAGATCTGAGATCTAAGGCTGAAAATATAATAAAATATTCATATCTAAAAGGTGGATCTAATCTGATATGAACAATAATACGAACTCCTCCAATAGATTTCCAAAGTGAAGGGCAGATCCCCAACACTTAGAAAATCACCTCTCCAATAGGTGCGTTGAACCACCCTGCAGCTGCTTCTTCATAAATTATGTAGATCTGGATCTAGACTGCACTGTAGGTGACAAAATGTATTTGGCCTGCATCCAAGATATGAAAATGAGACTCAATACCTTCAATATTGTCCTTCCAATGGAGTAGAACCCTCCTCCATTGAAAATGAGCACTGAAATGGCCTAGATCTGAAGATATGGTCTCCACTTGCTACAACTTACTAAAATAGACAAACCCTCAACAGGGTCTATGCTATCAAAGGAACATGAAGCTTGGAATTAGCTAGATAGTGGAAAATATGGTGCAAGAATCCTCCAAGAGCTACTCAATGGAAGAGGTGGGATTCCTGATTAGGAACACCCAATGCTAAACAACATTCAATCTCATCTAAACAGAAAGAGAAAGTATATGTATAAACAAACCATATAATTAGAAATCATCATCCTAAGCTAAACCCATATGGCTACCATCCTCTTCCTTATAAACAATGTGAGCCTTCTCACCTTGGGTCCCACTCATTAGGGTTTCCATCTTCATGCAATGAATCTCCCTCCAAAACTGTGCTATCCCATCATCAATGCCACTCCTCCATAAAAATGCTATTGGATTTGGTCGACCTTGATTGGATCTTAATGCAATGTCCTCTTCCACACACAAGGTGGCTTTATTCTAGCTATCTAAACTGATCCATATTCCCACTAGGTTATCTTCATTAATGTTCCACTTCCTCCATACTAGATTTTTTGACTTGGTCAAACTTGACTTTGTCCACATGCATTAGCCTTTGTTCACACATGAAGGTGTTTTATCCAGCTATGAATTTGATCCATTTCCCCATTAAGAGGGATTTTATTTCTGCTAAAATATTTATGGGTCTCCCTACCCATTTCTTCATCTAACTATGTGTTTGGAGAAAAATTAATATTTCAATTAGCTGCATGCTAATTTAGGAATACTATAGTCCTCCCCTCCCAAATGTTGCTTGTCCTGAAGAAAATGCAATGATAGAAATAAAGAGCCTCTCCTCTTCCTCTTGTATCATCCTCGAGTGATAATTTTCTCCAAAGAACAATATTCTTTCTCATCAATGTGTTCTCAAGTTGTTCCTCCCTTGTGTTAATGCATGCCTTTGGTGAAAAATCCAAATGGATCTCATCATGAAAAAGTGGGATATCCATGGGAACAACTATATGTGGTCTAGAGGCCTTCTTGACGTATGGAATCAGAAATATATTGGGAATCATCATCCCCATGTGAAGCCTCCATCCCCAAGCTATCATCCACAAAAATTGAGTCACCCTCTAACATGGTAACTCCTAAAACATATCTGCCACCTTAGGCCCCTGCAAAGAAGGTGGGTTGCATAGATGACTATGTGGGACTAAAATGTCCATCCCACATTGTTTCTTTCTCCACTTATGGTATGTATGGGATTGCTGCTGATCTTGGGCTGAAATATGATGGTCTTCAAGAATGACCAAAGTTACCCCACCAATCGAAAAATCCACGAAGTGCCTCTCCCAAGAACTCAAGCTCTCCAAATGGCTCCTCCCACATGAAGACAGGAGGTGTAGTGTGGTAATCATGGTTTTCCCACTATTTCTCCTTAAACATGCAACATATGAAGTATAGAGAATCATACCCCCAATGGGCACCTCCAACTCTTGTGCCATCCTCCCCACAAAGCTTCCCATAAGAATAAGAACATCATCATTACATGGAAGCAAAAACAAATAAAAAACAAGTTTCCATATGACAACCAGGAGGTGGATCATAGTTCCATATGTGGAACTAGCGTAGTTCATCCCTTGCCTACCTCAAAACAAAGTGTAAGAAGTGTCCTTTTAGCCACTTGTTTGCTACCACAATCATCCTACAAGATGGGATCATGAAAGTAAAACTTGGTGCCAATGGTGCACACCAAAAATCATGTGGCCTCCCCCAAAAACCACAAATAAAATGGCCAACATCAATGCTGCAAATGGCCTCAAGTACATCACAATACAATATACAAGAAGGGATAATCCTGCTTGGTACAATATGCTACTCACAAAAAATAAAGGAGTGCAAATCATAATGCATAAATATACATCCTCTACTATGTACCTTGGTGATTGAGTTGAAATGGCTCAACTAAAAGTTCTCCCTCACTCTCAATGAGTAGGGAAGTGATTGTGACAACCTCTCCATCATCATTTTGGCTATGCATCTCTCCATATGATGATATACATCCTATTGGATTCCCTCCCAAGTGAAATCCTCCATCAAGGAATGATATGCATCAAATTTCATGGAAAGAAAGCCCACATGTGATGCATGTAATAGCTTCTCATTGAGCTCAAAATATTTATTCAAGAAGACTCTACCATAAGAATAGATGACCCCATCATCCACCATGTATCTATCACCTCCCTCCGAGTTATCAAGAATCATGCAAGCACCAAGATCCTTAGAGTACTCTACCAAAATTTGAGACCTCCAATATGGATCAATCCTCCTAAGAGACATTGCTGAAGACCGAAAATGTGAAGCTCCCCACATGATACTGTCTTTTCCTTGGACATCACTCATGCCAAATTCATCAATCACAATGATGCTATATGTGGGAGATTCCCTCCAAAGTGGAAGTACCTCCTAATCCTCCAAGGCTAAGGAGTAGCCCTTTTGCACCATGGTAGTGCCATCTCTTACTCTTGCAACATCATGCAAAGTATGGGAGAAGATCAGCCTATACTCTCTCAGTAAAAACCAAAGCAACAACAACTATAGTTGCCTCCCTACACCCTCATCATATAAATCATGGATAAACAACATGATAGTTGATATGAAAGATATCACATCACCCCAATACATCAAAACTCCTTGCTGCCATATGATGTGAGTGCCATGCCATGTTCCACCCACCAACTGACTCTTTGAAATAGAATGTGTCACGGGATGAACAAACTCTTTCAAGAGTAACCAATGTAGTCTTGCCTCCTACTTCCCAGTATCATAGATCTGCAAGTGTCTTTCCAACCTCTTGCTCCTCAATATCACCCATCCAACCCATGGTGAGTGTCTATCATCATTTCCAAAAGTGGCATTCCTCCAATGGAGAATACCATCCTCCCAAATCAAGATTTTGTCTTTGCATTTCATGGGATGTTGAAATGTAATCTCCTGGAGATCTCTGAATGAAGACCACTCATCAATGACGAAGTTGACCCCATAAGGATCCAAATAGGTGGTAGGAAAAAACCTCTAATCATGATGTGAAATGTTCATCAAGAAATATCCATCACAACCATGAGAAATGTTATCCATCATAAGATGTCCCCCAAAAACTATCTACCCATCCTTTGTCATTCATATGGGAAGGTCATTGGAATGCTCCAACAATGGTTGGGCCCCCAAATCATCAATATTTCTCAATGATAGTGCTGTTGATCTCCATGATGGTGCATCTGTTGTCTTCAGATCATACTCTATGCTAGACACATAGTTCTGCATGGCATGGTTTAGGACAATACTCTCCCCATCCTCCAAAATCCTACACTCCAACCCCAAGAGTTTTGTGCATCTCCATAATGGAACTCTAGGATGAATGTAAATATCGTCCTTGAGAAAATCAAGGCTTCCCAGCATAGTGAAATTCTGCTGCTCCAAATCAGGAATATGTTTTGACCCTTGGTCATGTAATGGCATATTCCCACAATCCCCTATATGATGTGCTGAAATAACAAGAAATGGAAACATGTGCATACCTTAGTAAAACTTGGGAACATCTTGTACTGCTATTGTTATCACTCTAATAATTCTTAAGTTGTGATATTTTTTGTTTTTAGTCAAAGAAAATTAGAGGTAACCATAGACCAACTTTTAAACTCTAAGATCTAGCCTTGTTAGGGTTCAGAGAGGGCTCTCTCTATAATATTTAACTATGTTTTAATTATATGATATTAGGCTAGTTATGATATGCAAATTGGTTTGGTTTGGTGGGAAAAATCACTTAATGAGATGGATAGTGATAGATCTGTTTGTCTATTGGGAAAAGGAGTCAAATGTCAAGCAGACAAGAATAGGATCAAGGTCAAAAAGTCAAATGTTTTGAGGGCAACATAGATAAGTCATTGAATATCTTGGAAGGTTGATTGGTGAAGTGGTTTGATTGGGATAAAGAGCAATCAAGGATTCTTTGATCTGGATAAGGAAGGAGTAGACATAGGTCATTCGAAAGAGGGAGAAATTAAGGGTTCCCTACTCTGGAAATCAGTAGAAAACATAGAAATGATAACTAGTTAAAGACAGGTTGCTTTTAACAAATCCTGTAATAATATTCCTAGTTTATCATTCAAATTTAGAACATATGTCTGGATGCATGTAAAACATAAGAAGATAAAAAATGACAGTAGAAAGTACTTCACTTCAACAACTCATCACATGAATCCTGAAATATTATGCTAGATGATTTGATCCAATTTGCTACTTGAACTTGCTACAAAAAGCCTTCAGGTACAACAAAAATGACTATAGAAATTTTCAACAATTTATTCGAGAATAATACTTCAAAAGATGAAGTATATATACAAAATTGTTTACAAAATATCCTAGAATAATCATATGATTTTCTAAGGAAATAAAAATATCTTTTACAACAAAATAGTGACAGCTGCTTAACAACTTAGCAAGCTGTCCTATTTATCCAAATAAAATAGAACTGTTGTTTTGGATTAGGTGTAGTTGGATGCTTTGATGTCTTCAACGCTGACACAAGATATTTCAAATCTATTTTGAAATATTATCGTTTGATCTGATACTCTTTAATCACTTATACACTTTAACCACTCTTTAACTGCCTTACTGTTGTAATTTCTGTTTTGACTGTGTAAAATCATCCAACTGTTTTTATCCTCTTCTCTGCAATTTGACTTTTACAGTAATTCAGTGAGTGATTCCCAAGATTCTTCATTAGGAACTTTGATCTTTTTCAGCTTCCTAAATTTCTCATATACCTCAATGCCCCTAGAAAATGTTGGTTTTATAACAAATAGGTGTTTTATCTCATGCTGTAGATAAAACAAGTCTTCAAAACTTTTATGTAAAACCTTTCCTATAGAATTTCCTTGTCCTTCTGTTTTGTCTACTTGCTCTTTTCCATGATCTTTGATCTTCTTGTTGTAGTCCTCTTATGGCATGAGTTTATCGTTAATAACAAGGATGTTTGGCAGACCTCTTTGCCTAAATATCTCAAATTTAACCATAAATTTAGTTATGGCTATGTTCATGTTTTCACATTTTTCTTCTAGTTGCTTCATCAAATTCTTCTTTGAAATTACTTTCCTTATTTCAAGGATTGTCTTTGTTCTGCCAGTAATTTTTATCTCCTCTAATTATTTCTTGTTCTTGCTGTTGATAAACTTGATTAGTTCTAGGGCTTGTTTAGGTTCGGCACCTAGTTCCTCCTTTGTTTTCTGAATTTCCTCTTGAGCTGCCTTTAGCAGATCTTTTTGCTCATATATTACCTGTATTGATGTCCAAACATCATTGATGGATTCAATTATTTTACTCCATAGTTGATTCTTCACATAATACATTGGCTCTTTCAAAGTCAAATCCTTTTGTAAATTCTTCAATTCGACATTCAACCTGTTATCGCTTTGTTCTTGAGTTTTGGCATTAATTTGGGCCAGCTTCTTTGTGTCTTCTAGATTTTCAATCATTTTCTACAATCTATTGATTTCATTGGTTTGAAGTGACATTTCCTCCACAGCTTTAATGAGCTTGTTGGCTTCATTTTTTGGTTGCATTGTTGATGTAGATGACTCTATAGCTGAGGTAGTAGAAGATGTCACTAGTACTGTTGTGGCCAGTGGTACTTTTGGTGCCAACTCTTCTTCCAGAGTTGAAGGCACAGCTGTAGTTACCATAGGAATTACTGTAGGAACTTCTTATGCTTTTGTAGCTTCTCTTTCATGGACAAGCTTGTCCATTTGGATTTCCATCTCTTTTATCTGTGCTATCAATTGTAAAATCAAGTTCATCATATCATCTTTCTGCTTGCCTCTTGCACAATTTCCTTGGCTTGTGGATGTTTTGTTGGTGCAAGCTTGAGTTGTTTTCTAAGTGCTACAATGTCAACATTATTTTTCTTCACCAATTTTTCTGCAACCTTCACATTGGCAGGATCATATCCTACTTGAATAACCAACTCTTCTAAATACTTAATCCTAATATCTTTAGCATATGAGGAAGCATTTTCCAACTTCATTTGTTCTCTCATATTTATTATTGTATTCTGAAGCTTTTGGGCACTCATTGCCTTTGTAGTAATGGTAGAATAAAGCATCTCAGAAGTTTATCTATGAAACTCAATTTGATCTAATGCATGGATATTTTCTGTAGGTACTTCAAGGTCAATTTTTTTGTAATATGCCACTGTTTTGGGAGTCTTGATTTTTGGTTGAAGTACTGAAATAATTAACTTCTTATTTGAATAATCAAAAGCTGACAAAAGTCTATTTTGGATCCTTGGTGTTTTTTTTAAATAGTGAGAATAAATCTCATTCTTGATTTCTTCATTCTTGGCCTTTATCTGCTTATATTTCTCCTTGATGTCAATATCTTTATCCTCTGCTGACTGTGAGGAGGATGCCTCCATACTCTATTGCTTCTCTATTACCTATGTTTTTGAATTATCAGGATGCTCTTCATTTAGAAGCTCCGTGGCTAGCTCATTTATAATAACCGTAGTAGCGTCTGTGTTTATCTCTAGAACATCTGTATCTTCCACTTCTATGGTCTCTTTTTCTTTTTCAACTGGATCGAGCTAAGGATTTTTATTATATATGAATTTAAACCTACTCTCTTTAGTTGTTTCAGCAGTGTAGGTACCTTCTTCTCTGACTCTTTTGATAGCTTTATTATCTTGATTTACAGTTTTCAAGGTGTGACTAGTATCACTTTGTTTAACTACTTCAATCAAGGTATTTTCTATCCACTCTGTTTGATTAGCAAATTTTCCAATTTCTGGCCTTTTTTCATGAATGTAAGGTGTCAATTTTCACTTCACCCTCCTTTTGTTGAGTATTCCTTAAGGATCATAATTCCATAAGAAGCTAAATTCAAATTTTTACTCCAGAAACTGTTTTGTTGCTTCTATTCCTGCATCTTTGTGAATACAAATGAAGGGTCCTATATGATTTTTCAACTTAAATTGGGTCTTATTTTTGGCTACCAAGAAATTGATTGAATCTGAATTTAGAATTTGGCTGATGTACTCCAAGGAAAAAACTCTCATTGGCACATACTTAGGTAGTTTATAGGGTAAAATATTTGACCCAAAAACTCTGATCTCTGTATGATTCTGATATAAGTACCATTCTCTAGTTTTACTTTGTTCTGACAGATGTAACATTTTATTTATATCATCATTGATTATTTTTTGTACACTATTTGTCAACATGTTTATCAATGGATAAACAAAGGAATCAGTAAACTCTGCATAACTGAACTCTGTAGACTCTTTTCTGATCAAATATGTCCTAAAGATGACTAAGACTGGGTACCCTTCTACATCAATATTCTGAAGTGTTATTGGGAACTCGTCTGCTTGGAAATATAAGAACATGTGAAAAAGAAAGGAAGTATACATAAATAATCCTTTAGTGGGAAATTTGACAATCTAATCATGGATGTTCTCAGCTATGTACTGAGCATAATTGTAAATGATAGAAGGAGGTTGTCCTGGTACAAAGGTAGATAAAAAACCTAGGATGGACTCATCTATATGCTTATCTGTAAAATACCCTAGGATAAAGGAAAACATAGATATGCCATGCCTTGACCCTTCAGGAAATTTGGAAGTAAAATAAGGAGGGTTTAGTTTTGGAATTTCAACATAGGCAGGCATGAAATTTTGGAAAATTTGAAACCTTTTAGGAAATTCTAGACCAATATAAAGCTTGGTGAGTGCTTCTATGGATAAAGGAACTACATTGGGGTCTGGTTTGAGTTGAGGCATTAAGTTAATTGACTCTACAATAATGGAAAAAAATATTTCTATATTTGCATTAACCATTGCTCTTTGTTAAGGTGAATAATAAGATTGACATAGCTTGATGACTTCTGGACACTGATGGGTGAGTGGAACTACATACTTGGGTATAATTGACTCCCAAATCTGGACTTCATATCCCTGATCTAATGATTTTTCAAGACTCCAGCAGTGGAGGTCTAAAATATTAAATTCATCACTGGATCAACTATTTTGTAATCCATATCTGCTAAGGGTGTATGTTCAACATCTACAACAGGAGGTGTTAGAGGATTTACAACAATTGTGGTTTTGGAAGACACTTCTGGGTTTGATTTTGACATTTTTAGACCTTCTGGGTGCTTGAAACTCTGTATTTTAGCCTTTTGAACTCTTTTGTAAGATTGAATTGTTTACAAAAGTGTTTTTGACTTTAATAGAGGTCTATGGATAAAAATAGGCACAAATTGGCTCTCTTTTGATTTTAAATATTCAAATTTGACTTTAGAATTGATCTTCGGACTCTTATAGGTTCAAGAAATGATAAAACAAGGGTTTTATCTTTTTTTTTTGATAAATTTGATTGAAAATGGTTCAAATTGGGCAAAGAGAGACTGGGATTATTTGAAAATGGTTTCTAGATAAATTCAAAGTCTTTTCAAGGTCTGCAAAGGCTAAATATATTCAATTTTTCTTTAAAAAACTATATGCAGTATTCAAACTAGGGTTTATCAGAGTTTTTACAGCAATTTCGTTCTTTGCAGGAAATCATAAGGGTTTTTCTATGAGTAAATGGGTTTCACAAGGCTTAATTTCTTAGAAATGGCTATTTTTTATGACCAAGAGGTTATTTTTTTGAAGAATACCTATTTTTCTTCACATGTATTTGGTCTTTTAAATGGGTTCTGAGGTGTTGGAGAAGATTTTGATGGCTGTGGAAGTCTTTTGGAAGCAAGCTGGATGCTTCCAGTGATCTTGACAGTAATTGTAGTGGATTTCTGGTTCATTTGAGTGAAAAATGGTGTACAGGGTTTCGTTTCTTCAGTCAGAAGGATAAACATAAAAATAACACAGAAAAGGGTTTAACTGTGCATATGGAAGTTTTGTAAGGTTTTAGGTTTAAAGCTAATCGACATTAAATGGCGTTCATGTTAGAGCGGAGTGGTTCGGCACTTAAAGGAAAAATCAGAAGTGTTTTATCGCATGGGCTTTGTGTGGTAAGTAGTTTTCTTGGATCGAATGCGATCCAATCACATATTGCCACGTGGAGGGGAGAGGGTATAGCAAAACCACCCATTTCATAAATATGAAATTGATTGTTTTTCGCGCAAGTTAAAATGCGATATGTCGTTTGGATCATTGGATCTAGAAAGATAATTGTGAACGGTGGAAATTAGATGAGGGAGTTGCTCAGTAGATGGGGCGTGAGGCCCAGATCTTTTGTGTCATGGCAGGGTTAGTTTAACATTTAAAACATTTTTTTCAACGTAAAAATAATGTTTATTTTGATATGTAGGGTAAATTGATTTACTTAGAAAATGAAACATTTACTTATGTTTTAAAACCATTGGGGCAGGATTATAATGTTTTTAACCTATGGGGAAAGGGCAGGGAAATATAACATGTGGGGTAATTAGAACCATAGGTTAATGTTAAAATAATGGGTTTTGGGTATTTAAATAAAAAAAATTTATAAATACACAAGAAGGGATAATCTAAAGGATTTAATACCTTATGTTAAAAATTAATATGAAATGAATAAGAATGAATGAAAATGCAAAAATAATGAATAAGAATGAATGAAAATGCAAAAATAAACTAAGTGTAAAATAGGCATTTGAGCATAATAATGATCCCATTTTAATATTTACACATAATACTTAGGATAAATTGTATTTTATATTTTTTTTAGTGTTTTTCGATGAAATGAAATTAATTAAGAGGGGAATTTACTTTTTCTAAGCAAAAAAGGTGTTTTACTTAGGAAAAGGGATTGTTTTTTTGGAAGAGGGTGAATATGCTGAGGAAATGGATTTTCATGAAGGGAATCAAGTACTTTGACCAATCAGTTATTATCCTTGGGTCTGATCCCAACAAAATTCAGAGAAATGCTCTGAGCCACTTTAACTGAAGGTTTTAAATACTGGATCATTGTGGGGGAGGGGAAATTAGTAATTTTCCATATGATGCTTTATTACATGCCTTGCACAACTGCTTTCTACCTACCCATAATTATTCTAACATTTTTTACTTCATTTGCATGGGTGCATTTAAGCTTGCAACCCTAAATCCATTTTATTTTAAAGCATAAAAATATCTAATTCTAACCTATTTCATCCAAGGGCTAAGATTAAATTGTTGAGCTCCTCATTTATTTTATAACTATCTACTGACTTTTCAAGTTTAAGCTGTTTGACATATCTTTATTCTTTATCTAAAACATGAAATTCAAAGCATGAAAAGTTAATATTAAACTATTTAACTGATCATGGATTATGGCATTTTGAACAATCTGTCCATAATCATTATTTTTGCAGTAAAATTAAATAATAGTGGCATTTTGACTTGCTCACTTTCATGTCTAGTTTTTGTCTTTTTTCATTTGCGGTTCATTTTTTATTATTTTTTATATTTTCTTTTCAAGCCATTTGATCTTTCTTTCAGGACTTTTACCCTCTTTTCATTTTTTATTATTTTCAAATATGGGAAAACAACTTGCAGAAAGCAAGGTATGTACATATTTACAAGACTATCAAAGTCAATTAAAAATTTATGAACCTTATTATTATAGGACCTTAACAATGGTTCCACATGGGGATGGCATTTCCTGGTGAAATGTCAAGAACTTTAAGACTAGTAGCCTTTTAATTTTGACTGGGTTGACCTTGTAGATGTTATTATGATCTGCAATTATTCATAGTTATGAAATTTTACCTTTCAAAGCTTAGGGCCTTCTCTCCGGGCTTCAAATTTTTTAGGAAAACATCCAATCCAATCTAAAATCTTCAATGTTTATGTACAATGGAAAAATTAAACAAAATTAACTATTTTTTATCTTTGAGGAGTAGTAGTGCTTCATCATTCTGCCATTGGCTAGTCCACCTAGCAGATTTGATCCATCCATTTCTTTCAAAAACAAAGCATTGTTACCTTTGTAACCATAAATAACATAAGGTCCTTTCCATAGAAAATCAAATTTTCAATGTTTACCCTTCTCTTCTCTCCTTGAATCCCATTTTAACACTTTGTCTCCAATGTAGAAATCATCTTCTTTACTCTTTTTGTCAAAAAATTTCTTTATCTTATCTTGGATAAATTGAGACTTAAGATAAACCTCTTCTCTTTTTTGCTGCAAGTGAATGGTTTGATTAATCCTTCTTTGAATATCGTTGGTTTCAACCTATAATTCTTGGATTATCTTCATTACTTGTACTCCTAAGGAAGATGGAAAAACAACATCCATTCCATAAAAATGTTGGTAAGGAGATGTACCAATAGATTTTTTGGTGGTAATTCTATCTGCCCATAAGGCATTGAACAACTTCTTGTTCCAAGTCTTTTTGTTATCTTCTAGTAATTTCTTAATGATTTTTACAAGGCTTTTATTTGAGGATTCAGCAAGGCCATTACCTTGAGGGTAATATGCAGTAGAATGGCCTAGGGTAATGTGATATTTATGGAAAAAATCAATCATCTTTTTGGATTTGAATGCAGTTGCATTATCAGTAATAATCTTTTGAGGACATCCAAATCTTTAAATTATGTTGCTTTCTAAAAAGGAGATAATTACAATGTTAGTGGTTGCCTAGAGGGTATGGCTTAAATCCACTTAGTAAAATAGTCAGTGGCTGTCATAACCCACTTGTATTGGGCTAATGATGGAGGGTGAATTTCACCAATGAAGTCAAGACCCCATTGTTTAAATGGAATTTCTGTTGAGATAGGTTTTAAGGGAAATGGTAAGAGATTTTTCTTTCCCTCAAATATTTGGCACTTGTGACAGTAGGTCACATACCTTTTTACATATGCAAACAAAGTAGGCCAGTAAAAACTAGCTCTCAGGATTTTTTCTGCAGTAGTCTTCCAGTATAGATGTCCTCCACAGTCACCTTCATGAAATTCTTCTAAAACTTTGTTAGCTTATTCTTTTAGAAAAAAAATTATTAAAATTCCACTATGATCTTTCCAAAAAAATTACATTATCTAATATACAAAATCTTACTGCCTTTAGTTTTAAGAATCTAGCTTTTGTTCTTGATAATCCACGAGGAGCTTGTAATTTTAGTAATACAAATATGATATCTACATACCATGGTGAGTCTGAAAAGGCTTCACTGATCTCTGGAGTCTCCATGTCTTCCTGATCATCTACTTGGGCAATAAAATTTATGTCTAGGGCATGACAATTAGATTCAGCCATGAGTTTGGCTAAACCTTGACCTTTTATAAGTTTAGTGGGTTTTATCTCTATGTCATATTCCAAAATTGTGGAAATCCACTTACCTCTTCTACCATCAAGACCATCCTGAGTTATAATGTCTTTTACTACTGCATTTGGAACATAAGAAATGATGTGTGAATAAATAATGTACACTCTGAAATATTTAATGGCCTTTACCAAAGCTAGGGTCTATTACTCCATGATATTGTACTTCAAAGTGGCATCTCTAAGTGTTTTGCAAAAGAAAGATATGGGATTCTCATAGCCCTAATCATTTTTTTGCAGTAAAACTGTAGCAATGGTGTGTTCTGAAGCAATGGAGAAAATGATGAAAGTCAGGACTTATAAGAACTAGGGTTTTTGTTAAAGCCTGTTTGGTAGATTCAAATGATTGTTTGGCTTCAATAGTCCATTTAATAATTGAATCCTTTTTTAGCATGTTATTGAGTTCTCTAATTATTTCAGCTAAATTGGAGATGAATCTTCTTAACAAGTTAATTTTACCTAGAAAATCTTGTAACTCTTTTATGTTCCTAGGAGGACTAATGTTAAGAATTGCCTCTACTCTGGCAAGGTATATTCTAATTCCTTCCTTAGATATTATGTGTCCTAGTAACTTACCTTATTCTAATACAAATAAGGTTTTCTTAGGGTTTAATGAGATGCCAAACTTTCTGCATTTAATAAATACTTGTCTAAGATGATACAAGTGTTCATAATCAGTCTTAGAAAATACAGTAATGTCATCTAAATAAATTACTAAGAATTCATGAATTTCCTTTGCAAAGGCTATATCCATAGCTCTTTGAAAAGCAGCCCCTACATCCATTAAACCAAAAGGCATTTTTACATACATAAAAGTGCCCCAAGGAGTAATAAAATTTGTTTTGGCTTGATCCTCTGGTTGGACTAAAATTTGGTTGTATCCTGAAAATCCATCTAAAAGTGAAATCTTAGAAGAACCAACTACTGTTTGTAAAATGTGATCCATATTTGTTAAAGGATAATTATCTTTTAAGGATACTTTGTTTAGATTCCTAAAATCAACACATAATCTAATTTCTCCTGTCTTTTTTTTGTTGGAATTAGATTAGAAACCCAATCAGAATATCTGATTGGCGCAATTATCTGTGCATCATACATTCTTTTTACCTCTTTTTCAATCAAAGGCATCAAAACATGGTTGATCATTCTTAACTTTTGTTTAAAAGGCTTTTCGTCTTCTTTTATAGGGATTTTATGTTGTATTATATTGGTGTCATAGGATTTTAGGTCCTCATAACTACAAGCAAAAACATCTTGACATTCCTTGAAAAGAGAAATGTATTTTTATTTTTCTTGCTGAGGTAAAATTTTGGAAAGTTTTATCATCTTAGGTTTTAAATCTATGCCTATGTTACATTCCTCAATATCAGATCTAAGTGGCTCCATTTTGGGTTTTCTAGCAACATCATTTGAGTCAAATAAATCCTCTAAAAGGGTTAAGACTTTTGGTAAGAAATTATCTTTGAGATTTAATATATTAGATTCATCATCAATTATCTCATCAATTTCTACTTTCTCTAAGTTATCTATATCTGATTGACTAAATTTAGTAGGTCTAGCAAACTTTACATTATTTACATCTATATTATTTAAATCAATTTCACTATCTAAATCCTGATCTAATGTACAGTCTATGTCTAATTTACAGTTCAGAAATTCACCTTTATTATTCATAAAATGGTAAATATGTTGATCTTGTGAGAAAATTTTCCAATATTTGAGGTTATATGGAATCATTGGTCTGTGTTTTAATTCTACAGTGTACTTATGATTGGGCTGAAAGGGAAAATTACAGGTACTAGAAAAATTTGCGAAGGAGTGTGCCTATATGTTTTGCTTTCTTGGTATTGCAGAAAAATTACATTCCAACAGTTCATCTATTAAATCTAACACAATTTCTCTATATCAGCCTAAGCTAGGATTATAAACAAAATATTCTCCATTTATTTGTTTTATAATAAACTTTGAATCTCCCATTATTGATATTCTTTTGCCTCCTAAGTTTATGATAATATGGAGTCCTAAAATGAGGGCTTCATACTCAGCCATATTGTTGGTACATTTAAAATTCAGTCTGAAAGCATGGCCTTCTACATGATTATTTTACATATTAGTTATCCAAACTCCTGCTCCTACTCCTAGTTTATTGACTAATCCATCAAAATCTAGGTGCCATAAAGATTCATGAAATATATTTTCACTGTCTGGTATTTTCTTTTTCTCTTTTAGTTCAGTTTTGACTTCATTGTCAGTTTCAAATTTACATAAGATAAATGAATCTAGGTTAGTAGGTGTAGTGTAAATTTGGTAATTTATTGATCTTCTGCACTACTCACCATATATTTCATCAATATTTCCCTATAGAGTTTTTTTGGTTGGCCAAAAACTGATATGGTAGCATATGACATGTCCAATTGTAGAGATCCCTGTAATTTGACTCCCCATGAGCGAGATAAAAGCAGTCCATAGTTGGGAGGGATATCAGCTACTACAATGTCCACTCTTACCAGGATATTGAACTAATGTGACATATAAATCTTTAATTAAACCTAAACATTTCACTTTTCTTGAATCAAATGAAAATAGATCTTTGTAAGGCCTTGTGATGTCTAATTTTAGGGTTTCCATTATTGCTTTGGGCATTAGATTGTGTGACGAACCTGAATCTAACATTGCATTGTGTAATATTTTGTCATGAACAGTTAAGCTAATGTAAAATGATGGAACTGCTCCATCTTGGTGTTTTCCATTAACATCAAGACCAAAAATTAACTCTGGTTGATCATCATTCAAGTTTACTAAGTCTTCTCCATCATTCATGTTTAATGTTTCAGTGATAGTTGTTTTATACAAATCATGTTTTACCAATTATGTCAAAGGATTTGGTATTTTTAATTTTGCAATTTCAGCTTGTATATTGAATGAAGTTTGTAATTTACTAAGTTGAATTAACTCTTCCTTAGTAATTGTAGTTTGAGTAGGTTTGTCTTGTTTTTCTACAGTTATCTTTTCATTTTTTGTTTGAGTTTCTTGTGTCTTACTGCTCCTAGTTTTCTTTTCAGGAATGGTTTGAGAAGTAGTAGATTTTTTTTTCAGATTTTGAATTATCAGAAGTTGTTTTGACAGTGGCAGCTTTTGGATCTGCTGATTTTGGATCAGCAGTGGATGTTTTGGAATCTAAGTTTATTGTTTTAGCAGAATTAGGTGTTTTTACAGCAACAGATTTTGGTGAATTTTTTGATGTTTGGATAGTCTCATTTGTTATGTCAACAATCTTGGGAC
This sequence comes from Pinus albicaulis, assembly GCA_034641835.2. Classification (NCBI taxonomy): domain Eukaryota; kingdom Viridiplantae; phylum Streptophyta; class Pinopsida; order Pinales; family Pinaceae; genus Pinus; species Pinus albicaulis. The sequence goes on from CM076574.1 coordinate 308,122,150, forward strand.
TGGGTGAAATTTTAGGGTTGGAAAATTTTTGGGATGAATTAGAGTTTTGCTTATTTTTTGTAGGGAGAATTTGCAGAACTTTTGTAGTGGGAGCCTCTACCATTTTCTCATTTTCTGTTTGAGCAAATTTCTTAGTAGAAGGTTTAGTATTTTTCTTTCTCCTAAAGTTATATTGCTTATGTACTTCATTTATTGCAAAATCATAACCTTGTTTGTAGTCAAATGATTCACCTGAATCTAATTGAAGTTGTTGCATTTCAAATAACTCTTGATCTTCCTGAGTGAGAAAGATAGTATTATCAACATTTATACCCATTAGATTTATGGTGTCTTCATCATCATCATTCTATTGAGAAATTTTAGCATATTTCTCTTGAAATGGAGGTCTTATTGTCTGATCAAGTGCTGATTATTTGTATTTTCCTGAGTTTGTATTTTTCCTGAAGTTGGGATTTCTAATTTGTTGTTGATTATCCCATTGTGGTATTCTTTCTATATTGTCTAATATATCCATCATTCTCTCTAACGTCTTAGCTAGTTGATCTATTTTTCCATCGGAACCAGATGTCTCTTCTTTTATGGTTACTCACCTTTCACTCCTTATCTAGCTTTTCTAACTAAAATATTTACTTCTACACTAACAACATCTATTTGCATTATTTTTAAAGTTTCAACATTTCTCTCTCTTAATTGGTATGCAATGTCTGTGTCAAATACATCATGGAATTTGAGTAGGACAGAGTCTGGAGTGGGTTTGATATTAATTGGGATTGAATTATAAACACTTTTGTATCTAGTGCAGTAGTCTTGGACTATTTCATTAGGAGCTCTTTTCATGGCATCAAATTCAGATAATATTTGGAGTGGATTTTTCTTATTTTCCCATTAATTCAAAAATAATCTATGAAATACTGATAAATCAGCTATACTACCAGGATTAAGACCTTTAAATTTTTTTTTAACTTCCCCTGTTAATGATTGAGCAAAGAGTCTCATTTTTACATCAGAATCATCTATTTCATGGAGCTCAAAATAATCTATCATCTTATTAATGTGTTGTTGGGCAGTTTAATGTGTGGTAGCATCAAATTGAGTTATTTTACTTTGGTAATCCTGAGGCATGTCATGTAACTGAGATGAAAGGACCAAGGGAGCATACCTAGCAGCCATAACTTGAATTTTAGCTTGGATAGGAGGTAGATTGGAAGTTCTTGGGGTAGAACTGGAAGTACTAGCTGATGTAGTTAAAGAAGTGGCTGATGAAATGGGAATATATGATGATGTACTAGAAAAATTGGTGGATGAACTAAAGAATGATGTTGGGGTGCTAGAAAATTAAACTAGAATATATTAAGAACTACTTGGAAATGAGAATGATGTGTTTGAAATTGTAGAAGGTAAACTAGTGGATGGAGTTGATGTGGGGGAATATGGAAATAGTATTCTAGGTTCAAAAGGTTGTATAGGGATAAATGGATCTGTAGATTGAATTGTGGTGGAAATTATAGATGATGTAGTGGTAAAAAGAGATGAATCTGCATATTTTATTAGGTTGGTATTTAAATGAGAAATAGAAGGCTTAGATGTGTATGCTAATAATTCAGCTAATTCAATAGCTTCATTTATTTCCTTAAGAATAGTAGCATTTATTTCTTCAAATTTATCATGAGCTTCAAATATTTTTGTTTCAGAATCTACTGAAACATTTTCCTACTTTGTTTCAAGAAATGAAATAAAAATAGGATCTATAACAGCACTATTTAAGTCACTTTCTGATTTATTTTTGAATAAAAAATGTTTGAAATTCATGTCAAACTTTATGTCTTGAATACTCACTAACTCTTTTGGTAATGAATTTTCTCTAACTAAGGAAAGCTTAGCACTTAAATCTTCTACTTGTTTATTATTTTTTCCAATTCTATCTGGATTGTCTACTATAACAACAGATTTAGGATCTGGGTTTGACCTGGTATAGTAGATTTTTCTAGAAGCTAGAATTACAAATTTTTGATAAAATGATACTCACAACTTTCAAAACAGTCTTAAGGTGAAAGGATGATGAAAATGATTTCCTTTAAGATATATTTTAAGACTGAAGATTGGTTAGTTCCCTAGTATGGTCACCAATATGTTATCACTCTAATAATTCTTAAGTTGTGAGATTTTTGGTTTCTAGTCAAAGAACATTAGAGGTAACCACATAACAACTTTTAAACTCTAATATCTAGCCTTCTTAGAGTTCATAGAGGGCTCTCTCTGTAAGATTTAACTTTATTTTAATTATATGATATTATGCTAGTTACGATGTGAAAATTGGTTTGGTTTGGTTTGGTTTGGTGGGAAAAATCACTTAATGAGATGGATAGTGATTGGTATGTTTGTCGATTAGGAAAAGGAGTCAAATTTCAAGTAGAAAAGACTAGGATCAAGGTCAAAAAGTCAAATGTTTTCAGGGCAAGATAGATAAGTCATTGAAGATCTTGGAAGGATGATTGGTGAAGTGGTTTGATCGGGATAAAGAGAAATCAAGGATTCTTTGATCCGGATAAGGAAGGAGTAGATAGAGGTCATTCGAAAGAGGGAGAAATTAAGGGTTCCCTACTCAGAAAGTCAGTAGAAAACATAGAAATGATAACTAGTTAAAGACAAGGTTCTTTTAGCAAATCCTATAATAATATTCCTAGTTTATCATTCAAATTTAGAACACATGTATGGATGCATGTAAAACATAAGAAGAAAAACAACGATAGTAGAAAGTACTTCACTTCAATGGCTCATCACATGAATCCTAAAATATGATGCTAGATGATTTTATCCAGTCTGCTACTTGAACTTGCTACAAAATCCTTCAGGTACAACAAAAATGACTATAGAAATATTCAACAATTTATTCCACAATAATACTTCAAAAGATGAAGTATATATACAAAAATGTTTACAAAATATCCTACAATAATCATAGGATTTTTCTAAGGAAATAAAAATATCTTTTACAACAAAATAGTCATAGCTACTTAACAACTTAGCAAGCTATCCTATTTATCCAAATAAAATAGAACTGCTATTTTGGATTAGGTGTAGCTGGTTGCTTTGCTGTCTTCAACACTGGCACAAGATATTTCAAATCTGTTTTGAAATATTATCTTTTTATTTGACACTCTTTACTCACTTATACACTTTGACCATTCTTTAGCTGCCTTACTACTGTAATTTATGTTTTGATTGTGTAAAATCAGCCAACTGTTTTTATCCTCTTCTCTGCAATTTAACTTTTACAGTAAGTCAGTGAGTGATTCCCAAGATTCTTCATCAGGAATTTTTATCTTTTTCAGCTTCATAAAGTTCTCATCTGCCTCAGTGTACCTAGCAAATTTTGGTTTTATAGCAAATAGGTGTTTTATCTCATGCTATAGATAAAACAAGTCTTCAAAACTTTTATGTAAAACCTTTCCTGCAGGAATTCCTTGTGCTTCTATTTTGTCTACCTGCTCTTTTGCATGATCTCTTATCTTCTTGTTGTATTCCTCTTGTGGCATGAGTTTATCGTTAATAACAAGGATGTTTGGAAAACCTCTTTGCCTCAAGATCTAAAATTTAACCATAAATTTAGTTATGGCTATGTTCATGTTTTCACACTTTTCTTCTAGTTGCTTCATCAAATTCTTCTTTGAAATTACTTTCCTTATTTCAAGGATTGTCTCTGTTCTGTCAGTAATTTCTCTCTTCTCTAATTCTTGCTTGTTCTTGTTGTTGAGAAACTTGATTAGTTCTAGGGCCTGTTCAGGTTTGGAACTTAGTTCCTTTTTTTTTCTGAATTTCCTCTTGAGCCGCCTTTAGCAGATATTTTTTCCCATATATTACTTGTATTGATGGCCAAACTTCATTAATGGATTCAATGATTTTACTCCATAGTTGATTCTTCACATAATACATTGGATCTTTCAAAGTCAAATCCTTTTGTAAATTCTTCAGTTCAACATTCAACCTGTTAGCCCTTTGTTCCTGAGTTTTGGCATTAATTTGGGCCAGCTTCTTTGTGTCTTCTAGATTTTCAATCATTTTCTTCAATCTATTGATTTCATTGGTTTGAAGTGAAATTTCCTCCATGGCTTTAATGAGCTTGTTGGCTTCATTTGTTGGTTGCATTGTTGATGTAGATGACTCTATAGCTGAGGTAGTAGAAGATGTCACTGGTACTATTGTGGCTAGTGGTAATTTTGGTGCCAAAACTTCTGCCAGAGTTGAAGGCACAGTTGTAGTTGCCATAGGAATTACTGTAGGAAATTCTTGTGCTTTTGTATTTTCTCTTTCATGGACAAGCTTGTCCATTTGGATTTCCATCTCTTTTATCTGTGTTGTCAATTGTAAAATCACGTTCATCATATCATCTTTCTGGATTGCCTCTTGCAAAATTTCCTTGGCACATGGATGTTCTATTGGTGGAAGCTTGAGTTGTTTTCTAAGTGCTGCAATGTCAACATTCGTTTTCTTCGCCAATTCTTCTACATCCTTCACATTGGAAAGATCATATCCTACTTGAATAACCAACTCTTCTAAACACTTCATCCTAATATCTTTAGCATATAAGGAATCCATTTCCATATTCATTTGATATCTCATATTTATTATTGTATTCTGAAGCTTTTGGGCACTCGTTCCCTTTGTAGTAATGGTAGAATAAAGTATCTCGGAAGTTTACCTGTGAAACTCAATTTGATATAATGCATGGATATTTTCTGTAGGTACTTCAAGGTCAACTTTTTTGTAATTTTCCACTGTTTTGGGAGTCTTTACTTTTGGTTGAATTACTGACATAATTAAATTCTTATTTGAATAATCAAAATGTTGTGTAACCAGCTCCAAAAATAGAAGAAAATAGATATAAACGCCGAAATAAGCCACTTCGACGGGGAAACCTCCAATACATTACATAAATGAACAATTCTTGGATGATACAAATGAAAAAAACCTCATTCTATATATAGGAGTCCATGGGGCCACAATGTAATCCTAGCCGACCTAACATTAATAATTTAAGGGCACAATAATAATGAAATGGGGGTTACAAGGGTACAATAATAAAAATAAGGGGGTTGCACTAACAACAATAAGGGACTATACTAGTAATATAGGGACCTAACATGCCCCTCTCCTTCAAAAAAAGTGTTGTCCTCAACACTTGAGTAGCTCTGGGTGCTTTTGTATAAAATTTTCATCCTCTTATGTAGAATCTTCAGTGGGTAAGTTCTTCCACTTGATGAGATACTCTGAAATTGATCGATTCCGTAGTTGTCGAGTTCTTGTTTCCATGACCGCTTCAGGTTCCAATATGATTTTTCCTTCCTCATCAAGTTCTAGTAATATTGTTTGAACTGGAAGATTTTCACCAATAACCTTCTTTAAGCATGAAACATGGAAAATTGGATGTACTCGCGAAGAAGCAGGAAGCTCCAATTTGTATGCCATAGTACCAATATTTTGCAACACCTTGTAAGGACCATAGTACTTTGGCGATAATTTATTATCCTTCTTAGCTTGCTTAAGGGACATTTGTTTGTATGGTTGTAGCCGTAAAAATACCCAATCTCCTACATCAAAACTTCTCTCACTGCGATGTTGATCTGCCTGTTGTTTCATTCGATTTTGTGCCAAATTCAGGTTATCCTTTAAGAGTTGGAGAACTTCTTGCTGATGCTCGATGTGATCTTCCACCGCTTGAACCTTCGAATTTTCCCTTAAAGATGATGTGATGGATGGTGGATGATATCCATAAAGTGCCATAAATGGGGTCATTTTTGCTGCAGGATGGAAGGAAGTGTTATACCACCATTCAGCAAGAGGTAACCACTTGACCCATTGTGTTTGTTTATCAGATACAAAACAACGAAGATATCCTTCCAAACATTTATTTACGATCTCAGTTTGACCATCAGATCGAGGATGATAAGATGAGCTATGAGCTAATTGAGTACCCAAACAAGAAAATAACTCCGTCCAAAAATTTCCAGTAAAAATGGGATCTCTGTCGCTCACAATAACCCTTGGGCTTCCATGTAGCTTTTGAATTCTATCCATAAATGTAGTAGCAACTGTACTTGCTTTAAATGGATGAGATAATGCACAAAAGTGTACATACTTGGTAAGTCTATCAACTACCACCATGATGACACTCTTTCCTTCGGACTTAGGTAAACCTGTGATAAAATCCATTGAAATCTCCTCCCAACGTTGACTTGGAATGGATAAAGGTTGTAGAAGTACCAGGGTCTTAATTGTTTCCACTTTATTCAGTTGGCAAAGAAAACATTCCACCACAAACTTTTGAATATCAGATTTAAGGCCATCCCAAAAAAATTCTTTCTTCACCCTGTGGTAAGTTTTTAAAAATCTTGAATGTCCTCCTAAAGGAGAAGTGTGCAATTCCAGAAGAATATTTTGTTTTAGTTGGGAATTCTTACAAAGATATAAGCGATATTTGTACCATAAGGAATCATTTTTCCAACTAAATGTATCAGATGTACTAGGATCTTGCTGCAACTTTTGAATGAATGTCCATACATCTTTGTCCTTCTTCCATTCATCTCTTGCTTCAGTTATCCAATCTGGTTGGATAATAGAAATGGCACAAAGCAATGCTTCCACCTCTTCATTCTTTCTTGAGAGTGCATCTGCAACAACATTAAGCTTTCCTTTTTGTATATTATTTCAAAGTCATAACCCAACATCTTTGTGACCCATTTTTTCTGCTGTTTTGAAGATAGTCTTTGTTCCAAAAAGTGTTTAAGACTATCATGATTATTTTTTACCTTGAAGTGTCTTCCCATTAGGTAAGTTCACCATTTCTTTAGTGCATGCAGTATTGCTAACATTTCCTTCTCATAAATAGGTTTCTGTAAATACTTTCCTTTGATTGGACGACTTTCAAAAGCAATGGGTCTTCCTTCCTACATTAAAACCGCACCAATTCCATTTCCTGAGGCATCACATTCCACAATAAAGGTTTTTGTGAAGTCTTGCGTAGCTAAGACCGGTGCTAGGCACATTGCCTCTTTAAGCCGTTCAAAGGCCTTAGTTGCTTCAGGAGTCCATGAAAATGCATCTTTCTTCAATAATGTTGTTAGAGGTGCTGCTATTCTCCCATAATTCTTAAAAAACTTGCGATAATACCCTGTTAACCCGAGAAATCCTCGCAAATGCTTTATGGTTGTGGGGACTTTCCATTCCTTAATGGCTTTAATTTTGTTAGGGTCTACTTTAACACCCTCGTGAGATACAATATGACCCAGATATTCCACCTCTTGTACTCAAAGAAACATTTGGATGTTTTTGCATATAATTGTTTCTCCTGCAATAGTTTGAGCACCCTGTCAACATGTTCAACATGATCCTTCCAAGACCTATTGTAGATTAGTATATCATCAAAACATACTAGCACAAATTTTCTAAGGAAGGGTTTGAAAAAGGAATTCATCAACCCTTGAAATGTAGAAGGTGCATTGGTAAGGCCAAAAGGCATGACCAAAAATTCATAATGACCCTCATGAGTTCGAAATGCTGTTTTTGGAATATCTTCAGTCTTCATTCTAATTTGATGATATCCTGGACGAAGATCCAACTTGGTAAAATAAATTGCTCCATGTAATTCATCCAATAATTCATCAATCACAGGAATGGGAAATTTGTCTTTAATGGTGAGCTTATTGAGCTCCCTATAATCCGGACACATTTTCCATGATCCATCCTTCTTGTGTACCAATACTACAGGAGTAGAGAAAGAACTTTGACTAGGTTGAATTATACCCTCCTCTAACATTTCTGCAATCATACGTTCAATTTCGCTCTTTTGGAAGTAAGGATATCTATAAGGCCTGATGTTTGGAGGAACACTTCCTGGAATCAAATGAATAGCATGATCATGATCACGAATAGGTGGGAGTCCTTTGGGAGTTTCAAACACCTTGGAATGATTTCCCAAGACTTGTTGGAGATCTGCAGAAATAGATGATTTTGATGTCGGAACTTCTAGTGAGCATAATTGTGCAATTACGCCTCGTTGTTCTTTCTTTAGAAGCTTTGTCATGACATTAGATCTTATTATCCTTCCCGGCTTCCCTTCAATACCACGTAATTCGACTTCCTTTCCTTCTGAAAAAAATTTCAAGAAAAGTTCTTGAAAATTAAAAGCTACCGTCCCCAAAGATTGTAACCATTGTACTCCTAGTACAACATCAGCACCTCCCATAGGAATGGCAAGCATTGGACTAGTCGATACATATTCCCCCATGGTTAGCTTGATATTATGGCATTTTCCAGAGCAATTTATAGTTCCTCCATTTGCAACCATCACTTGACATTCTGGTGCTGGGTATAGGAAACAATTTAATTCCTTGGCTACCTTACAATAAATAAAATTATGGGTGCTACCTGAATCAATCAACACTATTACCTTTTTCTTCTTGATCTGTCCTGCTATCTTGAGAGTTTGAGGAGTGGTAATTCCTGCCAGTGCATTACATGATATGGTCGGATTCATTTCTTCCTATTCTAGGGCCGGTTCCTGGTGTATATCCTCTTCTTGTTCATTTTCTTCTTCTTCTTCACAATCTATGTAAAATAATTTCTTTTCAGCACACTTATGACCTTTAGTGTATTTGTTATCACAACTTTAGCAAAGCCCTTTTGCTCTTTTTTCTTCCAATTTTTGTGGTGTCAACCTTGTAGGTTGTGGAAATCTAGGCATAGCAACACTTCCTTCTTTATAGAATTGAGTGGTAGGCTTCCTTGTCGCCATAATTTTACATTCAACTTTTCTTGCCAACCTGAATGCCTTCTTCAATGAATCAGGCTCCAAAACACAAACTTCATGTTGGATGTTATCCTTTAGAGTGCCTATGAAGAGATCAATCATGTGTTCCTCTGGAATATCAGTTACCCTTATATTCAATTTCTGGAAGTCCTCAATGTGCTGCCCCACTAAAACCTTTTGTTTGAGATTTATGAATTGGCTAAAGAAGGTGTTTCTCTTTGTATCCTCATAATGTGCTATCATTTCCTCCGTAAAAATTGACCAAGTGACAATTTTTTTACGGGCGCAAAGCCATCAATACCATAGAAATGTATTTTTTTCTAAATGTAAAGTTGCAATGCATACCTTTTATGTGTTTTGCACGTTATGGAGATCAAAATATTGCTCCATCTGTAGTATCCATGTTACAGGATCATTTCCATCAAACTTCCTCATATCCATATTTGGAATATGGTGGTTCTTCCCGCCAACATTAGAGTTTATGATATCACAATTAAAATTTATTTTGTTCTCATCATGAGGTTCTTCTACTATCTTTTCACCATTAGGAAACCTTTCTTGTATCAACTTTGTCAAACCGTCCATGTCTTCTTTTAAATAATTCTTCATGTTTTCTATTTTCTCATCAATCTTAGCTTCCATGTCATCCATCTTAGATTCCATGCCAGCCTCCATGCCATCCATCTTAGCTTTCACACCATCCATCTTAGCTTCCATGCCTTTCTTCAAAACTTCCATTTCATTTTTTGTTGCTCTTTGCGAGAGTGAAATTTGTTGCACTTGCTCTTGTAATTTTGATAGATCATGTTGCAATTCTTCGTCTTCATGATTCATAGTAGAGCTTTCCAAAGGCTTAATGGGTGTTGAATTATTTTTTGGGGCCATTTTATAATCCAATACTGATATCTATTCTACAATATGCCCTTGCAATCAATTCAACTTGATTTTTCAAACAAGACTTATGCAATTCAGAAAAAAAAAATACACACCTTTTACTTGCTTTTGAGGAGCTCGATATTGGAATTGTATTATCTCTATGATTGTGGCTCTTCTATATCTGAAATTCATCACTGAAGTATCCCTATGAATTATCTTTTGAATTCCATAGGTCTGACCTGATTTGGATTCTCCAAGACAAAGTTGTGTCCAATCTCCCACAATGACCTAATTATGGACTGGTTCAGTAGAGCGAACTTGTACGACTTTCCGCGTGTAACTTTTTTGTCCTTTGTCTCTAAAATTGATATCCAATAAACTATAGTCTGTGTAATTGCGACCAATTTTTACGGCACTCCAATCCGATGCCCAGAGAGAGAGTTATTGAACTTTTCCCACGATCACCTCTTTGAGATGAAATTCAGGAGCCTGAAAAATCACTACCTTCCACAAATCATATCTCCAAAAATATTGAGAACCAAGATCTGAATTTTTTTTATGATTTTCCTCAAGATTTCATCTTCGTACCATATGAATTTCAGATTCTGAACCTTTGTAGAAAAAATGTTATAGCGCAAATTCCACGATGACCTGTTTAGGATCCTGAAAAAAGACCTAACTTCCACAGATCATATCTCCGAAATTATTGCGAACAAAGCTCTGAAATTTTTAGAAAATATTCCTCAGGAGTTCGGCTTCACACCTTAAAAATTTCAGCTTCTGAAACTTCTTAGAAACAAAGTTATAGCAAAAATGCCACGATGACCTGTTTGGAGCAGCGAAACCCTAGAATCCAAAGCTCTGATACCAAATGTTGTGTAACCAGCTCCAAAAATAGAAGAAAAGAGATATAAACGCCTTAGAAATAAGACACTTTGAGGGGGAAACCTCCAATACATTACATAAATTAACAATTCTTGGATGATACAAATGAACAAAACCTCCTTCTATATATAGGAGTCCATGGGGCCACAATATAATTCTAGTGGGCCACAATGTAATCCTAGCCGACCTAACATTAATAATTTAAGGGCACAATAATAATAAAATGGGGGTTACAAGGGTACAATAATAACAATAATGGGGTTACACTAACAACAATAAGGGACTATACTAGTAATATAGGGACCTAACACAAAAGTTTACAAAAGTCTATTTTGGATCCTTGGTGTTTGTTTTAAATACTGAGAATAAATCTCATTCTTGATTTCTTCATTCTTGGCCTTTATCTGCTTATATTTCTCCATGGTGTCAATATCCTTATCCTCTGCTGAATATGAGGAGGATACCTCCATACTCTGATTCTTTTCTATTACCTATGTGTTTGAAGTATCATGATGCTCTTCATTTAGATTCTCTATGGATGGCTCATTTATAATGACTATAGTAGCATCTGTCTTTGTCTCTGGAACATATATATCTTCCACTTCTATGGTTTCTTTTTATTTATCAATTGGATTGAAATTAGACTTTTTATTATATCTAAGTTTAAACCTAGTCTTTGTAGTTGTTTCAGCAGTGCAGGTACCTTCTTCTCTGACTCTTTTGGTAGCTTTATCTTCTTGATTTACAGTTTTCAAGGTGTGACTAGTATCACCATGTTTAACTACTTCAATCAAGGTATTTCCTAGCCACTCTGTTTGATAAGAAAATTGTTCAATTTTTGGCCTTTGTTCATGAATATAAGGTGTCAATTTGCACTTCACCCTCATTTTGCTGAGTATTCCCTGAGGATCATAATTCCATAAGAAGATAAATTCAAATTTGTACTCCAGCAATTGTTTTGTTGCTTCTATTCCTACATCTTTGTGATTACAAATGAAGGGTCCTATCTGATTTTTCAACTTAATTTGGGTCTTCTTTTTGGCTACCAAGAAATTTACTGAATCTGAATTTAGAACTTTCCTGATGTACTCCAAGGCAAAAACACTCATTGTCACATACTTAGGTAGTTTGTAGGGTAAAATATTTGACCCAAAAACTCTGATCTTTGTATGATTATGATATAAGTACCAATCTCTAGTTTTATTTTGTTCTGTTAGCTGTAATATTTTCTTTATCTCATCATTGATTCTTGGTTGTACACTATTTATCAACATGTTTATAAATGGATGAACAAAGGAATCAGTAAAATCTGCATAACTGAACTCTGTGGACTCGTTTCTGATCAGAGATGTCCAAAAGATGACTGAGAGTGGGTTCCCTTCTACATCAAGATTCTGAAGTGTTATTGGGAACTTATCTACTTGGAAATATAAGAACATGTAAAAAAGAAATGAAGTATACCTAAATACTCCTTCAGTTGGAAATTTGACAAGATGATCATGGATGTTCTCAGCTATGTATTCAGCATAATTGTAAATGATATAAGGAGGCTGTCTTGGTACAAAGGTAGATATAAAACCTAGGATGGAATCATCTGTATGCTCCTCTGTAAAATACCCCAGGATAAAGGACAACATAGATATGACATGCCTTGACCCTTCAGGAAATTTGAAAGTAGAATAAGGAGGGTTTAGTTTTGGAATTTCAACATAGGTAGGCATGAAATTTTGGAAAATTTGAAACCTTTTAGGAAATTCCAGACCAATATAAATCTTGGTGAGTGCTTCTATGGATAAAGGAACTGCATTGGGGTCTGGTTTGAGCTGAAACATTAAGTTAATTGCCACTGCAGTAATGGTAAACAATATTTCTTTATTTGCATTAACCATTTCTCTTTGTTCAGGTGAATAATAGTATTGACATAGCCTGATGACATCTGGACACTGATGGGTGAGTGGAACTACATACTTGGGTAGATTTAACTCCCAAAGCTAGACTTCATCTCCCTAATCTAATGATTTTTCAAGACTTCAGCAGTGGAGGTCTAAAAGATTAAATTCTATCACTAGATTAGCTATTTTGTAATCCACATCTACTAAGGGTGTATGCTCAATGTCTACAACAGGAGGTTGTAGAGGATTTACAATAATCGTGGTTTTGGAAGACATTATTGAGTTTGATTTTGACATTTTTAGAACTTCTGGGTGCTTGTAAATCTGTATTTTAGCCTTTTGAACTCTTTTGTAAGATTGAATTGTTTACAGAAGTGTTTTTTACTTTAACAGAGGTCTATGGATAAAAATAGGCACAACTTCACTTTCTTTTGATTTTAAATCTTCAAATTTGACTTTAGAATTGATCTTCAGACTCTTACAGGTTCAAGAAATGATAAAAGAAGGGTTTTCTTTGTTTTTTTTTATAGACTGGACTGAAAATGTTTCAAATTGAGCACAGAAAGACTGGGATTATTTGCAAAGGGTTTCTGGATAAATTCAAATTCTTTTCAAGGTCTGCAAAGGCTAAATATATTCAATTTTTCTTTAAAAAACTGTATGCAATATTCAAACTAGGGTTTATTAGAGTTTTTACAATGAATTCGTTCTTTGCAGACAATTATAAGGGTCTTTCGATGAGTAAATCAGTTTGAAAAAGCTTAATTTCTGAGAAATGGATATTTTTTATGATCAGGAGGTTATTTTTTTGAAGAATACCAGTTTTTCTTCACAGGTATTTGGTCTTTTAAGTGGGTTCTATGGTGTTGGAGAAGATTCTGATGGCTGTGGAAGTCTTTTGGAAGCAAGCTGGATGCTTCCAGTGATATTGACTGTAATTGTAGTGTCTTTCTGGTTCTTTCAAGAAAAAAATGGTGTACAGGGCTTTGTTTCTTCAGTCAGAAAGATAAACATACAAATAATGCAGAAAAGGGTTTAATTGTGCATATGGAAGTTTTATAAGGTTTTAGGTTTAAAGCAGATCAACATTAAATGGTGTTCATGTCAGAGTGGAGTGGTTTGGCGCTTGAAGGAAAAACTGGAAGTTGTTTATAACACCGGCTTTGTGTGGTAAGTAGTTTTCTTGGATCGAATGTGATCCAGTCACATATTTTTGGGTGGAGGGGATAGGGTATAGCAAAACCACCCATTTTGCAAATATGAAATTTATTGTTGATCGTGCAAGTTGAAATGCGATATGTCGTTTGGATCGTCGGATCTGGAAAGATAAGTGCAAATGGTGGAAATTAGATGAGGGAGTTGCTCGATGGATGGGGCATGGGGCCCAGATCTTTTGTGTTGTGACTGGGTTACTTTAACATTTAAAACATAGTTTTAAATGTAAAACTAATGTTTATTCTGGTATGCGAGGTAAATTGATTTACATAGCAAATGAAACATTTACTCATGTTTTAAAACCATTGGGGCGGGATTATAATGTTTTTAACCTATGGGGAAAGTGCGGGGAAACATAACATGTGGAGTAATTAGAACCATAGGTTAACGTTAAAATAATTGGTTTGGGGTATTTAAATAAAATGAATTAATAAATATACAGGAAGGGATAATCTAAAGGATATAATACCTTATGTTAAAAATTAATATGAAATGAATAAGAATGAATGAAAATGCAAAAATAAGCTAAGTGTAAAATAGGCATTTGAGCATAATAATGATCCCATTTTAATATTTACACATAATACTTAGGATAAATTGTATTTTATAGGTTTTTGAGTGTTTTTGGATGAAATGAAATTAATTAAGAGGGGAATTTATTTTTTCTATGGAAAAAAGGTGTTTTACTTAGGAAAAGGGATTATATTTTTGGAAGAGGGTGAATATGATGAGGAAATGGATTTTCATGAAGGGAATCAAGTACTTTGACCAATCAATTACTAAGCCTTGGGTCCAGTCCCAACAAAAGTTAGAGAAATTCTATGAGCCTCTTTAACTGAAGGTTTTGAATGCTGGATCGTTGTGGGGGAGGGGAAATTAGTAATTTTCCATATGATGCTTTATTACATGCCTTGCACAACTGCTTTCTACCTACCCATCATTATTCTAACATTTTTTACTTCATTTACATGGGTGCATTTAAGCTTGCAACCCTAAATCCATTTTTCTTTTAAAGCATAAAACTATCTAATTCTAACCTTATTTCATCCGAGGGCTCAGATTAAACTGTTCAGCTCCTCATTTATTTTCTATCTATCTACTGAATTGTCAAGTTTAAACTATTTGACATATCTTTATTCTCTATCTAAAACATGAAATTCAAAGCATGAAAAGTTAATATTAAACTATTTAACTAATCATGGATTATGGCATTTTGAACAATCTACCCATAATCATTATTTTTGCAGTAAAAGTAAATAGTAGTGGTATTTTGACTTGCTCACTTTCATGTCTTATTCTTATCTCTTCTTTCTTTTGGGGTTAATTTTTTATTCTTTTTTGTCTTTTATTTGCAAGCCCTTTGATATTTCTTTTAGTACTTTTACCCTCTTTTCATTTTTTATTATTTTCAAATATGGGAAAAAAACTTGCAGAAAGCAATGTATGTACATAATTACAAGACTATCAAATTCAATTCAAAAATTATGAACCCTATTATTATAGGACCCTAACAGCTACAAGGGTTCCTTCCTCCAGTGTGATATCTTCCCCAACTACTGATGATGATGGCTACTCTTCTATGACTTTATCAGCGCTGGTACAAGTGGCCTCCTCCTAATGAATCTCTAGAATAGTGCATGGGACTATACATGTCAAGAGCTCAAGACTACTTTTCAAAGGTGCAGGTATATTTTTTCTTGATGTAAGTGCTCTTGCACCAAGTGATGGTGAAGGCTTCTTCTCCTCTGATTTCTTCTTGTCAAACTTCTTGATCAACCTTAGAGTAAAATTTACAAATTCAGTCATTTTTGCATGACTTAGATAGCTGAACCACCAAATGCTTTCTTCACCCTCAAGGTGTAGCGCTGCAATCTCAACAGCTTATTTATCTACTACTAGATGTAGCAGGAAAAATGCATCCAACCTCATTCCCCAAGCCCTTGCCATGTATGATGATGACCCATAAAAAGTATACAATAGAAATATATTACCCTTCTTCCTTCTATTGCTGCATGGTCTCCTTTCTTCCTTGAGTTGAATAAACTATGGGAGAGTTAGATTCTCCTTGAAAACTCTAGGTTAAGACTTATATTCTGCAAGATAATCACTTAGAATCTCATGATCTAAGTTTTCTCCATCTCTATGCTTCTTATCTTCAAAATAAAATTCCATAGTATGTTTATTTCGAGCTCTATGCAATACCGGATCTTCTTTTTAGTGATAGGAAGTACATGGACCTTCCTCATCTTGAAACCCTAATGTGGTTTCACTTCTTCTCTCCATTTTTCTTTGCTTGACCTCCTTGGTGAGGTCCTTCTTAGATCTAAAAAGAGATGAGATGAAAATCATTCCTCCCATAATTATGATCTCTTTCTCCTTTTCTTCTTCTTCTTATATCATATTGGCTGAAAACTCATAGGTTAAGCTAAGACGATGCTTCGATACCACTGTAATATTCCCAAATGGGAAAAATCAGCAATACATGCAGTAAAAGCACACTTTTGAGAAATGTATACAATAATAGTTAAATGAAACCCATGGATCCATTCACTTATACATTATAACATCCATATATAAAGGGAGATATAAAAAAAATCATGGTAACTTAGTTAAACAAGCCTCCCAAGCCATTATTGCTCAAAAATCATGCAAAAAGAGGGGTTGCAACCATGAATTAAAGCTGAAATACCCTGACAACATTATTTTATTGGGTCTACAATAGCAGTAGGTTGTAAATCAGATCTAGAGATTATATGTGCATAAAACATTAGATCTATATCAAATCCATGCACTATAAAAGCTCCTCTATAGAACCCGCTTGGGGTTTTCAGCAAAATACCAAGTAAAAATTGTAGATTTGAGATTTAAAGCTGCAGATCTACTAAAATATTCAGATCTGAAAGGTGGATCTGATCTGATATGAAAAATAATATGACCTCCCCCAATATATCTCCAAAGTGAATGGCAGATCCCCAACACTCAGAAAATCACCTCTCCAATAGGTGTGCTAAACCACCCTATAGCTGCTTCTTTAAAAATTACGCACATCTGGATCTAGATTGCACCGTGGGTGACAAAATGTATTTGGCCTACAACCAAGATATGAAAATGAGGCTCAATACCTTCAATATTTTCCTTCCAATGGAGTAAACACTCCTCCACTGAAAATGAGCTCTGAAATGGCCTAGATCTGAAGATCTAGTCTCCACTTGTTGCAGCTTACTAAAACAGAAAAAACCTCAACAGGATTTGTGTTGTCAAAGGAATATTAAGCTTGGCCTTCAGCCAAATAGTGGAAAATATGGTGCAAGACTCCTCCAAGAGCTACTCAATGGAAGAGGTGGGATTCCCGATCAGGAACACCCAATGCTAAACAACATTCAATCTCAGCTAAATAGCAAGAGAAATTATATGTCTAAACATACCATATAATTAGAAAATAATCATCCTAAGCTAACCCCATATGGCTACCATCCTCTTCGTTATAAACAATGCGAGCCTTCTCACCTTGGGTCCCACTCATTAGGGTTTCCATCTTCATGCAATGAATCTCCCTCCAAAACTGTGTTATCCCATCATCAATGCCACTCCTCCATAACAACGTTGTTGGATTTGGTCAACCTTGACTGGATCTTCATGCAATCTCTTCATCCACATAAAAGGTGGCTTTATTCTAGCTATATAAACTAATCCATATTCCCACTAAGTTATCTTACTTAATGTTCCACTTCCTCCATACTAGCTTTGTTGACTTGGTAAAACTTGACTTTGTCCACATGCATTAGCCTTTGTTCACACATGAAGGTGTTTTATCCAACTGTGAATATGATCCCTTTCCCCATTAAGAGGGATTTTATTGCTGCTAAAATATTTATGGATCTCCCTACCCATTTATTCATCTAACTATGTGTTTGGAGCAATATTAATATTCCAATTAGTTGCATGCTAATTCAGGAATATTACAAAAATCTTTCCCCCAAGAAAAGAAAACTAGGCCTCGACTCTGACCCCAAGAAGACTAGCCCCACCACCACCAGAGGCACTCTTAAGGCTAGACCATCCCCAAATTTTCCCAACATGCCCGTGGAAACATCCTCGCACCCAGAGCCTGGGTACAATATTATCGAATACATGAAGAAAATGCAGGCCAATATATCACTCTATGAACTTGCCTAAATAGCCTACCAATGTGATTTGATTCTCAAGGCTTTCGTTAACCTATCCTCTGCAAGTAGGCCTACCCATGCATCGAGAGTCAGTAGCTCCACACCTTCCTAGGCCTCGATGAACTTCCAGTCCATCATCAATGCCATGAATGCTAGTTCTCTAGGATTGACAACATCATTCCTCCTATCTTTTGAGATTTTTAATTTCAACGTCCATAACTGCCTCGTCGAATCTGGCGTGTCTACCAATGTCATGCACCTGCCTATGTGGAAAATGCTAAATATCGTTCCCAAGAAAATCGATGCCAGGATCATTTAGCTAGATAGGTCCCAAATTTCTGTCATGTGCAAGTTGAATAACGTCCTAATATGCCTCTCCTTAGACTCCCGAGTCCATCATTGCATCGACATAGTTGTCGTAGAATTTATTGAGGCCTACAGTTTGCTACTAAGTCGATATTTGTTAAGCAAACTACAAGGTTACTTCGCCATGGACTAGTCCAATTTGTGGCTCTTGTATAAAGGGAGGAACAACCAAATCTGAGTCGAAAGTGAGCCATATATGAAACACACAATCATTTACCTTGAGGTAACCAATGAACCCGTCACTTTTGTGCAAGAATATATGGGAATGTGCTTCTTATAATTCACATTCGGGTGCTACCAGGCTGCCCAATCCCCAGTCTCTCCAGACGCCCAATTGGAATTACTCCCTTTCCCTACCTCCCATCTAGTCATGTTGGAAGTTCCACTTGATGCCTCTATTCTAGGCATACCGTCTATAAACATATGCAACCTAGAGATGCCCAAGAAAGAAACTTGGACCCTGTACTATGATGGTTCCAAGACTCATGATGGAGCCGGTGTCGGATGTATCATGATATACCCCTAGAAAAACAAGTTCCTAATCTCTTGTAGGTTGGAATTATAGTTCACCAACAATAATGTCGACCACGAAGCACTGATCCCTGGCCTCAAGAAAGAAATCGACCTCAAAGTCAACTTCTTGAAGTTAATTGGCGACTCCAAAATCATCACCCAACAGGTACGCAACGCCATCCTTTTCCTATCTCTGCATTTGAGGGTATCAAAAAGAGGTATGGCGTTTGATTTCTGCTTTCAACGATTTTGATATTAAGTCTGTACTTAGGATTCACAATGAAAAAATTGATACTTTGGAAAATGTTGCTTCTAGGTTTACCCCATTAAGGGATGATTTTTCTAATGATATTGTGCATAAGCCTATGGTGCCAGAAAATGTGACTAATTTCCGCGTTTTCAATGATGATTAGCAGATGTTGGAATTCATGTTAAATATAGACGTATGCAAGGATGTAGTTGTTGAAGAGGAGGAGCATGAATTGTCTTTGCAAAAGTAAAGGAAGGACACGAGGGAAACCTAATACCCAAAGGGGTTGTCTCACTCGAGAAGTTATTTTATCTGCAAAACTGCTTCCCAGGGCCTCCCAATACAAAAGTGAAGTTCTCCACCTTATCACACGAGCATGTGAACCTCAGAACAAAAAATGATCTGAAGTTCATTAAGATCAGTACTAAGTGCACCCATAAGAGCGACGATCTTTTATTGATTTATTCAATAAGTACCGAGACATTTTTTCTTGGACATATGACATGCAGATTATCCAGCATGTGATATCAATGCAGGATGTAATATTCCCAATTAGTCATGAGCTAATTGGCATATTCAATTTTGTTTTATTTCTTTGTTTAAAGAATAAGAGGGAAAAGGACGTCCAAAATTCTCCTTAATAATGAATAAATCAATGTAAAATGTGAAAGAGACAAATCTTGGCAGCTTAACAAATGCACCCTTGGTGTGAAAGGGGTTGTATCACTTTGACTGGGTCAACCTTGCACAAATCAACAATGTTGTCATGGAGGAGTGGCCATCAATGAGGGAAAACACAATTTTAGATGGAGATGCATTGTGTGAATGTAGTGATATTTTTGGATAGGGTTTAGGGTTTGCAAGCTCATATTCTATTTAAGGAAGAGGATGGCAGCCATATGAAGGTTTTTGATGTATATTATATTTCTAAATATATGGTTTGTTTAGACATATATCTTTCTCTTGTTCTTTATATGAGATAGAGTGTTTTTTAGCATAGGGTGTTCCTGATAGGGAATCCCACCACTTCCATTGAGGAGCTCTTGGAGGAGTCTTGCACTACATTATTCAATATCTGGCTCAAGGCCAAGCTACTTCTTTCAACTACAACGTAAATCATGTTGAGGGTTTGGTTGTTTTTGTAGGTTGCAGCAAGTGGTGATTAGATCTTTAGATCTAGGCCATATCATTTCTTATTTTCAGTGGAGGAGGCTTCCTCTCCATTGGGAGGATAGTATTGAAGGCCATTGAGCTTATTTCTAGATCTTGGCATCAGGCCAACCATATTTTGATCCCTACAATGCAATTTAATTCCAGATCTACTTATTTCTATAAGAGGAGTTCCAGGGTGGTTTAGCACACCATTTGGAGAGCTGATTTTCCAATGATTAGGATCTTCCTTTCACTTTGAAGATCTATTGGAGGAGGCTATTGTATTGATCATATCAAATCAGCCACACTTTCCATATCTGTATTTTTCAGTAGATCTGCAGTCTTAGATCTCAAATTTGCAACTTGTACTTGGTGTTTTGATGAAAACCATTGAGGGGTTCTTTAGAGGATCTTGTATAGTGCATGGATATGATATATATCTATCTTTTGAGGTCTGATGTATAATCAAGTGTTGTCGCAAATCCAATAAAATAATGTTGTAAGGTTTTTCCAGCTTTTATATTTGGTTGCAGCACCTCATATTGAGGCATTTTATTCATTGGAGGCTTGTATTTGCTATTATGCATCTTATGGGCCATTTCTTACACATATTTTTCTACTGTAATGACATATGAAAGGTATCCATATTTGCCTCTTTCTTTATAAATAATGATCTACAATTTGTTTCCAACATTTTGCACTATATTCCTACTTTTCCCATTTGGAAATATTACAGTGTTATTACATCATAATCTTGGCATATCTCGTGCATTCTAAAAGAAAATATGTCATCTCAAGAAGGAGAGCCTCTTACTGATAGAGAAAAGAGGTATCAAAGAAGAAGCCACTGAATATTTGATTATACAAATGACAAAGAAGACAAGGGTAAAACCCCTTTATCTGGAGGTGAAGATGAAGAGAAGGAGTTCCATAAGATCCTTCTTAGAGCCATGCAAGATATTGCTAGAGAGATCAAGGAGATGAGAATGGATAGATTCAAGGAATCCCCTAATGGATTTCACCATGGAGAAGGCTCTAACATGTCTCATCACTGGAATGATCAACCAATGCATCAACCACAAGTTTCCCAACACTCTATCATGCCTACATTTTTGGCTGTTAAAAAATAAGGGTTTCAGGAGAAAGAATCCCTTGAAGATTGTTTTATGGAGTATGAATCTCAGACTCGGAGAGTCAAATATCACTTGATTTTTCAAGAGTTTTGTCAAATAAAGGACAATAGAAGACCAAGGCATCATCATAGAAGTGGTGGATTCATTCAGAATCATGATCGACATCACACTATGGGCAGATTATTTTTACCAAATTTTGATGGGTCATCCAAGTGTACTGCCAAATATTGGGTCGTAAAAATTGACATCTACTTTCAATTGAAAAAGGTTCCAAAGATGGAGGCCATTAAGATTGCAGCGCTGTACCTTAAGGGTGAAGCACATGACTGGTGGTTCCATGGCTTGTCTACATTTGGTCATGCCAATGTAACTTCTTATTTAGATTTCACTAGAAGGCTGGTGGAGATATTTGATAGAAGAGATCCTGAAGCACCATTCATGAGCCTTGCAAAGTTGAAACAATCAGGTAATGCAAAAACTTACATCTCTGAATTTTTAAGACTTTCTGTTATGGTTCTTGATTTTTCTGTAGCAATAAGGGTGTACATGTTCATTGATGGGTTAGATGAACCTCTTCATCGCTTGGTTAAGTCTACCAAGCCCAATACTCTACATGATGCCATTGAAAGGGCTAGAGACCTTCAATATTCCTTGCCAAAAGCAAAGGCAACATTTCAGTATAAACCCTCTTTTCCTTCAAAGGGAAAGGAAGAAAAGGTTGATCCTTCAAAGGAGAGGCAATCTAAAAAACCTCTTTATGATGATGTATGAATAGATCTAAGAAGAATGAGGCTTTGCTTCACTTGCCACGAAGCTTGGGCACCTAGACATAGATGTGTTGCTAGAAAAGCACATTACATAGAGGTCTTCTCAGATGATGAGGAGGAAGAATAAGATGAACAAAGAAGGGGTCATAGCGCTGGAGTAGCAGGAGATGATCCACCACCACCTGGAGGTGAATATGGAGAAATTTATCCAATTAGAGGCACGCTTGCATCACTAAGAGTGATACCCAATTGTCATGAACCTTCCACACAAGAACAAAAGATGAATTTGTGCAGTGGAAGTAGGGATATGATGATCCCATCTATTATGCACATGAGAATGATACACGAGACATGAATATATTGTGGTAAACAAGCTAGGAGACCACTTGATTCATATTTGGTGAAAGATGTCTCACATATTGATGCTCTTTTCATAGATAAAGGAAGGATGGGAGCATTAGAAGACCAACATATAGTGCTGAGAGGCATGGGTGAGCCCAAGGACAAGGGAGATATTCTTCCACTATCACCATTACCCACTCCCTCATCTCATACTACCTCGAAAGGAAATGCTGCAAGATTGGAGGATGACAACATCAAGGGGAAAGGAGACCATTCCTTGGCTATGGAGATTCAAGATGTTGGGGTCCTATAATAATAGGGTTCATAAAATTTGAATTGACTTTGATAATTCTTTTAAATATGTACATACCTTACTTTCTGCAAGTTGTTTTCCCATATTTTGAAAAAATGAAAAAATAATAAAAAATCAAAAAGAGAGTAAAAATTCCTAAAAGAAAGATCAAAGGACTTAGAAAAATATAAACCCCAAAAGAAAAGAAATAAGACCTGAAATTGAGAAAGATCAAATGCCACTACTTTTATTTTTACTGTCAAGAATAATGATTATGTGCACAGTGTCAATAAATTCCATAATCCATGATCAATTAGACAGTTTAATCCTAACTTTTTATTCTTTCAATTTCATGTTTTAGATAGAGAATAAAGATTTTTCAAACAGTTTAAACTTGGAAAATCAGTATATAGGTAGAGAATAATGAGGAGCTCAACAATTTAATCTGAGCCCTCGGATGAAATAAGGTAGATCTAGATAATTTTATGCTTTGAAAGAAAAATGTTTTAAGGTTGCAAGCCTAAATGCACCTACAAAATAAAGAAAAAATGTTAGAAATAAGTTGGGTAGGTAGAAAGCAGTTGAGAAATCATGTAAATAATACATCATCGGGAAAAATCACTAATTTTCCCTCCCTTATGAGTATTCAATATTCTAATCTATTAGTCAAACAGGCTCAGAGCATTTCTCTGATTTTTTTTGGGACCAGACACAGGGCTCTATGACTAGTTAGTTAAAAATATTGAGTTCTTATGATAAAGCCTCATTTATCATCATTTACCCTTCATTCATGTATTAAGACCCATTTTTCCTAAGTAAAAACACACTCTTACTTAGTAAAATTGTAACCCTAGAATAATTAACTTCATCCCTTCATAAGAATTCATAAAAACCCACAAAATCACATTTATCCTAAGTATTATTGAAATAAATATGAAGATGAGCAATGCTTAAATTTATACTATACTTAGAGATAATATGTATTTTGTTTTACATTTCACTCCCCTCTCATATTAACTTTTAACATATTTTATTAAATCCATAAAAAATACCCTTTCCTAGTTATTAATTCCCATACATTTAATAAACCCCAAAACCCACTATTATAAACTTTTGACGAAAGTATATTATTCCATGTGCGTAAATGAAAAACCCAAAATATAAAGCCCCTTGGTCTAAAAGATTATCTTTATTTGTTTTATCTCGCCCTATATTTTTTAAACTATCGAACCAGTTAAAAAACTATATAATATAATAACCACACCCTCATATTTTAAACATTTTACAAATGTTTTAAAATAAAACATTTCTAACCCGCCATATATTACACCAAGTCTAAAGCCCGCTCCTCTGTATATTGATTAACACATTCTCATATGTTTTAAAATCATTATTTATCCCACCGCTGTATATAAATAAACCGTTACATATATTTTTTAAACCTTGACCCCTCAACCATATTATAAAGGTTTAAACATATCCCAACCCTTCTGCTTATAAAATTAAAGCCCGGTCCCACCTTTCTGCTCCATACAACTCTCGAAACAAATCCTCACCATTCACATTCTTTTCTCAGATCCGACGGTTGAGGATTAATATTGCATACAAAAGGTGCACGACTGCTCCAATGAAAAAGCCACATCAAATAGGTAGTTTCACATTGATCCCTCCCCTCCACGTGGCCTCCTATGATTCGATCGCTTGAGTTTTGATCAAAACCACTTACCATTGAAAACCCACGCAATTACCACTGGTTTTTTTCCATTCATTCTTTGAAACCACTTCTTTCCTTATCGTGACTCGCATTCAATTTTAATTAATGCAGATTTAAATTTTATAATAAAACCTTGGTTAAAACGTTAATTCATTTATCCATCGCGTTCAAACCATTGTTTTTTCCCTCTAGATTGTGTAAAGCCACAAAAAGCCCTTGTTAGCCATTTTAACGCCCAAAACTTCCTAAATTCACCAAGGAAGCTTGTAAAAGACCGTTGAGGAGCTATATCGCTCCTATTCAACCACTGAAGCTATCAAATAAACCAGAAGATTGAAGAAACCCTGTTAAAACCGATACCTATGTCAAAACAGGTATTCTTCTGAGATTCAAACCTGTAATTAAATTGAACGGACCTTTTAAAAGAAAGAAAATGTATCCTAAAATCAAGAAATCAATTAAATATAATTTCCCAAAAGTTCCAGAAACAGGGCAAACTTTGGCAAAATTTTCCCAGGAACCCTAGTTGTCTGCTGCGCAGTATTTTCAATGAAATTTATCAATTTTTCAGATTTATTGCTCAGTTTCAAGCTCTAAAGACTAGAAATCCTTTGCAGGTGCCCCATATCTTCTGAAAACCGTTTTTTAACAGAGTTTTGGCCAATTTTTTCAGTCAAAAAAACTCAAAAAACCCCTGTTTTCTATTTTAGACCAGTTTTTAGCCTTAGAACTTCATTTGAGAGACCTAATTGAGCATAAAATCCAAAGAGACATTCTATTTTTCTGAATTTTCCTAATCAAGCCTCTGTTATAGTAAAATTGTCTCTATAAATAGTTTAAACTTGTAAAAGCCAAACAAAATGCGTAAAAAATAGAGTGTAAACAAATCTGAAGGTTCTAAAACTCCTAAAGCTACTCCTGCCATGACTCCAAATACTGCAATTGTAGTCAACCCATTATAACCCCCAGTGGTTGATATTGAGCATATTCCCCTAGCTGATATTGACTACAAGATATTTGATCCTATAGTTGAATTCAATCTGTTAGATATCCACAACTGGTGTTTTGAAAAATCTCTAGATGATCAAGAAGAAGTTCATATTTGGGAATCCAATTTCCCAAATATGTAGTCTCCGTGACTCACCCCTGTCAAGAAATTATCAAACTATGTCACCAATACTACATTCCTGAACAAATAACTACTGTGAATGAAAATAAAGAGGTCATATTTACCATCACTACAAAGTCAATAAACCAAATGTTGCAACTTCAACCAGACCCTCAAGAAGTCCCATTGTCTATTGAATCCCTCACTAAGTTATACATTAACTTAGACTTTCCTAAAAGATTCATGATTTTTCAAACTTTCATGCCCCTGCATGTTGAAATTCCCAAGTTGAATCTTCCTTATTCAACTGCCAAATTCCCTGAAGGATCAAGGCATGTAATCTCCATGCTTTCCTTTATACTTGGGTACTTCACAGATGAGCACACTGATGAGTCTATCCTAGGATTTTTTTCCACCTTTTCTCCAGGGCATCCACCTTCAGTTATATTTGACTATGCTGGATTTATTTCTGATAGTATGCACTATCAATTGACTAATTTTCAACTGAAAGGAGTATTCAGATATACCTCCTATCTTCTTCACATGTTTCTCTATTTTCAATCAGACAGTTTTCCAATTTCACTTCAAAAGTTGGATATGGAAGGAAAACCTCTATCAGTTATCTTTTGGACATCTATACTCAGAAAAGAAGGCACAAAATTCAATTATTCAGAGTTTGCAGAGTTTTTCTTGCATCTATTGATCACCATCTTTACAGAAATAGAGCAACCTAGAATCAGTGAGGAAATGAAGAGAATCTTGCAGCTATCAAAACAAATAAAATTAGGTGATTGATATTTATATGAGAAATTCACTGAAATCAAAGTTTTTGGTTCTAACTTGTTTCCCTACAAGTTACCTAAGAATCCATCTATGAGGATATTTTCCTTAGAGTACATTAGGTCGATCCTAAATTCAAATTCAATTACTTTCATGGCAGCCAAAAGGAAGACCCAATTTAAACTCAAAAATCAAATTGGGCCTTTCATATGTAATCAAAGAGATGCAGAAAAGGAAGCAGCAAGTCAACTATTGGAATACAAATTAGAAGAAATCTTTTCATGGAATTATGATCCACAAGGGATCTTAAGTAAACTAAGGGTAAAATGTAAATTGACACCCTTTATCCATGAGTCAAAGCCAGAAATAGAGAATTTTGCTAATCAATTTGAGTGGGTTGAAAATACTTTAACAGAGGCAGTAAACTAAAGGAATACTAGTCACCCTTTGAAAATTTCTAAATAGCCAGAGACATCGACTAAGAGAATTAGAGAAGAAGAAGCTTATACTGCAGAGACTACAATAGAGACAAAGTTTAAAATCATTTACAACAAGAGGCCAAAAATGGATAGAGCAACTAAAGGTAAAGTAACAATAAATGCCGAAGAAACAGAGCCCTTGAATACCAACATTGCACAGACAGAGATCAATGTAGCTACTATAATCATCAGTGAGAAAAATTAGAATCAAGAACAATTAAATAATGAAGATAAACAGATAACGGAAAGGCAACAAAGTATGGAGGATTATTCCTCACATTCAGTTGAGGAGAAGGATTTATATATTAAGGAAAAATACAAGAAAATCAAATTGAAGAATGAGGAAATAAAAAATGAAATTTATTCTCAGTTCTTGAAGAAACATCCAGGTAACCAAAACATATTCCTATCAGCATTGGACTATTCAACTAAAAAATTGATTAAGTCAGTTTTACAACCCACAATACCAGTGCCAAAGACAGTGGCTGACTATAAAAAGGTTGATATGGAAGTAGTCACAGATAAAATCCATGAATTGGATCAGATTGAGTTTCATAGGAAAACCTTAGAGATGCTCTATTCCACAGTCACAACAAAATCTATGAGTGCTCATAGGCTTCAAAATACCATCTATAATATGCAGGACCAAATGAAGATGGATAAAGCTTCATTATATGAAAAATATCTAAGGATAAAATCCTTAGAAGATTTAGTATTGCAGGTGGGATATGATCCTACAAACATCAAATCAGAATAAGCATTGGTTAAAAAGAAAAATGAGGACATGGCTGCCTTGAGGAAATAGCTCAAGCTTCCTCAAAGTGAGCATCCTCAGACAAAGGAAGTTTTAAAGGATCAACAGGAAAAAGATGAAATGATGAGTTTGATACTTCAACTAACAGTTCAAATCAAGGAAATGGAAGTACAAATGGACCAAGTTGTCCAAGAAAAAGGGACAGTTAAAGAACCAGTGATTCCCACTGTCATCCCAGTCATCATAGCAGCAGTACCTTCTACTTAGGAGAAAATTTGGCACCAAAAGAGCCACTGGCCACTGCAGTTCCAGTGACTTCTTCAACAACTTCAGTAACTGAATCCTCTACAACAGTGTTGCCACCTACAGATGAAAGCAGTCAACTACTAAAAGCAATGGAGGATATGTCCTTGAAAATAAATGAAATCAATATATTGACAAATATAATTGAAAATCTTGAGAATACAAACAAATAAGCTCAGACAGATTCTAAAATACATGAGAAAAATGCCCACAGATTGAGTGAAGAGGTAAAGAAGCTCCAAAAAGAATTAACTCTCAAGGATCAGATATCATATATTAAAAATTACCTACGGAATAATGTAATTGAAGCAATCCATGATGTTTTGCCTTCAATTAAAGTGAATTTTGAGCAGAGAGAGTTACTATTGGCAACCCAAGCAGAGATCCAAAAGACACAAGTTGATTTAGTAGATAAACCAGAATAGGCGGTAAGGTTAATAAATTTCCTCAACAGTAAGAATAGACAAGAACTTGAAGAATTGAAAATCAATGACAGGACAACTACTATCCTATAAATTAGGAAAGTAACCACCAAAATAAATTTGATGAGGTAGCTTGAAGAGAAATGTGAAGGAATGAACATTACCATCACTAGATTCATGGTTAAATTCACCTATTTAAGGAAAAAGGGACTCCTTGACATCATGGTTATAAATGATAAGTTAATTCCTCAGAATTATTATGACAAAAATATAATAGAACATTCCAAGGAGCGGGTGAACAAGCTAACAGGTCAAGGTATTCCCACAGGAAAAGTACTATTGAAAAGTTTTGAAGATTTATTTTATTTGCAGTATGAGATCAAGAATTTATTTGTCATCAAGCCCACATTTTCCAGGTACACTGAGGCTGATGAGAATTTTAGGAAACTCAATAATATTAGAATTCCTAAAAAATTAGGAGTGGCAAGCATTGACTAATTTGCTATGAAGAAAGAAAGACAAACAAATGAAGAAGAAAAAATATGTTTGCTGATGTCACTGTCAAAACAGATTTTTACAGTACAAAGAAATTTTACTGAAGGTTAAAGAGTATCCGAAGTGAAAGAGTATCAGTGAGAAAGATTATCAGTGAAGGCAAGTTAGATTTTGAAAAATATCTAAAAGGCTAGCAAAGAGGACACATAAGCATCTAGTTGCTTCTT
Source organism: Pinus albicaulis (assembly GCA_034641835.2). Classification (NCBI taxonomy): domain Eukaryota; kingdom Viridiplantae; phylum Streptophyta; class Pinopsida; order Pinales; family Pinaceae; genus Pinus; species Pinus albicaulis. Next base: position 308,151,087 of record CM076574.1, read on the forward strand.
ATCTTAAAACAGTTTCTATTTATTTTGAATAAAATAGGACAGCTAGCTAATTTGTTGAGCAAGTTGTCACTATTATTGTTGTAAGATATTTAAATTTCCTAAGTTAATTCCTAGAACTCATCTAGGATATTTTGTAAGACATTTTATATAAATAATTCACTCTTTGAAGTATTTTTGTGTGGAATAAAATTGCTGGAGATTACTATAGATATTTTGTTGACTTGAAGGCTTTGGATTTCGATTTTGAGTAGAAGACTAGATCACGTATTTGGCAGCATACTTCAGGATCCCTGTGATAAGCTATCTAGAGTGAAGTACTCTCTTAAACTTGTCATTTTTATCTTCTATTGTTTCATGCATACATCCGTGTTTTAATTCTAGATCTGAATGTATAACTATGAGTATTACTACATGACATGTTAATAGCACCCTGTTTTTAACTAGTTATCATTTCTTTGTTTTCTTCTGATTTCCAGTGTAGGGAAACCTTAATTTCTCCCTCTCCCATTTGAACTATATCTACTACTTCACTTTTCCAGATTTAAGGATTCTTAAGTGCCCTTTATTCCAATCATACCATCTTAAAAACCAATTTTCTAATATCTCCTAGGCTTATCTACCTTGCCCTGCAGAAATTTGAAATTTTAGGCCTTGATCCTAGTTCTGTTAGCTTGACTTAAACCCCATAGAACAATGTACAAGTATATTTCCCTCTATCTACCCTCCAAGTGAAATTTTCCCACCAAATACAACAAAAAAAAACCAAATCTGTACTTTAATAACCAGCCTAATATTCATAAATCAAAACAAAGTTAAACTTGAAAGAGAGAGCCCTATCTGAACCCTAGGAAGGCTAGATCCTAGAGTTTGAAGTAGGTTTGTGGTTACCTCTAGTATTCTTTGACTAAAAACCAAAATCCCACAACTTAATAATTTACTGGAGTGATAACATTACTGGCGACCATACTAGGGAAATAACCAGTCCTCAATCATAAAATTAGTCTTAAAGGAATCATTTAAATCATCATTTTACTTTAATATTGCTTTTATAGGTTGTGGGTATTGAAAAATTTTAATTCTGGCTTCTCGGAAAGTCTATAATACCAGGTCTAACCCGGATCCTAAGCCTGTTGTTATAGTAGATAACCCAGACCGAATTGGTAAAAATAAAAAACAAACAGAAAATTTAGAAGTTGAAATCTCATCAATAAGAGTCAATTCATTAGCAAGTGAATTAGTAAGTCTGCAAGACATTGATTTTGATCTGAAATTTTGGCATTCCTTATTTAAAATTAAATATGAAAATGATTTAAAAACTGTTGTTTTAGACCCTGCTTTTATTTCATTTTTGAATGTGAAACAAAAATCTATTGCAGTAAATTCTAAATCTAAGAAAGTTGAATATCAGACCAAAGTTCAAGAGATTAATATTACTATTCTAAACGATATTGATGAAGCTATTGAATTAGCTCATTTATTGACTTACAGTAACAGACCTCTAGTTTCTCAATTACACACCACAATAATTCCAGCTAGAGATTCATCTCTTTATGATGTTACATCATTCATAAGTTCTACAGATCCATTCATCCCTAAATTACCTCTACAACCCAGAGTATTATTTCCACCAATCACTTCATCCACTATATCCATTAGTTCATTTTTTGATTTCTTAAAAACATCATCCTAATTTCTCAACACTTCAAATACTATCTTTAGTTCATCCACTATCATTTCCAGCACAGCTCCAAGCAATTCTACCTTACCTCCTAGTCAAGCTAAGCTTCAAGCTTTGGCTGCTAGATATGCTCCCCTTGTCCTACCACAACAGCTTCATGATATGCCACAAGACTATCAAAAAAAAATACCACTATTTGATGGCACTACTCAATATACTGCCCAACAACATATTACTAAAATGACAGACTTCTTTAAAATTTATGAAATTGATGATTCAGATGTTCAAATGACACTGTTTGCTCAAACTTTAACAGGAGAAGTTAAGAAATGGTTTAAATATTTAGCTGCTGGTAGTGTAACTGATTTAGCTGTATTTTTTAATTTGTTTTCAAATAAATGGGAAAATAAAAAAAAGTCCCCTCCAAATTTTGTCTAAATTTGATTCTTTAAAAAGAGCTCCAAATGAGTCAATCCAAGATTACTGTACCAGGTATAATAATGTCTATAATTCTATCCCTTCAAATCTGAAACATACTCCTTATTCAGTTCTGATCAAATTCCATGATGGATTTGACACAAATATGGCTTACCAATTAAGTGAAAGAGATGCAAACACCTTAGAAAAAATGCAAACTGATGCAGTTAATGTAGAAGTGAACATTCTAGCTAGAAAAGATAGACTTAGAAATGAAAGAAGGGTCACTATTAAAGAGGAAAATTATAATTCAGACACAAAATTGGATGTTATAGCTAAAAATTTAGAAAGAGTGATTGATATACTAGATAATATGGAGATAAGACCTCAGTGGGATAACCAACAACAGATTAGGAATCCCAATTTTAGAAAAAACATAAATTCTAGAAAAGCAAAAGAAACATATCCAGACCAAACAATTAGGCCACCATTCCAAGAGAACTATGTTGAAAGCTCTCGAACTAATAATGATGATGAGGAGGATACTATTAATCTAATGGGAATAGATGACAACAATACCATTTTCCTTACACAGGAAGATGAGGAATTATTTGAACTTCAATAGCTTAAATTAGATTCTAGTGAATCCTTTGATTATAAGCAAGGTTATGACTATGCAATAAATGAAATACACAACCAGTATAACCTTAGAAGCAAGAAAAACAATGAGTCTTCTACTAAGAAAAATTGCCAAAATCAAAGTCAGAAAACATTAGAGGCCCCTAAAACAAAAGTTCTGAAAATTCTCCTAAGGGAAAATAAGAAAACTCAAATTCTTCCCAAAACATTTCTAGTCCTAAGAAAGCATCAAGCCCTAAAATTGTTGATATTACTGATGAATTCTCTCAAACTGCAAAATATTCTCAAAAATCTAGTGCTGCTAAAGCTTCTAATTATGTAAAAACAACAAATTTAGATCCCAGAAAACCTTCTGCTAGTCCTGAAACAGTAGATCCACAAACTGTTGCTTCAAAAGTATCTGCTGAAAATTATAAGTCAGAAAGAACAGCTACTGCTTCGCAAACAATCCCTGAAAAGAATGTTAGAATTAGTAAAACACAGGAAACAAAAACGGAGAGTCCTAAAACAATTGAAAATGAAAAAACAACTGTAGAAAAGAAAGACAAACCAACACAAACTATAGTTACCAAAGAAGAACTAATTCATATCAGTAAATCTCAACCTGCATTCAACATACAATCAGAAATTTCAAAACTTAAAATTCCAATTCCTTTGACTGAATTGGTAAATAAAGAATTGTATAAATCAACCATAACTGAAACATTAAATATGAATGATGGAGAAGACTCCATAAATCTAAATGATGATCAGACAAAGTTGATTTTTGGCCTATATGTAAATGGAAAACATGCAGATGTTGCATTTCCTCCATTTTATAGCAGTCTCACCATTCACGATCAAATTATACATAACACAATGCTAGATTTAGGAGCTTCCCGTAATCTAATGCCAAAAGCCATCATGGAAACTCTAAATCTAGAAATTACAAGGCCATACAAAGATTTGTTTTCTTTTGACTCCAGTAAAGTTAAATGCTTAGGTTTAATTAAGGATTTGTGTGTAAGACTAGTTCAATACCCTGATAAGAGTATATTAATGGACATTATAGTAGCTGATATCCCACCAAAATATGGTATGCTACTTTCTCGCTTATGGGGAGCAAAGTTGCAGGGATCTCTACAATTGGACATGTCTTATGCTACTATATCAGTGTTTGGCCAACCTAAAAAGTTATATAGGGAAACATTAATGAAGTACATGGTCAGTAGTGCTGAAAGATCTATAAATTACCCCATTTACTCTACACCAACTGAACTTGATTCTTTCATCCTTTGTAGCTCTGAAATAAATGAAATCCAAACTGAGCTAGTAGATAAAAAGAGAGTACCAAACAATGATAACATTTTTCATGAATCTCAATGGGATTTAGACTTTGATGGTTCAGTGAATAAGTTAGGATCAGGAGTAGGAGTCTAGATAACAAATATGGAGACCAATCATTCTGAAGGTCATGCTTTCAGGCTAAATTTCAAATGTACAAACAATATGGCTGAGTATGAAGCCCTTATCCTAGGACTCCAAATCATTAGAAACTCAGGAGGAAAAAGAATTTTAATCATGGGAGATTCAGATTTGATCATAAAACAAGTAAATGGAGTTTATTCTATTTACAATCCTATACTGATCAGATATAGAGACACCGTCATAGATTTAATTGATGATTTATTGGAATGTCAGTTTGTCATTATACCTAAAAAGAAAAATATACAAGCTCATTGTCTTGCAAATTTTGGTAGTACATGCAATTTACCATTCCAACCTAATCACAGATATACTACTAAAGTCAAACATAGGCCAATAATTCCAGATAATCTTAAGTATTGGCAATTTTTTTCTCAGGATGAACATATTTACAAGTTTATGAACAATGAAGGAGAATTTCATAATTGTATTATACATACAGATTGTACAACAAATCATGATTTGGATTGTGAAATAGATTTAAATGAATTAGATAAAAATAAAATAAAGTTTGATAAACCCACTAGATTTAGTCAAACTGACATAGATATCTTAGAGAAAGTAGAGATTGAAGAAATTATTGAAGATGAATTAGATATAGTAAATCTTAAAGATAATTTTTTACCTAAAGGTTTAACCCCCTTAGAAGATCCTTTTGACTCCAATGATGTAGCTAGAAAACCAAAAATGGAGCCAGTAAGATCTGACATAGAAGAATGTAACATTGGTACAGAGTTAAAACCAAATATAATCAAATTGTCCCAAATTTTACCTCAGCAAGAAAAGGATAAATATATTGAGCTTTTAAAGGAATATCAATATGTGTTTGCTTGGAGTTATGAAGATTTAAAATATTATGATACAAACATAATCCAACACAAATTCCAATAAAAGAAGATCAAAATCCATTCAAACAAAAGTTGAGAAGGATTAACCCTGTGCTATTACCTTTGATTGAAAAAGAAGTTAAAAGAATGTATCATGCCCAGATCATTACACCAAATAGATATTCTGATTTGGTTTCCAACATAGTCCCTACAAGAAATAAAACATGAGAGATCAGATTATGTGTTGACTTTATAAATATTAACAAAGTATCATTAAAGGATAATTACCCTTTACCTAAAATGGACCACATATTACAAAGGGTAGTAGGTTCCTCAAGGATTTCATTGTCAGACGGTTTTTCAGAATACAACCATATCCTAGTTCAAGAAGAAGACCAAGCTAAAACAACATTTACTACTCCTTAGGGCACTTTTATGTATGTAAAAAAGCCTTTTGGTCTAATGAATGCAGGAGAAACCTTTCAAAGGGTGATGGACATGGCATTTGCAAAGGAAATACATGAGTTCTTAGTAATTTACTTAGATGAAATTACTATGTTTTCCAAAATAGATAATGAACACTTGGATCATTTGAGACAAGTTTTTATTAAGTGTAGGAAATATGGCATCTCCTTAAATCCTAAGAAAAGTCTATTTGGATTAGAAGAAGGTAAGTTACTTGGACATATAATCTCAAAAGAAGGAATTAGGATATATATTTCTAGGATAGAAGCAATTCTAAACATCAACCCACCAAGAAACATCAAAGAATTGCAAGTTTTTTTAGGTAAGATAATTTTTTTAAGAAGATTCATATCTAATTTAGCTGAGATAATCAGAGAATTAAATAACATGATAAAAAAATATTCATTTATTAGATGGACAGTTGAGGCTAAAAAATCATTTGACTCTATCAAACAAGCCTTAACCAAAACTCCAGTCTTAATAAGTCTCGATTTTAAGAAAGATTTCATTATTTTTTCATTTTCTTTAGAACACACCATTGTTGTAGTCTTACTGCAGAAAAATGACCAAGTATTTGAACAACCCATAGCTTTTTTTAGCAAGGCCCTTAGAGATTCCCCTTTGAAGTACAAAATTATGGAAAAACAAGCCCTAGCCTTGGTTAAGGCCATTAAAGACTCCAGAGTTTATATTCTCTACTCACACATTATTGCCTATGTCCCAGATTATGTAGTTAAAGACATTCTTACTCAAGATGGTTCTGATGGAAGAAGAGGTAAGTGGATTTCCACTATATTGGAATATGACATAGAGATAAAACCCACCAAGCTCATTAAAGGTCAAGGATTAGGCAGGCTTATGGTTGAATCCAATTGTAATGCCCTAGATATAAATTTTATTGCTCAAGTTGATGATCAGGAAGAGATGGCGACTCCATCAATCAGTGAAGATTTTTCACACTGACCTTGGTATACAGATATCATATTTGTACTCCAAAACCTACAAGCTCCTCCTGGATTGTCAAGAACCAAAGCTATATTTTTAAAACTTAAAGCAGTAAGATTTTGTATCTTAGATAATGTACTTTTTTGGAGAGATCATAGTGCGATTTTACTAAATTGTTTACTAAAGGAAGAAGCTAACAAAATACTTGAATAATTTCATGCAGGTGACTATGGAGGACAGTTATATTGGAAAACCACTGCAAAAATATTCTGAGAGCTGGTTTTTACTGGCCTACCTTGTTTTCTGATGTCAAAAAATATGTTACTTCATGTCATATGTGCCAAATTTTTGAGGGTAAGAAGAAATTATTACCCCTCCCTTTAAAGCCTATTTCAACTGAAATGCCATTTAAACAATGGGGTTTAGACTTCATTTGTGAAATTCACCCTCCCTCTTTAGGCCAACATAAGTGGATTTTGACAGCCATTTATTATTTTACCAAGTGGATTGAAGCCATACCTTCTATACAATCCACTGATACTGTCATTATTTCCTTCCTAGAAAACAACATCCTTTCAAGATTTGGGTGCCCTCAAAAGATAATTATTGACAATGAAGCATCATTCAAATCCAAGAAAATGATTGACTTTTGCCACAAATACCATATTACCCTAGGCCACTCTACTGCATATTACCCCCAAGGTAATGGACTAGCTGAATCCTCAAACAAAAGCTTAGTAAATATCATCAAAAAATTACTTGAACACAATAAAAAGACTTGGCATAAAAATTTAGTCAATGTCTTATGGGAAGATAGACTTACTACTAAGAAATCCATTGGTACTTCACCTTACCAACTAGTTTATGGAATGGATGTTGTTTTTCCTTCCTCCCTAGGTGCACCAGTGATGAAATTTATCCAAGAATTACAAGTTGAAACAAATGACATTCAAAGAAGGATAAATCAAACTATTCACTTGCAACAAACAAGGGAAGAATTTTATGTCAAATCTCAAGTCATTTAGGATAAGATCAATAAAATCTATGATAAAAAGACTAAAGAGGATGATTTTTACATAGGAGATAAAGTGTTAAAATGAGATTCTAGAAGAGAAGACAAAGGAAAACATGGAAATTTTGATTTTCTATGGAAAGGGCCTTGTGTAATCTATGGATATAGAGGTAATAATGCTTTCTTTCTGGAAGAATTGGATGGAACAGATTTGCAAGAAGGACTAGTTCGTGGTAGAATGCTAAAGAAATACTACTCACTTGAGTTAACCAATAGTTAGTTTTTATTCACTTTGATAATTGTACATATACATTACAAAGTTTAGATTGGATTGGATGTTTCCTTAGCAAAGTTAAAGCTCGAAGAGAAGGCCCTAAGCTTTGAAAAGTAAATATCATAAATATGCATAAGTTTCAAATATCAAAAGACATTTACATGGTCATCACAGTGAAATTTCAAAAGTCTACTGGTCTCAGAGTTCTTGATATTTCATCAGGAAATGTCATCCCCATGTGGAGCCACTGTAAGGGTCCTATAATAATAGGGTTCATAAATTTTTTAATTTACTTTGATAATTCTTGTAAATATGTACATACCTTGCTTTCTGCAAGTTGTTTTCCCATATTTTGAAAAAATGAAAAAATAATAAAAAATCAAAAAGAGGGTAAAAAGTCATAAAAGAAATATCAAAGGACTTAGAAAAATATAAACCCCAAAAGAAAAGAAATAAGACATGAAAGTGAGCAAGATCAAATGCCACTACTTTTACTTTTATTTCCAAGAATAATGATTATGTGCAGAGTGTCAATAAATGCCATAATCCATGATCAGTAAGACAGTTTAATCCTAACATTTCATGCTTTCAATTTCATGTTTTAGATAGAGAATAAAGATTTGTCAAACAGTTTAAACTTGACAAATTAGTAGATAGGTAGATAATAATTAGGAGCTCAACAGTTTAATCTGAGCCCTCGGATGAAATAAGGTAGATCTAGATAATTTTATGCTTTGAAAGAAAAATGTTTTAAGGTTGCAAGCCTAAATACACTTACAAAATGAAGAAAAAATGTTAGAAATAAGCTGGGTAGGTAGAAATAAATTAAGAAATCATGTAAATAATACATCATTGGGAAAAATCACTAATTTCCCCTCCCCTATGATTATTCAGTATTCTAAGCTATCAGTCAAATAGGCTCAGAGCATTTCTATGACTTTTTTTTGGACCGTACCCAAGGCTCTATGACTGGTTAGTTAAAAATATTGAGTTATTATGCTAAATCCTCATTTATCATCATTTACCCTTCATTCATGTATTAAAACCCCTTTTTCCTAAGTAAAAAACACACTCTTACTTAGTAAAATTGTAACCCTAGAATAATTAACTTCATTCCTTCATAAGCATTCATAAAAACCCACAAAATCACATTTAATATAAGTATTATTGAAAGAAATATAAAGATGATCAATGCTTAAATTTATACTATACTTAGAGATAATATGTATTTTGTGTTACATTTCACTCCCCTCTCATATTAACTTTTAACATATTTTATTAAATCCCTAAAAAATACCCTTTCCTAGTTATTAATTCCCTTATATTTAATAAACCCCAAAAACCCACTATTATAAATTTTTGACCAAAGTATATTATTCCATGTGCGTAAATGAAAAACCAAAAATATAAAGACCTTTGGTCTAAAAGATTATCTTTATTTGTTTTATCCCACCCCTATAGTTTTTAAACTATCCAAATAGTTAAAAAACTATATAATATAATAACCGCACCCTCATATTTTAAACATTTTAGAAATGTTTTAAAATAAAACATTTCTAACTCACCATATATTACACCAAGTCTAAAGCCCGCACTTTTGTATATTGATTAAAACATTATCATATATTTTAAAACCATTATTTATCCCGCTGCTATATATAAATAAACCGTTACATATATTTTTTAAACCTTTACCCCTCAACCATATTATAAAGGTTTAAACATATCCCAACCCTTTCGCTTATAAAATTAAAGCCTGGTCCCACCTTTCCACTCCATACAACTCCCAAACAAATCCTCACCGTTCGCATTCTTTTCTCAGATCCGACGATTGAGGATTAATATCGCATACAAAAAGTTCATGACCGCTCCAATGCAAAAGCCACATGAAATAGGCAATTTTGCATTGACCCCTCCCCTCCACATGGCCTCCTATGATTCGATCACGTGAATTTTGATTAAAACCACTTACCACTGAAAACCCACACAATTACCACTGGTTTTTGTCCATTCAATCTCCAAAACTACTTCCCGCCTGATCATGACTCACATTCAATGCTGATCAATGCAGATTTAAACGTTTTAATAAAACCTTGGTTAGAACGTTAATTCATTTATCCGTCGCATTTAAACCATTTTTTTTTCCCTCATGATTGTGTAAAGCTGTAAAAAGCCCCTGTTAGGAATTTTAACGCCCAAAAATTTGTAAATTCACCAAAGAAGCTTGTAAAAGACTGTTGAGGAGCTATATCGCTCCAGTTCAACCACTGAAGCTATCAATCAACCAGAAGATTGAAGAAACCCTGTTAAAACCGATACCTGCATTAAAACATGTATTCTTCTGAGATTCAAACATGTAATTAAATTGAACAACCCTTTTAAAAGAAAGATAAAGCATCCTAAAATCAAAAAATCGATTAAATCTAATTGCCCAAAAGTCCCAGAAACAGGCCAAACTCTGGCAAAATTTTCCCAAGAACCCTAGTTGTCTGCTGCGTGGTATTTTCAATGAAATTTATCATTTTTTTATCGTTATTGATCAGTTTCAATCTCTAAAGACCAGAAATCCTTTGCAGGTGCCTTATATCTTCTAAAAATCCCTTTTTAATAGATTTTTAGCCCATTTTTTCAGTCAAAAAAACTCTGAAAACCCTTGTTTTCTATTTTAGACCAGTTTTGAGCCTCAGAACTTCATTTGAGAGACCTAATTGAGCATAAAATCCAAAGAGACGTTCTATTTTGTTGAATTTGCCTAATCAAGGCTCTGTTATAGTAAAATTGCCTCTGTAAACAGTTTAAACTTGTAGAAGCTAAACAAAATGCCTAAAAAACAGAGTGTAAACAATTCTGAAGGTTCTAAAACTCCTAAAGTTACTCCTTCCATGACTCCAAATAATTCAATTGTAGTCAACCCATTACGATCCCCAGTGGTTGATATTGAGCATATTCCCATAGCTAATATTGACTATAAGATAGCCGATCCTATAGTTGAATTCAATCAATTAGATATCCACAACTGGTGTTTTGAAAAATCTCTAGATGATCAAGAAGAAGTTCATATTTGGGAATCCAATTTTCCCAAATATGTAGTCCCCCTGACTCACCCCTGTCAAGAAATTATCAAACTATGTGACTAGTATTACATTCCTGAACAAAGAGCTACTGTGAATGCAAATAAAGAGGTCCTATTTACCATCACTGCAGAGTCAATAAACCAAATTTTGCAGCTTCAACCATACCCCCAAGCAGTCCCATTGTCTATTGAATCCCTCACTAAGTTATACATTAAATTAGACTTTCCTAAAAGATTCATGATTTTTCAAACTTTCATGCCCTTGCATGTTGAAATTCCCAAGTTGAATCCTCCTTATTCAACTACCAAATTCCCTGAGGGATCAAGGGATGTAATCTCCATGCTTTCCTTTATACTTGGGTACTTCACAGATGAGCACATTGATGAGTCTATCCTAGGATTTTTGTCCACCTTTTCTCCAGGGAAGCTACCTTCAGTTATATTTGACTATGCTGGATTTATTTCTGATAGTATGCACTATAAATTGACTAATTTGTAGTTGGAAGGGGTATTCAGATATACCTCCTATCTTCTTCACATGTTTCTTTATTTTCAATCAGACAATTTTCCAATTTCACTTCAAAAGTTGGATATAGAAGGAAAACCTTTATCAGTTATCTTTTGGACATCTATACTTAGAAAAGAAGGCACATAATTCAATTATTCAGAGATAGTAGAGTTTTTTTTGGATCCATTGATCTCCATCTTGACAAAAACAGAGCAGCCTAAAATTAGTGAGGAAATAAAGAGAATGTTGCAGCTATTAGAACAAAGCAAAGTAGGTTATTGGAATTTATATGAGAAATTCATTGGAATCATAGTTTTTGGTTCTAACTTGTTGCCCTACAAGTTACTTAAGCATCCATCTATGAGGATCTTTTCCTTACAGTACATTAGGCAGATCCTAAATTGAGATTCAATTAATTTCATGGCAGCAAAAAAGAAGACCCAATTTAAACTCAAAAATCAAATTGGGCCTTTCATATGTAATCAAAGAGATGTAGAAAATGTTAGGTCCCTATATCACTAGTATAGTCCCTTATTATTGTTAGTGTAACCCCCTTATTGTTATTATTGAACCCTTGTAACCCCCATTTTTTTATTATTGTGCCCTTAAATTATTATTACAGTCTATTAGGATTACACGTGGCCCACTAGGATTACATTATGGCCCCATGGACTCCTATATATAGAAAGGAGGTTTTGTAACAGGTATCATCCAAGAATTGTTAATTTATGTAATTTATTGAGGTTTCCCCCAAGTGGCTTATTTCTAACATGCTGATATCTCTTTTTCTTTTTTGAGCCGGTTACACAACATTTGCACGTAGGTTTGGATATTAGGGTTTCTGCCGCTTCCAAACAAAGTCATCGTGAATTTGCACTATAACTTTCGTATACGGCTCCGGTGGTTGAAATGTTTAGGGTGCGAAGCCTTTCTCGAGGAAGTGTTTCTAAAATTTCGTAGCTTAGTTCGCCAAATTTTCTGAGATATGATCCTATGGAAGTTAGGCCTTTTTTCTCGTGCTCCTAAAGAAAATATCAGATTTGCTATTATAAAAAATTTCTACGAAGGTTCAGAATCTGAAATTCATATGGTGCGAAGCTGAAATCCTGAGGAAATTTGTCAAAAAATTTCAGATCTTGGTTCGCAATATTTTTGGAGATATGATCTGTGGAAGGTAGTGCTTTTTCAGGCTCCTGAATTTCATCTCAAAGAGGTGATCGTGGGAAAAGTTCAATAACTCTCTCTCTGGGCATCGGATTGGAGTACCGTAAAAATTGGTTGCAAGTAAATGGACTGCCGTTTCTTGGCTATCAATTTTAGACATGAAGGACGAGTGACACGTGGCAAGTCGTACAAATTCTCTCTACTGAACCAGTCCAAAATTGGGTCATTGTGGGAGATTGGAAATAACTTTGTCTTGAAGAATCCAAATCAGATCATACTTGTGGCATTTGAAATATAGTTCAGAAGGATACTACAGAAGTGAATTTTAGATATTTAAGATTCTCAATTACATAGATAATTCAATTTCAATACAGAGCTCCTAAAAAGCAAGTAAAAGGTGTGTATGTTTTTCCGAATTGCATAAGTCTTGTTTGAAGAATCAAGTTGAATTGATTACAAGGGAATATTGTAGAATAGATATCAGTATTGGATTCTAAAATGGCCCCTAAAAATAATTCAACTCTAATTAAGCCTTTATAATTCTCTACTGTTTGGTCTTAATCTAGTCTCCTAAATTGAGCTCATTTAATTGTCAACCAGGGTTGGTAAACTGCTGAAGTGAAGTGTACTGTATGTACCTAGGTGTTTGTTTCTTAATGCATTGTGTGTAGTGTTTTGTGATTTTTTTGGTCTTTTGTGATGATTTATGATGTTTTTGATCTTTTGGTGGCTTTATGTTCACAAGAAAAATGACTAGAAAGCTAATGGAAGGAAGCTAATGATTAAGAAAAACAGAGTGAAGCCTAATTGGTTGATGTCAAATGGTAAATGAAAATGCAATACTAAAAACATAATCAAATCTAAACTATGACTAAGCAAAAACAAAGCTTGATAATGACTTTTAAGCAAATGATTCAAAACACAAACTCAACTTGTCAAATTCTTTCATCAAAGGCATTTTGAGAGAGAGCTTGAGACATGGTCAACTAAGTGTGCAAATCCTCCTAACTAAACAGTTAAACAACTAACTCATAATGATGCAACATTTTATCCTTGATTAGAGATTTATTGAAGCATATTTGGAGCAAAACATTGATACCATCATAAGGTCTTCTACTCTAAGACTAGTTCCTAACTCTATTCTGCAACTTAGTTTGATGACACTACACTTCACTCAAAGGTTATAGATTTTTAAAATAGTCTTTTGAGGAAATGTTTGTTTGTGAAATGATAAGGAAGTTGCAGAAGTACTTCAGGCCTTAAAATGATATTGTCTTCTGTTCATATGGTTAGGAATCAATTATGGATTTTAGAACAAGAAGAGGTTTGTAAATAATGAAGGTTGTTTTGTTAAGTTTAACAACTGAAGTAATCTAATATGCAGTGAATGACAACTGAATATGGAGTGCAAATGCAATGAGTTAAACTACAACTGAACCTAAAATGTCACTAGCCTAAAACAGTGCTGAACTACAAGTCATTATCAAACTTAAAACAAAATAACTGAGCATGAGTTAAGTGCAATTAAACTCCGGAGTATCCTAACTAGGCTACCATGCATTATTCTATGGAATTATACAGTCTGTTTGTCCATCATGATTGGTATTTTGAAAGAGTTTCTTAGAACAATCCTAACTGTACAATTCAGTGCAAATGCAAACATAAAGACTGAAAGCAATGAAAAACTAAGATATCATAGCTATCTCCTACCCATCATTATGATATTTTGGAAAAGCGTTTTAAGAGCAAGAACAGCTATGATACTTAGTGAAAACACACAACTGAAACGTTCAAGATCACAATCATGCTTAAGACATTATAAGGATTTTTTGGAAGAGTTTCTTCTTTTGGAAGAGTGCTTAGCATAAGTATAACTGTGATGGTGAACAGAAGAGATTACAATTAAATCCTACAATACTATAGCCATTTCCCATTCATCATTATAATATTTTGGAAGAGCTTCTTCTTTTGGAAGAGTTTTTAGAACGAGTATAACTATAGTAGCAAATGAAAACAACTACGAATTCAACTTCAAAAACATAAAAGCAGCTAGAATACTTATCTAAATTACGTAAATAAATCCGTACAAGGGGCAGGGGCCCTCTACCACCAGACGAAATCTAACTCCAAATCAAATCAACGCTTTCAAAACAACACTGTCTGCTTCATTAAAAAAGAAATAACTTGAATAGAGCAATCTGCATCTTCAGAAATGTAGCACAGAATCTAAGCAAAATCTAGAACAAAATCTAGCCTAGCTCTCGGTTTCCCAAGTGTTTATATAACAAATGTACATAACAAGACTTGCAACAATTCCAGGATCATTGTCTTTCCTTATCGAAATCACATTAGGACTCTTGAAGTGGCTGCGTAAAAAGGAAAAGGACATCTGGACTAAGATAGTCCTACTACAAGTCTGCCTTCTTAAATGTGTTCCCACGTATCAAAACCATATCCAGAATTTGTTTCTTCCTTCATGGTGAGCAATGAACAATGTAGACATGACGTGGAATATACCCATATGCGGTTTTTCTTGAAAGGCCATCTGGAACATACCCAAACGTGAAGACAGGTGCAGAATTTCCGATTAGCTACGGAATGTCTGCATTCTGCAGCTAGTTCCGGTCAAAATGCATCACAATGACAAAAATCACAAAACTTAGCAAGTCAGTCATGTTAATCATTTTAAAAGTAATTTTAACTAAATTCATTGATCAATTGGGTCTAGGATAGCAATGGACAAAGGAAAATGAGGTAAAGTAAGATGAAAGAAAGCACAATCTTGAGGCTCAACATACCCCCATTGCTGACTTCTTGCATGTCCTCATGCAGCTTCTCCTATAAACTCAAAGGCTTCTGCAAGAACATCTAATCCTCTCCTTCTCCTTTGCCTGGAAGCTAAAGATCTTCTGGGTTTTCTGATGACAAGTTTAAACCTTAAGTTGGTAAGTGCCCTGATTAGCTTCTTGTTGCTCTTCTTCAACTTTTCATTAGCCTTTTCCACTTTGTCTATATGTAGGGATAAGGTTGAGTTCATATCAGTTTTGAGCTTGACTTGTTCCTTCAAAATTTCATTTTCATTTTTGATGTGTCTATTAAGTATCTCCAGCTCATACCTATCCCTTCTTAACACATCTATTTAGGATAGTGGAGGACTAGGGGTTCTCTCTCTGCTCTCTGAAGCTTTCCTTTCCAAAGTTTCAACATAATCATAAACTTCTTGCTGAGCAGGGTCAATTTCAGGGGTTCCTTCATTAAAATCCTCTTCAACATCTTCTTCAATAGATGTTTCCTCATCTTCTATATTAATCACCCATGTTTGTTTGATTTGAGTTTTCCTTAGTTTCCCCTTTAGTCTATGGCTTCTTCTTGGCTGAGAAGATCCCTCTCCTTTGTCTGTGGCAGATTTCTTGATTACCTTCTCTTTCTTAAGTTGTCTCTTGATTTGAGTCAACTTCTCTGAGATGATTTCCTCACTACTTTCTTGGAATGTTTTGTCAATTTCAATTTTTGAAGTTCTCCATTTTCTACTTCTCCTTGTAGGCTGTTGTTCAGGTGAGGGTTCTTTTGGCTCTTCAAAATGGTTTCTTATCAATAAATTGTCCCATGTATCATTTGTTTTGGCTAAATGGTGTTCAATTAAAATCTTCACCAAGCCATGATGGTATAGAGTTGTCTGTAAAAATTGAACCCCTCTTTGAACACAGGAAGCCATCTTTTTCAAACTTTGAAGCAAGAAGTAGGGTAGGTTTAAGTCTTCCCTCAGAAAATGCATTATTAGTCTAATGTGGTAAACATAAAATGTGCCATATCTACCCTCACATGTAATAAATTTTTGCAGAATAAGTAGTATGTTTCTCCATTTATTTTTCAATGCAGAACTTGGAATTCCTTTCTTAAACACAGTGACATCCATACCTGGTGATTTTAGAATTTGTTTCCAGGATTCAAGATGGAATTCTCTGTTTTTGAACCATCTCTCTCCATTTGTAAGCAACCCTGTAGCTTTTGCAATGAAAACTTCAGTGACAGTGAATTTGACATCTCCCACTTCAACTTCAGCTCCTTGAAATGATCTTGCAAATGTTTGAGTGAATTCTTTGTGGAAGCCATTAAATTTCTCCAAAAATTGTAACCATCCTATCTGTTGCAACATTTATTTGCATTGAGGGTAGCCTTCTAGGTATTTTGTACCCACTGGTTCAGTTCTTACAATGAAACCCGTAATTGCTTCTTCAATGTTCAGATTAATACTCTTTCTACCCACTGAAACAATAAATTTCACCTTCGAATTGAAATGGCTTCAGGTTCTTACTGACAATGGCTTCAAACTTCGGAATGATATACCTCTGGTTGATAGTGACAACAGCTTCAAACT
The DNA here is from genome assembly GCA_034641835.2 of Pinus albicaulis. Taxonomy (NCBI): domain Eukaryota; kingdom Viridiplantae; phylum Streptophyta; class Pinopsida; order Pinales; family Pinaceae; genus Pinus; species Pinus albicaulis. Next base: position 308,167,931 of record CM076574.1, read on the forward strand.
TCGGACTGATATGCCTCTGGTTGACAGTGAAAACAGCTTCAAACTTCGAGCTGATATGCCTCTGGTTGACAATGAAACTTTGGACTGATATGCCTCTGGTTGATAGTGACAACAGCTTCAAACTTCGGACTGATATGCCTCTGGTTCACAGTGACAACAGCTTCAAACTTCGAGCAGATATGCCTCTGGTTGACAATGAAACTTTGGACTGATATGCCTCTGGTTGACAGTGACAAATGGCTTCAAATTCCCACAGTGCTATACCTCTGTCTCTCGGTGATAAATGGCTTCAAATTCCCACACTGCTATACCTCTGTGTTTACAGTGATAATGCTCAATCTCTGCCAACGGTGATAATTCTTTGATATCCAAACTGATATACCCTTTTTGCTCTGCCCTCGGTGATAAGGATATCTCTATTTGCGGAATGAAGTGCCGGCTACAGAATGGAGTGATGGAAGTAGTTACGGAATAAGGTAATGGAGTGAGGTGGAGGAAACTAATTAATGATTGAAAAGACGGCGAAGATTTTTACAACGGAAAAGAAAATCATGATTGAATGATTTGGTTGGGTGACGTGAATAATTCAAACACTCCGACCATTTGAACTGCTTAAATGATATCGGGTATAGAATTTGAAATGAGAGATTTTAATCCAAATTTTGTGGAGGGTTTATTGGTCATGATCAATAAAAATAATTAAAACAACCTTTTCGAATAATTCATAACTAAAACTATGCTAAACTTTATGAAATTCCATTATAATCTAAACTTGTTACCTCTGCCTTTCATTTTATTTTTGTAGTCTTTGTCTTCTTTGTTCTTCTTTGGAAGAGTCTTCATAATCCTTCTTGATTCTTCTTATTCATGGATACACTGGATCATTTTGTTGCAATTCTAATGTCTGCTAACTAATGTCTTCAGGATTTGTAGCTGCGGAATGACTGTCTGGCTGCAGAAAGGTTGATCAGCTGCAGAATGTCTGTTAAGCTACAGAATGTACCTGTAGAGTATTTTAATCATGGAATGGAGTGTTTTTGGAATATATGTGAAATGTTATATGGTATGAATGAATATGGATGATGAGACATGATATGTATGAAGTGGATGATGAAATGGAATGGATTCAGTTTATGAAATGGAGTGGAAGAACATAAGAACTGCCCTGCAATCCATGACATGTTTTATTCATTTATAGCAAGATATCAAACTTTAAACTTTGACATGAAAATGAGATGGATGGAGTATGGAATGAGATGAATGAAATATGGAATGAAGTAGAATATGAATGAATGAATGAAATGGAGTATGGATGGATAAGTGAATGGAATGAAATGAAATGAGATGGATCATAAGCACTATGGATCTGAACTTATGATTTTGTAATAGCTGCTTGCAAAAACAAAATGGAAAAGTTAGAGTGTCAGAGAGACTCTGATTTTCACCCTATCTTTTATGTATAAACATGCCAATCAATGATTGGTTTTCATGTTTATACCTTTATTTTTATTTTTTTCAAAGAGAAATGCTTCAGAAAATTTAATCAAGTTGATGAAGAAGAGAGATTCTTCTTCATTAACTTCACATCACTGCTTTCTTGGAACTTCTTGAAAAATTCTTCTCTTGAGAGTGGTTTGTGATATAGCTTCAATCTATGAACATTCACAAGAAAAGTGACCTCTTCTTCATCTATAGTTCTGATTTTTACTGCCCCATTATCAAAAATTTCAACAATTTCATATGGCCCAAGCCAATGTGTCTGAAATTTACCTTGAAAATCCTTGAATTTTGAATCAAACAAGAGAGTCCAGTCACCTTCTTTGAATTTCTTCTCTTTAATGTACTTGTCATGCCATCTAGCCCTTTGCTGTTGGACTAGACTTGTTTTCTGAACTGCATCTTGTCTGATCTTATCCAATTCATTAATCTGCTCCAGTCTATGCTTTTGTGCCTCCGTCAAATCAATTCCTAACTGAACTGCCATTTTGAAAGTTTGAATCTGGAACTCTATGGGAAACAAAACTTGCTTTCCATAAACAAGCTCATAAGGAGTATGGCCTGTTGTGTTTCTCCATGTAGTTCTATAGGCCCACAAGGCTTCAGGAAGCCTATCCACCCAATAGTTTCTATGTAAATGGACAGTCTTTGTTAGGATTCCTTCAATAACTTTATTGGTAGACTCCATTTGACCATTTGCTTGTGGATGATAGGGAGTAGATTTTCTATGCCTGATTTTGTACCTCTCCATCATTTGCTCCACTAGCCTTGATGTAAATTGAGCTCCTTGATCTGTAAAAATTTCCCTTGGGACACAAAAACGAGTAAAAATATCCTCAAAAAGAAAAGTAACTACAGATGCTTCATTAGCAACAAGTAATGGCTTAGCTTCTACCCATTTAGTAACATAATCAGTGCAAACTAATATATATTTATTTTGTCTTGATGGAGGACTAATAGGTCCTACAAAATCCAAAGCCCATTTTTCAAAAGGTTCAATATGTACCTGAGGTTGTAATGGCATCTCACCTGAAGGAGAAGGTTTCCCTACCCTTTGGCAATTGTCACACCTTTTGACATAGTCTTTAGCATCTTTAAACAAGGATGGCCAATAATATCCTAAATTAAGGATCTTATAGGCTGTCCTCTTATCTGCAAAGTGCCCGCCACAAGGTTCATCATGACATGCCTTGAGAATCTCAGGCATCTCATCTTCGCGAACACACCTTCTAATGATCAAATCTAGACCTGTCTTGTACAACTCATTAGCAACCCATGAATATTTTTCACTATCACAAATTATTTTTCTTTTATCCCTTGCATTCATAATTGAAGGAAATTTTCCTGAAACTAAATAATTAGCAATATCAGCAAACCATGGAGTTTGAGTAGAGATTGCAAAAAGATATTCATCAGGAAATTGATCTTCAACTGGAGTGTCATCTTTGATATTTTTGAGTCTAGATAGGAAATCAGCTACTGTGTTTTGTTTTCCAGGCCTATCTAGAATGGTAATGTTGAATTCTTGTAAGAGCAATAACCATCTTATAACTCTGCCATTAGTGATTGATTTGTTCATTAAATATCTAATTGCAGAATGATCAGTGTGAACAAAAGTTTCATAGCTCGTTATATAGTGTCTAAATTTGTTTATGGCATGAACAACAGCTAAAAAATCTTTTTCAGTTACAGTATAATTTAACTCTGTAGGAGTCAAATTTTTACTGGTATAATTGATGGCATATGGAATCAAGTCTTTCTGCCCTAATACTGCTCCTAGAGCTATATCGGAGGCATCTGTGGAGATATGAAAAGGTAACTTCCAATTAGGTCCCCTTGATATAGGTGCTTCAGAAATTTTGGTTTTCAGGGTTTCAAAAGCTAACTGGCAATCAGAAGTCCATTTGAATTCACAATCTTTGGTGAGTAATTTGAAGAGTGGAGATGCTATTTTGGTGAAGTTTTCTATAAATCTCTGATAATATCCTGTAAATCCTAGGAAACTTCTAACATCTCTTTGACAACTTGGAATGGATAAGTTAGATATGACTTCAACTTTAGACTCATCAACTCTAATCCCATCCCCTGAAATGTGGTGCCCTAAAACAATACCTTCAATAAACATCATAAAACATTTTTCATGACTAAGTGAAAGGTTTGCTTCTTGACATCTTTTTAAAACTTTTTCCAAGTTGTCTAAAGCTTCTTCAAATGAGTTTCCATAAACTGTGAAATCATCCATGTACACCTCTACAAAATCATGTATTAGATCTGAAAAAATTCCTAATACTGCCCTTTGGAATGTTGCAGGTGCATTGCATAATCCAAATGGCAATACTCGGTAAGCATAGGTACCCCAAGGACAGGTAAATGTGGTTTTATCTTGATCTTCAAGTGCTACTTGGATTTGATTGTAACCACTAAACCCATCTAGGAATGAAAAGTACTTTTTGCCAGCTAATGTATCTAATACTTGATCTATGAAAGGTAAGGGAAAATGGTTTTTAAGAGTAGCTTTATTCAGTTCTCGGTAGTCAACACACACCCTCCATTTTCCATTTTTCTTCGGCACAATTACCAAAGGAGAAACCCACTGACTATCTGAAATAGGATAGATGAAATTAACATTTAACAATTTTTGCAATTCTTCTTTAACAATTTCCCTAATATTTGGATTCATCCGTCTTTGAGGTTGTCTGATTGGTTTGCAATTTTCCTCTATATAGATGTGATGAGTGCAAGTCTTGGGGCTTATCCCTTTCATGTCAGTGTATTCCCATGCATATGCAGAAGAATGTCTCTGTAATACTTTGACTAACTCTTCTTGTTGAGATTTTTCCAGGTTCTTGTTTATGTTCAAAGTTTTGCCTGGAAAAATTTCACTTGTAGAGCTGCCAAATTTGTCCATAGAATGAAGAGACATCTGCCTAGATGACAAAAACTCAATATTGGATCCCTCTTGAAATGATTCATGTTTATGTTCTAGAGAGGATTCAAAGTTTTCTAGAGTATTCAGAATTTGATTATCTTCACTAATTTCTGAAATTGTGAAGAGAGGTTGTAAATCTTCCTCATCCTCTATCCATTGAGTGTCATCTAGATCTGTAATTGTCCTAGCTGGAGGATATAAAGTGAACTTTTTAGTTGAACTACCATCAGAGATGTACATATCACCGGATCTACGACTAATAAAAGCATCAGCTGTAGCCAACCAAGGTCTTCCTAGTATAACAGGATGGCCTCCTAGATTATTCTTAGGAGTTAGGATCATGAAATCCACACGGTACTCCCAAGAATCTAGGGACACTGGAATGTCTTCTATTACCCCATCTGGTTTGATTACAGATCTATCTGCTAATTGTAATAGTGTGGGTGTAAAGAGAAGATTAGGAAGTTTCAGTTTGTCCATGATTTGTCTACTCATGATATTTATTGCTGCTCCTAAATCAATGAGTGTGTTCTGAATTTCAATTCTATTGATGTGAATTTTGAGAACTGGATTTCCGGGGTCAAGATACTTTGGAATAGCAATCTTGCCCATCATAATGTCCGCTATTTTTCCTACCAATTGAATTTTCTTTGTTTCTCTTATTCTTTTTCTTGGTGTCTTCATACTCAACTCCTTTATTGTTTTGGCTAAAATTGGGATTTCCTTGATGGCTTGCAATAATGGAATTTTAATGCAAACATTTCTCAGCTCATCTAGGAAATCATAATTAGGCACCATGATTTGTTTTTCTACACCTCTATCAATTTGTAATATTTTCGGAAAGGGAGGTATAGAAGTAGATGTGGATGGTTGCTCTAATACAGGAGTTGGATTTATTGGATCTTTTTGTTTTAGTTTTTTAGTGTTTGGGCCTTGAAAGGATGTGTCTTCCTCAAGACTTTTATTCACTCGTAGAGAGTCTTCCTCAGAATTATCTTGTTCTTATATGATCACAAAAGGTTTCCTCTTTTCAAGTATCTTTCCAGACCTAAGTTGAACATCACTAAGGTCTAGAGGAGTAATTAAATAAGTTGGAAACTGTTGGCCTTCTATCATGTATGTATTCTGAGGGTTCTTATTGTTGGGGTTTGGTATGGGTTGAGCAGGAAATTGATTTGATTTTTGAGGAAATGGTAATCAGAGTGGTTGATTTTGATGTGGTTGGTTCTGATGATGTTGTTGAGGACTTTGTTGAAAAATTTGTTGAATATTTTAAGGAAAATTTTGTTGAGGATTTTGAGGATAAAAATGTGGATATGGTGGATAGGATGGTGGATACTGATAGTATGGGGAGTATCTTCCATAGGGACTTTGTGTTCCTTGTGCCCAAGATTGAGATTGATTTTGAAATTGGGGCCAAGGTTGCTGCCAAGAATTCCAAGGTGGAGGTTGATTATACATTTGATCATGGAATCCTTGTGTTTGAGGTCCCTGGCAAGGTCTTCTAGATACAAAATTGAGAGACTATGGAATATGTAGGAGTTTCCTCCTGAAAGACAGCTTTGAGACTAGGAAGAGAAGGACAATTCTTGGTCTCATGTTTCTCAGAACAAATGACACAGGTTTCTACAAATTTTACATCCAAAGGACACTCTCTCAAGGCATGTTTCTTTCTACATTTGGGACAAAAGATTTCCAAGGCATCAGATTCAGCCTTTTGCTTGTTTTGTATCTTAAGGGTGTCTATTTGTTCACTAAGACTCCCTAAGATGTCATATTTAAAATCATCAAGCATGCGTCCTATTTCTGATCTACTTACTGTCCCGGAAGCAGACTTACTTGCCCTTGCAAGAGCGGGATCTCTTGGACCTTTGACAGTTTTAGATTTCCCTCTTGAAATGTTGATACATAACTCAGATATTTCAGGTAATGTGAGTTGTGATATATCCCCTTTTCCCATCATGTTAAGGATATCCAACCATTCATCCCTAATTGTTTTCAACAAAAGAGCTTTTAAGGTGTCTTGATCTAGGTTTTCCATTTTTTCTCTTTTGATATTGTAATTAAATCTCTCCAATAAATCTTCCAAATTTTCATCTTCTTTTTGTAACATCTTGAAAACTTCTTCCTTATGATTAACCGGCATACAATAATCCAAATATCTCTCTAGAAATTCTTGTTTCATGTCTTCCCATGTTCTAATAGAACTGCTGATCAGACTCATAAACCACTTCAATGCTGCTCCCTTCAAAGTTGAAGGAAATAATTTCAGTTTTTGAGCATCTTGTAAGTAGTCATAAGTTCTACACAGCACTTCAAATTCAAATAAGAAGGTTTCAGGATCTTCAGTTTTAAGTCCATAGAAGTTTGGAAGAACAGAGGGTGAAATGTTTTTCATGTTTGTATTGGTTTCTTCATCAATTATAGGGAACCCAAAAGAGCTTCCTATTCTACCTCTTCCTCCATCTGCACCTCTACCTCCTTCTCCTCTACCTCCTTCTCCTATACCTCTACCTCTACCTCCAAATAGTGTGTGTTCTCCATTAAAAACTCCTCCTCCTCCTTCTTCTGCCATGGTTGACTCTCCTGTGGAAGTGGAAAGGTTTTTGTCCCTAACAGAAGTTTTTAGATCTTCTTCTATGGCAAGTTCAGTGGATGAAGTGGAAGGTTTTTCTAATGGAATATTTGACCTTAGATCTTCTAGAAGTCTAGGATCAGGAGAGGATGGAATATGGGTTTGAGTTGAAGGTGTACTAGCTCTGGATCTAGATGAAACAAGTGGTGTTCTAGAAATCAAACTTCTGCCTATGCTGCTTATAAATCTTCCCCTTGAATCTCTCTCCCTACGCATATAATTGTTTTTGGATGCTAAGAAACAAAGGTTACCTAGTTTCACTTCCCCGGCAACGGCGCCAAAATGTTTGGTCTCAATATAGTCTCCTAAATTGAGCTCATTTAATTGTCAACCAGGGTTGTTAAACTGCTGAAGTGAAGTGTACTGTATGTACCTAGGTGTTTGTTTCTTAATGCGCTGTGTGTAGTTTTTTGTGATGTTTTTGGTCTTTTGTGATGATTTATGATGTTTTTGATCTTTTGGTGGCTTTATGTTCACAAGGAAAATGACTAGAAAGCTAGTGGAAGGAAGCTAATGATTAAGAAAAACATAGTGAAGCCTAATTGGTTGATGTCAAATGGTAAATGCAAATGCAATACTAAAAACAGAATCAAATCTAAACTATGACTAAGCAAAAACAAAGCTTGATAATGAATTTTAAGCAAATGATTCAAAACACAAAATCAACTTGTCAAATTCTTTCATCAAAGGCATTTTGAGAGAGAGCTTGAGACATGGTGAACTAAGTGTGCAAGTCCTCCTAACTAAACAGTTAAACAACTAACTTATAATGATGCAACATTTTATCCTTGATTAGAGATTTATTGAAGCATATTTGGAGTAAAACATTGATACCATCATAAGGTCTTCTACTCTAAGACTAGTTCCTAACTCCATTCTGCAACTTAGTTTGATGACACTACACTTCACTCAAAGGTTATAGATTTTTAAAATAGTATTTTGAGGAAATGTTTGTTTGTGAAATGATAAGGAAGTTGCAGAAGTACTTCAGGCCTTAAAATGATATTGTCTTCTGTTCATATGGTTAGGAATCAATTATGGATTTTAGAACAAGAAGAGGTTTGTAAATAATGAAGGCTGTTTTGTTAAGTTTAACAACTGAAGTAATCTAATATGCAGTAAATGACAACTGAATATGGAGTGCAAATGCAATGAGTTAAGCTAAAACTGAACTTAAAATGTCACTAGCCTAAAATAGTGCTGAACTACAAGTCATTATCAAACTTAAAACAAAATAACTGAGCATGATTTAAGTGAAATTAAACTCCGGATTATCCTAACTAGGCTACCATGCATTATTCTATGGAATTATGCAGTCTGTTTGTCCATCATGATTGGTATTTTGGAAGAGTTTTTTAGAACAATCCTAACTGTACAATTCAGTGCAAATGCAAACATAAAGACTGAAAGCAATGAAAAACTAAGATATCATAGCTATCTCCTACCCATCATTATGATATTTTGGAAAAGCATTTTAAGAGCAAGAACAACTATGATACTTAGTGAAAACACATAACTGAAACGTTCAAGATCACAATCATGCTTAAGACATTATAAGGATTTTTTGGAAGAGTTTCTTATTTTGGAAGAGTGCTTAGCATAAGTATAACTGTGATGGTGAACAGAAGAGATTACAATTAAATCCTACAATACTATAGCCATTTCCCATTCATCATTATAATCTTTTGGAAGAGCTTCTTCTTTTGGAAGAGTTTTTAGAACGAGTATAACTATAGTAGCTAATGAAAACAACTACGAATTCAACTTCAAAAAGATAAAAGCAGCTAGAATACTTATCTAAATTACGCAAATAAATCCGTACAGGGGGCAGGGGCCCTCTACCACCAGACGGAATCTAACTCCAAATCAAATCAACGCTTTCAAAACAACACTGCCTGCTTCATTAAAAGAGAAATAACTTGAACAGAGAAATCTGTGTCTTTAGAAATGTAGCACAGAATCTAAGCAAAATCTAGAACAAAATCTAGCCTAGCTCTCGGTTTCCCAAGTTTTTATATAACAAATGTACAAAACAAGACTTGCAACAATTCTAGGATCATTGTCTTTCCTTATCGAAATCACATTAAGACTCTTGAAGTGGCTGCGTAAAAAGGAAAAGGACATCTGGACTAAGACAGTCCTACTAGAAGTCTGCCTTCTTAAATGTGTTCCCACGTATCAAAAGCATATCCAGAATTCGTTTCTTCCTTCATGGTGAGCAACGAACAATGTAGACATGACATGGAATATACCCATATGCGGTTTTTCTTGAGAGGCCACCTGGAACATACCCAAACATGAAGACAGCTGCAGAATTTCCAGTTAGCTAGGGAATGTCTGCATTCTGCAGCTAGTTCCGGTCAAAATGCATCACAATGACAAAAATCACAAAACTTAGCAAGTCAATCATGTTAATCATTCTAAAAGTAATTTTAACTAAATTCATTGATCAATTGGGTCTAGGATAGAAATGGACAAAGGAAAATGAGGTAAAGTAAGATGAAAGAAAGCACAATCTTGAGGCTCAACATCTACTATGACTCATGAAGGCGAAGAATGGAAACATGACATATCAAAATTACAAGAGAAAGTGCAACAAATTTCGCTCTCGCAAAGAACAACAAAAAATGAAATGGAAGTTTTGAAGAAAGGCATGGAAGATAAGATGAATGGTTTGGAAGCTAAGATGGATGGCATGGAAGTGGGCATGGAAGCTAAGATGGATGGCATGGAAGTGGGCATGGAAGCTAAGATTGATGGCATGGAAGCTAAGATCGATGAAAACATGAAAGACAACATGGAAAACATGAAGAATGATCTAAAAGAATACATGGAAGGCTTGATGACAAGCTTAAAACAAGAAACGATTCCTAATGGCGGAAATATAGTAGAAGAACCTCATGATGAGAACAAAATAAATGTTAATCGTGATCTCATAACCTCTAATGTTGGCGGGAAGAACCACCATATTCCAAAAATGGATATGAGGAAGTTTGATGGAAAGGATCCTGTAACATGGATACTACAGATGGAGCAATATTTGATCTCCATAATGTGCAAAACACACAAAAGGTACGCATTGCAACTTTACATTTAGAACAAAATACATTTGTATGGTATCGATGGCTTTGCTCCCGTAAAAAAATTGTCACTTGGTCAATTTTTACAGATGAAATGATAGCACATTATGAGGATACAAAGAGCAACACCTTCTTTAGCAAATTGATAAATCTCAAACAAAAGGGTTTAGTGGGGCAGCACATTGAGGACTTCCAAAAATTGAATATAAGGGTAACTGATATTCCAGAGGACCACAAGATCGATCTCTTCATAGGCACTTTAAAGGATAACATCCAACATGAAGTTCGTGTTTTGGAACCAGATTCATTGGAGAAGGCATTCAGGTTGGCAAGAAAATTTGAATGTAAAATAATGGCGACAAGGAAGCCTACCACTCAATTCTATAAAGAAAGAAGTGTTGCTACGTCTAGATTTCCACAACCTACAAGGTTGACACCACAACAATTGGAAGAAAAAAGAGCAAAATGGCTTTGCTAAACTTGTGATAGAAAATACACTAAAGGTCATAAGTGTGCTGAGAAGAAATTATTTTACATAGATTGTGAAGAGGAAGAAGAAAATGAACAAGAAGAGGATATAAACCAGGAACCAACCCTAGAAGAGGAAGAAATGAATCCGACCATATCGTGTAATGCACTGGCAGGAATTACCACTCCTCAAACTCTCAAGATATAAGGACAAATCAAGAAGAAAAAGGTAATAGTGTTGATTGATTCAGGTAGCACCCATAATTTTATTCATTGTAAGGTAGCCAAGGAATTAAATTGTTTCCTATACCCAGCATCAGAATGTCAAGTGATGGTTGCAAATGGAGGAACTATAAATTTCTATGGAAAATTACATAATATCAAGCTAACCATTGGGGAATATGTATTGACTAGTCCAATGCTTTTCATTCCTATGGGAGGTGCTGATGTTGTACTAGGAGTACAATGGTTACAATCTTTGGGGACGGTAGCTTTTAATTTTCAAGAACTTTTCTTGAAATTTTTTTCAGAATGAAAGGAAGTCGAATTACGGGGTATTGAAGGGAAGCCGGGAAGGATAATAAGCTCTAATGTCATGACAAAGCTTCTAAAGAAAGAACAACGAGGCGTAATTGCACAATTATGCTCACTAGAAGTTTCGACATCAAAATCATCTATTTCTGCAGATCTCCAACAAGTCTTGGACAATCATTCCAAGGTGTTTGAAACTCCCAAAGGATTCCCACCTATTCGTGATCATGATCATGCTATTCATTTGATTCCAGGAAGTGTTCCTCCAAACATCAGGCCTTATAGATATCCTTACTTCCAAAGAGCGAAATTGAACGTATGATTGCAGAAATGTTAGAGGCGGGTATAATTCAACCCAGTCAAAGTTCTTTCTCTGCTCCTGTAGTATTGGCACACAAGAAGGATGGATCATGGCGAATGTGTCCAGATTATAGGGAGCTCAATAAGCTCACCATTAAAGACAAATTTCCCATTCCTGTGATTGATGAATTATTGATGAATTACATGGAGCAATTTATTTTACCAAGTTGGATCTTCGTTCAGGATATCATCAAATTAGAATGAAGACTGAAGATATTCCAAAAACAGCATTTCGAACTCATGAGGGTCATTATGAATTTTTGGTCATGCCTTTTGGCCTTACCAATGCACCTTCTACATTTCAAGGGTTGATGACTTCCATTTTCAAACCCTTCCTTAGAAAATTTGTGCTAGTATTTTTTGATGATATACTAATCTACAACAGGTCTTGGAAGGATCATGTTGAACATGTTGATATGGTGCTCAAACTATTGCAGGAGAAACAATTATATGCAAAAACATCCAAATGTTTCTTTGGAGTACAAGAGGTGGAATATCTGGGTCATATTGTATCTCACGATGGTGTTAAAGTAGACCCTAACAAAATTAAAGCCATTAAGGAATGGAAAGTCCCCACAACCATAAAGCAGTTGCGAGGATTTCTCGGGTTAACATGGTATTATCACAAGTTTGTTAAGAATTATGGGAGAATAGCAGCACCTCTAACAACATTATTGAAGAAAGATGCATTTTCATGGACTCCTGAAGCAACTAAGGCCTTTGAACGCCTTAAAGAGGCAATGTGCCTAGCACCGGTCTTAGCTACACCAGACTTCACAAAAACCTTTATTGTGGAATGTGATGCCTCAGGAAATGGAATTGGTGCAGTTTTAATGCAGGAAGGAAGACCCATTGCTTTTGAAAGTCTTCCAATCAAAGGAAATTATTTACAGAAACCTATTTATGAGAAGGAAATGTTAGCAATACTGCATGCACTAAAGAAATGGCGAACTTACCTAATGGGAAGACACTTCAAGGTAAAACTGATCATGATAGTCTTAAACACTTTTTGGAACAAAGACTATCTTCAGAAGAGCAACAAAAATGGGTCACAAAGATGTTGGGTTATGACTTTGAAATAATCTACAAAAAAGGAAAGCTTAATGTTGTTGCAAATGCATTCTCAAGAAAGAATGAAGAGGTGGAAGCATTGCTTTGTGCCATTTCTATTATCCAACCAGATTGGATAACCGAAGCAAGAGATGAATTGAAGAAGGACAAAGATGTATGGACACTCATTCAAAAGTTGCAGCAAGATCCTAGTACATCTGATACATTTAGTTGGAAAAATGATTCCTTATGGTATAAAGATCGCTTATATCTTTGTAAGAATTCCCAACTAAAACAAAAGATTCTTCTGGAATTGCACACTTCTCCTTTAGGAGGACACTCAGGATTTTAAAAAACTTACCACAGGGTGAAGAAAGAATTTTTTTGGGATGGCCTTAAATCTGATATTCAAAAATTTGTGGCGGAATGTTTGGTTTGCCAGCAGAATAAAGTGGAAACAATTAAGACCCCGGGACTTCTACAACCTTTATCCATTCTAAGTCAACGTTGGGAGGAGATTTCAATGGATTTTATCACAGGTTTACCTAAGTCCGAAGGAAAGAGTGTCATCATGGTGGTAGTTGATAGACTTACCAAGTATGCACACTTTTGTGCATTATCTCATCCATTTAAAGCAAGTACAGTTGATACTACATTTATGGATAAAATTCAAAAGCTACATGGAAGCCCAAGGGTTATTTTGAGCGACAGAGATCCCATTTTTACTGGAAATTTTTGGACGGAGTTATTTTCTTGTTTGGGTACTCAATTAGCTCATAGCTCATCTTATCATCCTCAATCTGATGGTCAAACCGAGATCGTAAATAAATTTTTGGAAGGATATCTTCATTGTTTTGTATCTGATAAACAAACACAATGGGTCAAGTGGTTACCTCTTGCTGAATGGTGATATAACACTTCCTTCCATACTGCAACAAAAATGACCCCATTTATGGCACTTTATGGATATCATCCACCATCCATCACATCATCTTTAAGGGAAAATTCGAAGGTTCAAGCAGTGGAAGATCACATCGAGCATCAGCAAGAAGTTCTCCAACTCTTAAAGGATAACGTGAATTTGGCACAAAATCGAATGAAACAACAGGCAGATCAACATCGTAGCGAGAGAAGTTTTGATGTAGGAGATTGGGTATTTTTACGGCTACAACCATACAAACAAATGTCCCTCAAGCAAGCAAAGAAGGATAATAAATTATCGCCAAAGTACTATGGTCCTTACAAGGTGTTGTAAAAGATTGGTACTATGGCATACAAATTGGAGCTTCCTGCTTCTTCACGAGTGCATCCAGTTTTCCATGTTTCATGCTTAAAGAAGGTTATAGGTGAAAATCTTCCAGTTCAAACAATATTGCCAGAACTTGATGAGGAAGGAAAAATCATATTGGAACCTGAAGCGAAACAAGAACTCGACAGCTACGGAATCGATCAATTTCAGAGTATCTCATCAAGTGGAAGAACTTACCCACCGAAGATTCTACATGGGAGGATGAGAAGTTTATACAGAAGCACCCAGAGCTACTCAAGCATTGAGGACAAAACTTTTTTGAAGGAGAGGGGCATGTTAGGTCCCTATATTACTAGTATAGTCCCTTATTGTTATTAGTGTAACCCCCTTATTGTTATTATTGTACCCTTGTAACCCCCATTTTGTTATTATTGTGCCCTTAAATTATTATTGTTAGGTTGTCTAGGATTACATTGTGGCCCACTAGGATTACATTATGGCCCCATGGACTCCTATATATAGAAAGGAGGTTTTGTAAATTGTATCATCCAAGAATTGTTCATTTATGTAATGTATTGGAGGTTTCCCCCTCGAAGTGGCTCATTTCTAAGGCGTTGATATCTCTTTTCTTCTCTTTTTGGATCTGGTTACACAACAGAAAAGGAAGCAACAAGTCAACTACTAGAATACAAATTAGAAGAAATATTCCCATGGAATTATGATCCACAAGGGATCTTAAGTAAACTAAGGGTAAAATGTAAATTGACACCCTTCATCCATGAGTCAAAGCCAAAAATAGAGAAGTTTTCTAATCAAGTTGAGTGGGTTGAAAATACTTTAACAGAGGCAGTAAACCAAAGGAATACTAATCACCCTTTGGAAATTTATAAACATCTAGAGACATCCACTAAGAGAATTAGAGAAGAAGAAGCTTATACTGTAGAGATTAAAACAGAGACAAAGCTTAAAATCATTTACAACAAGAGGCCAAAACTGGATACAACAGCTAAAGGAAAAGTAACGATAGATGCTAAAGAAACATAGCCCTTGAATACCAACACTGCACAGATAGAGACCAATGTATCCACTTTAATCATCAGTGAGACAAATCAGAATCAAGAACAATTGAACAGTGAAGATGTATAGATAATGGAAAGGAAACAAAGTATGGAGGCTTCTTCCTCACATTCAGCTGAGGATAAGGATTTAGATATTAAGGAAAAATACAAGCAAATAAAAATGAAGAATGAGGAAATCAAAACTGAAATATATTCTTAGTTTTTGACGCAAAATATTGGTAACCAAAACATATTCCTATAAACATTTGACTATTCAACTAAAAAATTGATTATGTTAGTTTTAAAACCCACAATACCAGTGCCAAAGACAATGGTTGGCTATAAAAAGGTTGATATGGAAGTAGCCACAGATAAAATCCATGAATTGGATCAGATTGAGTTTCATAAGCAAACCTCAGAGATTCTCTATTCCACAGTCAAAACAAAATCTATGAGTGCTAATAGGCTTCAAAGTACCATCTATAATATTCAGGACCAAATGAATATGGATAAAGCTTCATTATATGAAAATTATCTAAGGATAAAGGCCTTAGAAGATTTAATGTTATAGGTGGGATGTGATCCTACAAACATCAAAGCAACAGAAGCATTAGTTAAAAAGAAAAATGAGGACATAGTTGCCTTGAGGAAACATCTCAAGCTTCCTCAAGGTGAGCATCCTTAGACAAAGGAAGTTTTACAGGATCAACAGGAAAAAGATGAAATGATGAGTTTGATACTTCAACTGACAACTCAAATCAAGGAAATGGAAGTACAAATGGACCAAGTTGTCCACGAAAAAGAGATAGTTAAAGAGCCAGTGATTCCCATTGTCATCACAGCTGCAATACCTTCTACTTAGGATAAAAATTTGCACCCAAAGAGCCACTGGCCATTATAGTGCCAGTGACTTCTTAAACAACTTCAGTAACTAAATCCTCTACAACAGTGTTGACACCTATAGATGAAAGCAGTCAACTAGTAAAAGAAATTGAGGAGATGTCCTTGAAAACAAATGAAATCAACAGATTGACAAAGATAATTGAAAATCTTGAGAAGACAAACAAATCATCTCAGATAGATGCTAAAATACATGAGCAAAATGCCCACAGATTGAGTGAAGAGGTAAAGAAGCTCCAAAAAGAATTAACTCTCAAGGATCATATATCTTATACTAAAAATTAGCTATGGAATAATTTAATTGAAGCCATCCATGATGTTTGGCCTTCAATTCAGGTGATTTTTTAGCAGAGAAAGTTACTATTGGTAGCCCAAGTAGAGATCCAAAAGACACAAGCTGATTTAGTAGATAAACCAAAATAGGTAGTAAGGTTAATAAATTTCCTCAACGACAAGAATATACAGGAACTTGAAGAATTTAAAATCAATTACAGGACAACTACTATCTTAGAAATTAGGAAAGTAACCACCAAAATAAATTTGATGAGTCAGCTTGAAGAGAAATGTGAAGGAATGAACACTGCTATCACTAGATTCATGGTTAAATTCACCAATTTAAGGCAAAAGGGACTCCCTAATATCATGGTTATAAATGATAAGTTAATGCCTCAGAATTATTATGACAAAAAGATAAGAGAACATGCCAAGGAGCAGGTGAACAAGCCAACAGGTCAAGGTATTCCGACAGGAAAAGTAATTTTGAAAAGTTTTGAAGATTTAATTTATTTGCAGTACGAGATCAAGCATTTATTTGTCATAAAGCCCAAATTTTCTAGGTACACTGAGGCTTATGAGAATTTTAGGAAACTCAAGAATATTAGAATTCCTAAAAATGAGGAGTCGTAAGCATTGACTGATTTGCTATGAATAAAGAAAGACAAACAAATGAAGAAAAAATATGTTTGTTGATTTCATTGTCAAAACAGATTTTTATAGCAGAAAGAAATTTTACTAAAGGTTAAAGAGTATCCAAAGTGAAAGAGTATCAGTGAGAAAGAGTATCAGTGAAGGCAATTTAGATTCTAAAAAATATCTAAAATGCCAGCAAAGAGGACACATAAGTAGCCAACTGCTTCTTATCTTAAAACAATTTCTACTTATTTTGAATAAAGTAGGACAACTAGCTAATTTGTTGAGCAAGCTATCACTATCATTGTTGTAAGATATTTAACTTTCCTAAGTTAATTCCTAGAATTCATCTAGGATATTTTGTAAGACATTTTATATAAATACTTCAATCTTTGGATTATTTTTGTGTGGAATAAAATTGTTGGAGATTACTATAGATATTTTGTTGACTTGAAGGCTTTGGATTTTGATTTTGAGTAACAGACTGGATCACCTATTTGGCATCACACTTCAAGATCCCTGTGATAATCTATATGGAGTGAAGTACTCTCTTAAACTTTCCATTTTTATCTTCTTTTGTTTCGTGCATACATCTGTGTTTTAATTCTAAATCTAAATGTATAACTAGGAGTATTACTATAGGACATGTTAATAGCACCCTGTTTTTTAATTAGTTATCATTTCTTTGTTTTCTTCTGATTTCCGGTGTAGGGAACCCTTAATTGCTCCCTCTCCCATTTGACCTCTATCTACGACTTCCCTTTTCTGGATTTAAGGATTCTTAAGTGCCCTTTATCCCGATCATACCATCTCAAAAACCAATTTTCCAAGATCTCCTAGGGTTATCTACCTCGCCCTGTAGACATTTGACCTTTTAGGCCTTGATCCTAGTTTTGTTAGCTTGACTTAGACCCCATAGCCAAATGGAAAATTAGATTTCCCTCTATCTACCCTCCAAGTGAGATTTTCCCACCAAATCCAACAAAACAAAACCAAATCTATACTTTAATAACTAGCCTAATATTCATAAATAAATAAAAAAGTTAAACTTGAAAGAGAGAGCCCTCTCTGAACCCTAGGAAGGCTAGATCCTAGAGTTTGAAGTAGTTTTGTGGTTACCTCTAGTATTATTTGACTAAAAATAAAAATCCCATAACTTAATATTTTACTGGAGTGATAACATAGGAGATGATCTCACTCATAGAGGAATCTTCCATATATGATATAATATGGTGGCCACACATGCATGCTTTTATTACACCAAGGAGGTATTGGATAGATGACAGCCTCCCATGGGAGATTAGCTTTCAAAAGCCTCAATATTTACTTGATAATGTGCATATGCAAGGAGGGAATAGTAACCTTCCATCACATAGATTTTGCATGGGAGATTTCAATGAGGAGAATAGCCATATGACAGACATTTCTTTTGATAGATCATCAGCGCTGTCACTATGGGAGATTGATCCATATTGGAAATCCCAACTGTTGGTGGATTATTCCAAGGATATTCACATATGCATGATACTTGATGACCAGCTACAAGAAGAGGGATATTCAGTCAAAGAAGGACTAATCTATTATCATGGTAGGATATTCTTATCTAGAGCCTCCAAGCTCAAGGATAAGTTGCTACAAAGGGCCTATGAAGAGTTCTTTTTCAGCCATACATATTCCATGAAGGCATATAACACTATCATGAGAAGCTACACTTGGAAGGGATTTGAAGGAGAACTATATCAGCATTTTCAAAGATGCATGAACCATGTGGATTTGGGACAACAACATAACTCTATAAAGGAGTTAATTCAGCCATCTCTTTCTTCTTTTGAAAGAGGAGATAGATCTATGCACCACTCCATTTGTTTGAGGAGAAATCTTGGTGAAAGATATGCTTGTGTACCTAATGTTTTATTTGATGAACATATGAATTCTTTTACTATGTTTATGCAGGCCATAACTCCAAGGAGGAGCACTACACCATATAAAATTCATGGCCAACTTTGGGCCACAAAAAATTCTGAACATGGACATTCCCTTGGAGGAAAAAGGGAGATGATTTTGTATCATGATGGGTGCACTCCAAAGGCACCAAATATATCTCACACTTTCAGCCATATTGAGATGACTTGGGTAGAAAGTAAGTGGTGGGGAAACCACTTACCACATTATGATCTGATGCAGTCAGGAGATGCACTGCATTGGTTTCACATGTGGGACTATGACTGACCTCCATATGCACAAAGTTTTGTTTGTATGTATGTAGTTTTGATCCCATACATTGATGATGTACTTTTACTTTTTATGGGAATGTATGGATGGAGGATGGAATTGAGATTCTCCATGTTCAATATGCTACATGTTTCAGGGAGAACATCGAGAAAACCATGTTTGTTTCATTTGAACTATTGTCTCCTTATGGGATGGATTATTTGCGTCTCATGAGAACTTTGGAGGAGAAATTCATTGAGGGATCGATTGGTTAACACTTATCTTATGAGGGAAGCTTATCACATGTTGGTGTCACCAATGGAGGAAGGAAAGAGTTGCAGCACTCACCTTGTAAATTGCTTGAGGACAAGCAACATTTGGGAAGGGAGGACTGTAATATTCCCAATTAGTCATGAGCTAATTGGAATATTCAATTTTGTTTTATTGCTTTGTTTAAAGAATAAGAGGGCAAAGGAGGTCCAAAATTATCCTTAATAATGAATAAATCAATGCCAAATTTGAAAGAGACAAATATTGGTAGCTTAACTAAAGCACCCTTAGTGTGAAAGAGGCTGGATCACTTTGACTGGGTCAACCTTGACCAAATCTACAGCGCTGTCATGGAAGAGTGGCCATCAATGATGGACAACGCAGTTTTAGAAGGAGATGCATTGTATGAATGTAGTGATCTTTTTGGATTGGTCTTAGGGTTTTCAAGCTCATATTATATTTAAGGAAGAGGATGGCATCCATATGAAGGTTGCTGATGTATATTATATTTTTGAATATATGGTATATTTAGACATATATCTTTCTCTTCCTGTTTAGCTGAGATAGAGTGTTGTTTAGCACAGGGTGTTCCTAATTGCGAATCCCACCTCTTCCATTGAGGAGCTCTTGGAGGAGCCTTGCACTACATTGTACACTATCTAGCTTAAGGCCAAGCTTCTTCTTTCAACCACAGTGCAGATCTTGTTGAGGATTTGGTTGTTTTTGCAGGTTGCAGCAAGTGGTGATTAGATCTTTAGATATAGGCCATCTCATTGCTTATTTTAGGTGAAGGAGGCTTCCTCTCCATTGGGAGGACAATATTGAAGGCCATTGAGCTTATTTTTAGATCCTGGCATCAAGCCAACCATATTTTGATCCCTAAAGCGGAGTTTACTTCTAGATATGCATTATTTCTGTAGGAGGAGTTGCAGGGTGGTTTAGCACAACATTTGGAGAGTTGATTTTCAAGTGATTGGGATCTGCCTTTCACTTTGAAGATCTATTGGAGGAGTCTATTGTATTGATCATATCAGATCAACCACACTTTACAGATCTGTATTTTTCAGTAGATCTATTGTCTTAGATCTCAGATCTACAACTTGTACCTGGTGTTTTGTTGGAAACCCTTAAGGGGTTCTTTAGAGGAGCTTGTATAGTGCATGGATCTGATATATATCTATATTTTGAGGCACATATCAGCTCTAGATATGGTGTATAATCAACTGCTATTGCAGAGCTAATAAAATAACGTTTTAAGGGTTTTCCAACTTTTATATATGGTTGCAACACCTCATATTGAAGCATTTTATTCATTGGAGGCTTGTAATTCCTATTATGCATCTTATGGGCCATTTATTACACATATTTTGCTGTTGTAATAAAATATGAAAGGTCTCCATATTGGCCTCTTTCTTTATAACTAATGATCTGCAATTTTGTTCCAACATTTTTCACTATATTCATGCTTTTCTCATTTGGGAATAATACAAAGGAAGGTGTAAAACCATTTCAACAAAATCTAAGGAAAGTGAATCCAAACTTGGAGCCAATGATTTAGAAAGAACTTTAGAAGCTCCTCGATGCTCGCATGATCTTCAAGGTTTGACATTTGATGTGGGTGTCAAATTTGGTCCCTGTTTGCAAGAAGTCACTACAAGAAAAAAACACATTGGTGAGGGTCATGCTTGTGACGGACCTTTAAGGTACTTCACCAATGTCACATATGGTGACGGTCCTTAAAAAACTATCACTGTAAGTGTATATAGTGATGGTCCTTTATGGTCTGTCACCAGAGACATTTTCAATGACACTTTTGGTGATGGTTGTTAAAGGCCCATCACTAATTCTCTCTTTGGTGACACTTCTAGTGACGAACTTTTAATGACCCTCACTAATGGTCTTTTTGTTACTTTTGGTGATGGTCAGAAAATGTCCGTCATCATTGATCATTAAAAAACTGTCACTGTAAGCGTATATAGTGATGGTCCTTTATGGTCCGTCACCAAAGATGTTTTCAATGACACTTTGGTGAGGGTCGTTAAAGGCCCATCACTAATTCTCTCTTTGGTGAGACTTCTAGTGACGAACTTTTAATGACCCTCACCAATGCTTTTTTTGTTACTTTTGGTGACACCAAAAAATGTCCGTCATCATTGATCATTCCAATGAGTTTTTGATGACGCTATATGCCTGTTAATATATTTTTTTTCAAAAGTTAACGATTTAATACCATTATTGTGGAGTATTTTTTATAATATGTCCAAGGCCATAGTGGTTAGGGTCAGTCAATTTTTTAGAAGTAATTAGTGTGTATCATTTCCCTCAAGTAATGACTAGTCGAATAGAGATTTCCTGTGAGTCAACACACATGATTCATATATATTGTTATCTGAAAATTTCCTTTTAAATAAGGTTCTACCATCTGGTGTAGGGTTTTGCTTAATACATAATCAAGCTTTGACAATTCTATTAATGAGAAAGACCTAACGATCCTCACCAATCTGGGCACACCTTAAATTAATTCTTTGGAACAGACTAACATTTCTTAGCACCCCACATGTATTGGAACATATTTTTACCTATAACATCTTGTGATGACACTGACGCCCAAGCACATGGTGGCATTCGCTAGCACAACATTGAACTCTCCTAGCATGTGTTGGCATGCTGCATATAGTCCCTAGCATTCCATAGAACACCTTGGTTGAATGCATTGACATACATTAGCACTTGGCACACAATGCCACTTGGCCTGTATTGGGACCTATTATTAGTGTGCCTAGCATGCCCCTTTTCAAAAAGATAAAGTCCCGACTTATTAACCTTCTTATTGGTTCTTCCTTTTGTTGCCTTGACACATATTGACATACCCTGGCACCCTGCACCACATCCTTAGCACCTAGCATGTATTGGCATATCTTGGCACTATTAATTGGCACATGACATAATTAGCACACCCTAGAACTCCCAAGCACACTTTCAGAATTCTTGACATGCCTTGATATTCCCTAGCATGCCTTACCAATGCTTAGCATACCTTGTCAGTCCCTCCTTAGCATGACAACTAACACTCATTAACACTAGTCTCTGGCACACGTTCCTCATATTCATTAACTTCCATGAATTTTTACCTAGTGCTCCCTTAATGTTTTTTCCTAGTAATCCTTAACACTCATCAACATGCATTATCACTCTCTAGCACACCTTGGAACTCTTCAACATTCCCTTCCACTTCATAAAATGCATAACACTAGTCCCTAACACATATTGGCACTTGGAACGTGTTGGCACTTGGAAAGTCTTAGCATGTATGGAATACGTTGAGATGCCTTGGTATGATTTGGCATGGTTTAATATTAAATTTATTTGTGATTATCAATTGTTGGAAAGTAGATGAGAAGCAACAAAGGAATACTTTGCACTTAGAATTCACTAAGACTTTGCACTTGGCACCTATTGCTGCCTAGTGTTGGTGTGCCTAGCATGCCCCTCTTGGAAAAGGTAAATTGATGACTTATTAACCCTCTTATATGTTCATTTATTTGTATTTTAACTTTTTTCTCCCTTTTGTTGTATTGACAGTCCCTGACACGCACTGACACACCCTTTCACATCTTGACATGCCTTATCACTTTGCACATCTTAGCATGTTTGACATGTATTCCCACTATCTAGCACATCAAGGGGGTGAAGAGAGATGTAGTCCTAAAGTAGGTCGAGTACGAGGGCGAGTAAGGGTTGCTAAAGGGAGGTCATGATCATCCTCCAAGAGCAAGATCATCATGTGAGGGTTCAGAAGAATGTTTCATACCTTAAGGGTCGGTTTTCACTAGGAAGTAGGATGGAATATTGTTGGTTCTCTTTTGGAAAATCGAGCTTAAGAGATGTTTCTCATGAGAATCTTGGCATGTGATTTCAATGGTGTCTTTGTGTGAAGGCCGCATCAAATTCTGAAATGTTGAAATTTGCAACAAGAAACAATGAGATTGGAAACCAGAAAGGACAAAAAAAAATGCAACCACACTAGTGAGGAATTTTGATGTGCCAGGAGTGAGGAATGTGGGGTGTCTAATTTATTTTTCCCTTAAATAAATTGGAAAATAAATTGTAATTTCATCTCATAAAAACTTGTATTAGTTAATTAAGTCATGATGACCGAGTTAGCTCAAGAAATTCAAGTACTTGAGGGTCTAATATGAGGCATCTGGAGGGATTCTAATATTTTTCGGGTCGAGTTGAAGTTGATGCATTAGTGGGGTGCAAGTGTAATTAACTCAATTAAATGCATTAAAATTAGTTTAACTATTTCTAACTGAGTGATGAGCTAGCGAGAGGTCCAGTGAATTAAATTAGATTTAATTCACAATGAGTGATCAATCATATAACTGATAATTCGCTATTAATAGTTGCATGCATGTCAGTTTTGAGGAATACCCAATTGAGACAAAGGTTAAAGGGAAAATAACTATCAGTTGTATTCAGAGAAAATTTCCCATGTGAAATTATAAAGTCATTGGGATTCCATGATGGATTGCACAATCAAAGAAGATTGATTTTCCAAATTAATAAGGAGTTAATTCCCTAGGAATTGCATGAGCAAGGCAGGCTGAAGTAAGGATGAGAATTGGCTAAGTACTAGACTGACTTTGTCTAGATCAACGAGAGACAATTGAGAGAGTGCTGAAGAATCTCATGAGAGATTAAGCATTAATTTATTGTTTCATGATTCCTTGACTTAATACACAATAGAGATAGAGGGGTTTCGGGAAGTTTCATTCCCCAAATACATCATGTTGTTGTGTGACTGATAATTTATTTCTCTTACTTATATGTGATTACGTGATCGTGTTTTATTTCTGCAAATTGTAGGAAGCATTCAATATCTTGTTTTAGTAGATTACAAGATTAGATTGAATCTCGTTGGTTAGATTTTCTACATGGTATCAGAGCATGAATTTTTTGGGCAGCGAGTTTGCAGAGAATATTTGAATATTTTGGTGTAAATTTTTCAAAAAAAATAGAATATTTGGATTCCTTTCGAAAATCTACCCAAATGGAAAAAAAAAAATCGGTCGAATCGGAGCTCGGATGATGGAGATATCATCGATTTAAAATCAACTCTTTTTTATAAAATTTTTGTAATGTTGGGACAATTACACCGTGCATGAGTCAAGAGCCTATATGTAATTGAGGTACCATATGCATGGAAAGCTTTAAGGAGAAAGGCAGAAGTTAGAGATTTGGTGGTTTAAAGGGAGCATACATTACCTCTCAACATGCATCCTCATGAGAAGCAGTCTCAAAAGTTTGTAGAGTAGCTACCACAATTGGAGAAGCAGAGAGGAGATTGAGTGGAAGCATCTACTCAAGCAGAGACCTCCATGAGGGGGAAATTTCGAGCCAGATGGGAAGAGGGAGCAACCATACCTGGAGGTGTAAGGTGGGGTAATGTCTAGACATAATCCCAAGATAAGAAATTTGGGCAAGGTCCATTGAGATGGCGTGTCTCATGGATCAAACCTGGCTACGAGGAGCCAACAGTACAATAGTAGTAGGAAGGATCAGTTAGATTGATGTAGTCAAATTTCAGCAAGACAGAAATCAGAGTGACAGATGTCAAATACTGGATCACAAATCAGAGTTAGCAATAGTTCAAAGGGTACAGATGCAGATGTCAGCAGTAGCACAGAGAATCCAGTACTATATAGGTGCAGTAGCTAGCAACAGTCAGAAGAATCTGATGACAGATGCATTATATTGAGTAAGTTGTTCGGAGGCTATTTAGTTTCAGGATTTGTAGGTGCAAACAACACTAGAGAAGTGTAGCATGCAGAACATTCCAAAGGTACTGGATGGGGATAGATTGAATTGATTTCTTGTTGAGAGAGAGTGTTGAAATTTGCAACAAGAAACAGTGAAATTGGAAACTAGGAAGGACAAAAAAAAATGCACCCACACTGGTGAGGAATTTTGATGTACCAGGAGTGAGGAATGTGAGGCTTCTAATTTATTTTTCCCTTAAATAAATTAGACAATAAATTTTAATTTCATCTCATAACAACTTGTGTCAGTTAACTAAGTCATGATGATTGAGTTAGCTTAAGAAATTTGATTGAAGGTGATGGAGGTGGATATTGGTGGCCACCCACCTATTCCACTTGGGCCCTCGCCATTGTCTTTTTCAGTTTTTTAGTTTCCTTAATTATAGCAAAATTTACTATTTTTGTTAGTTTTTCGGGTCCTGAACTTCTGGAGCCGTTTTGAGGCCCCAAATGGCATTTTTTGGGCATGAAAGGTTTAGCGATATCATAGAAATCACATTAGCATTTTTAGTCCTTGGAGAGATCTTTCTAACGAGGTATCATGTGCATTAAACGAAGATCATATGACCAAGTTACGACCCCAGAAATTTGGCTACCCAACTAACACCAACAGGTCCCATAAACTCTTGGTGTTACATCTCCTCGGGTTAGGGTTTTGGTTGTTTAGGGTTTTAAATTATTTTTAAATAATAAAAAAGACCCTTCATTCTTATTGTAACACAGTTCAGAGGAACGTAACTATCAATTGTATTTATAGAAAATTTCCCATGTGAAATTATAAAGTCATTGGGATGCCATGATGGATTGCGTAATCAAGGAAGGTTGATTTTCCTAATTAATATGGAGATAATTCCATAGGAATTCCGTGAGCAAGGCAGGCTGAGAATTGGCTAAGTATTAGACAGATTTTTCCTAGATCTGCAGGAGACAATTGGCAGAGTGTTGGAGAATCTCAAGAGAGATTAAGAATTGTATTGTTTCATGATTCCTTGACTTAATAAAAAATAGAGATAGATGGTTTTGAGCAGTTGCTTCCCTAGATACATCTTGTGTTGTGCGATTGATAACTTGAGTCTCTTACTTATATGTGATTGTGCGATCGTGTGTTGTTTCCACAAATTGTAGGAAGGATTCAATATCTTATTCTAGTACATTACAAGATCATATTGAATCCTGTTGGTTATATTTTCTACATGAAATAGAAGAGAGGGTTGATACCATATTTCCTTGTGGTGGTTAGTAGGCTGCAAGGTCTGTGATAAAGACCAACATAAATGGAGGAGGGCTTACACTGTAATTTAGAGCCATAAAAAAAGTCGACGCATGCATAATATTGACTGATTTAACCCTAGTTTGAGGGTCGACATTGAGATGTGAAGTTCATGTCAAGATTCAGTCAAAGAAATGCCCAGAATCTATGGATCCATATGAGCTAGGTCGAGTCTCTTATGGAGGCAAGAGTCGTGTTTTTTCCATGTGTGGATAGGGTTTGTTCTACAACAATTAGAAGTACATAAGTATAATGCCCTAGTTAGGAAAATTTCCTAGCATGTTTAGTTCATAAGGTATGCCCTTAAGACTGTGACAAATTTGCGTAGAAGAAGACAGGTTGTGACCCTTAGAGCAAGGTTTACTTCTGAAATAAAAACCACAGATCTGAAAGATGGTTTGCAGATTCAGTATGTGTGGAGACAATAGATCCAAAGGAGGGTGGAACTTGAGTAGAAGATTGAGCATGCAGAAGAAATGTGCCATATGAAGAATGGATTGACATGCAGAGGAGTTGATTTTGGTGGACTTCCCATAGAGTTTTAGACAAATATCTGAAGAAACCTATAAAAAATTAGTAAATGGATTGTTAGTGGCTGATTTGTGACCCTAGTTTAGTCATCTACATATTGTTAGAAGTATGATAAGAGGAGTAGTTCATATTTGTTCATAGATTGGACAAAAAATATCAAATTGTCGATACAAAAGAAAAGTGATATTTAGAGGACTAAAACCCTTGTTAGGTGGAAGATTTGAAGAGCCCTAGATGAAGACAATATTGTGGGCCCTAGATCAGTAAAAATAATTGACTGTGGTTGGGCAGATTGATGATAGTCCAACTACAATTGGAGGGTTGTTAGGTTACTATCAAAGAAGAGCACTGACTCCTGTTCTGGTGAAGGACAACAAAATTGGTAGAAGGGTAGGTGTATAGGGCCTAAGGATGTGCAGAATTTGAAGGACTAAAGTAACAATCAAGTGGGCCAACCAACTAGCCCTAGTTCACTATATTGTAGAGGATTGATTCAGAGAGAAGAAGGGAAACCTCCATAGCCCTGGACTTCTCATATTGGAGCTGTAATATGGAAAAAGTGGGCATACCAAAGATTTGTTCACAAATGGAATTGTGAACAACTTGTTACCACTCAAACTAGTAGTGGACCTAAAAAGGGTTCCTAAGAGGGCAACTGCTAGGACAAGGGAAACGATGGAGGCTTATCCCATTGTCACCACAACTAAGGCTCCGTGCTCTTCATGGAATTTCACTGATGGGTGGAGTCCTGGTAGTTTAGGAAGTCACTTGTAGAGTATAGTTCAATGAATAGGTGGGAAGTGACCCTCGAAACCCTTTCCCTAAGATAAAATAAAGAGTGGGACTTGCTTTCCTTTTAAGCAAGTGAATTTATCTTCTAGGGAGAGAGGAGGGGGATTTAAGGGTCGAGGGAGAAGAAAAAGACTTATGAAGGAATTTATCAATCCCTAAAATCCTTTGGGAACTTGGATTCCCAAATGGTCCTTGATGAAAGGCGTTTGACACCAAATGGGACCACATGGGGCCAAATGGACCCATCCCAGGTTCTGGGATGGAATTTAGCAACCAATGATGTTCCTATCCTGGACAAGGTGAGCGGAAAGGATCAGACAAGAGTTTTTACTTCGATAGGTCAAACTGATCCTACTAGGTTCTATCCTTGGGATCACCTAGGAAAAAATTGATCCTAGAGCTAGGGCTTGAGGTATCCGGGGATTCCACCATCGGAATTGGCCCAAGTTCTAAGGAGAGTGAGGGCACCCAACAATGCAGCTTCCTCTAGGAGATAGAAGTTTTCCTCTAGCTAGATTCCTAGGAAATTCTTGCCCTAGGTGACCTAATGGGGCTAGACCTAGGGAATGTGAAAATTTCTTAATCTAAGAAACCCTAGTGTAGTATATTGATTTATTTCTCCTACTTGAATTAAGTTACAAGTTAATTTCTGAAATATTTAATAAATTAGAGAAGTAAATAGTAAATACAACTAGCAACCTACACATACAGATCAAATATTGAATAACATGCTCATAGAAAAAGTGACACACAGATTTTGTGGACAACTATCCTCCGAAAAACCCCAATGCAGGAAAGTCGGTGCAGCTAGCTCTAGAGGATTTTCATTATTATGTAGAATCTAAGTACAACAATCTTGGGCACCAAAATTGGTTCACCCAACAGAGAAATAAAAATGGCTGTAACACACTGCTCTAAATCCCTCTACGTCAGCCTAACTGGCCTATGTCGACCTCTGCACTGCTCAGTAAGGGCCTACGTCACACTTGAAGGGCTTACACTTCCCCTGCATTGCCCTGACTAGGCCTGCATGGCTTCTGCTACCTCTACGCTGCCACTGATGGGCTTTGGTTGGACTAAGTGGCTCCTACTGCCCTGCTGCTCTGGCTGGCTAGAATGCTTATGTAGAAAAAGCATAGGTAAGAAAGAAGTCATTGGCCAAAGGTAACGCATAACAGTCAGAAAAATTGAAGAAATGAAATGAAAATAGATCAATCTCCACAAATAACTGAAATAGCTTAATGGGACTAGAGAGTAAAAGCTTTGAAAACAGAAAAAAGTGCTTATAGCATCAGCTAAGAGAATAGAGGTGACTAGTTCATGAGGTTAAAATGTTGTATAATTGTCAGCACAGGAAAACTGTAGAATTTTTAGAGTAAATCTTTGCAGGTACCATTAGTTGGTGATCATCGATAATCATTTCATTTAATCAAATACCCTGACGAATGGGCCTTATAAGCTATTTGCATAGACAAATGCCACAGAAGCTGTGTGATGGAAAAATATTCACACTATATTGAAGAAAACACCTACCAAATAAGGATGATATTTCAAATGGGGCAAGAAACAATAGAGAGACAGACATCGAAAAAGTTAAAATGCTAGGGCAATAGGAAAGAAACTAGGTAGCATGGTAAAAAGCACAACAAAGAAAATTATAAAAATGGAAAACCCTACAAATCAGCACCCATCCAAACATCACCACACTTTTTTCTTTAACTCTAAATCTCCAAATTCATCAAATTATCACTGTGTTCAGGCACAGTCCTCTTGTGTTATTCGTACGAAAATGGTGAGGGCACTGCGAACCATCACCTACATGTAGTGATCTTGTGCAGCGACCGGACAAGTTACTTTCGAAAGACATGGAAAGAGTAAACACTCTGCGCAAGTTTTCCATACGGTGATTGAGCAACCACATATACATCACCGATTTTTTCTCTTGGTTTGTAGAATTAGAAGAGCTGCATACGACCAGCTGCAGGTTTGTTCCCCGGTCACCCGAGCAAGCCCTCTCGGCATCATCCTCTTCCTTGGTACCTAATTAGTAATTTAATTAACCATAACAGTTTCTTGATCATGCAGGTATTTCAAATATATTGCCAATAAGCATAAAGATTTCATGTTAAACAATCATGTCAAAAGACTTTAGACTATGATGCAAAAAATACAAAGAAACCTCACCAACACTCAAAGGACAAACAAAGTCAAACGTCTAAAAAGTATAAATAGATATATGATAAACTTCATTCCACCACAAAAATGTGCTTAACTAAAGAAAATTCTAATTACTGTGCTTTCAAGACAAAGCTTTCAAGGGCAGTGATGTTAGAAAAATACCCCTACACCTCATGAACAATCAATGTGTATAAGTAGCCCATCATAAGGCTCATTTTAAACATCATTATTATCATTTTATAGATCACTTTTATCAAATCAACAAGAAGCAAGAAACAATTGCATTTAGTTCCACTGAAGCAAAGTATATGGTAGTTTCATATACTTATTATGAAGCTATCTAGATTTTCAATTTGATTGTAGAGTCAACCAATCAGTTGTTGATGCCCAATATTGTCTCTTGTGAGAATCAAATTTGCATCAAGCTGTATGAAATTCCAATGTGTCATGACCATTTCAAACACATTGATATTCAATACAATTTCCTAAGATTCCAAGTTCATTAGAGAGTAGGTAGTGTTGGACCACATTCTGAAAAAGTTGCATATGATTAATAGTTTGACAAAGCTCCTAACAAAGGG
Organism: Pinus albicaulis; assembly: GCA_034641835.2. NCBI lineage: Eukaryota > Viridiplantae > Streptophyta > Pinopsida > Pinales > Pinaceae > Pinus > Pinus albicaulis. The sequence continues at coordinate 308,198,252 of CM076574.1, forward strand.
GAAGTTGCATATGGTTAACATGAGCCATATCTGTAGAAGGAATATTATAAGCATAATTTACCATAAAAAAAAAGAACATTATCAAAGGAATAGTCATGAGAATGCAGGTTGCACAAAGGATATTTACATGTACAAGATTTTCTATAAGTTTAAACACCAGCCCAAGGAAAGAAAATCAAGGGAAGGGCTTGCTGCTTCATCAAAGCACTGATCCTAAGTCTTGCCTAACAGAAACATAAAAAAATGCAGCAAACTAGAATTTTCCTGCTATGAAATGACAGAAATATTGCAGATTGGACACTTGTTTTTCTGAAGCAACCACTGCTTGATGCAGGCCTTGTGATAACTGTGACTACACTTTAAACCACCCAACTCATCTCTTTCTTCATACTCTTCCTGTATAAACAATTCATACCATCATTTTCATACTCTCAGAAGCAAGGGTTTCCATATGTTTTTGAATTTGAAGAGGGGGAAAATTTTACACTTTAAAACTACCAACTAAACCTATAAATCTGCAAAAAAAAATTGAAGTCCAAGCCTGCTTCATTATTTGAGAATCTCCCCACAGATATTATAAATACCTGGAAAATGCTGCATTTGACTTCAATATCCATACTCTGAGAAGCATACTCTATTTTTTAGGAGTACAAGCTTTTCTCTAAACACTTGGAAATAGTCCTCCAGAGGAAGTCTAATACTTGTCAAGTTGTCTTTGTGGCATAACTAATAATATATGAAAGGAATAGTTTTCATGTAATAGTATTGACTAACAATAATTCATTGCAGGCATATTAACATTCATCCCTTGAAAAAAATCATTCTTTAAATTTGCAAATCACTTTAGTTATTCAGATGAATCTTCCATTGAAATTGGTCAATAATTTCACAAAAAATATGGGAAAAAAATAGCAATAGGATTAATAAAAGCTGCATTTTATTCTTGCTTGAGGCTTTACTGATAAATGCTATTAGAAACTGAGTATCAAAATGCACTGCAGATGGAATCCTGACCGCAGTTCAAACAATATCATCCACTGCAATATGTGGCATCATCCATTCTATTTTCGAAGGTCATCCTTTGTTAATTCTTGGGGTGGCTGAACCTACTGTGCTTATGTATACATATATGTACAACTTTTCCAAATATAGAGAAGACGTAGGCCCAAAGTTGTTTATGTCTTGGACAGGGTAGTATGCACTTCAAATTTGATCACCTTGTGTCAACAAGTTACAAATTCATTCTAAATTACAATAGTATAATGTTTGATACCTGTAGTATGATGTATTTCTGTAGTTTTTTTTATTAAGAACAATAGAGATTTATGAAAATAAGTTTGCATTCACATTAAATAACTAAAAGTACTCTGTTTATTATACACAGGGTATGTGTGTGGACTGCATTCTTATTGGTTTGCTGGCCATTCTGGGTGCATGCTTAATTATCAATAGGTTTACCAGGGTAGCTGGAGAAATTTTTGGGATCCTTTTGTTCAAAGAACTTATTAGTGAGATGAGTTTGTTGTTTAGATTTAAAAAGATTCTTGCGTAGGTTATGCACTTAAGGCACACTCAAACCTAAAGGCTTTTCTCTTGGCCTTAAGTAGTCTTGTGCTGATTGTATATTTTTTGTGCTAATCACATTTTATATTAATTTAAGCAGCATTGTAAGCAGCATAAAAGAGAGTCAGAAATTTGATTGTGTGCCATGTTAGGTTCTAGAAATGCTATAACATGTGAGAAGTACATTTAGTAATTATATTTCTGAAGCAAATTTGGAAAATATAAAAAATTCCTTGTTAATGGTGCTTTTCTATTGGCATATTGTGCAATATATATTTCATGTTTAGAGAAATTAGCTTTTCAACCCATTTCCATTACTCATCCTATATAACAAATCTAGCATGAATGTTAAGAAGAGATTCATGCTAAGAACAGAGAAATGGATGAAATATTTATTGTCAACTTAAAGAGACTAAGAATAACACAGTGAGAGCAGAGAGTAATATGATTTATTTCTCTTCATGCACTTCTGATAATCATAGAAGCCCTAGTTACATCGCAATTACCTTAAATCTTGATGTGAAAGTACTTTTCAGGAGGATTCTTCCCCTTTTAGATCTCAGGATTTGAGTAGATTTAAGGAGTTGGCTTTGATTTTGAAAGTCAAAGTTGTCCTTTGTTGTGCTGTCAATTTTGTTTCTCTTCATACGTAGGACCACTATCATTAATCACATTAATAGGGATATCAATCAACTAATGGATCACTAAGGTAATTACACCATTAGCCTAGACTAAAAGGGGGGCATATTTTTCAAAGGTGATTCTATAACTATATATTGAGAAGACCTTGACAAAGGTTTTGTTTGATTACATAGTTGTTATAGTTTTAAGGTCAAGTAATTAAGCTAAGATTTGGCATCAGCAGAACTGAAATAAACAAAGAGAAATGTTTGAACATAAGTTTGAAATAGTCTCTAACTTGGTGTTGTGAAATGACTTTGTTTCATATAAAGATTAGGTGTTGTTCTTGTCATAATAAAACCCTATATGAATTTACCTTGTCAATGGTTAGAGTGCTTTCCATTTGACAACATACCTCATGTATGTGCTGAATTGACACAATGATACACATTACAGTGAAAAAACATAGTGATCCTACAATTGTCAACATATGATAGTAATTCTCACTGAAATCTCATTGTGCATAGGTTGAATACATTCAAGAACCAAAGGTAGTAAACCAATCACTGACTTCGAATTATATTTTGTACATATTGTTGACAAACCTCTCATTGCAATTATGAATCAAAACATAGTGCCATAACACTTACCTTATGTGACCCTGAAATATTGATTTTTGCATCAAATTTGTGGACATTAGTACACATAGACAATGAACCTATCTACCCTACACTGATATGAACTTGAAATTTGAGTATACTTGACTGAGATATCATATTTGACAAAGTTTGATACATTGACATATTGCCACGATGTATTGGTCTTAACATTGATACATTCAACCTCCATTGACATTGAAATTACACATAGACCACAATGTAAGATAGAACTTTGGCATTTATAATTCACAAGTGCTTTGGGCATTGATATGTTGACCTCAGGTTAGTAGCAACATTAGTATAAGAATATCCTAAGATTGCAGTAGCTAGACATTGATAGTAACGTGTCCTATTGACATGATATAATTACACATGGGATGGTGAGCTAACACTTAGATATTAATGTGATGTCGTAACTTTGTGGAGGATACTTGAAAGGTATGGAAGCTATTGGATCCACACATGGTCGAAATGAAGTGTGGGATGAGGAAGTTGAAGAAGTTATCCATGATGGAAAGCCATTATCTGCTCCAATTCCTTCAGAATTGGATGGCATTAATTGGGAACAAGCCCATAGGTGGGTTCTATTTCACACAAACGAAGTTAATCCATGGATAGATTAAGTTACGTATTTGGCCTGTAATTTTTTTGTTTGTTTGTTTAAAGTTGTTTAAGGTTTAACATATTTTACCTTTAAATTTTTTTTATTCATATTTAATCAAAACACATTAACCACCATATCTATTGTCCATAATTTTTTAATTAGGATGCACAAAATGGAGATTTCCAACTCAATTACCCAAAAGAAAAAATATGGAGCTCTATTGCAGAAACTCCACACCCATCAATTTACTAGCTAGTTAAAACAACAGGTAATTATATTATTTATATTATAAATGTACTTAAAAATAATTATATGGGAATATTATCATGCAAGAAATTAAATATTTTTTTTAGAGGTTGAATGTATGAATTGTAACTACATTTAAAAATCTAAAACTATACAGGTGGAGGGATATGGAAATGTGTCTGATACACTTAAATGGCTAGCACGTGGTCCCAGGAAATTCGTGAATAAGTACAAGGGATACCTAACCAATGGTTAGAGATTCCATACAAAAATCATGGAGAATGATAGAACCACCCAAAATAGTGGCGTGTGTATGGAAGCTCAAACAATGATGAGGTCAAGTTCCAAAGATGCAAACCCTACACTTCAAACCACAACATTTTATGGAGTGGTAGAAGAAATAATTACATTGGACTATTTTTGTATGGAGTACACATTGTTCAAATGTAATTGGATTGATGCATACAATAAGAGAGGGATCAAAACTGATGATTTGGGATTTAAAATGGTGAATATGAAGAAATTCTTAAGCCAAAATCATTGGCAAGATGATCCATTTATTCTAGCATCACAAGCTAAACAAGTATTCTATGTACAAGATCTAGTTGAGACTGACTGGTATGTAGTGTTAACATGTCCTCCAAAAGGATTGAGAAATAATGCATCATATGAACCCGAGTATGAAAATTTGTCACATGTTGTGGAATTTCAAGAAACAAAATGTGTAAGTTAAGAAGATATAGCTGATGTCGATGTCAATGTTGACGTGAACATGGATTATGTCTATTTAGATTGTGAAGGAATATGGTTGAACCTTAAGAAATAAAATACATTGATTTTTTTATTTTGTTTCGAGAACTCCAAAATTGATATTTGGTTATGAAGAGAGATTCCTTTGTTTCTTATCTATAAAATGTTTTAGGCCCATTTAGTAGATATATTTTTAGTCCCTGCCAATGACAGTGACTATTGTTTTCGTATTGCACCATTAATATTGTCCATACAAAAAATTGAACACATAAAAATTTGATATGTGCGAAGTTTCTGCAATTTTTATATTTTTTAAGATTGAAATGAGAATTTTCTATACTATTATTGGATCATAGCCCTAGAAATTACTCATTTAAAAGAACTTAGAAAATAAAATTTTCTTAGGCACATGCCATTTTTTAGCCTTCTTCTACGGCTGTTTGTTTCAAAATGAACTATTCAGCTATGGGTTGCAAAACAAACTATGGAGATAGAGGAATGCAATTATTGGGAGGGAAAAAAAGGAGCATAAATAATCTGAGCATATTACTGGACGATCAATTGGAGGATTCCTTAGCTTAAGCATAGTTAAGCTAATCATTCTGCATTTTCCTCCATGTAGGTCAGCAAATACTAGGATGAACATTTACAAAAACGTAAGTGCCATTCTCACATCTCAGTTTCTTTGCCAACAGTGTTGTAGGATAATATCTACCTTTAATCTTAATATTTCTTGTTTTATCTCCTAAATGTTTTGGCTTTAAGAGACTATATAACCTAATAATTTTGCATTTTCCTCCTAGTCCTTGAGATAATACTAACTGGTATTCCATCTCCATTCTTCGTATTTACTGGTGCTTTAAAATATTACATTGACATTCTGATATACTAGGGATTTACAATTGTAATTCAGATCTTCTTGTGCTTCTTTATGTTTTTTCCATCTGTGCAGTGATTTTTCTTCTCCAACTAATAAATTTCTTCTTCCAACAGTTAAAAAAAAAAAAATTACTGTAAACTTGCCATTCAAGTATAATTTTTTATTTCCTTGGAAACTATGTAGGTGCTTGATAAGGATGGTGACTTTCTTTAAAAAGGTAACCTGGAAAGTGGTGCAAGTTGGTCAATGGAATTGGGTCATCAAACTATGGGGTGCCCTATCATGGTGGAGAATATGAGTCAGCCCCAAGGATCACTTATAGAGGTCCGTTAAATTGTTAGATTAACAGGGTTGTTATATGCACTCAATAATTCAATTTTGTTATTTTGATACATGGTTTAAATTTGTCATGATATCTTCTATTGGTTTTCACCAATTTTGTAGATGCTTTGTGAGGAGTGGGGACTCTTCCTTGAAATGGATGACATCATTTGAGGCTTGGGGTTTATGATTTTAAAGGGATTCATGGAAGCTCACAGTGAAAATATCTGCGATCGCTTTGTTGTTGAGGTAATGCCATGGTTGCAAAGACCTTTCATTCCATGTAAAGATTCCTCTTTTGTTTGTGTTTGGTTGCTTGAACAGACCATAGACTTCAAGAATTGGCATTGTGATTTATAATGAGAACAGGGTATGCAATTTATTTGAAGGCTGCGTGTGTTTCTAGAGACCAAAAAAATTGCATGGTTGATGCTTAATAACTATCACTTGGAGATTTTTCTTCAGAATTTGGTTTTGTAGGGTTGTAGACCATAATATATTCTAGTGGTAAACCTCTATATTACACCATATGTGCTCTATGTTCTGGCATATAAAATTTTGAAGGCACCATAGCCTGATTTGTCATGTTGTGAAATTTGGCAGTTTCACAATATTTTTGCACAGTACTGGATTCTTGGATTAGAAGTGAAACTATAACGATGTAAAAATATCAATAATTTTCTAATAACTGCACAGAAATTTGAAAATCACAATTTTGATCTTTAGTGAGCCCTAGACATGCATGCTATTAAAGAATACTTGCTCTTAGTAAGAGACAGGTAAATCAGTGAAACTATTTTGGTAGACTTAGTACTCTCACTTGAATTTGTACAATAGAATTATGGAACTATAGGAAGATGCACAGGGAGAAGTACTGTAGAACTGTATTTTATGACTTTTCCATAGGTACATATGTAGGAGGCTATGTGAAATCAGGTCAGGATGTAAGTTGTAACACAAATTTTAACCTAAGAAATGCAAATTTTCCACTTGGCATGCAATTTTGACACCTTGGGGTGCATTCTAAGTATGGAATATGATGTTCCATGGCTTATACGATAGCCCCTTTTCCTTATCATCCATCAGGTTTTCTATTTATGTACATGGCATGCAATTTTTAATGCAAGTGGACATTTTGGCACTATGAAAATAATAGTTGGTTCTTGCATTGTCAACTTCATAGGAAAGAATTCATATTCTTTCAAACTCAATGTAAGCATCTATTCTGAGATCCTCGAATGTACTATTTCACTGTGTATACATATTACTGTTTTGACCTTAGTTTGTGCTTCGATTGTAAATAATTCACTGTACATGTCTCTGACTTCTATTGACCATTTCTATGAGAACCTATGTGATAACATCAAACTGAAATGGCATACTTCTCATCAAGCTGTGATGGCACCGAACTAGTGAGACCTTTCTCACTGTGGTAGCATGAAACAGTGATATATTTTTCACTATGGTAATTCCAAATTGTAGTGTTATACTTATCATGTGATTGATAATACCGAGACTGTAGTTGACCTGTGATTATAACACTGAATATGTTCACTGTAATACGGATTATACTGATATCTTTTTGTCACACCGAGCCTTAACTGTAAATACACCTTTATAACTCATTCTCCTCACTGCTGTGGTATTGAAATAATCTTATAAGAGTAGTACTTAATTGAGGCAGAGGTAATTTTAACACTATAATGTCATTGAGACTGAGATGTTACCGAGATCCTTCTTTTCATAGTGACATAGATTGACCTTTCTTGTGAACTTGCACCTAGCTTAATTATTGGACTATCTTACTATGATTTGAGCCCTTTTGACATAGGTCTTTTTAGAATGTTTTGAGTCCTTTCAAACTGCCTTTGATCATAACCATGGCTCTGAAACCATGTTGAGAATTTGTAGAGCTTGTGTTTAATACAAAATTATCTTCCTAATAACTACTTGTGAGCTTGCTTATGTGTTCTTCTTTAACTTAGTTACTCCATCATCAAGTTAGTTATCAAAGTACTTGGTAAAAATGTTGAAACAGAATTATTTACACTCGTAACTAAATATATTATGATGTATTTAGGAAGGTAAATCTCTGATTTACCTTCCTCACTTACAACTCCTTTAAGATCAACATGTCTTATTACAATACTGTCTTGACATTGGCAAATTCCTTCAATAAATATATCTGCACTGTATACTTTTGCATCTATCTACAGTCCAGCTCCTGTAGCTTCCGCAGATTATATTCCTATGCCTTTCAATTTACATCAGACTTCCATTTTATATCCACATGCCTCAGATCCGCATTTGGTTACCCTTCTTTCCATGTTGTTTGCTTCAAGCTTTACCTTGATATATCTGCACTAACTCAGACCCAGAAACTGCAAATCTATTCTTCTCTTTTAATCTTGTATACTTTACCATAATACTTGCTCCTTTTTCCACGTTGTATTAACCTTAGTGTAATCCACAAAACTTGTTCCTTTTGCACGTTATATAACCTCAGTATCATCCACAAATATTTTCTCTTAACCGCAACATATGTAGAGTATATATAGTAGTTCTGGCCAAGTAATTAAGTCAACCTTATAGCCATTAAGTAGGTTGACTTTGACACTTGTTTGTAGGCCCACTTCATAGGCATATCTTCAATGTTTGTAAGCCATTCTTTTGCAACATCCTGGAGGGTATTCTTCATGCCTTTTACATGACTCTTAATTACATAATGTACCTAATAGACGTCAAGAATAATTCTATAGACCTATACTAAGAATCTTTCTCATGAAACCCATGAAGAAAGTAAACCAAAAATTCATTTTATTATTATTGAATTCATATTTACATAAGTACATAATTACATAGTCATAATGAAGACCTACCAAGTTACACTCTTCAACACTTATGATTGAAAGTTGTAACTGAATATGTGTGGAGTTACAAAGGATTTTATGATGAGAGGGACATAATTTTTATCCTTTCGGGTTACTTTGAAAAATTTTACACCACGTTTAGGCCTTGCGGGTGCTTCATGATATGTGGGATGCATAGTGAATGGTTGGCCCATGCTCTTCCATGATGGACTTGGACATTGGATGTGGTTTACCATTTGCTACTAGACCTTGTTTGGATGTTTGAAAGACATTCTTCCTCGAAGTGTTGGATTAATATGGAGCTTGGTGACTTCATGTTGTTGATGCATGAAGGGAGTTTGTGTGCTTGGAGTAGAGTTGGGTATTTCACCATGAAAAAACATCCCAAAATCAGCATGAGCACACAAAATCCCTTGACATGTGATCTCTTGGGTTGAGGGAGTGGATATGTAGGTGTGGGAGTCCTTAAGGTGACACATTACCTTGGATATGCATTGTCCTTAAGGAGACACATGACCTAGGAGATGAATTTTAGCTTAGGAGATGCATTTTAGATGGTTTGATACTCTCATACAACCTTTATCAAGTTACATGCACCATAATTAGAAAAAACAAGATAATTTTGCTCGCCATGACTATCTTTCTTTGTCATTTTTGACTTAAGAAAGTCTTTTAGCTAAGAAACTAGTTTCAACGTTATGTCATAACTTGTCATATAAATTGAACAGAAGTTATATCCAAAATGTTAACATATAAAATACTTAGTTGGTTTTAGGCTTTCCATTTAAAATCTACTTCAGTTTGAACTTTGAACGAGTTTTTCCATAGACTTGAATATTAAGAGATTTTGGTGTAAGGATTAAAAATTAGCCCGTAAGGCCTCTCAGTTATTCATTTATTTTATCTGAGTATAACATTTACTATTAAATTAGAACCACTCAGCACAAATACTTCATAGATCAAGATCATACTTTGTAGAGTGTCGTAGAATACAAATAGGAGCAAGGACACTGAATTCTTTTAGTTTTCCTGGTTCTTATTCCTTTGGTGTATCTTTGCACCTTTAGGGGAAATTTCTAGTTTAAAGTCTAATTCTTTAAAGGGTGGTAGCTCAATGGAAGAGCACCTACTTTACAAGCAGGAGGTTGGTGGTTCGATTCCATCGTGCCCTGATATTCATATATAGGGAATGAAAAAGATCAGTTTTTGGTGACGGATGCTCTCTTGACCATCACCAATGAGCTTATGGTGACATTTTTTGACCCTCACCAAAATATGAAATGGTGACGATCAACGAACGCCACCATATATACGCATCAATAGTGACGACCATTAAAGGTCCGTCACCATAAATCGTTGTTGTTGATATGAAATGGTGAGGATCACTGTTTGTCATTATAATCAATATTCATGATGGACCTTGATGTCACCAATGAATTTATGGTGATGGTCAATGAACATCACCATATATATGCACCAATAGTGATGGCCATGAAAGGTCCATAAAAAAAAATTGTTGTTGTTCATATGAAATGGTGACAGTCACTATCCATCATTATAATCAATATTCGTGACAGACCTTGAATGCCAACACAACACATACTTTCGGCGATGCCACCTTTGGTGATGTTCAACTTTTTGGTGACGGAGGCTATTTTCCATCACCATTTCACATATTAAATGGTGATGATCACTATCCGTCACTATAAATCATTATTGGTGGCGAACCTTGAATGTCACCACAATACCTATACTTTCGGTGACACCAACTTTGGTGATGTTCAATTTTTTGGTGACGGAGGCTATTGTCCATCATTATTGCTCATATGAAATGGTGACAATCACTATTCGTCATTATAAATCATTATTGGTGATGGACCTTGAATGTCACCACAACACCTATACTTTCAGCGACGCCACCTTTGGTGACATTCAGTTTTTGGTGACGAAGGCTCTTTTGACCCTCACCAATGAGCTTATGGTGACCATTTTCACCCCTCACCAATGTGCCTTTTTCTTGTAGTGATTCCGGTGAAATCTGCTTATGTGTATGCTTCTGAAATTTAAACCGATCTTCTGATAAGGACAACTACCCTGTTCCCCCCATGGAGCAGATTCTTCAAACTGTATTGGGTTTAGAAATGTTCTCGTTGCTAGGAGGTTTCTTAGGATACAACTAGGTACTAGTGGCTAAGCTGGACAGTTTGAAGACAACATTCATAACTAAGTGGGGAAAATTTTCATTCAGGCACATTGATGCAGGGGCATTAGGCTCTAGAAATACTTGTACTTTTGTAAGACCTAGGAGGGTCTTATGTTTTCAAAGTTTCATGTAAATATTAGTATTTTAAATAAACATGGTAGGGAAATTATAATTGTTCTCAAGTCATTGGAGACCATTAAGAATTGGTTAAGATATGAATATGAAGAGACAGCCAAGGGTAGGAGTAGATTTAGGATCAGTTTCAGTAGTTTTAGTTTGAAATCTAAAATTAGGAACTAGAGAATTTCAAGAGGCTCTGTCAAGAAGTCGAATCGACTCATTTGTGTTTGTATAAATGTAAACGCCTGTAGAGTAGAAAGGGAGCCACTTTTCAGGAACAGAGTAGGAGGATAATGGCCATCAAATTGAATATCTAGCCTGCCATGAAATTGTACGCAAATACTTTAGTAATTAATGAAATTATATATGTTGATGAAGGATTGTTTCCAATTCCTGTATGAAAATATACATATTGCGGAGGAAATTGTTCATAAGTTCTGTGTGCATAACATGTGTTCTAGGTTGAATCTATTTGAAGAATGGTTGAGGCTCTAGAATAACTATGAACTCTGAGTTATGAAATGATTAAATTTTCCTTCTTTGACTATTCGAACCTTTCGTGAGAGTAGGGGTAGAGGTCCTGGTTTTGTGAGTAGAAACCCCTATGCAAAGCACTGCTAAGTAAATCGAAATTGGGGCTTTGATCATTTTTTGTGATTATTAGAGTAATTGACTTGTAAAGTGAGGTGAATCACTCACCGTAAGGATTGATTCTGAGATAGAAGAATTCTTGTGTATGAGGTTGGGATGAGTTGAATTCCTGCGTCCGCTATATGAATGAGAGTTTTAATGCCTTTGAAAATTGTTGGCTACAGTTCGGGACTGGTTATAGTGGCAATCAACGGAGGCAGATCGAATAGAAGAGATCGAAGGAGTGATGGGTGACCATTCGACAGAGTGGAACCTTGCGACGGAGAAGGCAGAACTATGATATGGATCAAAAACCCTGGTGGTTATCGCGTGATAAGAAAGCGGTAAGTGGTTTTCATGAAATCAACACGATCACATTTGTTAGAGGATGTGTGGCATGAGGCAGGTTTCCAAAACCGTTTACATTGCACGCTAACGTCTAGTCTTTAACCCTTCGCGATATCCATCTACACCCATCCTATTAGAATTTGAGGTGCGACGCCATACGGATCATTGGATTTGCTAGATGTATAACAAGGTACGTGGCTTGCGGGACCCGTAAATGGTTATGTATGTTGTTTATGTAGTTAAATCCTGAAGGCGTAATTTATTATAAGGTTTAATACTTAGGGGGAGACTGTGATACCATGTAAGCCTTTGTGATATATGTTAACGTATTCAAATGGGTCACAAAAGAGTGTGCGCTGCAATCATACATGAAGAGAATTTGATTATATGACATGATATCTGCCTATGTTTATATGTGCATTCCCAAGGCTTGTACGTTGGGGTTGAGTATGTTAGCCAGCTATAGAATATGTTATATCAAATGCTAGTTAAATAATTTTTGGAGCCTTCAAGAAACAAGTTTTACTGCTAAAAAATGTTATCTCTTGAAGACTCTTGAAGGCCTCATGCCCTTGTCTAAATCTTCACTATTGTTCCCATTTTATACTCAGAAATTCTGTTGTTTCCATAAGTGAAAATACTGCTCCAAAGGCAATTTCCCCCCTCCTTCCACTTCCAAAACTAACCTCATTTTTACCCCTTTATTCTCCACAAAAATTCTTCATTTTCATATTTTTCCCCTTTCCCCTCCATCAAAACCGCTTTGATAAGGTTTAAGACTCTTTCTTTTCCTTATCAAAACCATCAAAGCCCTTTGAAAACCAGAAAAAATCATAAAAATATACATATTTTTGTATAAATGCTTAAGCCCCTTTGGGCTTAGCCTTAACCCACTTCCCCTCCATGCACCTCGGCCTTGGAACCAGGCACCGAACAATTTAGGTGCAAATCACATCGCAAAACCCAATGGGTTGATTGAAAGATCGAACCCTGACCTCTGATTGCGATTGGCCCTCTTATATAAGCCCCAGGCCCTTTTTCATTTTTTCACAAAGTCCAAAGGCCCCGTGGTCGGGCGCCTATCCCTTTCATACATTTAAACCCGCGACGACGCATAAAAAATTTGTATATATTAAAATTTTTGGGTTTTTTCATGTTATAAAGTTTTCTGCCGGTACAAGTCTTCAAATGTTATCGGCCTTTGATCTTGGTCCGATCAACAATCACCGCCAAATCGCATCGCAAGTTTTCACCGAGTGCATTTTAATATGTCTTCCCCCATCTCCGATTGTGATGGCCTGATCGCGCAATCGCATTAGCCTTCCCCGATCACGCCAATTGCATCAGAGATGTCTATTGCGCCTTTACATTTCTCCACCTTCGATTGACATCCCTCCGATTCACTCCCCACCATTGATCTAATCCTCAGATCAAAGGCCAGTGCTCAATTTCCCTGTCTCACTCCAAGTTCATTACCCCGCCGATTGCGATCTCCCGACGCATCTACCACCGTCGATCTGATCTGTTGATCGACGGTTTTCATCTAATCGCATTAGGGTTTTCCATCGAGTGCATCTAATTTCTTTTCCCACCTCCGATTGCTAATTCTCGATTCACTCCCCACCATTGATCTGGCCCTCATATCAACAGTCCACATTTGGTTGCATCAGATCTTTTCATTGGGTGCGTTTTTAACATTTATTTTTCCTTGACCGATTGCGATCCTCCGATTGAATTTGGACCATCCACGTGTCTAGATCGGATGGTCCCAGATCTTTCCCTCATGGTTTCATCACCCTCCGCCTTCCACCAAGAGGATTTTAATGACGAATGACGATTCCCACACCTTTGATTTATGAAAGGGACCATTCGCAGGGCTCAAACTCCACGTCTCGTCAATGCTTCATGAGGCATTGATGCCATACGAGCCTTGCACGGCCTACACATCAACAAGACACAGTGAATAAATCACAAACAAAGAGTATCAGTGTCGAAGACAAAACATAGCAGAACATGAGATTGAAGATAGATCTGTGGGGATTACGGCTAAGATTGATTATCAAAAGCCTAATCCTCCAAATTAAAACACAATTAAAGAAAATCATAAGTGTTTATCAAATAGAAAGGCCTCCACCACCTCAACAGAGGAAAATTGATTCCTCTCAGCTACCACAATGCCACCTATAGCCACAAGCATTCAAACAGAGGCTGAAGTTATTGAGAAAAATCAGATATTTGCCTCAACGCAGCTGATGAATTAATTCTACCAGAGGAATTTAATGTAAAAATATCAACAGAGTTATTTCATTCATGACACAGAGCCTTAAAAGTCAACAAAATATCCCATCGAGCTTAATCTTAAGTGTAAAACAATTAATACAGATAGAACATCTGTAAACTTCTTCATCGAGCCCCTCAAAGGCCAAGAAGCCATTAAGACTGTATTGATTATCTTGGGAGATCTTTTATTAGATCTCACCTCCTCATTCTTCTATAAATACTTCTATAGAAGATGAGAAATTGTTGGTTGTTGAACTTTGAAATATAATTGAGCTTGAGACTTCTACCTGTAAATAGTGTTCACTGGCTCTTGAAGCTCTGCTTGTGATAGATAAGTTATTCTAGGAAGTGTAGATGATTTCTAAGATAAAGCATTATACTTAAAGCTGTAACTAGTTTGGAGCATCAATACAAGCTAATTTATGGGATCCTGGTCTATGTCGACGGTGATGTTTTTCTCATTGTAACTTGTTATTTTGTTTCTGTTTTCACTTTTTCCATCTTCTCTTATAAAGAACAACATGCATGGAGTCAGGATTTATTGTATATCAGTACCCTTCTCTGACTTAAAATATATATATATGTTTTATTCCAATTTGTGTTATTTAGGAATGATTTAATTCAGTCTAAGCATAGGAATGCTAGCGTTCCCTCATCCTATTGTCTTAGCTAAATATTGCTCTTGGATGTTATTTTCATTTCATGTTAAGTAGAGTTGAACTAAGGAAGATATGGTGTGCCCTGGTCCTAGTTTTATCCCAAAAGACTGTCTGAGAGTTTCCCTTGGAATGTGTCAAAAGTTTGTTAGTTTCGAAGTAATTACCAGATCTTAGGCCATTATGTGTTGTCTTTGTGTTTGTCTTGAAAGTAACCAAGTAAAGCAGAGCTAGGAGAGGATTTGTGGTGAGCCCGACCCGCTAGTTTCTACTCCAACAGTTACCTTTCAAGTTTCCCTCTGTTTTAAAATGTTTTTCTATTGAAAGTATATCAAAGGCTGGCTAGTTTCGAAGTACTTACCAGATCCTGGATTGCTTTTATGTCTTCCTTAAGTGTGTGTCAAAGGCTGGCTAATTTCAAAGTACTTACCAGATCTTGGGCTGCTCTTTGTTCTTCATTTGTTTAATTCCCCTTCTTTTTGTATCATTTCATTCCATAAATCAAATTTCAAAGAGATCCTTAGACATAGATGACTTGCCCCATGGACCACTCTTGAACCAGATTGTTTCAATTAAACCCTATTATGACTCCATAGCCCAATGGACTAAAACCTGCAATTATCTATTTTTTTGCCAAAGCTTACTTTGATTGCTTGCAACTTCTCACCTTTGAAACTCTTTTCACTTTGAACTTTATCCTCAAATAATAATCATGCTCAACCATAAAAAAAAAAACAAAACCCTCGACCTTCATAACTAGCCTAATATCATTACACAAAACTTCAAAGACAAATCCATATTTGCACTTATTGGAGAGATCCCTCTCCGGATTGAAGAGGGCTAGATCCTAGAATCCAAAAGTGGTTGAAATAATGTTGTTTCTGTGATCGGACTTTTCCAATCTCACTGATTATAGGGTGCCAACATTTCTAGCGACTCCACTGGGGATCTGAGTCAAATTTTCATCTTAGGTTCCCTTAAAAACTTCATAAAACCTTGTGAGTAAAAGCAACCTTTTTCATGCACTACCAAGTAATGGTAATCATGGTAAAACTTGTTTGAATCAGTGAAAAACTAGGAAAAACCTAGGATTCTCATAAGAGTTTGTCTAACCTTGAAAGATCAGCTGACTTATCCATAAGAGTAGACTTTATTTGTCTCATAACCATAGCTAGGTTTTGAAATAGGTTTAGGACACTCTTAGATACCACACAACTGAAAAATAACTCAGAAAACCCAAAAATATTTCAGATTGGAATTCAATAAACATGGTGGTGGACCATAAAACCTTTTACCTCCAAAAGAGCTAAAAACTTCCACTTGGTGACTCCAAAATCCTGAACAGACCTTAAGACTCCACTGGGAAGAACCCTTATCATTATAATATCATTCAAACTCAGTTAGAGGACTGCAGGATTAAAATTTTTGTAAATAGATTAGTTGACCTTTTAAATACTGTCATACCTGGTTGAACATTTCTTGTTTATTTGGGTCTGAAAAACACGACATAGTGGCTCCTAGAAAGATTCACACTAGAGCCTATCCTGACCCTGATCCACCTGAGATAGTTGATAACCTAGAAAGTATCCTTAGGAAGTCTCCTAGGATTAAATTATAAACTGTTTTCAGATCGCCCTTGAGATCTAATTCAGTTCCTGAAAATATTTTAGCTCTATAACAATCACAAGTTGACTTGGTAAATCCCTTTAGAACTAGGTATCTTGATGATTTAGATCAGTTAGATTCTGAGTCTTCACTTTCATCTCCTTCAACAAGTGAACATCCTGGTAGCAGAGAAACAACACCTCCTGATTTACATTTCCTTCACAACTTAGGTGTCTCTCATCCAAGATCAGCTCAGTAATCTACTTCTGGTGCATCCACTTCTACTCACCCTACATCCATTATTCAAACCACCCCATTCCAGCCCACTTTCCCTCTTGCTAATCCACCTCCACCTCTTGCCATGGCTACATGGTATTCTCCCTTAGTCCTTCCTATACCATTAGTCAATCTTCCATAGGACTATTAGTCGAAAATTCCATTGTATGATGCTAGCAATGCTACAACTGCATCACAACATGTGGATAAGATGAATGACTACTTTGACAGAAATGAAATTGATGATGATTCTATCAAGCTTAGATTATTTGCTCAAAGCTTAGGAGGGGAAGTTAGAAAATGGTTCAAAGGCTTAACCCCCCATAGTATCAATGATCTCCAAGCTTTCCATCAGACATTCTTAAGCAAATGGGAAGTAAAGAAGAATCCTCTCCAAGTCCTTTCTGATTACAAGAACCTCCATAGAAACACGGGGGAAAGTGTACAAGCTTATTGTACCAGATTTAACAATGTATATAATGCACTTTCCCCATATCTAAAACCTCCACAAGGCTTAGCTTTAAAAAAGTTTCCTGAAGGGTTCGAACCTGAGATGGCCTATAAGCTGAGAGAGAGAGATCTTGCAACTCTTGAAGAGATGCAAAAAGGTGCTCTTGCTGTGGAAGTCAACTTGATGGAGAAGAGAGCAAGAATGAAAAATGAGAAGAGAGTGTCCTTTAGAGAAGAAAATACACCCTCTACTTCCAACTCAAAGATGGAGAGAATGATGGAGGAGATGATGAAGAAAATGAGCATCCTTGAGAGAGCACAAGCCAGTCAAAACCAAACTACTCCTCAAAATAGAAACCAGAACCAGAATCAGAATTTTATAAGGAACCAACCTCCAAACAGACCTAGGGAAGATGATCAATAGATCACTCGTCCCTTTCATCAAAACTATGTAAGTGAGGTTGAGAAAACGGATGAGATAACAGAGGAAGAAGATATCAACATGCCGGGGGTAGATAATGATGACTTTGAGATTCATTATGATAGAAAAAAATTTCTATACACACCTTATGATGAAAAAAGAGATGATGATGGAAGTTATTATCAAGACATGGAAAATGTTATCATAGAGCCTCAAAAGGAGTATGAACTTAGAAGCAAGAAAAATCTAGAAACTCCCAACACCAAAACTTCTGAAAAATCTTCACAAAATAGCACTGCAACCAAGCCTAAAGTTGTCAAACAAAGGGATAAAACAACAGTTGTGAATTCTGATAATGTTAAAGAGAAAGGCACTCAAAACAATGAAAAACATAGCACAGACCTTAGCAGTACTAACACTTCAGCTAGTACTCCTGTTAAAACAATTTCGTCAAATGTAAATAGGACTAATCAGCAAACAGAATTTGCTGATAGAAGGACAACTAATAAGGTTGAGACAAGTACTTCAAAGAATCAAATCCCTTTCAGCCTGGAGCAGGAAATTTCCAAAATCAAAATCTCTATTCCCTTGACTAAGTTAGCTACCAAGAATGTATATAGGACCCAAATTTTGAAGGCTTTAAACATAGAGGACCATAATGACATAGTCAATCTTAACGATGACCAGCCAGAGCTCATTTTTGGTCCAAAGATTGAAGGTATGTATCAAGAGGGACATGTTCCTCCCTTTTATGTGAGTTTAAATGTTCATGACAAGATTTTACACAATGTTATGCATGATTCTGGGGCTTCTCATAATTTAATGCCTAAAGCTGTGATGGAGAGCCTTGGTCTAGAAATAACCAGACCTTATAAAGACCTTTACTCCTTTGACTCCAACAGAGTAAAATGTTAAGGATTAATCAAATACCTCTGTGTTAACTTAGCCCAGATTCCAGCCAAATGCTTAGTAATGGATATTTTTGTGGCTAATGTGCCCCCAAAGTATGGAATGCTATTATCTAGGTCTTGGGGAGCTAAGTTAAAAAGAACTATGCAGATGTACGTGACCTATGCGAGCATCCTTGTTTTCAATCAGACAATAAGAATTTACAGGGAGTCTCATATGCAATACATGGTGACTAGCCAAGACAGACCACAGAACTCTCCCATTTGTTCTGTAAACACAAGCCTGGATTCATTTATCCTTTTCAATGATGAAACTTTCTATGAACAAGTGATCTTGTCTGATTTAATGATAGATAGAGAGAAGGAAGAAGATAACATAGGAGTGTCAGAACCATTTACTGAACCTATAAACTCTAGCAAACAAAACACAGGTCTTTAGCTACAAATCATGTGTCCTTTGCTTTTAAACATTGAGAGTCAAGAAAGTAGTCCTCGACCCAATAAAGAATTTGAGGAGTTAAAACAAGTTCAACAGTGTGCTGACCTCCAAGAACAATAAGAAATCACGTTAGTTGAAGAGGAACGTAACCAAGATAAAACAAAAAATAGTCCTTTGTGGAGTATGTATTTTGACAGCTCATGCACTAGAACTAACGCTGGTGCAGGTGTCGGGATCTGTAACACTGAAAAAAACCATACAAAAAGTATTTCCTGTAAATTAAATTTTCAGTGCTCAAATAACATAGCGGAATATGAATCCTTTCTCTTGGGCTTACATTTGTTGAAAAAGTTAGGAGCCAAGAGAATCAAACCGTATGGGGATTCAAAGTTAGTCATTAGGCAAGTCAATGGGGAGTATAACGCAAATCATCCTAGACTTAGGGCCTACTGAAACGATGTCATGGACCTTTTAAAAACTTTTGAGGAGTACCAAATTATTTTTGTCCCGAGAAAAAGAAATATTGCTGCCCACAATTTAGCCTTTGTAGCTAGAACATGCTTAACACCATATGACACCAAAGACTGCACAACTCAGATAAAATTCAGACCAGCCATTCCTGACAATGAAAAATATTGGCAAGTGTTCGATGGGGACAAACAAATAGAAGAATTCATGCAATTCAGAAATGAATTTGAACCACGCAGTTCAGACTCAAATTATGAAATAGACTGCAGTGAAGAAAAATTTCTTGGTGAGGAAGAGCCTTCTCCTGAGCTTGTCAATATCAATCTTCTGACTAGCAAACTTAAAAACAAAATAGAATTGAATGCAGAATTAGAAACAGAGGAGTCGGAAACTCTGCACTCTAAAGATCAGAGTTTGCCTAAGGGCCTGGCCCCTTTAGAAGAGTTGTTTGATTTTAACGATGTGGCCAAGAAGCCAAAATTAGAACCTATATAGATTGAAGTGGAAGAGTGAAATGTAGGCAGTGAACTTAAACCGAAAATGATTAAACTGTCTAAAAATTTACTAGCTCACATTAAACTCAAATACATAGAGCTGTTTAAAGAAATTTCTGATGTTTTTGCGTGGAGTTACGAAGATCTGAAATCCTATGACACTGAAATAATACAGCAAAAAATTCCTCTCAAAGAAAACCAAAAACCATTCAAACATAAATTGCGCAGAATAAACCCTGTTCAGTTGCCTCTGGTTGAGAAGGAAATCAGAAAAATGTCTGAAGCTGGTATTATTGTCCCTATTCGATATTATAAGTGGGTGTCTAATCTAGTGTCAGTTAGGAAGAAAACTGGAGAGATCAGGCTTTGTATAGACTGTAGAGACTTAAACAAAGCTTCATTAAAAGACAACTACCCTTTACCTAATATGGATCATATTTTAAAAAGGGTGGTGTTGTAGCTCCTAGAGACAGTCTAGAGTTGCCATAGACCAGTGCCTAGGACATCTTATATAGCAGAGAGTCAAGACCATGTAATAAGGATAATCTCAGGAGAATCAGGCTCACATACTATTTCTTTGCGGATGGGAAAATTGGATTTAAATGGTACCAAATACTTCAGAAGCTCAACGCTGAAGGAGCAATAATGAATAGGCAAGATGTTAAGCTCCAATATAAATGCATAAGACAATTCCAAGAAAGTTCGTTGTAAAAAGGGTTGGATTCCTAATACTTCACAGAGAATGATGATTGAAGGACGTATACTGAAAATGTAGAAGAAAGAGGATATTAACTGTTATTAAGACAATATTCAGAAACGTATGCTAACATGTGATGGGCTTAAGCAATTAAGAATCCACACACGATAACAACATTTGTAAATAACACCCCATAGCAGCCAATATAGTAGAAATGTGGATGAATCGAAAACGGGACAGCATATTACACCTGAGCCATATTTAAAGTGCCAAGAAGCCTATGATGTAAGTATCAACGAGGATAAATTTATATCAGAAGCAACAGGCAACTCGCATTCCAGAATGTAATACCAGATATATGGAAGTAAGTGAAATGAATAACTACACTACAACACACAAGAGAGAATTACACACTGTAAAGAACTAAAACCAGAATCCTCATCAAAGACAAAACTCTTTTTCATTGAGGCCCTACGGGCTCTTTGCATTAATATTAGAACTTTCACAAAAATTGCATACAATAAGCTATTACACAGTCAATTCTTTAGAAAGTTTGGAACCTGGTTTTCTCATTGGATTTACCTTATATAGGCTTCTTTCCCCTATCAGCGAGAAGATATTTTTTGGAAAAATATCTTCTTCGCATAACAAAATCTGTTACATGTCCTTTTCAAAACCACAAAATTCATGATGGGGAATCAAGCCTCCCATCATGTATAATCGGGCCCCCGGCCATTTTCTTCTTTAAAAAAACAGTTCAGTGAAAATGTAAAATGAAAGAGTGGAAAGAACAATCCACTCAAAAACTTAAAAAGAAACTAACTGAGTAAAAGTAAAATAGGCCGTTAAGGCCAGATCATGAGTTGACGGAAAAATCACAGGTGAGGCTGAGTGGATGCAGTTGCTGATTCAGGCGGAGGCACGTTTGCGGAAAAACGGGCATGCTGACTCATAAACTGCATGCATCTCTGCTGACTCTCCACAGCTGGCTCACGCATCGCTGAGAACCCCTCCACCTCGATAAAGGCTTCGGTGAGAGCGTGGAAACCTGCCCCAGTAGGAAGCTTGTGCTTAATCAAGTGAAGGAGGTTGAACTCTTTTTGGAGGGTCAAAACAATCGTGTTAGCTTTGAGTTGAGTTGCTTTTCCCATCTGAAGGTCAGTTCGGTCTCTTTCTGTTTGCAAGCGTGCTGTGTATTGGGCCAGAGGCAAGAGCACGACAGGGGCGGTCGGGTCCCAGTAGGAAGGGAGTCCGGCTGTCATGATTTCATCCCATACCTCGTCGAACCGTCCGACGCTGTCGACCACCTGTTGAAGGGCTCTTGAAGCTGCTACTTAGGCCATTTCTTTGTTGATAATATTGCGACACTCGATGGCCTCTGTGAATCGGCTAGGGATACCGTGCTTATCCATGTCGTTTGATCCCAGCTCGTTAAGGAACGAAATTTACTCTCTGGCGTGTCGGGCCCTGTTAGACAGATCAAGGTCTGCCTCCTGCAGCTTCCTACTGAGATAGGGAATAGCAGACTTATGCTCCCCTATCATCCTCAAAAAATCCCATTGCTCGGTTACCGCTGAGGTTATATTTGACCAGATTATGCTTCTAGCCTCGAGAAGGGTGATATTTCCCTTTGCTCGGCTCCTCATGTCGGCAATGGTTTTCTGTTGATCTGCCGTGGTCTTCCTCTCTTGCTCTATTTCCTTCTACAGCCCCTCGACTGTTCTGGTGTTTTCGGCCAGGGAGTTCTCCAGGTGCACGATCCTTTGCCTGGCCGTAGATGCTTGCTTTTCCAGTATCTCGATCTCAGCTCTTGCTGCGGACAGTTGTGCTGGCAATGAGCTAGTTCCACTTGACGCCTCAGTTTACTGGCAGCTGTGCAAGTCCCATCTAGCGTGTAGCTCTATTGCCTTGTCCTGTAACACGTTGATTTTTTTGGCCATCTTCTCTTTCTCCTCCCTTTCTTTTGATAGCCTGGTGGACAGCTCTGCTTTCTCCTTCTCCATCTGTACCAATTCAACCGTTTGGACATGATAAGCGGCTGGTATACGGGCCTGTCTTTTTGCTGATGCAACCTCCTTCTGTAGCTGATCAATGAGAGCTGCCTGTGCATTTGTTCCCCCATCATCTTCATTCTTGATCTGCTCCTGGAGAACACGTAGCTGGTGTGCTCTAGTGTGGCAGCTAACTTGTTCGGCTACCAGGGTCTCCCTCAGCTGGTCATGTTTCTGTTCTAACTTCTATAGCGTGAGGGTGAGCTGCATTAATTTATCTTTCATCATGTCGCATACCGTTTGGAACAGGTCGCACATGTCAATGGCTGGTACCTTCTTCATGTCAATGGCAAATTCGAGCACCCGATAGCTGGGAACATCAGAATTGGGATCCAGGAGAGCTTCTTCCATAGACAATACTAGGCTTTTAGTGTCCGCGTTGAAGGAGGCGGAGAGCCTGGTATGATACATTTCAACATATCCCCCTAGTTCAGCTTTGTACTTGTCACAGATCGCTCTATTCACCTGCTCACTTTCGCCTGCCCTGGGCAAAGTATGCTCAATGATAGCCTGCGTGACCTCTGTGAAATCAGAGGAAGTGGCACTGTCTCTTAACACTGTTATCCCGGCCTTGCCTTTATCAAATTCGTCGAACTTCGTGAAAGGTTTCAGTGATTGCTCCTCCCCTATGAATTTCTCCTCACTAGTGGTCGTCCTTTGTCTTTTGGGAGGGGGCGCTGCTCCTGAGGTACCTGCTTCTTCTCCACCTGTGCCTCTGTTGACATCCTCCTCCTCCCCTGTAGCAGATGAATCTGTCTCCATCTGCGAAAACAAGGGCCAAATTTCGAGGTTAGCCCTCCATTCCATAAATGGCCTCAGCTCATGTATGTAGGGTGTAGACCTGCTCCTTTTCCTTTTGTTTGAAATAATTTCTCGTGGGTCATAGGCCCAACTTTTCCCCAGCCTTAGGTCCATATCTTGCAGCATTTTCTCAACTATCGGGAGGGCATGTCTCGAGTTTACCACGAAGGGGCCGATTTCAATGGGAAGCCTTAGGATGTAGCCCTTCTTGGGAGGAAAAAAATGGAGCTGGTCAGCCTTGAGGGCTTGCCGGATGTACTCGAGTGCATAAAATCGTCAGACAGGGAACACCGACAACCGGTATGGGGTGACTTTGGCTCCATAGACCCGAATTTCGGTGCAGTCCTCAAAAAGAAACCAATCTCCAGTACTCTGGTATTTTCCGTCTTGTAGCCAGCCTTTCATTTCTGGGAAGACCTTAGGGGAAGGCGAGTCATGAATAATGGTATAGGAAATAGACATGAAAGTTTTCACAAAGTTAGCATAACCCTCTCCCTTAGGTAGTTGACGCATAGAGAAATTCCAGTCGAAGACTGGTCTGGGTTTGGAATTCTTAGGGTAAACTTTGTCTAACCCCAAACGGTCAAACTTATTGGCATGCTGGAACAAGAAGAGGTAAAAAACCATTGAACAGAAACGGAACTGACGGGTTTGTGAGAGCTCCTGGAATTGGGTTTTAATGGCGGAGGAGAGGAAACCAGGAATGTCTAAAACTACCCCTTTTTGGGACATGAGCCATAAGAAATGAATGCAGACTGCGTAAATGTCTTCCAGGCTCCCTACCCCCAAGAGGCCAGCGATTAGAGAGAGAATGGGTCGAACCTCTTCAGTGAACAGACTTAATGAAAATGACTCAACTGCAGGAAGAGAAGTTGCATGGTCGACGGTTATAGAAGAAATGAAGGCTTTTCGGGCTTCCCATGGATGTTTGATGAACTGGGCTGCCAAGGTTGCATCCTTGAAACTAACATATGTGTCGCTGGTAGGGAAGCAGAGGGCCTGTTTGATAACATCGGGAGAAAGGGAAAGAACCCTGTTCCCCTGAGGGGAAATGAAGGTGCCCCGATGTACGTCGAAGACATCTCTGAGCCAGGTGATGAAATCAACCACAGAATGGACCTGAGGGGTGATTTGGTGGAATAGGCCCGACACGATTACCAGGTAATGGTCTGTGTTCTTGAGATGGCGACTAAAAAGCAAGGGTTTGATGCTGCGTATGTTGAATGGGTATTTAGGGTCGCAGATAACAACTTGCAAGTCATAGAGAGGCTCGAAACCAGGGGGATTCCTAGATTCATGGACCTGGGGGGTTTCGGGCTCATTCTTCTTTGGTGTTACCCTTCCCATGGCTGACATTCAAGAATTTGAAAAAGTGAAAGGAAAACAAAGGGAGAATGGATAATGGAATACCTGAATGGAAGGTAAATCTGCTCGGGAAAGCGATGCAGGGAACTCTGACAATGATTGGGGTAGACCAGACGCTCTTTGCTACTTGGTATATGCCATAGATGGGAACCTGCGACCTTTTACTGGAGTGAAATACAGAGGGAATGTTATCTCTGGACTGGGTAATTCGAGATAAAGAGACGAATGGATAAAACGAATGAAGGCAAGTGTCCTAAGGACACTGACAGTGAGGCAGGCGGCGCATAAGGATTGGGTATGTCAGAGTGCAGGTGGGCGCCTCGTGCCGGGTTTAAGGTTGGTATGGGTCTCGGTACCAGCTGACCTAATAGACTTTACCTTACCTATTCACCGCATGCGCTGTATAACTCCTGAAACATATGCTCTCTTATACCACTTAAATACATAACCTACCCACCGTGAGGGTCCACCTTTCGTTCCGCCACGTCGCCACACCACGCGGCATGCTCCTACTACCTCCTTCTAATATTGAGTCCCCACCATGCTACGTGTCACAATTCCGTGGGGGTATGGATCCCTTCCTTCCCCCGCTGCTCGACCCCCTCGGAATTTCCCACGTGCGTCTTCACGTGGCTACAATTTCTTCTAGTACATTGGTCTTGCGTTTAGTGCTGCGTTCCATTTCCTTTTATATCTCTTGTTTTCTTTATGGTTTTACACTCCATCCTTTGTGTTTTCCCCATTGGCTTTAATACATGTGGCTTTCATTGCTTTGTCCCCCTTTCGACCCACTTTTGGAATATT
Organism: Pinus albicaulis; assembly: GCA_034641835.2. Classification (NCBI taxonomy): domain Eukaryota; kingdom Viridiplantae; phylum Streptophyta; class Pinopsida; order Pinales; family Pinaceae; genus Pinus; species Pinus albicaulis. Next base: position 308,223,782 of record CM076574.1, read on the forward strand.
TCGCCTTTGATATAAGGTTTAATACATGGCTTTTCAACCCTTTAATACACCCATGAATAATGTTAAAGATTGAACAACATTGGCTCCACCTGGGGATGACACGTTTGTCTCCGAACGTGTCGAGAACTACGCAGACCACCTGTTTATCTTCTATGAATGCCACCTCTGCAGCACTTACGACTTCTCCCTAGACAAATCATCATGACTCAGGCATTACTCAATTCAAAAACGAAAACAGTAGCTAATGTACAATATAATACAATCAGGCCTTTTCAGCCTGCTTCAGAACTGAAAATATGGTTTGAGGAACTGCCCATTTATAGGGGCGTCAAGCAGATCTCCCTGCAAATTCTCCAGCTTAAAAGTATTGTTGCCACCTTCCTCTGCAATTTTGAAAGGGCTGAACCAGAGAGGGTCGAACTTGCCATGCTTGCCTTTATTAGCCCTTCGAACATCCCACCTGAGCACTAGATTCCCTACCTGCAAACCTCTGTCTTTAGCATGTTGATCGAATAGCTCTTTCATCTTCTCCTGGTACTCTACTAGCTTTTGGTTCACCTGACTGCGAGTTTCTTCGAGCTCTACCAGTTGATTAATTCTCCTGATAACATCATCAGGTTCCTCCTGGCTCTCCTGCATAAATTGAGCCACTGGCAAGGCCAGCTGTATAGGGAAGACAGTTGCTCGTCCATATACCAACTCGTATGGACATTTCCCAATTGCTCTTTTGCTGGTAATTCAGTTTGCCCACAGAGCGAACTTCAGCTGAGAATCCCAATTCTTCTGGTTCTCGTTGATAGTCTTCTTTAGTGCTTGGACCAGAGTTTTTTTTTAGGACTCTGTGAGGCCATTTCCTTGGGGATAGTAAGTTGTAGAGTGACCCAAAGAAATATTATATTGCTGGCAGAAATTCGCAAATTTTGTAGATTTGAAAGCTTGCACATTGTCAGTGATTATTCTAGTAGGGCAGCCAAACCTGGATATAATATTCTCGTCCATAAATTTCATTATAACCATGTCTGTAGCATTTCTTGCGGGTATGGCTTCTACCCATTTCGTGAAATAATCCATGGCAGTCAGGATCCATCTATGCTGGGCACTTGAGGGTGGGTGAATTTCGCCTATAAAATCAATTCCCCACTATTTGAAGGGTTCGTCTATATGGACAGGAATCAAATGCAGAGCTGCGATTTTCTATTTTTCTGCAAATTTCTAGCATTTATCACATGCCCTAACCCAAGTGAAGACATCTCCAAACAATTTTGGCCAGTAGAAACCAGCCTTCAGGATCTTGTGAGAGGTAGCCCTCCAACTGTAATGGCCCCCACATATACCTTCGTGGAACTCTGCTATAATACTTCCCACCTCTTCCTCGGTCAGACATAAGAGCAGGATGCTTGAGGGATCTATCCAGTATAGCCGGTCGTTTGCAACCATATACTTCTGTGACTTCAACCTCAGTGCCATGTATTTAGCCTTCTCGCTGCTAGGTGGACAACTTAGTGTTAGGAGGTACTCCACTATTTCCTTGTACCACTGGCTGGTGAGGTATTTCATTTGTATCTTCTGGGAGGCTATCTCCACTCCCTGTGGTTTTTCATTTTCCTCAGAATCTTTGTTTTCTGTCATAGACAGATTGATACCCAAGGCCTGGAAATTTGACTCAGATAGGATCTTGGCTAGACCTTGCCCCTTGATTAATTTGGTAGGACAAATATCTAACTCATATTCCTGTATCTTGGATATCCATTTTCCTCTTTTTCCCTCACTGTCCCCTTGGATGAGAATGTCCTTAACAGCTGTTGTAGGAACAAATACAGTGATGTGGGACTGTAAAACATACATTCGGAAAGCCTTGAGGGATTTCACCAGAGCATAGGCTTGCTTCTCTAATATGTTATATTTGAGCTCGACATCACGCAGTACTTGGCTGAAGAATGCAATTGGCTGCTCATAGCCTTCCTCGTTTTTCTGCAACAGAACTCCAGCCACTGTGTGGGGTGACGCAAACGAAAAAATCATAAAAGGTTTGGAATAATCGGGCCCGGCCAATACAAGGGCTTCAACAAATGCATTTTTGATTCTAGTAAAGGCCTCTCTTGATTCTGATGACCACTTCACTTCATTGTTCTTTTTTAACATTTCGGTGATGTGCCTAACTATCTCAGCGTAGTTAGGGATGAACCTCCTCAGAAAGTTTATTCGGCCTAAAAATACTCGAATTTCCTTTTTGTTTCTGGGCAGGGTGATGCCATTTATAACTTCAACTCTTTTAGGCTCTATCTTCACTCCATCTTTGGTTACAATGTGCCCCAAGAGCTTGCCCTCTTCTAGTGCATACAGGGACTTCTGTGGGTTAAGGGAGAGACCATACTTTCTACACTTCTCAAAGGTTCTGTGCAGGTGTTCTATGTGCTCTACATCATTCTTTGAGAATACAGTAATGTCGTCCAGATATAGCACCACAAACTGGTCATGCTCTCCAATAAAAGCAATATCCATGGCCCTCTGAAAAGTGGCCCCTGCGTTGATCAGCCCAAAAGGCATTCTGGCATACATGAACGTTCCCCATGGAGTGGTGAAGGCCATCTTCTTTTGATCTTCTGGTAATACTGGCACCTGATTGTAGCCCGAGAACCCATCCATCATGGACATCCGGGAAGCTCCAACCACTTTCTGCAAGATATGGTCCATTTTAGGCAATGGGTAATTATCCTTTAGGGATGCCCTGTTCAGGTTCCTGAAATCAACACATAACCTTATTTCTCCGTTCTTCTTTCGCACCAGGACTAAATTAGCCACCCACTCAGAATACCTCAATGGCACTATAATTTAGCCTTCAGCAGTTTCTTTATTTCTTGCTCAATAGAGGGCAACAATAGGGGGTTAATCTGTCTGAGTTTTTGCTTATGTGGTTTTGCATCTCCCTTGAGTGGAATCTTATGCTGCATAATGCTGACATCAAAGGTTTTTAGGTCTTGATATGACCAGGAAAACACATCTCTGTAGGCCTGGAATAACTTTTGATACAGCTATTTGTATTCCTCCGGGACCTTCTTGGACAACTTCACAATTTTTGGATCCTCTTTAGTGCCCAAATTGAGGTATTTGACCTGGTTTTCTGCCACCACTTTATTTGGCTGTAAAGGAGCATCATTTTTTTTAAACAACCTCTCTAAAGGCACTAGCCCTTGGGGAATGACATTCCCTTTCAACTGTAGAAATTTGTGTCCGGCTATTCTCTCTTCCAGCTTATCTTCTGGAATGTCTCCAGTCTCTCCCTCACAACTGTCAATCTCCATGTTGGAAAAATCCCCAACAATTTCTAGGAATCTCTTCACCTGCTCCTCATCTTCAAACACCTTCCAGTTCTTGACGTTATCTGGGATTGAAGGTCGGTACCTTACTTCGATTTCATATCTCAGAAGAGGGTTCTGAGGTGGGCGGAAGGTACTAGCAGCCACTGCCAAGGAATCTGCCATCATGTTCTATTCTCGAGGCATGAATTGAATGTTGAATGCCAAGAAGGAGTTCTCTACAAGATCCCAAACTTCATTTCTATAGGCCTTTAGCCTAGGATGTTTGGCTTGGCACTGATTTTTCACTTGTCTAACCACCAATTCAGAATCTCCCAGCACCTTTAGATTTTGTATTTTCATACTCCTTGCTGTCTGCAGCCCCAATATGAGTGCTTCATATTCAGCCACATTGTTTGTGGCCTCATATTCCAGGTTGAAGGATAAGGGGACCCATTGTCCCATAGGTGAAATTAGCAATACTCCAGCCCCATTTCCTTCCCTGGAATTTTCCCCATCAAAGTGGAGTGTCCAGATTTCAGATCCATAGTCCTACACTGATGATTCAACCTTTATCTGGCAGAATGAGGGCTCATGGGCATATTCTTGATCTTCTTCCAACATCAAATAGGAGAAATCCCCATCTCGGTTGTAGACTGGAGAATTAACCGAATCACCTGCCTTGGTGACTGTTTTAACAAATCTGGTTTCTCGATACAATCTCCTCTCTTGGGCACCAAAGACAGGGATAGTGGCATAGGTCAGGTCTAGCTTAATTGATCCTCCAATTCTGGTTCCCCAAGACCTTGACAGTAGCATACCAAAGCAGGTTGGGATGTCAGCCACTACAATATCCATCACCACACTTTTGGCAGGGATCTGAGCCAGACTAACTGCCAGATCTTTAATCATGCCCAAACATTTCACTCTTTTGGAGTCAAAAGAATAGAGGCCTTTATATGGGCGAGTGATTTGGAGTCCCAATTGCTCCATGATAGATAGGGGCATGAGGTTATGAGATGCTCCTAAGTCTAACATACAATTATGCAACAATAGATCATGGATCACTAAAGATACATAAAAGGGAGGTGTGGAGGGATCTAACTCTTCAACGTGTGGACCAAACACTACCATAGGTCTTTCTTCTTGCAGGTTAAGACTATCTGGAATGTGTGGTGCATCAGGAGGGGAGATGAAGGAAGTGACCTGTGACTGATAAGCAGGTTGTTTCAATAACTCAGACAAAGGAACTGGTATTTTTTCTTTTTCAAGCTCTTTTTGTAAACAGAAGACAGATGAAGGCTTATCTACTGACACTTATTTTTCTTTCGACTCTTTACTTTGCGGGGGAGGCTTAAATTCTTCTACGGTGGGCTTATCATTAGGGGATATAGCTACTTGTGAAGACGAAGGCATTTGATTATCAGATTGTAGAGATTGGTTAAGGGGCCTCTTACCTTTTTCTGGGGGTTTTTGAGTATTGACCTCTTTCTGTGCAGGTGCTGACTTTTGGGGTGTGTCCTCCTCTTCCTCTTGAGTGCGGGTTCTCTTTCTGGATGACCTGAGGTCATATTTTCTATTGAACTGGGCTTGCATGAAGTCGACGAACTATTTACAGTAATCATCAATCTCGGGCTCTTCAGTATCCTCGTTGTTCCTCATTTCTGAGTGAGCTTGTAGTTCCCCCTCCTCACTTTCCTTTACAGGACATTCTATGTCATCACTGTCTGAGAAGACAGGCCATGCCTCCTCTTGTTCGTAGGCAGGATCTTCAAGAGAAGCCTCCACTTGCCCCTCCAAGTATAGAGGATGCGGCACCTGATCTTTTTGCTCCTTCTGTCCTCTCTGCAGTATCTGCAAGGGTGGTTTCCTGTATTGAGGATTGAATCCCCTGTTTGGAGCATTCTGGAAATTATTTGGAGGTGAATTATTGGCCTCCATCTCAAGCTTGACCAGCTTACTTGAGATATTCTTGATAATTCTATTCATTTCCTCAATCTTGTCATTGGTTGAATCTCTGTCTTGGCCTGAGGTGGATACTTCCTCTTTTCCCCTCCTTCTGACATCGTGTTCTTGTTTCCCTTTGGATTTGCCAGTCGAGACAAAGTTTGCTTCTATCTCCAACGCGTCTATCTGTGCATCATCTAGAGTGGCTGGCTTTCTCTCTCTCAATGAGAAACCAAATTCAGAATCAAATGCTGCCACAAAAATGACCTTGGCAGCGGTCTGATGAGGCTTCATCTCGGCGGGGAGACTCAAGTACAATTTGTTAAATCTTCTGATAAACTCTGATACTCCTTCATTGTGCTTCCTTTTCAGAGTGTTGAACTCGGTAAGGACATTACTGTGATCTTTCTTTTCCCCCCACTTTTTGATGAAAGCATCCTCCATTGCCTCCCAAGTGTTGATGGAACAACCTCCAAGTGTTTTGAACCATTTTCTGGCTTCCCCATCTAAGGATTGCATGAACTGCCTTAGCACTATGTCCAAATGCTCCACATTAAAATTCTCTGCGAAAGAGCAGAAAATTTCGACATGTTTCTGGGCTTTAATGTCATTCTCACCGCTAAATCTGGGCAGAATCTTTAAATAATCTTGCGGCATGTCATTTAGTACTGTAGGTAGCTCCAAAGGAGCGTATCTGTTTTGTAGGAAGCCAGGGACATTCGCCATTGTAGGAGGTGGAGGTGGTACAAGAGTTTGAGCTGTGAGAGGAGGAGGAGAGGGTGGAAGTGAAGTATGAATAATGATGGGGATGTAGTGAACAGTGGCTTGAGGGGTTGATGATAATGTCGGGTTGTGAACAACATCTATTTCAGTAAATTCCTTAATCTCCTCAACTTCAGGGGTAGGGTGGAAAGAGTAATGCGGAGTATAACTAGACTCAGCTTCGTCTTTGATATGGGTGCCTCCCTGAGGTGGGCTCTCTGAATAGTAACCAGTATCTCTTATGATAGGGTTAGGGCCTTGTATTTGGGCGATTCGAGAGGAAGAAGATGGAAGATATGGAAATTTTTCTAGGGAGAATTCAGGAATCTCGGTATGAACTGACTGCCTTTCCCTCCAGCCTCTTCTATGGAGGATTCTTTCTGGGTCAGACACAGAGGGTGTCCTTGACTGAGATGTATCTAACCTTAGGTGTGGCTTACGGGGAGCCAGGACTGCAAACAGGTTTAACTATAAAATGACTGTGGAGTCGCCAAGGTGAGGGGTGCACAACTCTCAACTCTTCGTGCTCACCTAACTGAAGAGTGAATGGATTTTGTCGAGGCCCAGGGATCTTAAAATTCTTCAACTTCGCCCCCGAAAACGGCGCCAAAAAGATGTTGTAGCTCCTAGAGACAGTCTAGAGTTGCCATAGACCAGTGCCTAGGACATCTTATATAGCAGAGAGTCAAGCCCATGTAATAAGGATAATCTCAGCAGAATCAGGCCCTCATACTATTTCTTTGCAGATGGGAAAATTGGATTTAAATGGTACCAAATACTTCAGAAGCTCAACGCTGAAGGAGCAATAATGAATAGGCAAGATGTTAAGCTCCAATATAAATGCATAAGACAATTCCAAGACATTTCGCTGTAAAAAGGGCTGGATTCCTAATACTTCACAGAGAATGATGATTGAAGGATGTCTACTGAAAATGTAGAAGAAAGAGGATATTAACTGTTACTAAGACAATATTCAGAAACGTATGCTAACATGTGATGGGCTTAAGCAATTAAGAATCCACACACGATAACAACATGTGTAAATAACACCCCATAGCAGCCAATATAGTAGAAATGTGGATGAATCGAAAACGGGACGGCATATTACACCTGAGCCATATTTAAAGTGCCAATAAGCCTATGATGTAAGTATCAACGAGGATAAATTTATATCAGAAGCAACAGGAAACTCGCATTTCAGAATGTAATACTAGATATATGGATGTAAGCGAAATGAATAACTACACTACAACACACAAGAGAGAATTACACACTGTAAAGAACTAAAACCAGAATCCTTATCAAAGACAAAACTCCTTTTCATTGAGGCCCTACGAGCTCTTTGCATTCATATTAGAACTTTCACAAAAATTGCATACAATAAGCTCTTACACAGTCAATTCTTCAGAAATTTTGGAACCTAGTTTTCTCATTGGATTTACCTCATATAGGCTTCTTTCCCCTATCAGCAAGAAGATATTTTTTGGAAAAATATCTTCTTCGCATAACAAAATCTGTTACATGTACTTTTCAAAACCACAAAATTCATGATGGGGAATCAAGCCTCCCATCATGTATAATCGGGCCCCCGGCCGTTTTCTTCTTTAAAACAACAATTTAAACAACAGTTCAGTGAAAATGTAAAATGCAAGAGTGGAAAGAACAACCCACTCAAAAATTTAAAAAGAAACTAACTGAGTAAAAGTAAAATAGGCCATTAAGGCTAGATCATGAGTTGACGGAAAAATCACAGGCGAGGCTGAATGGATGCAGTTGCTGATTCAGGCATAGGCACGTTTGCGGACGAACTGGCATGCTGACTCATAAACTGCGCGCATCTCTGCTGACTCTCCGAAACTGGCTGAGGCATCGCTGAGAACCCCTCCACCTCGATAAAGGCTTTGGTGAGAGCGTGGAAACCTGCCCTAGTAGGAATCTTGTGCTTAATCAAGTGAAAGAGGTTGAACTCTTTTTGGAGGATCGAAACAATCGTGTCAGCCTTGATTTGAATTGATTTTCCCATCTGAAGGTCAGTTCGGTCTCTTTCTTTTTGCAAGCGTGCTGTGTATTGGGCCAGAGGAAAGAGCACGGCAGGGGCAGTTGGGTCCCAGCAGGAAGGGAGTCCGGCTGTCATGATTTCATCCCATACCTCGTCGAACCGTCTGACACTATTGACCACCTGTTGAAGGGCTCTTGAAGCTGCTACTTGGGCCATTTCTTTGTTTATAATCTTGTGACACTCGATGGCCTTTGTGAATTGGCTAGGGATACCGTGCGTATCCATGTCGTTTGATCCCAGCTCGTTAAGGAACGAAATGTACTCTCTGGAGTGTTGGGCCCTGTTAGACAGATCAAGGTCTGCCTCCTACAACTTCCTACTCAGATAGGGAATAACAGACTTATGCTCCCCTATCATCCTCAAAAACTCCCATTGCTCGGTTACCGTTGAGGTTATATTTGATCAGATTATGCTTCTAGCCTCGAGAAGGGTGAGATTTCCCTTTGCTCGGCTTCTCATGTCGGCAATGGTTTTCTGTTGATCTGTCGTGGTCTTCCTCTCTTACTCTATTTCCTTCTGCAACCCCTTGACTGTTCTGGTGTTTTCGGCCAGGGAGTTCTCTAGGTGCACGATCCTTTGCCTGGCCGTAGATGCTTGCTTTTCCAATATCTCAATCTCAGCTCTTGTTGTGGACAGTTGTGTTGGAAATGAGCTAGTTCCACTTGACGCCTCAGTTGACTGGCAGTTGTGCGAGTCCCATCTACCCTGTAACTCTGTTGCCTTGTCCTGTAACACGTTGATTTTTTCGGCCATCTTCTCTTTCTCCTCCCTTTCTTTTGATAGCCTGGTGGACAGCTCTGCTTTCTCCTTCTCCATCTGTACCAATTCAGCCGTTTGGACATGATGAGCGGCTGGTATATGGGCTTGTCTTTTTGCTGATGCAACCTCCTTCTGCAACTAATCAATGAGAGCTGCCTGTGCATTTGTTCCCCCATCATCTTGGTTCTTGATCTGGTCGTGGAGAACACGCAGCTGGTGTGCTCTGGTGCAGCAGCTAACTTGTTCGGCTACGAGGGCTTCCCTCAGCTGGTCATGTTTCTGTTCTAACTTCTTTAGCATGAGGGTGAGCTGCATTAATTTATATTTCATCATGTCGCATACCGTTTGGAACAGGTCGCACATGTCGTTGGCTGGTACCTTCTTCATGTCAATGGAAAATTCGAGCACCCGATAGCTGGGAACATCAGAATTAGGATCCAGGAGAGCTTCTGCCATAGACAATACTAGGCTTTCAGTGTCTGCGTTGATGGAGGCAGAGAGCCTGGTATGATACTTTTCAACATATCCCCCTAGTTCAGATTTGTACTTGTCGCGGATCACTCTATTCACCTGCTCCCTTTCGCCTGCCCTGGGCGAAGTATGCTCAATGATAGCCTGCGTGACCTCTGTGAAATCAGAGGAAGTGGCGTTGTCTCTTAACACTGTTATCCCGGCCTTGCCTTTATCAAATTCGCCGAACTTCGTGAAAGGTTCCAGTAATTGCTCCTCCCCTATGACTTCCGCCTCACTGGTGGTCGTCCTTTGTCTTTTGGGAGGGGGCGCTGCTCCTGAGGTACCTGCTTCTTCTCCACCTGTGCCTCTGTTGACATCCTCCTCCTCCCCTGTAGCAGATGAATCTGTCTCCATCTGCGAAAACAAGGGCCAAATTTCGAGGTTAGCCCTTCATTCCATAAATTGCCTCGGCTCATGTATGTAGGGTGTAGACCTATTCCTTTTCCTTTTGTTTGAAATAATTTCTCGTGGGTCATAGGCCCAGCTTTTCCCCAGCCTTATGTCCATATCTTGCAGCATTTTCTCAACTATCGGGAGGACATGTCTCAAGTTTACCACGAAGGGGCCGATTTCAATGGGAAGCCTTAGGATGTAGCCCTTCTTGGTAGGAACAAAATGGAGCTGGTCGGCCTTGAGGGCTTGCCAGATGTACTCGAGTGCATAAAATCATCGGACAGGGAACACCGGCAACCGGTATGGGGCGACTTCGGCTCCATAGACCCGAATTTCGGTGCAGTCCTCGAAAAGAAACCAATCTCTAGTACTCTGGTATTTTCCGGCTTGCAACCAGCCTTTCATTTTTGGGAAGACCCTAAGGGAAGGCGAGTCATGAATAATGGTATAGGCAATAGACATGAAAGTGTTCACAAAGTTAGCATAACCCTCTCCCTTAGGTAGTTGACACACATAGAAATTCCAGTCGAAGACTAGTCTGGGTTTGGAATTCTCAGGGTAAAATTTGTCTAACCCCAAACGGTCAAACTTATCGGCGTGCTGGAACAAGAAGAGGTAAAAAACCATTGAACAAAAACAGAACTGACGGGTTTGTGAGAGCTCCTGGAATTGGGTTTGAATGGCGGAGGAGAGGAAACCAGGAATGTCTAAAACTACCCCTTTTTGGGACATGAGCCATAAGAAATGAATGCACACTGCGTAAATGTCTTCCGAGCTCCCTACCCCCAAGAGGCCAACGATCAGAGAGAGAATGGGTCAAACCTCTTCAGCGAACAGAATTAACGAAAAGGACTCAAATGCAGGAAGAGAAGTTTCATGGTCGACGGTTATAGAAGAAATGAAGGCTTGTCGGGCTTCCCGTGGTTGTTTGATGAACTGGGCTGCTAAGGCTGCATCCTTGAAACTAACATATGTGTTGCTTGTAGGGAAGAGGAGGGCCTATTTTATAACATCGGGAGAAAGGGAAAGAACCCTTTTCCCCTGAGGGGAAATGAAGGTGCCTCGATACACGTCGAAGACATCTCTGAGCCAGGTGATGAAATCAACCACAGAATGGACCTGAGGGGTGATTTGGTGGTATAGGCCCGACACGATTACTCGGTAACGGTCTGTGTTCTTGAGATGGCGACTGAAAAGCAAGGGTTTGATGTTGTGTATGTCGAATGGGTATATAGGGTCGTAGATAGCAGCTTGCAAGTCATAGAGAGGCTCGAAACCAGGGGGATTCCTAGATTCATGGACCTGGGGGGTTTCGGGCTCATTCTTCTTTGGTGTTACCCTTCCCATGGCTGACATTCAAGAATTTGAAAAAGTGAAAGGAAAACAGAGGGAGAATGGATAATGGAATACCTGAATGGAAGGTAAATCTGCTCGGGAAAGTGACGCAGGGAACTCTGACAATGATTGGGGTAGACCAGACGCTCTTTTCTACTTGGTATGCGCCGTAGATGGGAACCTGCGACCTTTTACTGGAGTGAAATACGGAGGGAATTTTATCTCTGGACTGGGTAATTCGAGATAAAAAGACGAATGGATAAAACGAATGAAGGCAAGTGTCCTAAGGACACTGGCAGTGAGGCACGCGGCGCATAAGGATTAGGTATGTCAGAGTGCAGGTGGGCACCTCGTGCCAGGTTTAAGGCTGGTACGGGTCTCGGTACCAGCTGACCTAATAGACTTTACCTTACCTTTTTACCACATGCGCTGTATAACTCCTAAAACATATGCTCTCTAATACCGCTTAAATACATAGCCTACCCACCGCGAGGGTCCACCTTTAGTTCCGCCACGTCGCCACACCACGCGGCATGCTCCTACTACCTCCTTCTAATATTGAGTCCCCACCATGCTACGTGTCATAATTCCGCGGGGGTATGGATCCCTTCCTTCCCCCGCTGCTTGGCCCCCTCGGAATTTCCCACATGCGTCTTCACGTGGCTGCAATTTCTTCTAGTACATCGGTCTTGTGTTTAGTGCCGCATTCCCTTTACTTTTATATCTCATGTTTGCTTTATGGTTTTATAGTCCATCCTTTGCGTTTTCCCCATTGGCTTTAATACATGTGGCTTTCATTTCTTTGTCCGCCTTTCGACCCACTTTTGGAATATTTCGCCTTTGATATAAGGTTTAATACATGGCTTGTCAACCCTTTAATACACCCATGACTAATGTTAAAGATTGAACAACAGATGGTAGGGTCTAGAAGAATTTATTTGCTTGATGGCTACTTAGGGTACAATTAGATCTTAGTTCACCCTGCTGATCAATTAAAGACAGCCTTTACTACACCATGGGGCACTTTCATGTATGTGAAAATTATCTTTGGTCTAATTAATGCTAAAGAAAATTTTCAGAGAGCCATGGACATAGCATTCTCCGAAGAGCTAGGCTACTTCATCATTATATACCTTGATGATGTTACTGTGTTTTCAAAGACAGATGAAGAGCACTTAGCACATTTAAGAACAGTCTTCGGGAGATGTAGGAAGTTTGGGATATCTTTAAACCCTAAGAAAACACTATTTGGGCTCCAAGAAGGTAAAATTTTTGGGCACATCATTTCAGAAGAGGGCATTAAGATAGATCCCAAAAGGATTGAGGCCATATTGCAAATCTCTCATCCTCGAAACATCAAGGAGTTGCAATCTTTCATTGGAAAGATTAAATTTTTGATCTTGGCTGAGCTTCTTAGAAATATCACAAACATGTTGAAGAAGGAGCAAGGGGTAAAATGGACCTTGAAAGCAAAGAAGTACTTTGAGCTGGTGAAACAAGCGTTAACCAAAACACCGGTTCTTATAAGTCCTGATTTTTCAAAATATTTTTATATTTTTTCATTTGCATCAGAACATACAATTGTTGGCAATATGATGAAGAGTGTGGGGAGATTGTTGGCAATATGATGCAGAGTGTTGTCCTTGATGGCAACCCACTTTAATGAAGATGATGACAACATACTTGATGAAGTTGTGCTTGATAGAATATGTTCTTAATGAAGTAAATCTGATGTATCTACAGATAATACAGAAGACAGTGAAGAAAGGAATTCAGATTGTGCTAAGTCTATGGTGAAAGAGTATGTCTCAAGGAATACGTGGATCTGTCTAAGGGAAGTCGCGTATGCACGCGGAAAAGAACGTGACAAGTCGCGTATGGGCTAAAGCGCTCTAAAAGTGAAAAACCATGGGTCATCGCCATGGTATTGACCCATTGTATTGGGTAATGATCCGCCTAATTGACCCCGTCCAGGAATACCATCGGATGTAATATGGTTTTGGGCTCATGGTATTCACAAAGGGTAAACCTATATAAGGAGAAGAAATTCATTGTGCAAATCATGAGCGTGGGTGCAAGATCTCTGAGCTTGAATGAATACTTCTCTCTGAAGTAGATCTGAATGGAAAGGGTTACACATGAATGAAAAATCTGAGTGTATGATGCACCAATGATGAAGAAGGGGATCTAGATCTGAAATGTGCTTGTATTTGCTAGATCTGTTTATGGAATGATTAGATCCAAGAAGAGGTGAACATCTGTCTGAAGTGAAGGGTTAAATCTGTGTGAAGTATCTGTTCTGAAGAAATTCAATGACCTAAAATCTTTGAAGAACCATACGCTAGTTCGCCGAAGAGGAAGCGCGTATATACGTGGCTTCGCTGAAAGAAAAGCGCGTATGCGCAATTAAATTGGTTCTGTAATATGTACAGAAGTATACGCTGGTTCGTGTGAATGGAAGCGCGTATATACGCGACATCAGTAAAGTAAAAGCGCGTATGCAAACTAGGGTTTGCTAAAGTCTGTGGTAAGAAATGATTGATCTATTCTGCTGTATTGTTGCTATCTGTATTCTACTGTTCTGAGTTGTCTGCATCAGTTTGGTTGTATGATTGAGCTTAAATATATGAAGAGGGTCCAGTCTGAAAATATGATGAAACGTGGCCTACAAGTATTGTTCTATTGAAGTTGTTGGATCCAGTGTGAAAATTGATGAAACGTGGTACGAAGGGGTGTTTAGGGTTGTAGCTTTCAGTCAGGGGGTCGTAGCTCCCTTCCAGGAGAGGCTGGTAAACGAGTCAGGGGGTTGTAGCTCCCTTCTAGGAGAGGTTGGTAAACGAGTCAGGGGGTTGGAGCTCCCTTCCAGGAGAGGCTGGTAAAAAAGCGTAGGTGGGTGCCTGCATGCTGGTAGGAGTCTGCACCAACACATATGTTGTAAGATGTTTTCTCTATAATAAAATATTGAAGGCTGAGCAACTGCAGCAGTGGTTTTCTCCCGTCTTGGGTTTCCACCTAAAAATCCTGGTTTTCATGTGTGATGCTTTGTGCGACGGTTATTCTGTTCTTGCTGCACATGTTTACTGTTTATTGAATATCTGATGAATAAATGATGGAATGGTTTAAGTGAAGAATTAATGACATAATTAGTTCTCTGTGTATACGCGAGTTTAATAAAGGGAATCCGCGTATATACGCGAGTCTTCTCCAGGAAAGTAGTGTATGGGTTTTGAAGTAAAGAAAAGTAAAAATTTTTGAATATGCTGTAAATACTGATTCACCCCCCCCCTCTCAGTATTTTTCCCAACAATTGGTATCAAAGCAGGTTCTTCTGCAGAAGCTTGATCGCTTGAAGAAGATCCGTCGCAATGGGAAGTCAAGAAGGAGTGATGTCTATAAAGCCACCTCTATTCAATGGAAGCAATCTGATATTCTGGAAGGTACGAACAAAAGCGTATCTGCAAATTCTTGGTGCAGATGTATGGGCAATCGTGGAAGAAGGCTATCAATACCCGACAAGCATTCCTACTGATGCAGCTGAAAGGAAGAAGTATGAAACCAATGCCAAAGCAGTAAATGTCTTGTTAGGAAGCATGTCTGAATCAAAATTTGCTAAAGTAATGCAGCTACATTCAGCAAAAGAAATATGGGACAAAATCATTCTGAGCTATGAAGGAGATACAAAGGTAAAAAATGCAAAACTCCAAACTCTTAGAATTGAATATGAAAATTTGAAGATGCATAGTGATGAGAGTGTTGCCAGTTTCTTCCTTTGTCTAGATGATGTTGTAAATCGAATGAGAAATTTGGGTGAAACCATAACTGATACTACTCTGGTGGAAAAAGTCTTAAGATCCTTGACTTCAAAATTTGACTCTAAAGTCTCAGCTATTGAAGAAAGGCAAGATCTACAAACTCTTACTATTGTTCAATTACATGGTATTCTGACTACTTTTGAAATGAGACAAGGAGGTCCTTCTCAAATCAGAGAAGCTGCTTTTAAGGTATCTGCAAAAGGAAAAGAAAAGGAAGTCGTCAAATAATCCAGCTACATTTCCGATGAAGAAGAAGCGAATTTCGTGAGAAAACTCCAACTAGGAACTGGAAGATTCAAAGGTAAGCTTCCTTTCAAATGTTTTGAGTGTGGAAAAGTTGGTCATTATGCTGCAAAATGTCCTTATAAAGGAAAAGAAGTAGTAAGAAGGAATAAGAACCGATCTAGCTCTAAGAAAAGTTACTACACTAATGAAGACAGTGATGGGTCATCTGATACTGAGGAAGAATGTGAAGAAGATCTTAGACTTCTCATGGCATTTGAACAAAAGGAAGAAAATGATACTTTTATGGATGCTCTAGAGGAAAATGATTTCCTTGAAGAAAACAATCAACTCAAACTACGCTTAGAAGATTATAAAATTCTCTTAGAAGAACAAAAGATAATCAGAGAGACCATTGAAAAGCAGCTTGAAGAAGCAAAGAAACATATTGAAAAATTGGAATGTGAAGTGGTAAGTCAAAGAAAAGAAGTTGAGAAAGTAAAGACCTTGAATCTTAGATTTGCTAAAGGATCTGAAACCTTAGATGAGATTATCAAGGTACAACGTTCTCCTCTTATAAAGACAAGTCTTGGATATACCGGAGAATCTTCTCAAGCTTCAGCACCAAACTATCTAAAAGCAGCTACAGGTGGTTTACTACATTCAGCAACTCAGCAAGGGAATAAAGGATCTCTACAGGGAAAACAAGACCATCTCAATTCAAGGAACACTAACAGGGATAGCTTTCAAAGACGCTACACCCAACAGGTAAATTCAAATAGAAGATTCCATGATCGCAAAAATTTCTACTTCAATGGGCAATGTTTCACATGTCACAATTTTGGTCATAAAGCTGTTCAATGTGTTGCATATAAAACCATCATGACAAGAGAAGCAAGAAAGAAAATGTTGGATACTAAACCAAAGAAGAATACCTATAACAACTTTTCTCCTCTTCAAAGTGAAGTTGAATGTACTTATTGCAATAACTTTGGCCATGAAGAATCTAAATGCAGGAACAAGATCCAGCCAAAAGAACATGTTCCCTCAAGCTCTAAAGTGTGGAAAAAGAAAGAACCGTCGGTTGAAAATTGTGGGATAGCATTATTTGCAGAAGGTGAAGAAAATCAATGGTACATCGATAGTGGGTGTTCAAGACACATGACAGGTGACAAAAGAAAACTTCTTTCATATAATGCTCTAGAAAAGGAAAATAAAGTTACTTTTGGAAATGATACTCCTGCTATAATTAAAGGAAAAGGGTCAGTGTTTCTAAAAGAAAAGGTGAAGGCTAAAGATGTCATGCATGTGGATGGATTGAGGCATAACCTGTTAAGTGTAAGTCAAATGTGTGATCAAGGAACAGAAGTTGTTTTTAGTTCAAAAGAATGTGTGGTTCGTGATCTTGATACAGGTAAAATTATTATAAAAGGAAAAAGAAATCCATGCAACCTGTATATACTAAAGGGCTACAAAGATCAATGTTACCTGAGCAAATCTTCAGAAAATTAGTTATGGCATAGAACACTGGGGCATCTGAGCTTCTCTCAAATCAACAAAGCAAGCAGACTTCAAGCTGTTCGTGATCTTCCCAATATTTATCCACCAGAAAGTATCATATGCAAATCTTGTCAATTTGGTAAGCAGAGCAGAGTACGATTTAATGCCAAAGAAGGATGATCAAGTAAGCCTCTTGAACTCATTCATACTGATATCTGTGGACCTATGAGGAAAAAGTCATTACGTGGGGATGAATACTATATCTTATTTATTAATGACTACTCTAGAATGTGTTGGATCGGGTTCATTAAACACAAAGATCAAGCACTTGAAAAATTTCAGAGCTTCAAAGCATTGGCAGAAAATGAATTAGATCTAAAAATCAAGTGTCTTAGATCTGATCGAGGAGGAGAATATTCTTCAAATGAATTCTTTGAATTTTGTGAACATCATGGCATTAAAAGACAGTTCTCTGTAGCAGGCACTCCACAACAAAATGGTGTAGCAGAAAGAATGAATAGAACAATTGTTCAAATGGCTAGAGCTATGCTTGTTGATTCTGATGTTCCTGACATGTTCTGGAGTGAAGCAGCACATACAGCAGTTAACATTCTCAACAAGGCTCATGTTCGAGTAAATAGTGACAAAACTCCATATGAACTCTGGTATGGTAATTCTCCCATTGTGAAGCATTTTAAAGTTTTTGGAAGTATATGCTTTATCAAAAATAATGATGAAAAGCTTGGCAAGTTTGAACCTAGATCACATGAAGGGATATTTCTTGGTTACTCATCTTCAAGCAAAGCATTCACATGTTACAATAAGAGGCTTCGAAAGGTTGTTGAATGTATTGATGTTGTTATTGATGAGTCTCCTGCAGCTCCTAAAGAAGAAAAACAAACAACAAAAGAAGATGATAGCGACATATGGCCTTCTACATCAGATGGAAATGATATAGACAGTGAATCCAATGAAGAACCTGAAAATGATCTATCTGAAAAAGCTCCATCCAGATATGTTCAAAAGAATCATCCTGAATCTCAAATTTTGGGAGACAAGGAATCAGGTGTACAAACAAGGAGAACTCTTGTAGGATCTTCTAGTCATATGGCACTTCTATCCACAATTGAACCACTCAATGCCAATCAAGCTAGCAGAGATGAATGTTGGAGGCAAGCCATGGATGAAGAACTTGTTCAAATTGAAAAAAATGACACTTGGGATTTGGTACCAAGACCTCATGATAAAAATGTCATTGGAACTAAATGGATTTTCAAGAACAAGTTAAATGAGAATGGGGATGTTGTAAGAAACAAAGCTAAACTGGTTTGCAAAGGGTATACTCAACAAGAAGGTATAGACTTTGAAGAAACTTTTGCTCCTGTAGCTAGACTTGAAGCCATCAGAATGTTTCTTGCTTTTTCAAGTTATCAACAAATCAAAGTTTATCAAATGGATGTTAAATCTACTTTTCTTAACGGTGATCTAGAAGAAGAAGTATATATAGAACAACCGGAAGGATTCATTTTGGGAAATGATGCAAATCTTGTTTGTAGACTTAAAAAGGCTCTATATGGTCTCAAAAAAGCTCCAAGGGCTTGGTATTATCGTCTTGACAAATATCTTCATCAACAAGGATTTTCAAAAGGGTCTGCTGATAGCAACTTATACACAAAAGTTGAAAATGATAAACTATTTATTGTGGTTGTATATGTTGATGATATCATTTTTGGGAGTAACGAAGAATCTTTGAGTCAAAAATTTGCTTCTGTCATGCAGCAAGAATTTGAAATGTCTTTACTTGGGGAACTAACATTCTTTCTTGGCTTGCAAGTGCATCAAACTGCAGATGGTATATTCCTATCACAAACAAAATATCTTAAGCAAATTCTGAAGAAGTATGGCATGGAAGAATGCAAACCTGTAAGTACACCAATGATAACCGGATGCAATCTCAGTTCTCATGATGATTCTCCCACGGTGAATCAACCAGAATACTGATCAATGATAGGAAGTCTACTTTATCTCACTGGGACTAGACCAGACATTATGCATGCAGTTGGGATTGTTGGACGATTCCAAGCTAATCCAAAGGAGTCTCACCTTCAGGCTGTTAAAAGAATTTTCAAATATCTACAAGGAACTCAAGACTTTGGTCTATGGTATCCAAAGAATGTTGATCTTACTCTTCATGCTTACACTGATGCAGATTGGGCTGGAAGTATTGATGATCGGAAAAGCACTAGTGGTGGTGCATTCTATATGGGACCCCGGTTAGTATCTTGGTTCAGCAAGAAGAAAAATTCTATTGCCTTATCTACAGCAGAAGCAGAATATGTGGCTGCCGCATCTTGTTGCACTCAACTCCTTTGGATGATGCAAACCTTACAAGATTTTCAAATCAAATGTACTCCTCCTGTCCCCATTAAGTGTGACAATACAAGTGCCATCAGTATTTCAAAGAATCCTATTATGCATTCAAAGACCAAGCACATTCCCATCAAGTATCACTTCTTACGTGAACAAGTGCTTGAGAAAACAGTGAAATTGGAGTATGTTCCCTCCAAAGAACAAGTTGCTGATATCTTTACCAAACCTCTGCCCAGGGAAGCGTTCGAGTATCTAAGAGAGAAGCTGGGAGTGTTCTCTACCAGTCAAAAGAACAAATCTGCATAAATTTATAATATGGCAGTGGATACGCAGGTTTCATGAAACACAGTCGCGTATATACGCGAGTTCCTGCACAGAAAACCGCGTATGTCTGATTGCTGACAATTTTCTGCTTGGAGTCAGCTCTCTTCAGCACAGCTGCAGTGATGTTTGATATCTCTGGTATTGTTTGGTATATCTGGTGGTGTTCCAGTTCTCATAATTTTTTTCTCATGTTTTGATAAAGATTCCTTGATGATCTGTTGGTGAAAGTGTTCAGGATGCACAAACTAAGGGGGAGCCTTAGTCATATGGAAAGGATGCTTGGATGCACAAACTCAGGGGGAGCTTTAGCGTTGCTGAGTATAACGCATTGTTGGCATTATGATGATTCTGAAATATGTTCTCCATCTTGAGGACTTTCTGGTGTTGGTTATGAAAAGTCACTTTTGTAATTTGATGAAAAGGTCTTGTTAAGACCCATGATGTAAAATTGTAATATTCAGTCTTGTAAGGACTTGTCGAATTTGTAAACCCACTTGGTTGGGTAGTTGAGTCTCATATGTAAATCCACTTGGATGGATCTTTGATGTAAGTATGAGTCATTGGTGATAGGAAGTTCATAGAGTCATGTACTTCATTGAAAAATATGCTTGAAGATTCAGCATGAACTCAAGGGGAGAGTATGATGGTTTTTGTCCGCCCTTCGCCCTTGATGTCAAAGGGGGAGAGTGACATGGTGTTTGAATGGTGTCATTGTATTCTTAATGTACCTATCTGTTGTGGTAACCAAACACCATTGTGGTTGCCATCAAGTCCAAAGGGGGAGATTGTTGGCAATATGATGCAGAGTGTTGTCCTTGATGGAAACCCACTTTGATGAAGATGATGACAACGTACTTGATGAAGTTGTGCTTGATAGAATATGTTCTTAATGAAGTAAATCTGATGTATCTATAGAGAATACAGAAGACAATGAAGAAAGGAATTCAGATTGTGCTAAGTCTATGGTGAAAGAGTATGTCTCAAGGAATACGCGGATCGGAATTCAGATTGTGCTAAATCTATGGTGAAAGAGTATGTCTCAAGGAATACGCGGATCTGTCTAAGGGAAGTCGCGTATGCACGCGAAAAAGAACGTGCCAAGTCGCGTATGGGCTAAAGCGCTCTAAAAGTGCAAAACCAGGGATAACCACCATGGTATTGACCCATTGTATTGGGTAATGATCCTCCTAATTGACCCCGTCCAAGAATACCATCGGAAGTAATGTTGTTTTGGCTCATGGTATTGAAAAAGGGGCTCATGGTATTGAAAAGGATAAACCTATATAAAGAGATGAAATTCATTATGCAAATCATGAGTGTGGGTGCAAGATGTCTGAGCTTGAATGAATACTTCTCTCTGAAGTAGATCTGAATAGAAAGGGTTACACTTGAATGATAAATCTGAGTGTATGATGCACCAATGTTGAAGAAGGGGATCTAGATCTGAAATGTGCTTGTATTTGCTAGATCTGTTTATGGTATGATTAGATCCAAGAAGAGGCGAACATATGTCTGAAGTGAAGGGTCAAATCTGTGTGAAGTATCTGTTCTGAAGAAATGCAATGACCTAAAATCTCTGAAGAACCATACACTAGTTCGCCGAAGAGGAAGCGCGTATATACGTGGCTTCGCTGAAAGAAAAGCGCGTATGCGCAATTAAATTGGTTCTACAATATGTGCAGAAGTATACGCTGGTTTGTGTGAATGTAAGCGCGTATATACGCGACATCAGTGAAGTGAAAGCGCGTATGAAAACTAGGGTTTGCTGAAGTCTGTGGTAAGAAATGATTGATCTATTCTGCTGTATTGCTGCTATCTGTATTCTACTGTTCTGAGTTGTCTGCATCAGTTTGGTTGTATAATTGAGCTTAATTATGAAGAGGGTTCAGTCTGAAAATATGATGAAACGTGGCCTACA
The DNA here is from genome assembly GCA_034641835.2 of Pinus albicaulis. NCBI lineage: Eukaryota > Viridiplantae > Streptophyta > Pinopsida > Pinales > Pinaceae > Pinus > Pinus albicaulis. The sequence continues at coordinate 308,244,992 of CM076574.1, forward strand.
AGTATTTTTCTATTGAAGTTGTTGATCCAGTGTGAAAATTGATGAAACGTGGTCCGAAGGGGTGCTGAGGGTTGTAGCCTTCAGTCAGGGGGTTGTAGCTCCCTTCCAGGTGAGGCTGGTAAACAAGATCAGGGGGTCGTAGCTCCCTTCCAGGAGTGGCTGGTAAACGAGTCAGGGGGTTGGAGCTCCCTTCCAGGAGAGGCTGGTAAACGAGCGCAGGTGGGTGCCTGCGTGCTGGTCAAGTCTGCGCCAGCACATATGTTGTAAGATGTTTTCTCTATAATAAAATATTGAAGGCTGAGCAACTGCAGCGGTGGTTTTCTCCCGATTTGGGTTTCCACCTAAAAATCCTGGTGTTCATGTGTGATGCTTTGTGTGATGGTTTATTCTGTTCTTACTACACATGTTTACTATTTATTGAATATCTGATGAATAAATGATGGAATGGTTTAAGTGAAGAATTAATGACATAATTAGTTCTCTGTGAATACGCGAGTTTAATAAAGGGTATCCACGTATATACACGAGTCTTCTTCATGAAAGTAGCGTATGGGTTTTGAAGTAAAGAAAAGTAAAAATTTGTAAATACTGATTCACCCCCCCCCCCCCTCTCAGTATTTTTACCAACAGTTATGGTGCATGATTTTTCAAGAAAAGGGTATTCACACGACAGAATTGTGCCCAAGGATTGGTAAACATATCCCTGAGCTTAAGAAACCTTTCTGCAATTTTTTCTCATCAATGGGACATGACGAGAAACACTGTCATGTCTTGGATTTGATGATTGACCAATCTGACCCATATATGATGCACACGGAACCAACCTCACCAGA